>OY998245.1:8034109-9234109 GCA_963922005.1 Cornus suecica
ATCAAGGACAGGGAATTCAGATTCTTCCATTTTCTAACACAGTGTTAGTGTTGTTTGATAAAATAAAAAATTTAAGTACTGCAAAATTTAAATATTGAGATCTATATATTGAAGATTTAAGTGATAATAAAACAAAAATTCTAGTATCTTTCTTAAAATAAAATAAAATTCAATCTTCAGATATAAGTGATAATTGGTAGCTCCACACTTGAAATTTTACATAATTTTAAGAGATATTTATTATTATAAATGATATTTAAATTACATTATCAAACGTACTTTAATTCAATTTGTACCGAGCACAATTCAGAATTAAGTTTTGAATTGAATTGTCAACCACCACTCCCAAGACCCAATAGATTATTATACAATCTATAAAGTTAGATTAGTATGTTTTAAAATCGGGTGAATAAGAGGATGAAGAGAAAAACCTAATTACCTTTACAGTTTCTACGACTTTACTAATAATGAGGGAATATTAATAAA
The DNA here is from genome assembly GCA_963922005.1 of Cornus suecica. Taxonomy (NCBI): domain Eukaryota; kingdom Viridiplantae; phylum Streptophyta; class Magnoliopsida; order Cornales; family Cornaceae; genus Cornus; species Cornus suecica. Next base: position 8,034,596 of record OY998245.1, read on the forward strand.
TAATATAAAAATTATTCTTCCCTTTTTTCTAATAAACTAAGAGTAAAATTTTACATCATTAATCAATTCTATTCAATCAAACAAAAAGTGAAGAAGATATCTTTTATTTTTTGAGAATATTTTATGACATTTCATATTGTTCGGATATAAAGATAATGAAGTGATTATATATTAAGTGTTATTTCCAATTAATATAAACAAAACTATGTCTGCGAGATAACTTAAAAGCGAATAATGTCATATCAAATAATATGAACCCTAAGCAAAATTGAAAAATGGTGCACCAATGAGGATATTGGTCTCTTTTGAAGTTACCATGACCAAATTGTATAATCATGCTTACGCCTCCCATTATATGTACACACACATGCATACATATATATATATATATATATATATATATCATATAGTAATTGATTGAAACCAGCTGAACATCATACTTTTTTTTACAGTTTTTAGCTGTGAGTCTGTGACGTTGTATAATTTCAGTCATCCGACATTAATCAAAGTCGAACAAATTAAATCTCAGGCGGACATAAATTAATATCAGCCATTCAATTCCAACCGAAAAATTAAAAACAGAATGGGAAAAATTCCAACTGAATGATCTGAATCATTAGCCTACCGAAAGAGCTTCCTATACTATAAAATTGATTAAACTTTTAAAACAGTAGCAACACTCACCATCCAGCAGCCAATAAGTATCCAAACTCTATTCGTGAGCACAATGAAATAATATTACTCCCTCCCTATGTTCCAGAATAAGTGTTTATATTTGATTTTTAAAAAAAAATTAAGATATTTTATATTTTCAAATTTGTTCATAAGATGATTTTAGTTTTTAGTGGGATCTATTATTTTTTGAAATTAATGAAGAAAGATAAGTTCAGAAAGTATAAGATTATATTATATTGAGATTCGAAACTAAACATTTATTTTATGACTAATAAAATTATGAAAGTGAACACTTATTTAACCTAAATGCATTCCTCTTCTCTCATTTAATTAATTGCAGGACAATGAATGTTTGGTGGAAAATAATAGTAGGTAGAAACATTAAACTATGCATCTAATTTACTCATTCTTCATATAAAAATATTGAACTCATAATATTTATATATTGTTAGGTTGCTAGCATTTCAAGACATTAAGAGCTGTTAGAGTTTGATATACTACCCAGTCCAAACCCCTACCTAAACTCTTCACACAAGTGACAAGACTGACCCTTCATAAGCTCAAGGGTTGCATATAATTTGGCCATGTATAAACTCATATATACTAACATATCCACTAATATAGCCCACTATCAAGTTTCGCGGTAACGGTGCTTATCGTCTTATTCATAATATTTTAAAAAAATGTTAATATCGATATTCATTTAATATTTATTTTTAAAATTGACATTGTCCGAATTCGTTACATCGATACCACGATTGTTAGCAAAACTAATACCGTTATTGTGAACGATGCCCAGTATATAGCTACATATAATAAAAAATTGAAAGGCAGGGGACATTATTTGAAGTACTTAGCACCTAATGATCGAACTGGAGATTATAGCACACAAGTGGCTTCACTGAACTTCTTGCTTTTGCAACAGCGACAAATTGTCCTCTTTAATATTGAAATCAAGCAACATTTTGTTGATGAAAGTGCATTCAAATTTCCAGCTATAACATAATTAAAAACACAGTAATGAGATATTCGCGCCAAAATAAATAAATTCATAACCTACTTACCAATTGCTCGAGAAATTATAGGTTGTTAATAACGCAGTAATTTGGTACCATCGTTGCAACCAACAAATTCTCCAATTGGATATCAAATCGAATCACAAGCTGGTTAACTAATAAAAGACTTTTACTATTAAGCCTGTGACCAACAACAAAAACAGAGGATCTGTATCTTCATAATCGCTGAACTTAAAAGCCCTACATATTCCTAAGAAAAGAATACACTGTTTTAAATTGATAAGTCCATTTTCATACACATTTTATCTCCAAATTTATAATTGTTATTAGGTAACACTATTTGTTTTAGTTAATTTAAAAGTGTAATAATGATAAATGCACAAAATTTTAATTTGCGTAATAAACTAGTTGAATAATTCATTTGTAATGTTATTAAATTATATCTACATGTGTCTCTTCCATTCATAGGTATAAAAGTGAGAAAGAAAACAAATGCACATGGGTGAAAGTTGAAAGATTCAAATGCACATGGAGAAAGAAGAAAATGAGATGGAAAGTTATGTATATTTAAAGAAAAAGAAAATAAAAGAAAATTTCATTTCTCTTTACAAGTTGTAATTTGATTCCATTGAGAAGTTGGGACAAGGAAGGTGTGACACCTCCAAATTTCCATACATAGGTTGGTCAGGCCCATACACAGAAACTAGGAGTATATTCAACTGACAAAAATAAGCACAGATGATAAAACATAAAATAGAGATAGGATAATAAGAGTCGATGATAACACTTATACATGAAAGATCCCACACCCAATACATCATCAGAATAACTTAAGTTTTTAAATTGATACAACTTGGAAATCCCATAACATGAACCCATAGACCACACAAAATTACATTAACTACAATAATACTGAATTCCTACCCTGTAGTTAGGGATGGCAACGGGTCGGATTTGGTACGGATTTGGCTAATACCATTACCACCCCATTTAAAAATTACTAATACCAAATTCACCCCAAACCCGCGACAAGTTGTAATCGGTAATACCATTATCATCCCGTCGGTATAAACGGATTCCATCGGGTTACCATCGGTAACAAAAATATATTTAAATCAAGAAACAATAAAAGCCATTTATATACATACATGGGGTACTTTTATATGCATTGAGGATGATTCATCAGCAGATAGTGAAGATTAATGAAGTACTCTTACTCAGACAATATTTGGCAAAAGGGTAATCAGTAAACTATAGAATTATCAGGAGATTGAGACATTTCTAATGTGACATAGCACATGGGCCTTTTTCCTATCTGCATTACTTTAGATATACTATTCACGTACAAACAAGCATATCCAAACAAACACAACAATTGAAGTAACATTATTAGCCCAAAATCCATCAACAAATGTTAATATAAAGCAGTATGTTCATTGAGACAAACTTTCAAGCTAGTTTTCTAGTCGTAGTGTAAATGATATAATCATCCGTTAAAACGGCTTTTACATTATATGTGCTGAATGTCTAAGAAACAACATATGCAAAAAAATATGACTTTGACATAAATAAACATGTTAAGATAAATTTGCAGCAAACTAATAAATAGATCAAATTACAAGCTAAAACACTTGTTCATAAATAAAGTACCATCAATTGGAAATAAAACGAGAGAAATTGGATAAAATCAATCGAACACGCACAAAACACGAGTGCTGAATTTGCAAGGTAAGGAGAGTGAGTAGTATGGTCTGTACTAAGCTAGCATTAGGGGACGGGGAAAACCAAATGTTGGGAGAGATTTATGATTCTATTATATGTTTTCTCGGATCCATATTATATACATATATATAGATCAATTTAGGTATCTTACCTTTGGAAAATGAACAAAGAAAGCACACAGAGAGACCAAGGCTAGGAGTCTAGGACATGCGCCTTCAGTTTCAAAGCCTAAAATCAAAATCAAAAATATTTTAAAAAACCCTACAATGTGAAATTAACAAATTAAGAATGAAGATCTGGTATCTTACCTTCGCAAAATCGAGCAAGAAAGCTCAGAGAAAAGCACAGGCAAACGTGATTTTGACGCTGGAACGAAGGAGTAGAGAAGACGATGAAGAAGCAAAAAATCAGAGAGGGTACACTCTGAACAGTGATGAGAGAATGAGGCTTATGATGGCCTTAGGGTTTTCTTAATTAATCTTTTATTATAATTTAATATAATAATAATTAATATCCCTACACTACAAAATATATATATATATATATACATTTTATCTAAATATCAGACATTATACTATAAAACTAAAATTTTATAGTAAAAAATAGTATTTATTTAAAAATAATTTTTTTAGCAAATATTATTTATTTGTTACAAAATATTTTCTTTTAGCAAATAAAATAAAAATTAACTACAAAAACAAATATAGCAAAAACTATTATTTGCTACAAACAATAAATTGCTTCAATTGAATGAAATTGAGTTTAATCACCAATTCAAAATATTGTAATTGAGTTCATTGAGTAAAATTGAAAAAATCCCTAATTTAAAGTAGTGTAATTGGGTGAAATTAAGTTCAATTAATTAAATCATCAATACGAAGTAGTAAAATTGATTCAATCCTAAAACCAAAGTAGTCAAATTAAGTTTAATTGAGTAACTCCCAATTTAAAGTAGTGAAATTGATAAAATCCCCAATTCAAATTAGTAAAATTGATTTCAATTGAGTGAAAATGAGTAAATCCCCAATTAAAAGTAGTGAAATTGATTTCAATTAAGTGAAAATGAGTAAGTTCTCAATTCAAAGTGATGAAATTGACTTCAATTGAATAAATTCAGTAAATCTTCAATTCAATGTAGTGAAATTGAGTTCAATTGAATGGAATTGACAAAATTCTCAATTCAAAGTAGTGAAATTAAGTTCAATTGACAAAATCCTTAATTCAAAGTATTGAAATTGAATTCAATTGAGTGAAATTGAGTAAATCTACGATTCAAAGTAGTGAAATTCAGTAAATCTCAAATTCAAAGTAATTTAATTGAGTTCGGTTGAGTAAATCCCCAATTCAAAATAGTTTAATTGAGTTCAATTCAGTGGAATTGAAAACATTTCCAATACAAAGTAGTGAAATTAAGTTCAATTGACAAAATCCCTAATTCAAAGTATTAAAATTTAATTCAATTGAGTTAAATTGAGTAAATCACATATTAAAAAAATCATGATAAATGGATAAAACCACTAATTGAAAGTAGTGCAATTGAGTTCATTTGAATAAATCACAAATTTAAAGTTGTTTAATTGAATTTAAATTTAGTGAAATTGATAAAATCTCCAATAGTATAATTTAGTTTGATAATTATTTACTGTAATTAAAGTAATATATTATATTTTGATTTGAAATAGTATATTAGTGATATACGATATTATATTTTAGTTTAGAATTATTTATTATTAATATAATATATAATAAGATAATTCATATAAGATATTATAAATTATAAATATATTAAAATATATGTGAACAATACTGGACTAGACAATATTAAAATATATAAGATATTATAAATTCCTAATTCAATTGAGTCAAATTGAGTTCAAATAACTAAAATACCAATTTAATGGAATCGAATTAAGTTCAATTTAGAAAAATCCCAATTTAGTTGAGTCAAATTGAAAATTAAGTAAATTTCTAATTCAACTTATTCCAATTGAGTTCAAATAACTAAAAAACCAATTCAATTGAGTTCAATTTAGAAAAATCTCAATTTAGTTAATTAGTGAGATTAAGGGTCTGTTTACTAACATGAAATATTTCTTATTTTCGTTTTCAGAAGAAGTAGAATTATATTTTTGATTCTTTAAAAAAAATAGAAAGTAAAATCTTGTTTACTAATTTTTTATTTTTTTCAGAAACAAAAATAAAAAACAGAAATTATGTTTACTAAAAAAATTTTGTTCTTACTTTTTATTTATTTATTATATGTATTTCTTATTATTTTTTATTTATATTTATTATTTATCATAAGTTTTATTTATTTATTATTAATTTTGTATATTATTTTATTTATTATTTATTATTTAATTTATAAATATATTTGGTTTAATTTATAAAAATATTTAATTTATTTATTATTTTTATTATTATTAATTCATTATTTTTATTTAATTTATAAAAATATTTAATTTATTTATTATTTGTATTTTTTATTTATATTTTTTATTTATCATAAGTTTTATTTATTTATTATTAATTTTGTATATTATTTAATTTATTATTTATTATTTATTATTTTTATTATTATTAATTCATTATTTTTATTTAATTTATAAATATATTTTGTTTAATTTATTATTTATTATATTTTTATTTAATTTATAAAAATATTTAATTTATTTATTATTTGTATTTCTTATTATTTTTATTTTTTATTTATCATAATTATTATTTATTTATTATGTATTATTTAATCTATTTTATTATTATTTATTTTGTTTATTATTATTTATTCATTTACTTTTATTTTATTTATAAATATTTTTTATTTATTAAATATTTTTTAATTTATAAAAATATTTAATTTATTTATTATTATTTATTATTTATATATAATATTTAAATTTATTAGTGCAAAAGACATGAAGGTCCCAATTTTACAACTTTGAAATTTGATCATTTTGAAGGCGAGAGGAAACAAAAAGAGGAAGTACCATTTTTTTTGTTTCCTCTTTTCTTTACAATTAGAGGAAATGTTTCCTGAAGGACAAAAATAAAAATAAATTGGTAAACAAGATTTTACTTTTACTTCTTCATTTCAGGAAGTAAAAACAGGAAACAAGAAATATTTTCTGTTAATAAACACCACCTAAGTAAATTCGTAATTCAACTAAGTCAAATTGAGTTCAAATAACTAAAATACAAATTCAATAAAATCGAATTAAGTTCAATTTAGAAAAGTCCCAATTTAGTTGAGTCAAATTGAATTCAATTTAGAAAAGTCTCAATTTAGTTGAGTCAAATTGAGTTCAATTTAATAAAATTAAGTAAATTCCTAATTCAACTTAGTCAAATTGAGTTCAAATAAGTAAAATATCAATTCAATTGAGTTCAATTTAGAAAAATCTCAATTTAGTTGAGTCAATTTGAGTTCAATTAGTGAAATTAAGTAAATTCGTAATTCAACTGAATCAAATTGTGTTCAAACAACTAAAATATCAATTCAATTGAGTCGAATTTAATTTAACTACATCTAAAGATTGTTATATTTCATTATTTATAATAGTATAATGTGATAATTATTCTTTTATAATAAAATATAAAAGTTCAATTCCATTATTTATAATAGTATAATGTGATAATTATCCTTTTATAATAAAAGTTCAACTTTGATTTTTTTATAAGATGGGATGATTATATATTTTTTAGGCTTATTTTGGGCATACAAAATTGCATATATATATATTTTTAAAAAATAACCATAAACGGGTTGGACCGGGTCGGGTTTGGACCGGGTTACCAGCGGGTTGCTAACAGGTCGGGTTGCTAAGGGGTCGGGTTACAGACGGGTTTTTTGCAAAACCCAAACCCGAACCCGCTTCAGATTTTGGTTTTTGGTCCCAAACCCGCCCCAGCTGGGTCGGTCCATTTTGTCATCCCTACCTGTAATGGAAGGAAACTGTTGGATCGAGAAGATAAGAGAAACAAATCCTCAACCCTGCGGATAAAATTGCTGAGAACCTGAAATATCAACAAAGGTTGGTTAAACCCACGAGCAAGTACATCTCTACATGATCCCAAACAGAGTACTATAAATCATCCCCTTTATCAGTCACACCTATTCCAAAAATATTAATAAATATTAATATACCTTATTATATTTTATATTGACTAGAATACCACCATGAAGATATAAATAATTTCATAACTTCCATTTATATTTACTAGGATACTATCGTGAAGATATAAAACAAATACCATAAATTTCTTCCAAGTCCAATTCTCATCACCTTCATGTCAAACCATAACCACGTACCTGACAACTCAGTCATGCCGTGACAACTCATCCATGTCCCGTGGTACTAGTGAGACTACGTTTATTAGTCAGTCTCCTTGTGGTTCCTTTTAAATCTCTCGACCATAGTCATTTTAATTAAATCTTATGATTTTACGAAATTAATAATTCATTTCTATTCTTTACTTGGGAACGTATAACAATTTATAACGTCGAGCTTGGGGCAACGTCCCAATGCCAGAAAATACAGTATATTTATACGGTCAAAACTATTCATTTATACGGTCGAATATACGTATTTTAGTATAATTCGTGGTGAATCATAATAACATATAAATCAATAAACAAAGAAAATAGAGAAAAACAATTACATAACATAAGTGATAAGTCCACAAAATCACTATTTTTAATGTCAAAAGTAAATCTTTAATTTACCATTTTATTGTATAAATGTTCTTATATATATCTTTTTATTTCTTATAGGTACGAATTGGAAAAGATGAAGAAAATGTATTAAAGTGATAAATGAATGCACATGGATGAAAGATGAAGAATATAATGCACATGAAGAAAGAAGAAAATGATTTGGAAAGCATCAATATTCAAAGAAAAAGAAAAGAAAAGTAGATCTAACTTCACTTTACAAGATGTCATTATATTCCAATTTTTTCTATAAATAGGAGAGTAGTTGGAGATTGTAGGGAGTTAGATAGTGAGATGGTGAGATGGTAGAGAGTGAGAAATTGTAGAGAGAAATTAGTCTTGTATCAAGTTTCTTTTTTTGTTGTAATTTTTTTCTTAGTTAATGAAAAATTCTTCTATCATTATGTTTTATTTCTCTATCATTATGTTAGCTTAAACCTCTTCTCAAGGGAGTGATGAAGCCACCTTGAGTAAGATATAAATTATTTTATTTTATTTCTTATTGTTTAATTCTCTTCCCGAAATAATTCTTTTGAGTGACAAAACCTACAATAAAGGTTGAAAACAGAGGAAGGATTCTCCGTGATTACCAATCAATGGAAATACGGGGAATGCCTACCACTATTTATATTTATTTATTTTTAAACCAAAACATTAGAGGGATAATTTTCCGTGATTACCAATTAATGGAAATACGGGGAATGCCTATCAATATCTATGTTTATGTTTAATAGATTGAAGGAGAATTTGCAATAAAAATATATAATATTATTTATATAGACCCGGGTGGATTCTCTTCCCTTAAGATTTCTTCCACCATTTGATAATTTTATCTAGTTATTTTAATTTACTATTCAAAAATTAAAGAATTGTTTTAAGTGATTTCTTTTTATCTCAAAAATTAAAGTTTTAAATCCTAGTCTCAAACTGATTTCTAAGTTGAGAGTGGTTCGACCCTACTTATTGCTATACTATTTTAAGTAAAGTATTTGTAGGTATTATAAATTTTGTTGACCGGAGTTTGATGAAGCAACGACAAATATCAACAAATCATCAACCGTCAATAAGCAGTGTTTCTTTAATAACAGTGTTTAAATTCATTGTCAACATTGAAACCTAAAATATTTCTATATTCAGATTTTTATATGTAGTTCAAATCATATGCACCTCAACATAAATCATAATAACAAAACATATATGTATGCTCACAAATCTATACATTTACACATAAATCCATACACGTTTATCTACACATAATATAATAAACATCGTATATATTCATGGACATGAACATGGTAAAACATATCTGTACATATAACTACAAATAAAGGTATATACGTATAAACAAAATATATATTATCATATGTAATCATGAATTAAAACCTACGATAACCGATCTACACATGAGTGGTTATATATATCACAAATCTATCCATATACATATGATCTATACATATACTCTCAGATCTATACATATATGTATAACAAAATATATATCATCATATATATTCATAAATACAAACATATTATAACAGATCTATACATATGTTTTCACATAATTACGGATCTATACATATATGTTCATATAGCTACTGATCTATACATATAACCATATAGCTACGGATCTATACATACATGCTCATATAACTACAAATCTATATATATAGACATATAGCTACGGATCTATACATACATGCTCATATACTACATAACTACACATAGCTATGTATCCACACATATATGTTCATATAATTACATACCAATACATATTTGAACATGCTAATACTCATAAGTATACATATACGAAATTAATGTATAACAATTTATAGGAGCATCAAACAAAGATTACGAATTTTAGTACAAAGAGGAATAGTAGAACATATGTCTTTCCTGATTTGGAGAGTTTACTACACCACAGATTCAGATCCGAACCAAGTACTTGCTCTCTCTAGATCTCTCTTTCTTTCTTTATATATACATATATATGTATATAGGTGAGTGAATAAGAAGATGAAGAACAATGGAGAAGTCTGAAATTCTACTTAGTTTTGAGAGAGAATGAGTTGAATATCATTATGCTTATATAGGGGAAGCTAGGTTATGGCGAATGACCATAATGCCTATAGATCTGCCATAATAATCAACCTATCACTCGTCTTAAAGACTAATATACTCTTATCAAATCCCAAAATAACAAAAATTACCTAGTAGTCATAAAATGACTAAAGTACATTTACTCAATATTTTAAATACCCACCATGCCATCCAAAATAAATAAGGCAATAAAATAATTATTTAAATACGGGGTATTACAGAAGGAAGGGGAGAAGAAGGAAGAGAGCAAGGAGGAGAGTAAGGAGGACACCAAAGAGGAGAATAATTCATCTTCAATTCCGGGTTCTATTATTCTTACTTTGTTATTTTCTTTTAAGCATGTGTAACTAACCACCATTTATGAAATAAGTTTCTTTTAGTCTTTTATCAATTTTCATGTGTATAATTTAAATGTTTATGATTTTCGTTTCATAGTATTAATTGTTTTAAATTCCTTTCACTATAAATATTATGTATTCATAGTAATTAAGAATTCTTATCACAATTAATCAAGCTTAGATTTGAGAATTTTATAAGTAAAGATCTTTAATCTTATGTGATCCATTGAATTGCATACATAGGATGTTTATAATTTTACACTTTAAAGCGAAGGAAAATCTATTTCTTGAAAATCTATTTCATTAGATAAAGTAATAAGATTGATTTCTAATTGCTATTCTAAAATTGGAATTGATAAAGGAATAATTAGAATTTTATGGAATAGTGGTGGGTGGATTTTGATACCTTAGTATTTTTTCCCAATTAATCTCGTTTTAATTATTTGTATTTTGATATTGTATGTTTAGTATAAAATCCCTTCAACAAACAAAATTTTGAGAAACTATGTTAGATTTAGATTAATTTGAGTTTAATTAGTTCTCTTTAAAGCATTTCATTGAATTCGGCATTGTTCTCGCATAACCTAAACTACAATTGATTCGTGCGCTTGTGAGTAATATTTTAAAACACACTAAATTTTTGGCGCCGTTGCCAAAAAATAGCAACAAGAGATTAATTAAATTTTAATTGATTTAATTCTTCTAGTAGTTAAAAAAAAAGAGGTGATGGTTAGAAGCTACTGTTATTATTTGATGTTAAAAAAATATATATGTTTGATTCGGTTGTATTTAGCCCAAAGCTACTGTTCTAGTCAACAAAAAGAGTTAAAAAAAATATATGTTAGAGGCTACTGTTAGTCTGTTATTAACAGAAGCTACTGTTTTTTTTTTGTTTTTTTTTTTCTTTCTGAAAGATAACTTACTGGAATGTTTAGACATTAGGAAGTTAGTTGGTGTGTGAATAATTCCCATTTGAACTTGACTGCAACCAAACAAATTATTTAGAAGCCTAATTCCTATTTTGTTTCACTCCGCCCATCAGGGACCCAATTTCAAACCCAGTAATTCACTCCAGCAAGCCCATTTCCAGCCCAGTCCAAGTTAGTCCTTTATTTCCTTTTTAGAGCCCATTTGATCACCCTTAGCCCATTTGAAATTTAACCCAAATTCTAGCCCAGTTTTTTTAAAAAATAAAAATATAACTGTAGCAAGTCGGCTACTGTAGCAATTTTTTTTTCTTAGGTTTCTTAGCTCAAGTTTAGAACTAGTGTTGTGTTTATTATTTTTATTTTTGTTTTACTTTATTTAAGTAATTGATACTTCGTGAATTTTGTAAGTAATATTTTTTGGAGATTGCATTGGATAAGATAATACTTGGATTTATTTTCGGCATCTTCAATAACATTTTTGCGGAGTCCAGGTAAGTACCCGTTTTCTTTAATAAATTATTATTATTTTCCTTTTTAGATTAGGTGAACATAGTTTTTTATAGGTGAAAATTTTGCATGCTACCTTTAGAATAGAATAGCTCTATAAATTGTCTTAGGTACACATTTTCTTCAAATTTATTTTCATTATTTTTGTTATCTATTTTAATTCATTTTTATTCATTTATTTATTTATTAAAAAAATAATAAGAAGAAGAATAATAAAGTTCACACACACACTCATTCCTTTTATTTTTATTTTTGTTGATTTGTTTGTATGTGCATTTTAATTTAGCATTTTGCATAAATCTTTTAGTAAGGGTACTAACCCCCTAACAAGATAAGGATTGGATTTCATCACCAATTCCTTGCCGATTAGGTTAAAAATCTCCCTACATTTGTATTACCTTGGCAAAATTTAATTTAATTTAAAATCAAGTAGACGTTAATCAATAAGTTTTCATATAGCTCATAGGATCCTCTCGAACATTGTTAACTTTTGGTAACTCTAGTGAGTCACTATTAAATTGATAAACGGTATGACATTTCTGATTAGGAATGTGGCTGAACCGCCATTAAGCAGGCCTAGTGTCTCACCACACTTTCCTGGGAACTACTTCGTTGTTAGTTTGATAGTCCTTAACTGATCATCCACTAGTTTTCTCTGCAAGGGAGTAGGAACTGTCTAACTAGGTGAAGATTATTTTGGAATTAGTCCTAATAATCTTTCAAATAGGAAATTAAATAAATATATATATAGAGAAATCACTACCTTTAAATTAAATTTCAGATAAAGAAAATATTTGTTTGGATAGTGTATTTGTTGAGTCATGGAGTCTTCCTAGTGCATGTTAGGTCGTCGTTCTCTAAAACCAAAGTTGGTACCTTTAGATCCATAAATTGAGAGAACTTTTAGAGAAGGTGTGAGAAATTATAGCGTTGGAAAGATCCTTAAAGTCAAGATGGAGGGAGAACATAATGAAGCAAAAACCCTTAAGGATTACTATACTCCCGCACATATCACAAACCCGTCTTGTATTGTCTTGCCTTAATGAGAATCATTGGTGTATTTGAGACCAAAATGGGCATGCTGTGTAGCAGGCAAGACAATATAAGACAATTTTGTGATATGTGCGGGAGTACAATAATCCTTAAGGGCTTTTGCTTCATTATGTTCTCCCTCCATCTTGAATTCAAGGATCTTTTCAACACTAGAATTTCTCACACCTTCTCTAAAAGTTCTTTCAATTTTTCTAGATCTAAAGGTACCAACTTTAGTTTTAGAGAAAGACGATCTAACATGCAGTAGGAAGACTCCTCAACAAATACATTACCCAAACAAATATCTTCTTTATCTGAAATTTAATTCAAGGGTAGTGATTTATATATATATTTATTTATTTAATTTCCTATTTGAGAGATTATTAGAACTAATTCCAAAATAATCTTCACCTAGTTAGATAGCTCTTACTCCATTTCATAGAAAACTAGTGGATGATTAGTTAAGGATCATCAAACTAACAACGAAGTAGTTCCCGGAAAAGTGTGGCGAGGCACTAGGCCTGCTTAATGGCGGTTCAATCACACTCCTAGACATAACTGTTATACCATTTATCTATTTGATAGTGACTCACTGGAGTTACCAAAACTTAACAATGTCCGAGAGGATCCTATGAGCTATATGAAAACCTATTGGCTAACGTCTACTTGATTTTAAATTAAACTAAATTTTGCCAGGAATATACAAATGCAGGGAGATTTTTAACCTAATGGGCAAGGAATTGGTGATAAAATCCAATCCTTATCTTGTTAGAGGGTTAGTGCCCTTACTAAAAGATTTATGCAAAATACTAAATTAAAATGCACATACAAACAAATTAACAAAAATAAAAATAAAAGGAGTGAGTGTGTGAACTTTCTTCTTCTTCTTATTTTTTTAATAAATAAATAAATGAATAAAAATGAAATAAAATAGATAACAAAAATAATGAAAATAAATTTGAAGAAAGTGTGCACCTAAGGCAATTTATAGAATTATTTTATCCTAAAGGTAGCATGCAAAATTTTCACCTATAAAAAACTATGTTCACCTAATCTAAAAAGGAAAATAATAATATTAGTATTTACTAAAGAAAACGGGTATTTACCTGAACTCCGCAGAAATGCTAATGAAGATGCCGAAAATAAATCCAAGTATTAGCTTATCCAATGCAATCTCCAAAAAATATTACCTACAGAATTCACGTAAGTATCAATTACTTAAATAAAGTAAAACAAAAATAAAAAATAATAAACACACACTAATTCTAAACTTGAGCTAAGAATAAAGAACCTAAGAAATTTTTTTGCTACAGTAGCCGACTTGCTACAGTTACATTTTTAAAAAAAAAAAAAAAAAAAAAAACTAAGCGAGAATTTGGGTTAAATTTCAAATGGGCTAAGGGTGATAAAATGGGCTCTAAAAAGGAAATAAAGGACTAACTTGGACTGGGCTGGAAATGGGCTTGTTGCAGTGAATTACTGGGTTTGAAATTGGGTCCCTAATGGGCTGAGTGAAACAAAATAGGAATTAGGCTTCTAAATAATTTGTTTGGTTGCAGTCACGTCTAAATGGGAATTATTCACACACCAAATAACTTTCCAGTAAGTTATCGTTCAGAAAAAGAAAAAAAAAAAAAAAAAAAAAACAGTAGCATCTGTTAATAACAGTAGCCTCTAACAAATATATATATATATATATATATATATATATTTTTAATTCTTTTTGTTAACTAGAACAGTAGCTTTGGGCTAAATGGGCTTTGGGCTAAATACAACCGAATCAAACATTTATTTTTTTAACATCAAATAATAACAGTAGCTTCTAACAGTCACCTCTTTTTTTTTTTTTTTAACTAGTAGAAGAATTAAATCAATTAAAATTTAATTAATCTCTTGTTGCTATTTCCGGCAACGGCACCAAAAATTTGGTGTGTTTTAAAATATTACTTGTAAGTGCACGAATCAATTGTAGTTTAGGTTATGCGATAACGAGGTCGAACATAAGAGAATGCTTTAAAGAGAACTAATTAAACTCAAATTAATCTAAATCTAACATAGTTTCTCAAAATTTTGTTTGTTGAAGGGATTTTATACTAAACATACAATATCAAAATACAAATAATTAAAACGAGTTTAATTGGAAAAAAAATATTAAGGTATCGGAATCCACCATCACTATTCCATAAAATTCTAATTATTCCTTTATCAATTCCAATTTTAGAGTAGCAAGTAGAAATCAATTTTATTATTTTCTCAAGATTTAACAATAATGCACTAATGAAATAGATTTTCCTTCGCTTTAAAGTGTAAAATTCTAAACATCATATGTATGCAATTCAATGGATCACATAAGATCAAAGATCTTTACTTATAAAATTCTCAAATCCAAGCTTGATTAATTGTGATAAAAATTCTTAATTACTATGAATATATGATATTTATAGTGAAAAAAATTTAAAACAATTAATACTATGAAGCGAAAATCATAAGCATTTAAATTATACACATGAAAATTAATAAAAGACTAAAAAAAAACTTATTTCATAAATGGTGGTTAGTTACACATGCTTAAAAGAAAATAACAAAATAAGAACAATATAACCCAAAATTGAAGATGAATTATTCTCCTCTTTGGTGTTCTCCTTCTTCTCCCCCTCCTTCCTTGTCCCAACTTCTCAATGTGTATCCATATTAATAGAGAAATATTGAAATCAAATTACAACTTGTAAAGAGAAATGAAATTTTTTTTTCTTTTTTTTTTTCTTTAAATATACATAACTTTCCACCCCATTTTCTTCTTTCTCCATGTGAATTTGAATCTTCCAATTTTCACCCATGTGCATTTGTTTCCTTTCTCACTTTTACACCTATGAATAAAAGAGACACATATAGATATAATTTAATAACATTACAAATGAATTATTCAACTAGTTTATTACACAAATTAAATTTTTGTGCATTTATCATTATTACACTTCTAAATTAACTAAACCAAATAGTTTTACCTACTAACAACTATAAATTTGGAGATAAAATGTGTATGAAAATGGACTTATCATAAATATAAAATTCTTCATAGAACTAACACAGTTCGGAATATTAACCCCCAAGACCGTATGCGTATACGAGAAACTCATCAAACTGGAAGAAGGAAATGGTGACTTTTATTAGTATTTTTATACAACAATATTACAGTGATGGCCGGAGACACCTGAACACTATTAGATCATTTTTTACCGAAGTGATTCGATTTCTTATATTAACTATGCGCCATTTCAATTTCAATTCCTGTCTAATTAACAGTATGATCAACACCGGAAAAGGGAAAAAGAAGTACCTAACTATACTATTTTTCTAACTTTCTGATCAAAGCCGCCTTCTCCTCTTTCGGCAGAGCATTGAACATGAAAACGGATTTGTCGCCAAGATCATCCTAGAGAAGAAAGAAATTATCAGAGGATGACATGGCAGCGCTACTAAATACTTTAATGTTAATTAGATCAAGATGAATTAAAATAATGCATTCAAGCATCAAAGAAGATCTACCTTTATAGGTTGAGTGAATTTTCTGCCTGCAAAGATCACAAATAGCGCCATCCACAGTCCCAGTAGAGTAACTTTCGCTCCATCATCCATCAAACCGGTCTGCATATTCCATCAGGGCTTAGAAGAAATAGAGTTTGCAGGCAAGAAATAGAAGTGATGAGCCTAATTTCCAAGAATTACTTAAGCTTCCCGGTAATTTATTAGTTTGTAATGGAGCCATTGCTTGGCAATGAATAAACTTAGGCTGGCAAGCATGAAGTCACAGGTCCGAGTCTAGTAGCTGACACTGCAAACTAATGCCAAATGTTGTCTTTTCTATCTTTCCTTCTTCTTTCTTGTTTGTTTGTTTGCATTTTTTTTTTAATATCATTATTTTTTGTTTCATGTTTGACTCACAATAAGCTAATAAAATAAGAAAGTGTGTAAACATCAAACTCTTAAAAGGTTCAAGTCTTGGGGATTTAGTTGATTTTGTCATCCTGCCAAAGATGAGTTATAAAAGTAACCATCGTGGCTAACTGATAACTTCAAAGAACACGTAATTCTCAATGCTTGTTAGAGGAGTACCAGGTGCCCAAGAAGAACTGAGGGAATGATGAATGTGAGAAGACCAGCTTCCAACTTCCCATAGCACAGACCTGTTTTAAGAAAGAAATCGCATGTAATTATCCACTCAAAATGATGGTGCTGATTTATCAAACACAACAAAGATGGCACCATGGAAGCTACCGTATCATGGCTAATTGGCTTAAATGCTAAAACATTTCAAAACTTGTACGAAAATAGTGACAGATTATTTTCAGGAAATCAAAATGTCATGAAAAATGGTAAAAGTTTTCTTTCAAAGATAACGTCAAAATCTCTCAACCCCCCCCCCCCCCCCCCTCGGAATTAAAATTTATGGACTTTAGTAAATGCAAAACAAAAATAAACAAAATAATAAATATATGAAAACTTAATAGTCAGTTTTGACTTCCATCAACTTATGCAGAATTGAGTCTTTCAATTCTTTCTATATCTCCTGATTTCCTACTAAGGGTCTCCTCCTCATATCCACAGTACTCCCTCATAAGATATGAAATTTTTTAATCGAATTTTTTTCATTTGACATCAATTGACTAAATTGGTTGATATTTATTGATGGCCATCAATTTATGTAGAGGCATCAAATGGGTCAAGAATGGGGAAGAGAATGAGGCCCCTTAAGCCTAAGACCCACTTCATGAATGGAACTCCTGACGGTGTGGCATTCTGGGGCCCCTCCGAAGGTTGCTTTCTTTATTTGGTCGGCTGCTTGGGGCAAGATCCTTACGTTGGATAATCTGCAGCATCGCAACGTTGTTGTGGTTAATCGATGCTTTATGCGCAAAAGTGACGCTGAGTCGGTGGATCATCTTCTTCTTCATTGTCCGGTGGCGTATGATTGTTGGTGTTTAGTGTTTGGATTGTTTGGATTATCATGGGTGATGCCGGCTTCGGTTCGGGATGTCCTTGAGAGTTGGTGGGAGAGTTTTGCGGGGCTTCTGTCTAGATCTTTTTGGAGGGTTGTCCCTCTTTGCCTTTGGTGGGTTATTTGGCTCGAACGCAACAAGAGGTGTTTTGAGGGGGTCGAGACCCCGGTAAGCTTTGTCAAAGATTCATTTATCTCTTTGTTGTTTTATTGGGTGGAGGGTAGTTTTTTTACATCTATACAGAAAAAGATGACTTTTTCAGGTTTGCTCGGTTTGTAGGGCATTCCTTATTGTATCTCGGGACGCACTCCCCTTCTTGAGTGCTTTTTATACTACTTTTACTTACCTATCAAAAAAAAATGAATGGAACTCCTGAAATCCATGCCCTATGGCATATGAAGTCAAATCTGCTCTAGGCCTGCAGTTCTGAATATCACAAGCTAATAACCTGGTCCAACGGGTAAACCATAGGCCAACTCTTCACCCAAGATTCTAAAATTTGTATTCTCTAAACTTCTATTAGCAAAATGTAGTGGTGATACTACCTCAACAAGTTCATTTGATTCAAAAGTAGCTATATAAGTTGTATTAATAGAAGTAACCAACACTGCACACTGGCAAAGCAGAATTAGAAAAACACATAAGGAAGAAACTGGGTGAAGTGAGACCCACATTGTTTAAAGAGATTAACTAGATTATGAAAGAAAAATGGGAGCTGAACAATATGACCATGATATTCCGGTTAACCCCTGCAAAAACACCGCTGTGGAAGAAATGGTGCCGCAAATTAGTAACACGCCTGAGTGTTGACGGTTTGCCTGATAGAAAGCCAGAAAATGAATCTAAATATGGGAAGATGGGAGGACAGCAAATGTGGTGAGACCAGTTTACTTTAGTTTGAGGAGGGTTAAGAAAGACCAAGCCGAGGATGTCATAAAGGATCCATCAGGTGAAACAATCCGCCTAACAGAGTAAAAATGAAAAGGTTTTGGAGAGCAAGGATCAGGAGACTTCTCATTAATCTGAGGACACCCTTATTATGCAAGGAGCAAGTCTGTCCATTAATTAGCAGTTGGAAGAATGTGGAAAGATCTCATGTAATCTTGAGTCGGTATGGACTAGGTAATTCTAAGGCGAATCTTGTAACCTAATTCCATGGCTTTCTCATACAGTGAATTTTTATCTGTCAGAAGTTGGTCCCATGATTTTCCCTGTTAAGGTTTTCTAGGTTAAAATTATGTGTAATTATATCATTATTTATTCATTATACAATTTTATTTTTTCATTAAACGACAGTTTTTTCGTTGGAATCTTCTTTTCTTCTGGTTGAGTCTACAAAGCTTTTCTTCTTGTAGTAGGCCCGTAATGCCCCCCTTCATTTGCTGGCCTCCTTCCAGCGAGGCTATTAAGTGTGCCATTTAAGAAAAGTGACATAATTCACATTGAAGGTAATACTAGGGGAATAGGAAGATCAAATTTACCATGACAAGGGTTAGTAAAGAGAGATCTTATAGCATCTGAATTGACTCGTGTTGTGGCCATTAGCGAAATGAAAATGTAAGGAGCAAGTAGCCTACAAAAAGTAATGAGGAAAAGGCTTGGTTGTTGTTGTTGTGTACGTGACTATTAATTTTCGTTCTGTAGTTGGCAACAATTATTCGCATTATAAGCTTCAACTATGATACATAAACAACAGTTCTTGTTAGTTTAAGTTGGTTAAGATCACTTCACCCCTCCCTTCTGGATCAATATTGTTCTTTGTGCACTATTTGTATTTTTTAAAAGTTAGCATTTACTCGCACACACTGCCTCCACTGAGGCTCAAACCCTTAACTTCCCATTTGGGAGCAAGGTCTGGATACTGCTGGGCCATTAGGTCTTTTGGTTTGTGCACTCTAACATATCAGAGCCTTTGGTGATGGTCTTATATTTTTCGGCTTTTGAAATTTTACTGAATAATCTGTTGAAGGTTTCCACAATCAAAAGATCACAAAGATACTTAACTGAAACTGCAAACTCACTCATGAGTGAACAATGACAGTACTGAAGAAGTTAGAATCATACCTTCTTTGAAGACGAGTCCTGTCAGTGCCGCAAAGAGTGGACCAACAAACCAGACAGCTGTTGGGTTCTCAACAACATATTGCACCAAGTTCTGACCAGTTGGTTGAGCAAGGCTGATGTAAGTTGCCAAAGATCCGAAAACACCAAGCACCCATAGTGCTTGGATTGTACGCTTAATCTCAGTCACATAAATGTGAATCAACACTAATGATAAGCCTAACCCACCAGCTCCAAGTGCATATAACAGGTCAATATATTGCTTAATAAAATCACTCAGTAAGGAGCCTTCGGGATAAAAAACAGTTGAAGCTGCAAGAACAAATGATGCAGCAGCAGTCACTAACCCGGATCTGTATAAAATCACCTGTTGAAGAAGATAAAGTATAACTTAAAGGCTGTAACACATTCTAACCATGTCACTGAAATCTAGAGTAACCAATTCGAGAAACTTTACTCAACCTACTTGACTTTTGGTATTAGGATACCATAAAGGATAATCATATATTTTTCAGCACGGTTTACATTTTCATTAACTTCCACAACTTTCAAAGTAATCTCATTCCCTAAGAATGTTATTATGAAGACGGAGGATGTTAAATCTCATGTCATTGTAACATACTTTCCGCTTCCAAAACTAATTCACTGCTAATTTTTCCAGTCCTTTTTTTTTTCTTTTCCCGTTTTCTCCCTTTTCTGCATAACGTATATAAGACTTGCCTTAAGATTTCAACTGCGGTTTTTGTTATTACATTTTACTTGAGAATATGCTTAAGCAGTTTCTTAATGATCAATCAGCTTGTAACAATGATCGTCTGCCAATGTACCAAAGCTAAATTACTTTTTGTGAATTGTGATTACATCTCCATTTCAAAACTTCACAAACCACTATTACACACCCCCTCTGTTAGGGTTCGCACACCCTATGTACAAAACCGTGCACACCTGCAAATCAGAAAACACACCCAACAATCGACACAAGAATATATACGTGGTTCAGCCAAATAGGCCTACGTCTACGGAGAGCACCGTTTCACTAAAATTCACTGAGAGGATTACAAGGGGGTGATTCGCAGATCACACACGCACACACAGTGTGTATACTCATGTCTGTATCACCGGAATAATATAAACGTAAATTATTCCTAACTCTCTCTCTCTATTTCTGTGTACACAATTCAATAGGAGAAACCCTATATTTATAGGTGAGGATATAGAGGTGGGTTTCTCAATCTTCCGATGTGGGACAAGTTAATATAACAAAGTAGTCATATTATATATATATGCCAATATATAACAATCTCCCAACTCCATCAATGATCAGTGCTCGGTGCCCTCATTTCTGTCTTCAAGCTTGAAGACCAACTGAAGTTGCGCACAACTTCAGTTTCTCTGTTGTCACCACTTTGGTCAACATGTCGGCCGGATTCTCGCTTCCTTGAATCTTCTTAAGTGTTAATACTTCATCCTCTAATAGAGATCTGATAAAGTGATAACGAAGATCTATATGCTTGGTTCTCGAATGAAATGCTGAATTTTTCGCCAGATGTATAGCATTCTGACTATCACTATGCAAAACACTCTTCCCTTGCTCGAATCCCAACTCTGCCAACAAACCATGTAACCAAATCATCTCTTTGCTAGCCTCTGTCACGGCTACATACTCAGCCTCTGTAGTAGATAACGCTACAATCCTCTGTATCTGCGAAATCCAACTAACTGATGTAGTACCTACTGTAAAGACATAACCAGTAGTGCTTCTTCTGTGATCTATCTCACCAGCAAAATCTGAATCTACATAGCCATGTAAATTCACTTCACCTTTTCCAAAATAAAGGCATCTGTTTATGGTACCTCGTAGATATCGCAATATCTACTCCACTGCTTCCCAGTGAGTCTTTCCTGGATTGGACATGAACCTGTTGACTGCTCCCACTGCATATGCAATATCTGGTCTTGTACAAACCATTGCATACATCAAGCTACCAATAGCTGAAGCGTATGGAATACTGGCCATGTTGTTCCTCTCTGCTTTTGACTTGGGAGACTGCTTTTTGGATAATCGAAAATGACTAGCCAAAGGTGTGCTAACTGACTTAGCATCACTCATGTTGAACCGTTTCAAAACCCGTTCAACGTAGTCAACCTGAGACAACTGCAAAATTCCCTTCTGCTTGTCTCTGATGATTCTCATACCAAGAATCTGTTTCGTTGTGCCTAAGTCCTTCATCTCGAACTCTTTTGCCAACTGCTTCTTTAACTTACTGATTTCCGCAAAATCAGATCCAGCTACTAACATGTCATCAACATAAAGTAGGAGGATAATGTAACTCGTGTCAAACCTCTTGAAGTAGCAACAATGGTCAGCGTTGCACTTGATATAACCATGTCTCTACATGAATCCATCGAATTTCTTGTACCACTGTCTTAGAGCTTGTTTCAAACCATACAAGCTCTTTTCCAACTTACACACAAGTTTATCTTTCCCTTTCTCTCAGAAACCTTCCGGTTGCTGCATATAAATCTCCTCCATTAGGTCACCATGGAGGAAAGCAGTTTTGACATCTAACTGCTCTAGGTGCAAACCCTCTGATGCAACAATGCTAAGAACTGAACGAATGGTAGTCAATTTCACAACTGGAGAAAATACGTCGGTGTAGTCGATTCCTGCTTTCTGCTGAAAGCCTTTTACTACAATTCTCGCCTTGTACCTCTTAGAACCATCATGTTCTTTTTTGACTCTGTAGACCCATTTATTATGGAGAGCTTTCTTTCCTACCGGCAGCTCGGTTAGCTTCCATGTCTTGTTGGAAATAAGGGACTTCATCTCATCTTCCATCGCCACCTCCCACTGGCTCGCATCTGCTGCACTGCATGCTTCATCAAAATACTCTAGTTCACCTCCATCTGTGAGCAACAAATAATTCATGTATCTCCGATTCGGCACATGCTGCCGTGAAGACCTCCTAGGTACATGAATAGGAGTCGGAGACTGCGGTGTATCAACCTGTTGAGTATTTCCATCTGCAATATGTTCGTCTGACTGAGTACTCTCACTGTCTTGAACATCATCTAACTCAACACACACAGGATCACTCTGTGCTATAGGCTCTGAGGTTGTTGTGTGTCTGTCCTTGTACATAACCTTTTCATTGAACACTACATCTCTGCTTCAGATCAGTTTTCGGTTCTGATCATCCCACATGCGGTAACCATACTCGTCACCACCATAGGCAATGAAAATACACTTTTGTGACTTGGGATCAAGCTTACCCCTCATAGTGTCACTAACATGTACATATGCAACACAACCAAAAACTTTTAAATGTAAAAGTGTTACCTCTCTACCGCTCCAGACCTCTTCTGGTATTCTATGCTCCAATGGTACTGATGGACCACGATTGATTAAGTACGTTGCTGTACTGACTGCTTCTGCCCAGAACTGTTTCGGCAACCCTGCCTGAATGCGCATGCTTCTGGCTCTCTCAGCCAATGTCCGGTTCATCCGTTCTGCTACGCCATTCTGTTGTGGTGTACGTGGAACAGTTCTCTCTAATCTGATACCGTTCTCATAGCAAATCTCTTAAACCCGGTGTCTTGATACTCTCCACCATTATCGGACCGTAATCTTTTGATCTTCAAACCCGTCTCATTCTCTATCATAGCCTTCCAACTCTTGAACACACCGTACACTTCAGATTTATGTTTCAAGAAATAAACCCATACCTTTCTGGAATGGTCATCGATGAAGGTGACGAAATAGGACTTTCCGCCAATAGATGAGACATTTGCTGGCCCCCAGACATCAGTGTGAACTAGCTCAAGCTTCTTCTTTCTGAGTTCTTTGCCGCTTTTCTGAAAACTAACCCTCTTCTGCTTACCGAATACGCAATCCTCACAGAAGTCGATATCAATCGAATTTAGACCTGGTAGCTTTCCCTTTGCGAGCATAACCTTGAGTCCCTTTTCACTCATGTGACCTAGCCTCTGGTGCCACAAATTATGATCCTCTTTGCTTTCTGCAATTGCTATAAATGTGCTAGCCTTGGTGGTAGTGTACAGCGTACCTGTTTTCTTTCCTCGTGCTATAGTCATAGCTCCCTTGGAAACTTTCCACTTATCTTCACTGAAAGTGGTTACATAACCTTCACTCGCCAATTGGCCTACTGAGATCAGGTTCTTCCTCAAGTCTGGAATGTGTCTGACATCCCTCAACTTCCATATCGATCCGTTGAGTCTGATATGTACTTCACCCTTGCCAACAACACTGCAGGGTTGATCGTCACCTAGATAAACCTTGCCGAGGTTTCCAGGTGCATAGCTCTCAAAGAGCTCTCGACTTGAGGTGGCATGGAAAGATGCTCCAGAGTCCAAAACCCAAGACTCTGTTTTGCTCTCCAAATAGCATATCAGTGCATCATCTGCTTCTTCTAAGACAATATTTGCCTCTGTCTTGTCATCCGCTAACTTCTGCGGGGATCTACACTGGTTCCTTAAATGACCAGTCTTGCCGCAATTCCAACATTCGATTGCTTTGGAATTTCTGGGACCTCGAGACTGTGATCTTCCCTGTCTCGACTTGGAACGGCCACGCCTTTGGTTTCCGCCTTTCTGTTTGTTCGAACCTCTGCCTCTGGTGTCGACATTCAATGTTGTGCCACTGCTTGAAGAGTCTGACGACTGTCTTCTGATCTCTTCTGTGAGTACCATAGTCACAACGGTATCATACTTCAGCGGGTCTATCCCTGAAGAATTACTGATTGCAGCCATTGTGGCGTTCCAGCTCTCTGGCAATTGATTAAGGAGAAAAGCTGATTTTACCTTGTCTTGAAACACTACTTCAATTGATTCCAACTGCCCATAAATGTCATTAAGTTTACTGAGATGTTCACCAACATTCCCATTCTCGGACATCTTCAGATTCGTCAATCTGCTGATAAGATGTAATGTATTTGCTCCAGACGGCTGTTCGTACATCTTCGAAAGTGCTTCCATGAGAGACTTTGCAGTCTTCTCTTTCCTGATATTAAAGGCAACAGATTTTGCCAACGTCAATCTGATCGTGCCAAGAGCCTTTCGATCTAGGATATTCCACTCCTCTTCTTTCATTGAATTTGGCTTCGTCTCTTCTAGCGGTTGATACAAATTTTTCTGGAATAACACATCCTCAATTTGCATCTTCCAATAGGTAAAGTTTGTACCATCAAACTTGTCGATCATTACTGTCTTTTCTTCTCCCATAGCTCCCACTGAGCCTATTAGAGATATTCGGAGTGCAAAACCGAGTATACGGTTGAGTCGAGGGCGGTTCAAAACCTTAAGAACGCCTCTGACCGCGTCCAAAACAGGTCAAAAACGACTCAAAACGGGCCAAAACAAATTCGCACAAAAGACAGAAATTTAATCACGAAGTCAGTACCTTCTCGGGGTCCGTGCGGGCGCGTCCCTGCTCTGATTGGGCTGATTCTTGCGCTAAAACGTCGGGCTTCGAATACTCTTTCCGTAGATATATTATAAGTCTCGTTCCGATAAACGATGCTCCGGAAAATCACGCCGAACCGAAACTGCTGCTCGACGGAGCCAAAAAACTGGCCGGAACTTCAGGCGGCGCGTGGGGGTGCGTGAGGAACTTGCCGGCGACGTGCTTGACACTGCTGGCTTCGTCTCGTCGAGCCAAAGCTCCTGGTGTGGTCGGTTTCTGATTTAGGGCACTCAAAAAAAATCAGATCTGGACCAGATCGTCGGGCTTCGTGATTTGCTCCAACCTGGGGCTCTGATACCACTTGTTAGGGTTCGCACACCCTATGTACGAAACCGTGCACACCTGCAAATCAGAAAACACACACAAACACACCCAACAATCGACACAAGAATATATACGTGGTTCAGCCAAATAGGCCTACGTCCATGGAGAGCACCGTTTCACTAAAAATCACTGAGAGGATTACAAGGGGGTGATTCGCATATCACACACGCACACACTGTGTATACTCACGCCTGTATCACCGGAATAATATAAACGTATATTATTCCTAACTCTCTCTCTCTATTTTTGTATACACAATTCAATAGGAAAAGCCCTATATTTATAGGTGAGGATATAGAGGTGGGTTTCTCAATCTTCCGATGTGGGACAAGTTAATATAACAAAGTAGTCATATTATATATATATATGCCAATATATAACACCCTCCCCCAGCACGAAAGCATACTAGAAAATCATAAAGAGATACAAACAGAGAACAAAAACTTTGATATGAAGTAGAAAATCAAAGATAAATAAAAGAAGAAGAATATCAATAATAAATTTGTATTATTGAATGAATTGTATTTTTTGTGTGTATTGTAACAGTACATAAATGGCCTATATATATAGGCTGAGTATACAAACATGTTTAATAAGAAACCGATGTGGGACACACACTATCTATTACTAACACATATAATTAGAGCACCTAAAATCTTCCAATAATAATTGTGTGCTTCAACACTCTTCCTCAAGTTGGACACTGAGATCTTCGCAAGTCCAACTTGAAACTGAGAACAAAGTTGTCTCTAAACACATCCTGATGCATCTTGCCACTTGACACGTATCACACTACCGAACAAATTGATAGCCACGAACCACGGACAAATCCAAAAATACTAATATTGTCTCTACATCCTCTAATCCCCCCCCCCACCCAAAAGCTGGCATGGGAGAGAAATTAACCTTATTAGCTTAAACACTAAAGTCTCCAAACAAATCAAAAATAATTGAGAAGCAAGGCTCAACCTATACTAGTAACATAAGATATCAGGACTCCACCTGTACCGACAAAATCGGTAGCATAAGGGATCAGGGTTCCACCTGTACTAGAAGCATAAACAAGCAGGGCTCAACCTGTACCGACATAATCGGTAGCACCGAATTACACTACCGGACAAATTGGTAGACTCGTAAATAACCAAGGCTCCACCTGTACTGAAAAAATCAGTAGCAACGAATCAGCAAAGGGAAATTTCGAGCTCTCTGTAGAAGTCCCGAGATCTCTGTAATAGCAGAAACCAAAAACCAGCAGCAGATCAAAACGGACGTTAATCAGCAGGAGTCACATAAACGGGTCCATAAACACGGGCTAACAACATCAATGAACCCATAAACAAGGGCAAAATCATGGGAGATTAGGGCTCCCAAACCCTAAAAGACGGAAAAAGCAAAAAATAAGAATTTTGGTGGGGTAAAAAAACAAATCCCACCAAGAATATAATATATATATATCATATCAATATATATTAATTAAAGATCGCTGTCGGAGATGGGATATGGAGCACCATATCCGACAGAGACGAAGATAAGCGGAAAGAACTATCAAGAATCGATAGGCTCTGAGATACCAACTAGAAAATCATAAAGAGATACAAACAGAAAACAAAAGCTCTGATATGAAGTAAAAAATCAAAGACAAATAAATGAAGAAGAATATTAATAATAAATCGTATTATTAAATTAATTGTATTTTTTTGTTTATTATAACAATACATAAATGGCCTATATATATAGGTTGAGTATACAAACATGTTTAATAAGAAACCGATATGAGACACACAATATCTATTACTAACACATATAATTAAAACACCTAGAATCTTCCAACAATAATCGTGTGCTTCAACAAGCAGCACATCTCCTATTTTTCACATACAACAGATTCGTTTCTCCATTAACATTTCATAATTGCAATATATGAAGCAGGGCCTGGGCTTCTTCTTACATGGGGGAACAGCGCCACATTTTCAGAAATGTGTAGAATTGTACATTATGGCAGAACCTATCCTTCTGTTTTCTTTTTAGTTTCCCATTTTCCTTTTCGGCAAGAAAAAGCACACGAACCCAACTCAACACACACCCTTCTGCCCGATAAAAGTTGAACCCTCACTTACCTAACGATACAATGACGAATTGTTCTTCACTCAAACTAACTTTTGACAAAAACTCTAGCTAATAAGTCTCCAATTCTCTAGGAGACATGGATTCAAGTGTCTGGCCAAGCTCAAACACAACTTTCATTTACTCGTCTTCGCAACTACTAATCTTTCTGCTAATTATACCTTACTTCATGAGCTCAATATTGTCATTACTTGACAAGAAAAACATAACTACAAGTGTCCTTTATGGAAAAATATACTATACATGCTTTGACACAAAGCATAATTCAAAAGGCCACAAACCCACTATACTGAACACTGCATTCTGTAGCAACTTCAAATTACCACTAACATGTACAGAACCTATATTCAGTGTGAACATATGCACAGTGAACTACAATCAACTACCATAATTACACTAACCAAATAACTCGATCAAAAAAGGTCACTACCCAATATATAAAAGCTCAAATCAAGACCAATTTCAAAAACCCAAATCATATCATTCCCAATTCCATTAAAAGGAACCAGAAGCATACTTAAAATTATTTTTTTAAAAAAAAAAAACTAAGCAAAACCCAAGTTAAGAACAAAAAAAAAAAAAAAAAATTTAATTGTTACCTCTCGGACATCAGAGGGTTCGATAGTCCAAGGCCCATAAATTCCTTGATATACAGTTCGATCAAAAGAGTTCTCACCGAGTGCTTGACACTTAATGGATTGAGTCGAAATTGAAAACCCAGATGTTTTTAATGGTGAAAATGGGAAAGATGAATTCAAAACTGGATGAGGATTGAGAAATCTATTGTGGGTTTGTGAGATTGATTTGGGTGTGGTGTGAAGAAGGTGTGAAGGAACAAGAAATCCAGCAGATAAGAGCTGTGCGGACATGGCGGAGTATGTTTTTAGACGAGAAGAAACACCACCAAAGCATTAATTTTTAGATTTATTTGAGTAATTAAGGAAATTTATACATTATCTATTTATTTGATATATGTGTAAATGGATAAGAATACGATGGTCCTCTGCTTCTGGAATGTTAAAAGACTTGTACGAAATTAATTATTGAATATAATAATATAAAAGTGAAAGGGTTAAACCAAATCGCTTTGGTTTAAATCTATGGATTTTTTCCTTCTATTTATTTAATTATATATTTCTTTTTCTTTTTCTTTTTTTAAAATAAAATTTTAATTTAGTTCTCAATAAAAATTTATTCACACTAAACACATTGCCAGTTTTCTTTTATTTCGTTAGATTTCTTATTTACATATCAAAATTTATTCACATTAATCACATAAATAAGTGAATGTAATTGACATAAAAATATAATTATTAGAATAATATAACAATCACATTTTGCAGTTATTACAATAAGGTTGAAGTTATAAAATATAAAAGGCAAACTTGAACTATCTTCAAGTGAGCAAAATACCCCCTTATACTATAAAAGTGAGCGAATCAATCCCTCAAATTCTCAAAATTGAGCAAGTTATCCCTGAACCCACTTTTTGAATATCAAATTATCATTGTACTCATATATTAACCTTTTTAAAATAAAAAAATAAGGATTAACTTTATTTATACTCCTGAGGTTTGTTTTATATTCAATTAGACCTCCTCAAGTATAAAATTATTATTTAATTATATATATTATTTGTTATATATATTTTACTATAAATAAAAATTTTATGCCAAAATAAAAAATTAATGCTGAAGTTTTTTTTTTTTTTTCTTTATGCCCAAATGAGTTATTCTCAATATCTGAAGTCACAACTCCGTCATTTAATAGTTTGAGTCTTTACCACTAAAATAGAAAATGTGTTTTAAAATCATCAAATTTTAAGTGACAATTGAGGAAATCTTTTGGTCAATAGACAGAATCAAGCTCTTGTTTTCAAACTACCATTAATTTTGGCATTAGTATTTTGGTCAAATTTCGGTAAATAGACAGAACCAATCTTTAGGTCAAATTTAGGCATAAAAATTTTGTTTATAGTAAAACACATATATATATATATATATAATAATTTATATAACTAGATAATAATGTTAAAAGAGGGAAAATAATATACCCTAATTGGTAGTTTGAAAAAAATAAATTCTGCATTTATTTTTTATTTTGGCATATATCAAAAAATAAATTCGTTTATAGTAAAATATAAATAAAAAAATTATTTCTATAACTAGATAATAATGTTAAAAGTGAGAAAATATTGGATAGAGATACTAAAATTTGAGGATAGTAAAGAAATTGAATCCTTGTTTTCAAACATCACCTATCTCACCATTGAGGATAATTTAGGCATTAAGTGGAATTAGGGGGTGTAAATGATGTGGGTTTGAAAACATAAGAGGTGTAAATGAAGTTTATCAAACTTGGGGAGTCTAATTGAAGATAAAACAAACCTCAAGGATGTGAATGAAGTTAATCTTTTTTTATATTTTACAAAAGGTTAATATATATACAATGATAATTTGACATTCAAAAAGTGGGTCCAGGGGGGCAACTTGCTCAATTTTGAGAATTTAAGGGACTAATTTGCTCACTTTTATAGTACAAGTATTTTGCTCACTTAAAGATAGTTTAGGGGAGTATTTTGCACTTTTACCAATACAAAACTATAGATAATTATTAAGTAAGAGATAAGAATCAAGATATAATTAGTGAATGGTTAAAAAGAATATTCAGCTCAAGAAAAAGGAAAAACCAAAGCCCGATAGGCCACAATTATAGCGAGCAAATATATTAATGACCAGAAACGCATTTTTCTTATGCTATTAGAAAAGACACAAGGAAATCTTGAGACAGAGTCTAATTATTAAAAATAACTAATAAGTACTATATATTTAATAGAATAAATATAAACACAAAGTTGATGAAAAACCATAGAAAAGACAAACTATTATTTATACTCCCTCTATCCCAAATTGTTATAATTGGGGATTTCAATTTTTTAATATAATGACTTTTATTGGTGTGATAGTAAAGGAAAAATCAATTTTACCCTTGTTCCTGCCAAGTAATGTGATGTTTGTAGTTTAGATATTTTATAATTTGAATGATTGAAGGGTAAATTGATAAATTGATCAAATAAAGTGACATTAACTTTACTTATTTTAGAATAGATTGAATAGTGAATGTGTATACTTAAATTGGGATAGAGGGAGTATAAAATTGAAATATAATAGAGTCAAGGAATAAATTAAAAAATAGAAGAGAAATCTTGTTGAAAGGGAAATTACTTATATGAAATTGTAAACAAAAATAAATAAATGATGTACTGAAAATTAAACAAGTAAACCTTAGGATTTGTAGGCCCATTTTTACATCAGGCCCATCGTACAAAGTCAACACTGGATCAACATACCTGTTTTAAAGCCCAAATAGAAAACAAAGTCCAAGGATATAAGCCCATTTCAGGATAAAAGCTATTAAGGACATGACCGTTTCAAATATATAGAATCAAAATTGACATAGCGTTTTTATTATAGCAGTTTTGATAAACATTAAACTTGAATTTAATGTAGATTTTGTCTTTAATATGTATTAAAACCCATTTATGTGGGTAAGACGAGATTCATGTATAAAAGAAAGAAAAAAGAAAAGGAAAAGGATCCGAAATTTCTCTCATTCTTGTTGATTATTGAAATATCTGTAATTATCTTGCCGTTTATCTATTTTTTAGCTTCTGCTTAAATTACAAAAGTTGAGATTCGTTCGGCGTTTCCGAATGGGTTTACACTTTTTGGCGCCGTCTGTGGGAACTCGATTTCTAAACAGAAGCTATTAGATCAATGGCGGGAGAAACCACTACACAGTTAGGAGATACAACTGCAATCCTTCAACGTCTGGAGGCCCTTGAAAAGGAAAATCAGGAGCTAAGGCAAAGGCTAGATCAGTCTGAACATCCATAATTGCCTATAGCAGGACGTCGTAATGGCCTCGCTGTTGAAAAGGAGGACAATCACCATGAAGCAAGTTCAGTAGATCGAACAGCAGATCATACTCGTACCCAACCAATCGCAGATGAGGTGAATATCAATAATCAGGCAGTTCCGCTCGATATGGTGACCAGACTTCAAAAGATCGTAGACGAACAAGTAAAGGATCTCAGAACACAGTCACCAGCCGATCTAGCCATCGAAATGACAGCAAAAATGATTAAATCTCCGTTCAGCCCCGAAATACAACAGGCGAGAAGGCCAAATAAGTTCCGGATGCCAAAATTCATTATGTTCGATGGGACGCAGGACCCAATTGAGCACCTGTTTCATGTGGAGCAGATGATGACTCTCGATATGGCTGATGATGCGCTAATGTGCAAAACTTTTTCTATAAGCCTAACAGGCCCAACTCTATTATGGTTTAGGCAACTGCCAGGTAGTTCGATTGATTCTTTCCAAATGTTGATGGAAAAGTTCCTGGCCCAGTATTTCAGAAATCGAAAGCAGAAGAGGACCATTTCTAATCTGTTCACGATGAGACAAGCGAAAGACGAAACGTTGAAGAATTTCCTATCCAGATTCAATCTGGAAATGGGAATGATACCCAGTTGTGATCAACTAGCAGCAGTGGAAGCTTTCAAGGTGGCTATCGAACAAGGGACCAGCTTCCATAGATCCTTGGTGAAGTCAACACCCCTCAACATGGGTCAGTTGAATTCACGGGCACAAGGATATCTGAGATTGGAAGAAGATGAACAAGAAAGAGGTCATCGTTCAGCATTAGTCAGTGTGGAAAACAAATAAAAGGAAGGGTATTTTTCGCTCCATATAGGCACCAGGAGAGGAGGCCAAGATATGACATACCTGAAACTCCACTCTGAACAACATTAGCAAAATTGTACAACGAAAATAAGGCGAAGGGTATTTTTCGCCCTCTGTTTCCGTTGAAAACACCACCAGAGCAGCAGGACCGTTCGAGGCACTGTGTGTTTCACAATGACTTTGGTCATTTAACCAATGAGTGCAGACAATTGAGGAGGCAGGTTGAGACCTTGATAGCCAAAGGAGATTTGAAGGAGTACGTGGACAATGGAGTCAAAAATTTTGATAGACCGAAGCCCAATAAAATTGTGGGCGGACAACTAGTCAAAATTATTGACACAATCCATGGGAAACCAGAGGAGGATGAAGAAAGCCGTTCGGTTCAACGTTCGCAAATGCGCAATGCCAACAAGATCCGAATGATTGGGGAGGTGAATGTAATTCGGAACTACCCAATTCCTACAATATCATTTACTCAGGAGGACTTAAGACGCGTACAGCTACCACATGAAGATCCACTAGTAATTTCGATCATAGTTTCAAATTGTTTAGTTAAAAGGGTGTTAGTTGATCCAGGTAGCAGCACGAACATCCTGACCAAATCAGTTTTCAAGAAGATCGGCATCAGCACGGAGTTAATCAAACCAACTGCCAGTCCGCTGGCAGGCTCTGATGGAAAGGATTTGCCCGATCGGGATCCTGAACTTACCTGTGACAGCCGCAAAGCGAACTTTGACGGAAAATTTCATGTTGGTGGACATACAACCCTCCTATAATCTGATCATGGGAAGAAGTTGGATCCATCGGTTGCAAGGAGTTCCTTCTACTCTGCATCAAGTGATGCGGTGTGTTGATCCTTCGGGGAAAGGGTTTGTCGATATTCAAGGCGATCAAGTAATGGCGAAAGAATGCTATGCCATCGTCTCCAGAGGTTTGAAGGGTGAAAGCTCCGAACAAAGCTTGTAGCAATTACCGGACCTCCCTGATCAGACTGACAATGATGAAAAGACCGTAGAGGACACCATCACAGTGGATCTGATCGTCGGGAGCAAGGGTAGGACCACCCGAATTGGAAGAGGATTGAGTTCTGATGAAAGTAGCAACTTGATTTTTATGTTGAGATCAAATATTGATGTTTTCGCTTGGGAGCACATCGACATGCTTGGGGTCGATCCAGGAACCATGATGCACACATTAAATGTTTACTCCGATGCACATCCCGTACGCCAACGACCAAGAAGGATTGGAACCGAATGAGGAAAGTTTGTAGCTAAAGAAGTTAGCCGATTGCTAGATGTTGGTTTTATCAGAGAGGTTCATTATCCCGTTTGGCTGTCCAACGTTGTCATGGTACAAAAGAAGAATGGGAAGTTCCGAATGTGTGTGGACTTCACCAACTTAAATAAAGCTTGTTCGAATGACAGTTTTCCTTTACCCAAGATTGATCACATGATCGACGCAACCACAGGGTTTGAACGTCTTACCTTCCTAGATGCCTATTCGGGATACAATCAAATCCCAATGAACCCAAAGGATGAAGACAAAACAACGTTCATCACCGAACGAGGGACCTATTGTTACAAGGTCATGTCGTTCGGTCTAAAAAATGCAGGTGCGACTTATCAGCGGCTGATTGATAAGATTTTCAAAACCCAAATTGGAGATACGGTGGAGGCCTACATTGATGACATGGTTGTTAAAAGCCAGCACAAGGATGATCATTTGAAGCACTTGGAGAATGTGTTCGCATCCCTGCGATAACACAAAATGAAGCTGAACCCGGAAAAATGCACTTTTGGTGTGTCTTCCGGACAATTCTTGGGACACATAGTTAATAAAGATGGAATCAAAGCAAGTCCAACACAAGTTAAAGCATTGATTCAGATGAAGGCACTTGAATCCCCAAAAGAAATTCAGGTACTCACAGGAAGATTAACAGCTCTGAGCCGGTTCATCTCCAAATTATCAGATAGATGCAAGTCGTTCTTCGATGTCCTGAAATCTAAGAAAACGATTGTTTGGGGAGAGAAACAACAAGAAGCATTCGATCAGCTAAAACTCTATATGGCGAAACAACCAATCCTGATGGCACCCAAAGATCATGAGTCCTTGATTCTATATTTAGTAGTATCCCCGAACGCAGTCAGTTCAGCATTGGTAAGAGATGATGGGAACAGACAGTACCCAATTTACCATGCGAGCAAAACATTGCTTGACGCCGAGAGAAGATATTCAAAGACAGAGAAAATCATCTTGGCATTGGTCCAGGCAAAATGAAAGCTGCGTCATTACTTCGAGTCCCATCCGATCAGAATCCCAATGACATTTCCTATCAAAGCAATTTTGTCAAAACCCGACTTCTCGGGACGAGCGACAAAATGGTCAATAGAATTAAGTATGTTCGATATTACTTATGAGCCCCGAACGTCTCTAAAGGGTCAAGCTGTGGCGGATTTCCTCTTTGAATATGAAGCGACCGAAGACGAGGTCTGTGATGTAAATCCAAGATGGATGCTTTATGTAGATGGATCAATGAATAGCCTGGGGGCAGGTGTGGGGATCGAACTAATATCCCCAGAAGGCACCAAGTTGCAGCAATCGATCAAATTATCCTTTGGCAGTTCAAACAATGAGGCTGAATACGAAGCCGTTTTGGCAGGGTTAAGGTTAGCAAAGGAGCTCCAAATCAAAGAATTAATTGTGTTCAGCGATTCTCAATTAGTTGTAAATCAGATCACATGAAGTTATAATATAAGTGAGGAAAGGATGTTGCAGTATAAAAATGTCGTTCAGGAATAAATGCGAAACTTTCAGGTAGTCACTTTTAAACAAATTCCAAGGGCAGAAAATCATGGGGCTGATTATGTAGCAAATCAAACATCTTCAGCTGGAGACGGTATGGTCAGAATAATTCCTGTGGATGAACTGTTCACCCCCTCGATCGGTAAAAGGAAGGAAGTATGCGTGATTCCGTACGAGCCAAGTTGGTTCGATTTAATCCTTGAGTATTTATTGATCGGTGTTCTACCTGATGATCGACGAGAGGCAAAGAAAGTAAGAGCAACTTCTACCAAGTATTCAGTGATCGATGGCTATTTATACCGCCGATCGACAACTGGGCCCTATCTATGATGTTTGACACCATCTGAAGCATAAGAGGTACTCAAGCAGTTGCACGATGGGACTTGTGGAAGCCATGTTGGAGGTAGATCATTATCTCATAGAGCAATAACACAAGGTTATTTCTGGTCGTACATGATTCGAGACGCGGAGGAATACGCGAGAAGATGTGATAAATGTCAAAGACATTCGCATATAATCCATCAACCAACAGAGCTTCTCACAGCGATGGCCTCTTCTGTTCCGTTCGCACGATGGGGAATGGATGCGGTCGGACCATTAACAAAGGCAACATCAAATAAAAAACATGTGTTTTTGGCCATAGATTATTTCACTAAATGGGTGGAAGCGAAGGCTTATGTAAGAATCATTCACACTCAAGTGATTGATTTTATTTTAAATCGTATAATCTACAGGTTTGGAGTACCAAAGTACATAATGATGGACAACGGCACAAACCTGGACAATCAGTACGTTCGGGCGTTGCTGGACGAGAATGGCATCAATCAGAATTTATCATCTGTCAGCTATCCGCAAGCAAATGGACAAGCTGAGATAACGAACAGGACAATTTTTGCCGGGATAAAAAGAAAATTAGAGGGGATCGAGGGAAAAAGGACGATGGTTAGACGAATTACCAAGGGTCCTCTGGAGCTACCGAACGACTCCTCGCAAGCCGAACGGGATGACTCCATTCGCTATG
Source organism: Cornus suecica (assembly GCA_963922005.1). Taxonomy (NCBI): domain Eukaryota; kingdom Viridiplantae; phylum Streptophyta; class Magnoliopsida; order Cornales; family Cornaceae; genus Cornus; species Cornus suecica. The sequence continues at coordinate 8,071,179 of OY998245.1, forward strand.
GCGTACGGAGTCGAGGCAGTAATCCCAATTGAGTTGGAAGTCCCCACAACAAGAACTCATCTATTCAATCCTGAACAGAACGAATAAATTCTAAAAATCGAAGGTAATCTCATAGATGAAAAGAGGGAAATGACTTCAATAAGGCTGGCAGAATATCAACAAAGGTTGATGAGGAGTTACAACAAGAAAGTAAAAACGAGATCATTTCAAGTAGGCGATCAAGTACTAAGGGTGTTGGCTAGTAGATCAAACAAACTAGATCCCACATGGGATGGGCCGTACACAGTAACAGAGGTGATCGGCAAATGTGCTTACAGATTGGCGATCAATATGGAAAACAAATCGAACGAGCTTGGAATACAATACACCTGAAAAGGTATTTTCAATAAATTTATGTTAATCTTAAAATTCGTTTAACAGTTTGTATGACAAGATCCATTTCAAATCAATAAAGATATTATTCATATCTTCTCATATCTCTGTTCAAAATGTTATATAAAAAATAAAAAAAAATCTCTCAAGTGAAATATCTTGGCCAAAATGCATAAAGCCATTTAGGCAAAAGACCATCATGAAGATGGCATCAAGTTCCTGCTTTCACAAAGACGTATAAAGATACGCAGCAAAAAGGTTATGTTCAAAAGAACACATCATCCTGTTCAAAAAATTAAGCACAATAGTGCCATCCTGTTCAAAAACTAAGCACAACAGTGCCATCCTGTTCAAAAAACATTATGCACCTCAGTGCCATCTGTTCAGAAAATATCTATGCACCTTAGTGCCATCCTGTTTGAAAATATTAAAGCACACCAGTACTATTTCAAAATTTGTCCAAAAAACGCTCACCACAGGAGTATCAAAAGTATATATGATTTAACAGACCTCAAAAATTGTTCAAGGATAGAAATTTCTAATCAAGAAGGTGGAGGATTAATATCGTCAGTAGGCGGCTGCTGGCTCTCTGAAGCAGGAACGGAAGGCTCAGCTGACACTTCATTGACAATAGGAGGGATTGCAGAAACAGGCTCTGGTCGTTCGGATGGAATGATCCCATGCAAAATAAATTGAGCAAAATATTTTTCGTCTTGACAAGCCTCGGGTTCTTCATACGGATGAACGACTCCACAAACAACATCATGAGCGGGTGGATTATCATACGTACGAGCAGATGGGTCCATCGACATTTGATCATGACAAAATCTGAACCCATCACAGAATTTTATGTCGAAAATGCTCACATATCTCCAATGCATTCCTATACCTCCCTTTGGGCAAATTTCTAAGCCGGTTTTCAGAACAGCATTGGAAGTCTCAAGGTTGTGGACTTGTTTTTTTAGCTCAGCATTCCGATCAGATTCTTTCTGATGAAGCTTCTTTAAACTCTCCACCTCGAGCTCCAAGACCTTCCTCTGCTTCTTAGCCAACGTGGCGCATTTATCAACTCGTAGGTATGCAGCATCTATGTTCTTTCTCTTATACTCTCCTATTTCAACAGCTTTACAGAGAGCTAGGACATTAAACACAGACTGAAAAGATAAAAAACGTTAGTAAAAAATAAAATAATAATAATAATTTTGGTACCTCCAAAATAGAAACAGGAGCCCTAGCCAAAAGCTCGTTCTGATCAACATGCTGCTGAAAGAGTTCATCTTTGGGTGGCCACATTCCCCGAGCAAGTGCCATCAGGGAATCAGGGTCGGACATGGCCAGCGAACGGCGATTCAAAGTACTTTCATCACTTTTTTTCAAATTTTGGAATCCAATCACCTTCGGGATCAAATGATGGAGGAAAACAGCAATCCGGAATAGTGTAGCCGCTCACAGACTTGGCCTTCTTCACCAGCTTCTCATGCATCTCAGCATCGTTTCTTTTTACATACTCTGAAGGGGGACCCAACAACAACTTTTTCTGAACACCACCACCATCTTCGGTGTTCGTCCTCTTCAGATGCCCCTTCGTCTTCTTTGGGTCTTCGGTCAGATCAACCATTTTGTTCTTTCCTTTGTTAGAAGACGAACTGACAGGGGGAGGATATTTTTTTGCTGCAGCACACTTGGAAGCTGTTACAGGAATCTCCATTACAGTAGCTGCTGAAGCACTGGCAGCGATTAACTTTAAATTTTGGGAAATCAATAGTGATTTGCTGGACGGAAGAGTTGCAAAGAATTTTTCGTTCAAATATTCAAGATGTTCGGCTACATACAAAAAACATAGACATACGATCAAAAAACAGACAAATTCGCAGTTCAAACAGGTGAAAAATTTGTAAAACACAAAAAGTACACTTGCCAGGATTTTTGAATCCACACTTCAATTTCTTACAACTACCGAAGGTCCTTGGCAGAGGATATGGGCCGGACGCATCCACCCTCCAATTTCCCCCAATTTTCACCATTTTTTCTTTCCATTCCTTCTCAGAAGAAGGATTCCCCTCACAAAGTTTTAAAGTCGAATGGGGGTGCAAATGATACTGACCAGGGTTTTTTCTGATCTGATCGACTTTATAGCAAAGTAGAAAATCACCCAAACCTAAGTTCAAACCTCGTTCGTAATTCAGAACGAGCATTACAGACAAAACCCTGAAGAAATTAAGGTTCACCTGCAAAGGTGTAAGCCCTAAGGAAAAGAGAATGTAATGATAGAAGGGATGTAGGGGAAATCTAAGTACAACCAAGTGATGCGCAGAGAACAAGACTTCACCCGGTTCAACTTCCTCATACGATTTAAAGTTTAAATCAGAAGAATATTCAGAAATTGAAGCGTCTTTTGGAATATCAAATTCTATTCGACATCTATCAGCTAATGATAGTTTGCGCAATTGTTTTCGAGAAAGCTTTTTTGGACTCGATTCAATAAGATCGGGGGCAACCACAGAAGAAGAAGTAACAGGGGCATCATCAACAATTACCTCCACAGAAGGGGTTCGGCTACTGTCACTACTCATGATACTTTGATTGCAGAAAGAAAGATGAAGGACGAAAAGAAAAACTAACCTCAAAAGTTTCTTGCTGGAAATCGTCTTCAAAGAGTAAAAGTCTGCTTTTGTAAATGAAGAAGAAGTATTGAAGAAGGTTTGAAGTAAGGAAACAGACGGTTACACATGGCTCTTCGAATTCCCACCCTATTTCAAAAATGTGAAATGGGTTTGGGAATTGAGGGCAAAGTGTAGGCCCATTTTTACATCAGGCCCATCGTACAAAGTCAACACTGGATCAACATACCTATTTTAAAGCCCAAATAGAAAACAAAGCCCAAGGATATAAGCCCATTTCAGGATAAAAGCTATTAAGGACATGACCGTTTCAAATATATAGAATCAAAACTGACATAGCGTTTTTATTATAGCAGTTTTGATAAACATTAAACTTGAATTTAATGTAAATTTTGTCTTTAATATGTATTAAAACCCATTTATGTGGGTAAGACGAGATTCATGTATAAAAGAAAGAAAAAGAAAAGGAAAATGATCCAAAATTTCTCCCATTCTTGTTGATTATTGAAATATCTATAATTATATTGCCATTTATCTGTTTTTTAGCTTCTGCTTAAATTACAAGAGTTGAGATTCGTTCGGCGTTTGCGAACGGGTTTACAAGATTGCTCTAGAGTCAACTCCTCCAATCCCAGCTCATTCAGAAAAAAAAAATTTAAAAAATTCAAGCAATTATAGTAGGGTTTCAGCCTTTTAGGTCTCATCAAAAATTCAAAATTATTTTTCTCAAAACAAAAAAAAAATCAAAATGATTGTGTGAATGATTTATTTTCTAATATGAACTAAAATAAGTCCAATTTATCTGGGCCGGGTATCCTTATCTAGTTAAATGTGAGACTTGGGCTCCGGCCCAAACATAGCTCGGCCTAGGTTTGTGGGCAGCGGCCACATTTACCTAACTAATTCTGAGTGTTGCAACTTGCAATACACACCAAAAATTAAAGGCCAACAAAAATTCCTCTTTGATTAAATTTGTGTTCTTTCGGAGTTAGACACCGTATTATATTAATGAGTTAATTTTCGACACGATCTATTTCTGTCAGAACACGATCTATGGACATAAATTGTCACACCCGAGTTACAATATACACCAAAAATTAAAGGCCACCAAAATTTCTTTAAGTTATAACCAACTTTCATTAATACCAGAAATGTTAATGACTTATTTTTCAGAGATAGCTTCAAGATTCGAACACCCTTTTGTACTGAAATAATAATTAAATCTTGGCATGATATAATTTATTTTTATTGTTGAATATTTTTGCTTTCAGTATTTTTTAGGGTAGCTTTTCAAATGGGTTTTTGTATAGAGGTTGAAACAGAAACGTCCATATTTTTGGATGTGTCAAAGATAACAATGAGAATTGGCAATTTCATGTTATTTATTTTGAGTCTTCCAATGATAAAAAATAAATAAATTAAAGTTTAAAAATAATGTTTACGTGAGTTGTTACTAGTCTACTAGGTCTAAATAATTCGTTAATTAAATTAATTTGAATATTATTCAATCTGTCGAGATTTGTTTTGCACGAATTCTATTAATTAATTAGACAAAATTTTAAATTGTTATAAAAGAAAAAAAAAAGTACTTATTTCAATAATTAACATACTGCAGCACGGCATTGCATGTGCATAAGAGAATTCGGGATGCATTCATATATATATATATATACATACTTACTGTATACACACATACATATATACTAACTAGGGTGGGAAAGATAAAAGCATGTAGGGCCTTGGCGTGGTAGCTTAAAGTAGGAGTGAGACGCCATGCACGCTTCAGATTATATTCAGATTATACTGCAAAAAGGTGGGCCTTCAATGTGCATGCAAATAAAACACATCAATATATGCTTATATAATTACTGATTTTAAAGAGCAACCGTGTAAAAGTGCCAGTTTTAATCATATTGTTCTTTTACTTTCTCATATCCTTTTCACTTTTTAAAGCAAACTTGACATCAACTTAATGGAGAGGAATGATATACTAGTTGATAATTTTTGCATGACACTAATTCGGATAAAGGAAGGACAATTTCATCCAGATCTGTTTGGTTTTGTTTGTGTTTATTGCTGTAAAATTTAAAAAGACATAAATATATGTTTGCAGAGGCGGAGCCAGGATTTGAAGATAGGGGCCAATTTGTTAAATATTTTTTTATTTAAAATAAATATATTTTAAATAAAAAATAATTTTTCAATTAATACAACTATTGCCAAAATACTAGGTGAAATTTGGTCTATTTGCTCTCAAACTTTTGAACAATAATCGGCCTATATGATATAACAAAAAAAAAATTCTCCAAAATCTCTTATCAAATTAGAATTTCGAAATTTTTCAAAAGATAAAAATCATCAATTATAGAATTTGAATTTACAAGATTAAGCAATTTATTTTCCAATACAACTCAAGTAACAAGGGAAATCCAACTACTTTCCGGTGGAGAAATTATGTTGTAACAAGCTTCATTATAAAAAAATGCCCTTTTTGAAAATTGCAGGTACCAATTTATTTAGTTTTTCTACGAATGTCAAGCTTGTGAAGAGTTGTAAAATGACGATTTTAATCTCGATCAAATTATTATTTATCATAATATTCTTTAATTTAGAAATATTAAATTTTGTAACTAATTTTATGATATAATCATGAATTATGTGGATGAATATATGACCCTCCGAGTTTTCAAAATTTTAAAAAATAACTAAAAAAATAAGACCTTTTATTTTGGTAAAGAAAATTTGAAGTGATGTTAAAATTACATTCAATTAATCAAAATTATTAAAATGGAAATAAATTAATACCAAAACAAGCTTTGAAGGAAATAAATCACTACCCAAAACAAGTTTTGAATGGAAATAAATTAATATCAAAACTTACTATTTCTTATTTGTAATAGAATCTTTCCAATTTTATTTCTTTCCTTTTTTGAAATGTTACAAAGAGTCTTTTTCTAAAAATAAAAATAATATATATATATATATATTTAGTAGATTTTTGGCAATATACCTATCCTTTATTTTTTTCTACTTAAATTTATATATGGTACTTAAAATAATTTAGAAAGTTGGGGGGTCATGCCCCCTGCTATGTTTGTATTTGTGGAGTGCTGAAGTGTAAAATAGAATCATGTTTGATATTGATATTTTTGTTGTATATATATATATATGTATATGTGGTATTTTGGGCAAAGGAAAGTGGAGGCGGTCATGGTGTAAATATATACATATATATTTTGGGTGAATAGTAAAAAATAAAAATAAAAACATATTTTTTTTATTTAGAAAGTTCATTTTTTCTACTTAAAAAAATTTAGAGCCCCCCTCCCTCCACCCTTGTATGTTCGTGTTTATGGAGTGCTGAAGTCTAAAACAGAAGCATATTTGATATTGATATTTTTGTTGTAAATATATACATATATATATATGTGGTGTTTTGGGCAAAGGAAAGTGGTGGTGGTTGTCGGAGGCGGTGGCGGTGGTGGTGTTTTGGAGAAAAGAGAAGTGGTGGTTGTGGTGGTGGTGTTTGGAGATGCCGGTGGCAGTGGCGGCGGCGGCGGTAACGGTGCTAGTCGTGGTTTAAATATATACATATATATTTTGGGTGAATAGTAAAAAATAAAAATAAAAATATATATTTTTTATTTGCAAAAAGGGATAATAAAAACACAAACGTATTTTACTATTCAAAACAAAACACGAGAGTCAAACATATTTTTATTTGAAAAATAGTTACAGTAACAAACAAAAAACATCAAACAAAAACAAAAATCAAACAATGCCTAATTAATTAATACTGAATAAATGTTTGCTCTGTTTTTCTCTTAATAAAATAAAATAAAATATTTGCAAAAAATATAAATAGGATGTGAAGTCTAATTGTTGATAAGGTAGGGATGTGTTCAAGAACCGAACCGGAACCGGAACTAAATTGGAACTGGCTGGAACCGGGGTGTTCGATTCCAATTCCAAAAGTCAAAGAATCAAAATTTTAGTTTCGGTTCCAATTTTTATCTCTTTGGAACCGAACTAGAATGAAACCGAATCGATTTTTTATATATGTATTTTATTTTTATTAGTATTATATTTTTATCTTTATATATATATTATATTTGAAATTAAAAGTTATAATTTAATATGTGTTAATTAATTTTAAATTTGTAATAATTAAAATTTTAAAATATTCTCTTCAATTTATTTTATAATTATTTTAATTTTTAATATTTAATATTATTATTATTTTTAACAAAATGAAAGGAACCGGAACGGAACTGAACATTAGGTTCCGGCTGAGTTCCTTGGATTTTCGGTTCGGATTCTAATTTTAAGAAATTAAAAAAAATCGATTCCCCGAACCGAACCCATTTTAAACATAAGGGGTTCACAAGAAGCCAAGCCGCAAAGTTTGACATTGAGAAACCAAAAGAAATCCTAAAAGTCAAAGATAGATACAGTCGTACACAATCACGACAAACTTAGGCCCTGCAGGTTCAGAAAGTATACAGAAACCGAGGTTAACTTCACAGAGGTTATACTTTTTCATAAAACAATATTTTTAACCTGACAAATTATGCATATATGATATTACAAAATCTCATTAACATAATTTTGTTAAGGGCGCCTTTGAAAATTTCTATTTTCGTTTTTATTCTTGTTTTTTTCAGTGTTCACGTGAACAAAAACGCGTTTGAAATTTTTTGATGATTTTTGTTTTTATGAACAGTAAAATAATATTTTCTCACCCTTAGTTCAAAAATTGAGAACACCAAAATGGTGTTTTTTTTTGTTTTCGGCACTGTTTATTCTCAGCAAAAAAAAAAAAAGTTAATTGTTGCAAATTCCCTAACCACCATCTTCAACCTCCAAACCCTAACTCCCACCACCACCACTGCAAATCGACACCACCACAAACTCTCACTACTGCAAATCGACACCACCACCAACACAAACCCTTACCTTTATAACTTGACACCCCAATCGAATTGGGGTGATGTGGTATTTATACATGCTACAACTTATATATTTATATATATATTTTCATGTATGCTAATCTTTTGAACAAGAAACAGAGTGGTCCTGTTAATTGTTGTATGGAAAACTTAGAAGTGTACATTGTAGCTGGTTTGTACAAGGGATGACAATCAAGTCAAACTTAATCTCACCATTTGACAATTTGTTTTATACTTTTTATTCCAAAAAAATCTCAAAAACGTGTTTTTTTTTGTTCATGAAAATGTTTTAGACAAAATTTTCAACCAAACATATTTTTGTTTCCGGATTACCCTTAGGACAAGAACAAGAAATTTTTTTGTTCTCGAGAGATAAAAAATGAAAACGAAAACACTAGTTTCCAAACACACCCTACAAAAATCTTCTTAAAATACTTCATACTCCCTCTCTCCCATAATAATTATCAAATTTAGATTTTTTAATATTTTATTAATTTGGGTTGACTAGTGTGTAATTTTCAATTTTGCCCTTAATGATATAGTATTATGGTGGGCTCGAATATTTACTTAAAATTAGTGAAAAAAGAGTAGTTGGAGAAAGTGAGATGTTAAATTGCATTGAAATTCGACTAAACAAGTATTTTGAGACAAATAAAATTATAATAGTGGATAACTAATATGTGATAGAGGTAATATAAAACATCATATATGACAATTGTGCTCATGTTGGTTTTTAGACACAGGTATTATATTAAAGTATTCGACCCGAATTTATTAATAAACGTGTTAAATTAATATATTCAATATTAAATAATTTATTATTTAAATAGATAACTTAACATTATTAGTGTAATTTATTTAATAATTGAGTCTTTGTTAGATTGAACATGTCACAAATTGTTTAATATAATAATTTAAAAAAATTAAATTAAATTTGATACAATTTAACTATAATTTCGTTATATATATTTATACTCAAAGCCTATTACAGAAGAGGATAAAAATATTAATAAACATAAATATAAAAATAATTTATCGGGTCAAACAAATTGTTAGAATTACTTAAGTTTGACTCAAATATGTGTTCGAGTTGAGCCTTTTATAACTTATTAATTTATGTTGAATTCAAACCTTTTAAACGAATTTTGTCAGTTTTACCTTAATTAGACAGACTTTGAAAATATATTTAATAAAATTAATTTATTATGTCAACAAATTATACAAATGAAAATTTTTAATACAAATAAAATATTATTGATTGAATAAATAAATTTTATTAATCTTTAATAATTTAAAATCAATTAAAAATAACAAAACTTATGCCCCATTCAAATCATATTAGGTTGCATTTTGCCATCCCGATCTGTAGCGAAATTTAATTGATTACTGTTTTTTATACAAGAAAAAATAGAAAGTAAAAATAAAATAAAGAAAAAAAATTGAAAGAAAAAGAAAAAGTTTTTTTTTGAAAAGAAAGAAAAAGAAAAAGTTGGATCCCTATTTTGGGGTTGCATGCATGAAAGTGATTAATTAATAGGATTTGATATATAGATGTCAGCAATCACGCGGCTTACGTTGTCGGTCTATAAGGATAGCGATGTGCAATTGATTTGAATGAAGCTTCTTTTGTTTTTTTGTCGGCTTCTAAGATGAGCTAATCTCGGTTTCCTTTTTCTCTCTTATTGCATCTACCAAGTTTTGTTTTTCTTTTATCTCTAAATACATGGCCCACTGCAAATTAATTGTTCAAGGAGGCAATTTTAGTTTGAGTGTAATTCCTATTTGAGTCATGCCCCAAATCGGACAAAGTTCGGTCTTCGCACTAATGTGGTCTTATATCATATAGGATTATCAGATAATTCTCATATAATTTTTAAATTGTTCAAAAAATTGTGATTTCAAAAATCTCTTATAATTTTTAATTTAATTAAATATCATATTGCCCTCTATAAAATTATGAAAATACCCTCTAAAATTTTAATTCATTTAATTTAAATTCTAATTTTAATTTAAATTTAAATTAAACTCTAAATCATTTCATTTATCCCAATTAAATTTTAATTCCTTCTATTTATCACAAATCCATTTTCTCTCACTTATTTACTCCAAAACTCTAATTTCTTCCATTTATAACAAACCCACTTTTAATTTGATCCCAATTTTAATCCAATTCAATTATAATTCCTTCCATTTATCACAAACCCACTTTCTCTCACTCTCTAATTCCTTCCATTTATCACAATTTCAATTTATAGTTATATCTCTCTATATATCAATACATATATATGATCATATACATGTACATACACATATATATATCACTATATATTATTATAATCATATATACATATATATATTTACATGAATAATATATATAAATATTTACGTATATATCATTATATATATATACATATATATAATTATATATGTATAAATAAGTACGTATATGTGATTATATATATGTAGTGATATGGAGAGATATACATAATTATAAATTGAAATTGAGTTTAAATTAGTATTTAAATTTAAACTCAATTTAAACCAAGTGATGCGAAAGACAGCACTATAAATGGATCTTATTCAAGACTCCCATTGTGTTGCCACATAGGGTTGCGAGTTCCAGTACGCTTATGTCTCTTATCGAGCGTCACAATCACCTCTTTGTAGTGTAAACAAACAATTTCCAAATTTTAACTCTAAACAAACTCTAAAATTATCGAATAAATTCTCATTATAAAAAGTAAAAATTTTAGTATCAGTTGTAATTATCAATTATAAATGGCTAACAAATTAAACTATAACAGGCAATGACAACGAATGTGTAAATGATCACTTAAAGTCCTGAAAGGACTGCTGCATCTTAAATCTCCCAAATAAAGAAATTAAACGTCCATAATTTTACGCTAAACTTTTATCACTATTGACACAATATTTATTTTTATTTTTTAGTAAAATATCATAACCGGGGATTCATATCAAAATTCTCAGCAAATTAAACACATGCTCTACGGTACATTTACCATGTGAATGTCCAAAACCCTCATAATAAAGGAATTTAAATCAAATCCAAAACATTCACTATTAAACGAACTGAACCAAAATGTTACAATAAGTCACTAAAATTCCATATCCTAAAATGTAACAGCCACTTGCTAAGAAAAGCTTTCGGTCTCCAAAGCTCTCCATGCTGTTCTGCATGCAAAGCCCCTCTCTCTCTCTCTCTCTCTCGATTTCTTTCTTCTCCATCTCCATACAAATCTCAAAGATACTATTCACCATTCTTTCTCGGATCAAACTTCTTCCCATGCTTCGAAACATCATAATAAGTAGAGCTTTCAAATTGCGACGAGAGCCTCCTAATTATCTCGTCACCTTCTTGTTGTTGTTGCTGCTCTTGTTGTTGGTACGAGTCTAAAGTACTAGACGACAACGCTTCAGAAGAAGATTGTGAAGCAAAACCTTCTTGATTATAGAGCCTAGAAGTCATATAATTGAAGTTGGCATCATCACTCGAAAGAATTTGCGCATATTGAAGAAGGTCCGGGAACGCATTTTGTGACAATGGAGGAGGAAAAGGAGTAGTCTCGGGAATTTGGCGCGAAGAAGTGGTGGTGGTGGTGGCGGTGTTGGTGGAAGGTCGATGGTTGATGGGAGTTGGAAAGTAGCCAAAGGTGGTGGCTCCGTGAACTCTTTCAGGGAAGTTGAGCTTGGCCTTGGTTCCTTTGAACTTGAGAGCAGCGTCATCGTATGCAAGGGCTGCATTCTCAGCTGTGTCGAATGTGCCAAGCCAAACTCGGGCTTGTTTCTTTGGGTCGCGGATTTCGGCTGCCCATTTGCCCCATGGTCTTCGTCTTACTCCTCTGTAGTGTATTTTCTCTGATTTTTCGAGAAAAAGAATGGAGATATATTAGATCACATATATGCTATGATTTATATATAGTCTTAATCCTTTCTTGATTAGCCAATGGAGCTGTGTAAGTAGGGTTATAGATGAAGAAATGATGTCTACTTAAGCATGCATAGTTGTGATATGTATATGTACATATATATATATATATAGATCTTGGACACAGAAATTTCAAATGAGAGGAGCTGATGTTTCAAGTGTGCAAGATTTCTAGTGGGAGTAAAAATTATGTTATATATATACAGATTATATCTTATGAGTTTATAACATATTGTGCTTATAAGGGAAATCATTGTGCAATTGCTTTTTAAGTGATACTAAATTTATACTTTAAAATCATGTCATCAACCGCAGTTTGATGAATACTCAAGTACTTATTAATCATTTCGGAATTAAGTGAAGAATTATCATAGAACACTTGAGTCTTAAATAAATTACGCAATGTATATATATATATATATATAGACAGAACTCTTGTACATGGAAATTTACCCCAAAAAAACTCTTCTACATAGAAGTTTTCTGGACCTAAGGTTGCAAATCAACTTAGATGAACTGACTTTTAAGTGTGTATGGTTGGAAGTGGGAATACCAATTAAATTAAGAACTCCCTCTGTCCCAAATTACAAATTACAAGTCCATTTCGAAAAATCCAATTTTTTAAGAAGATATTTTTATTGGTGTAATAGTGAATGGAAAATCAATTTTATCCTTGATCCCACCAAGTGACGTGATGTTTGTAATTTAAATATTTTATAACTTGAATGATTGAAGGGTAAACTGATAAATTAACCAAATAAAATGATATTGATTTTACTTATTTTGGAATTGATTGATTTTACTTTTTTTGAAATTAATTAAATATTGAATGCGGACACTTAAATTGGGACGGAGAAGTATTAGTGTGTATATATTAAGAAGTTTGAGTGTTTAATACTATATCACTGACTGAAATAATCATGCACTTGCTTTTGAAGTGATGTACAAATAATGAATTGAAATTATGCCAAACTTTATACTCCTTCCGTCCCACAATAGTTGTTCAATTTAAATTTTTTAATATTTTATTGATTTGGGTAGGCTAGTATACAATTTTCAATTTTGTCCTTAATAATACAGTATCATGATGGGGTCCGATATTTGTTTAAAGTTAGTAAAATAAAGGTAATTGGATATTTGTTTAAAATTAATGTAAGAAGAATAGTTGAGGAAAATAAAATGTTAAATTATATTGAATAAATATTTTAGGATAAATAAAATTACAATAGTTGATAAATAATATAAATTACAATAGTTGATAAATAATATGAGTGAGATAGTACAATTCAGGGTGTACAATTCAAGTAGCATATTGCATGCACTCGTTTCAATTGTAAGTCTGTGGTTTGACCGCATACTTGAATCAGATAGATATGAACCAAACATAAGAAAGAAAAAGTAAATTAATTAAATATAAGAAACGAAAAAAGGTAGGTCGGTAGGCCAAAAAAGACCGAAAATGAGGTGATAGGAACAAAATGGTGTGATAATGACTTGAAAACCAGAACTCTCCATGATTATTGGTAATTTGGTATTGAAGCGATTGATGCTGAATTTGGTAGGTTAGAACTCAGAAGATTGACATTCAACGGAAATACTGCCTAACTTATTATATATACATATTTTTATATATATATATACACACACACATATAATGCATACATATGTTGCTTACTTGATGGGATAAACAAGTAGCATGTGTGTGTGTGAAACTGTGTGAGAGAGAGTCACGGGGGTGTTATTGTCCTTTACGGAAAGTAGCTAGCATACATTGAACTTGGCTAAAGCTTGAAACCAAACAAAGATGTCAGAATTTTTGGTAGAATTATCAGCATCTAACCATCTTTTGTCTTTTTTTTTTTTAAAATTGAAACTAGACAAATCAAAGAGAAAAAAAATGCATGTTTATCTCTTCTCGAAAAAGAAAAAGAAGATTTGAATAAGATCAACAAAAGTAAGCGAAGAAAGCAAAGTCTCAAGATAGGGATTAGTTCTAACTCAATAAAAAAAATACCCAAAATAAATAAACAAACATTATTGGTAGAGTTCACAAGCTTTGTCCTAGATTGTAGTTGATCACTAGTTTATGCATGGTGATAAATAAGAATACAATAAATAACAAATAATAATTTTATTATTCTCAAAATTTCCAAAAATTAAATATATTAATACCTTATTTAATGAACAAAATAAAGGACATTTATTTCCCCGGAAATTAAAATAAATGGAATTTAATTCCAATGTGCACAGATTCTACAAATCTAAGATATATACATACATATATATATATATATAAACATACAAAATTAAGATATATTTATATATGTGTGTGTGACATAGTTCTACACTGAGTACTTGTGTTTTGGTACCTTGATTTGGCAACTCTAGGGTTGGATGGTCATGCTCATGCTTCATGGTAGACTCAGATAGAGCCCGTACCGGACCGGAAACCGGAGTTGAACCGGTACCCATGATACGGGTGAGACCGGAGACCATGGTGGATGTGTCCTTGTCATCAGGAAAGAAGACATGATGCTCTTCCTCCTCCTTCTCATCCTCTGAAGGAAGTGGGCGCTTTCCATGCCTCCGATCCAGCTTTTTTATATATATATATATATATGTATATATATAAAAGTTTGGTGATATATATTGATTGTGAAGCTAGCAAATAATGGGTGATGAAAGAGTTGTATTTTTTGTGGTAAAAGGTAGTGATGATCTGATGATGGAGACCTATTGAGAAATATAGGATTGCTTGTGAAATGGATGTGTGATCTAGGTCAAAGAAATGTAGGGTGCTTTGCTCGTGTTTGAAGAACAATGAGGGAGACAAGGAAGAGGAAAATAGGGTAGGGTTCAATGGTATTTATTTTTGTGTTTATCTATCTTTTATGGAAAAGACAAAATACAATGTTGAGAAAGAAAAAGGAGGAGAGGAGCGGAGAGGACAGAGAGAGATGGGTTAATTTGGTATTTTCACAATATATAGATATGTTTATAAATTTGTGCTAGACATTATTGTACTAATATTCTTGAGTCAAATAACAAAATCACCAACATGCTTGACCAATAATTTATTTAAAATCCTACTATGAATATTTCAGTTAAATATGCAAATTTAATGTAACTAAAAAAAATGAAGGAAACATAATAATAATAATAATAATAATAATATATTTTATATTAGCCTTTTTATTTTTTCTATATACTTTCTACGTATAATTTTTAATTAGTAAAATATTAAATTTTAATTATTAATATATATATATCTATAATAAATGACATTAAATTTTGTATTAATTTCTTTGATTCACAGAATTTAAAAAGACACCATTGACTTTTTACATTAATGTAATTCACTTACACCAATGACTTTTTTTTTTCCTTGTATAAATTTTGATATTCTTTTATACTTTTTTTTCATAATATTTTCATGTTATAATTTATAAAATCTTAAATAGAGTTATTACCTTTTATTTTTTTCATCTGTTAAATATATTTGTTTTACAACTTTAGTTCAATATTTTTACTTGTTTCCATAATAAAACAATTTCTTTTTTATCAAATTAGGAGTGTAATCAATTTATTTTTATATACATTTGTTTCTTTAATGATTTTATTTTTTAGTTAACTTGTCAATTATTTAGTATAAAAATGAATTAATACATTAATTAACTATATACTTTTGGACTATTTAATTTCTAACCATTATTATTTCAACAAATTTATCTATATTTTTTAAAAATTTTGAGTACAATATTTTAATTATTATTTTATATTTTTCATACATGACTTGTTTACCTTTTAATAATAATAATAAGGTATGTGCAGACAAAGTTCAATATTGTATATATATTAAGACTTCAATATGATTTATGTTTGTTACGTGCCCGAATATGATGTATTTTAGACCCCTACCTTTGACATTATTAATATAATTATTTTATTACTTTGGTACCTTTATACGGTTTGTCATTTTTAGCATCTTTAAGGAGTGTTATGAGAAAAATGAGTTAATTTCGGTTAATTAATCGTAATAATAATACGAGATGATTCGATAGCCGAAATCGCTAAAGAATGAAGTAAATCTTAGTCATAAAGTGCAAGGAAATAACCAAAAGTGGATCGAAACTGACACTGGGAACAAACGAGCATAAAATCATAACACAAAGTAAACATTCTCTGTGCGATCGATCACTCGGGTTGTTTCTGGAAAAATTAATTTTCTATGATCGATCGCACATAGGCCGACTTGAAATTCATGTGGGGTCTGTTAGAGTTCGCACACCCTATGTACGAAGCCGTGCACACCTGCAAATCAGAAAACGCACACAAACACACCAAACAATCGACACAAGAATATATACGTGGTTCAGCCAAATAAGCCTACATCCACAGAGAGCATCGTTTCACTAAAAATCACTGAGAGGATTACAAGGGGGTGATTCGCAGATCACACACGCACACACACTGTATATACTCACGCCTGTATCACCTGAATAATATAAACATATATTATTCCTAACTCTCTTTCTCTATTTCTGTGTACACAATTCAATAGGAGAAGCCCTATATTTATAGGTGAGGATATAGAGGTGGATTTCCCAATCTTCCGATGTGGGATAAGTTAATATAACAAAGTAGTCATATTATATATATATATATATGCCAATATATAACAATCTCCCACTTGACGACTTTTCCTTCATCAACCAACTCCATCAATGATCAGTGCTCGGTGCCCTCATTTCTGTCTTCAAGCTTGAAGACCAACTGAAGTTACGCACAACTTCAGTTTCTCTGTTGTCACCACTTTGGTCAACATATCTGTCGGATTCTTGCTTCCTTGAATCTTCTTAAGTGTTAATACTTCATCTTCTAATAGAGATCTGATAAAGTGATAATGAAGATCTATATGCTTGGTTCTCGAATGAAATGCTGAATTTTTCGCCAGATGTATAACACTCTGACTATCACTATGCAAAACACTCTTCCCTTGCTCGAATCCCAACTCTGCCAACAAACCCTGTAACCAAATCATCTCTTTGCTAGCCTCTATCACGGCTACAGACTCAACCTCTGTAGTAGATAACGCTACAATCCTCTGTATCTGCGAAATCCAATTGACTACTGTAGTACATACTGTAAAGACATAACCAGTAGTGCTTCTTCTGTGATCTATCTCACCAGCAAAATCTGAATCTACATAGCCATGTAAATTCACTTCACCTTTTCCAAAATAAAGGCATCTGTTTGTGGTACCTCATAGATATCACAATATCCACTTCACTGCTTCCCAATGAGTCTTTCCTGGATTGGACATGAACCTGCTGACTGCTCCCACTGCATATGCAATATTTGGTCTTGTACAAACCATTGCATACATCAAGCTACCAATAGATGAAGCGTATAAAATACTGGCCATGTTGTTCCTCTCTGCTTCTGACTTGGGAGATTGCTTTTTGGATAATAAAAAATGACTAGCCAAAGGTGTGCTAACTGACTTAACATCACTCATGTTGAACCGCTTCAAAACCCGTTCAATGTAGTCAGCTTGAGACAACTGCAAAATTCCCTTCTGCTTGTCTCTGATGTTCTCATACCAAGAATCCACTTCGCTGTGCCTAAGTCCTTCATCTCGAACTCTTTTGCCAACTGCTTCTTTAACTTACTGATTTCCACAAAATCAGATCCAGCTACTAACATGTCATCAACATAAAGTAGGAGGATAATGTAACTCGTGTCAAACCTCTTGAAGTAGCAACAATGGTCAGCGTTGCACTTAATATAACCATGTCTCTGCATAAATCCATCGAATTTCTTGTACCACTTTCTTGGAGCTTGTTTCAAACCATACAAGCTCTTTTCCAACTTACACATAAGTTTCTCTTTCCCTTTCTCTAAGAAACCTTCCGGTTGCTGCATATAAATCTCCTCCATTAGGTCACCATGGAGGAAAGTAGTTTTGTCATCTAACTGCTCTAGGTACAAACCCTTTGATGAAACAATGCTAAGAACTGAACGAATGGTAGTCAGTTTCACAACCGGAGAAAATACATCGGTGTAGTCGATTCCTGCTTTCTGCTGAAAGCCTTTTACTACAAGTCTCACCTTGTACCTCTTAGAACCATCATGTTCTTCTTTGACTCTGTAGACCCATTTATTATGGAGAGCTTTCTTTCCTACCGGCAACTCGGTTAGCTTCAATGTCTTGTTGGAAATAAGGGACTTCATCTCATCTTCCATCGCAAGCTCCCACTGGCTCGCATCTGCTGCACTGCATGCTTCATCAAAATACTCTGGTTCACCTCCATCTGTGAGCAACAAATAATTCATGTATCTCCGATTCGGCACATGCTGCCGTGAAGACCTCCTAGGTACAGGAATAGGAGTCGGAGACTGCGGTGTATCAACCTGTTGAGTATTTCCATCTGCAATATGTTCGTCTGACTGAGTACTCTCACTGTCTTGAACATCATCTAACTCAACACACATAGGATCACTCAGTGTTGTAGGCTCTGAGGTTGTTGTGTGTCTGTCCTTGTACATAACCTTTTTATTGAACACTACATCTCTGCTTCGGATCAGTTTTTGGTTCTGATCATCCCACATGCGGTAACCATACTCGTCACCGCCATAGCCAATGAAAATATACTTTTGTGACTTGGGATAAAGCTTACCCCTCATAGTGTCATTAACATGTACATATGCAACACAACCAAAAACTTTTAAATGTAAAAGTGTTACCTCTCTATCGCTTCAGACCTCTTATGGTATTCTGTGCTCCAATGGTACTGATGGACCACGATTGATTAAGTACGTTGTTGTATTGACTGCTTCTGCCCAGAACTGTTTCGGCAACCCTGCCTGAATGTGCATGCTTCTGGCTCTCTCAGTCAATGTCCGGTTCATCCGTTCTGCTACGCCATTCTGTTGTGGTGTACGTGGAAAAGTTCTCTCTAATCTGATACCGTTCTCATAGCAAAATCTCTTAAACCCGGTGTCCAGATACTCTCCACCATTATCGGATCGTAATCTCTTGATCTTCAAACCCGTCTCATTCTCTATCATAGCCTTCCAACTCTTGAACACACTATACACTTCAGATTTATGTTTCAAGAAATAAACCCATACCTTTCTGGAATGGTCATCGATGAAGGTGATGAAATAGGACTTTCTGCCAATAGATGAGACATTTGTTGGCCCCCAGACATCAGTGTGAACTAGCTCAAGTTTCTCCTTTCTGAGTTCTCTGCCACTTTTTTGAAAACTAACCCTCTTCTGCTTACCGAATACGCAATCCTCACAGAAGTCGATATCAATCGAATTTAGACCTGGTAGCTTTCCCTTTGCGAGCATAACCTTGAGTCCTTTTTCACTCATGTGACCTAGCCTCTGGTGCCACAAATTATGATCCTCCTTGCTTTCTGTAATTTCTATAAATGTGCTAGCCTTGGTGGTAGTGTATAACGTACCTGTTTTATTTCCTCGTGCTATAGTCATAGCCCCCTTGGAAACTTTCCACTTATCTTCACTGAAAGTGGTCACATAACCTTCACTCGCCAACTGGCCTACTGAGATCAGGTTCTTCCTTAAGTCTGGAATGTGTCTGACATCCCTCAGCTTCCATATCGACCCGTTGAGTCTGATATGTACTTCACCCTTGCCAACAACACTGTAGGGTTGATCGTCACCTAGATAAACCTTGCCGAGGTTTCCAGGTGCATAGCTCTCAAAGAGCTCTCGACTTGAGGTGGCATGGAATGATGCTCCAGAGTCCAAAACCCAAGACTCTGCTTTGCTCTCCAAAGAGCATATCAGTGCATCATCTACTTCTTTTAAGATAATATTTGCCTCTGTTTTGTCATCTGCTACCTTCTGCAGGGATCTACACTAGTTCCTTAAATGACCACTCTTGCCGCAATTCCAACATTCGATTGCTTTGGAATTTCTGGGATCTCGAGACTGTGATCTTCCCTATCTCGACTTGGAACGGCCACGCCTTTGGTTTCCGCCTTTCTGTTTATTCGAACCTCTGCCTCTGGTGTCAACATTCAATGCTGTGCCACTGCTTGAAGAGTCTGACGACTGTCTTCTGATCTTTTCTGTGAATACCATACTCACAACGGTATCATACTTCAACAGATCTATCCCTAAAGAATTACTGATTGCAGCCACTGTGGCGTTCCAACTCTCTGACAATTGATTAAGGAGAAAAGTTGATTTCACCTTGTCTTGAAACACTACTTCAATTGATTCCAATTGCCCATAAATGTCATTAAGCTTACTGAGATGTTCACCAACATTCCTATTCTCGGACATCTTCAGATTCGTCAATCTACTGATGAGATGTAATATATTTGCTCCAGACGGCTGTTCGTACATCTTGGAAAGAGCTTCCATGAGAGACTTTGCAGTCTTCTCTTTCCTGATATTGAAGGCAACAGATTTTGCCAACATCAATCTGATTGTGCCAAAAGCCTTTCGATCTAGGATATTCCACTCCTCTTCTTTCATCGAATCTGGCTTCGTCCCTTCTAGCGGTAAATACAATTTTTTCTAGAATAACACATCCTCAATTTGCATCTTCCAATTGGTAAAGTTTGTACCATCAAACTTGTCGATCATTACTGCTTTTTCTTATCCCATAGCTCCCACTGAGCCTATTAGAGATATTCAGAGTGCAAAACCGAGTATACGGTTGCGTAGGGGGCGGTTCAAAACCTTAAGAACGCCTCTGACCGCATCCAAAACGGGTCAAAAACGACTCCAAACAGGCCAAAACAAATTCGCACAAAAGACAGAAATTTAATCACGAAGTCAATACCTTCTCAGGGTGCGTGCGGGCGCGTCCATGCTCTGATTGAGCTGATTCTTGTGCCAAAACGTCGGGCTTCGAATTCTATTTCCGTAGATATATTATAAGCCTCATTCCGATAAACGATGCTACGGAAAATCATGCCGAACCGAAACTGCTGCTCGACGGAGCCAAAAAATCACGCGTGGGGGCGCGTGCGGCACTTT
The DNA here is from genome assembly GCA_963922005.1 of Cornus suecica. Classification (NCBI taxonomy): domain Eukaryota; kingdom Viridiplantae; phylum Streptophyta; class Magnoliopsida; order Cornales; family Cornaceae; genus Cornus; species Cornus suecica. The sequence goes on from OY998245.1 coordinate 8,092,091, forward strand.
CTGGCAACGTGCTTGACACTGCTGGCTTCGTCTCGTCGAGCCAAAGCTCCTGGTGTGGTCGGTTTCTGATTTAGGGCACTCGAAAAAAATCAGATCTGGACCAGATCGTCAGGCTTCGTGATTTGCTCCAACTTGGGGCTCTGATACCACTTGTTAAGGTTCGCACACCTATGTACGAAGCCGTGCACACCTGTAAATCAGAAAATGCACACAAACACACCAAACAATCGACACAAGAATATATGCGTGGTTCAGCCAAATAAGCCTACGTCCACGAAGAGCACCGTTTCACTAAAAATCACTAAGAGGATTACAAGGGGGTGATTCGCAGATCACACACGCACACACACTGTGTATACTCACGCCTGTATCACCAGAATAATATAAACATATATTATTCCTAACTCTCTCTCTATTTCTGTGTACACAATTCAATAGGAGAAGCCCTATATTTATTGGTGATGATATAGAGGTGGGTTTCCCAATCTTCCGATGTGGGACAAGTTAATATAACAAAGTAATCATATTATATATATATGCCAATATATAACAGGGTCCACGTACTGATTTTTTGCATAATCTAGGGCCATTTTGGATGCGTTCTTTGCATATTTTAAGTATATTTGAATTCTCTTTACAAGAAACTTATGCAAGGAATAATCCTAGTCAATGAATGAAATGATCAACTACAAAAGGGAGTCTTCCCCTATAAAAATGGGGTTATGTTCATGAATTAGGGGTTCTTCTTCATAAATTTTAGAGTCACGTCTTACAATTTAAGAGAGAACACCAGAAAATAAATAAAGGAGAAAAAGCCACGAAGAACGCGAGAGTGGTTTTTACATCAACGATGCAGATTCTATTAACCATGAGCGACAAAACCGGTAGCCAAGTAATGTAGAATTTATTTAATTTTATTATAAAAAGGGAAGCTAAAGAACACATGTGTGATTATTGTGTAGTTAAGCCCTGTTTGGTAACCGGTCTGGTCTGTTTTGGTTTGGTCTGGCCTAGTCCGGTTCGGTCCGATCCCTAAATTAAAAGTTTGTTTGATAAGCGGTCTAGTCTGATGGTCGAGAAAAATGAAATCAGACCAATTATAAATATATTTAATTTAATTTATTATTTATTCATTTCTTTTTATTAATTTATAAATATATTTTATTAATTTATTAATTATATTACTATTTATTCATTTATTATTTATGTATTATTTAATTCATTTTGTTTATTTTTTATTCATTTAGTTTTATTAATTTATAAATATATTTTATTAATTTATAAATTATATTATTAATTATTATTTATTTATTATTATATTTATGTATTATTTAATTCATTTTGTTTATTATTCATTTATTTTTATTAATTTATAAATATATGTTATTTTATTTATTATTTTTATTAATATTTATTAATATTTTATTTATAAATATATTATATTTATTTTATTATTTATTCATTTATTATTATTAATTTATAAATATATTTTATAAATTATTTTATTATTTATTTATTATTATTATTTTATGTATTATTTAATTCATTTTGTTTATTATTCCTTATTTTGTTTTTTATTCATTTATTTTTATTAATTTATAAATATATATATATATATATATATTTAATTTATTATTTATATTATTATATTTATTTATTATTATTATTTGTATGTATTATTTAATTCATTTTGTTTATTATTCCTTATTTTTTTATTAATTTATAGATATATATAATTTATTATTTATATTATTATATATTCATTTATTTATTATTATTTTTATGTATTATTTAATTTATTTTGTTTATTATTCATTTATTTTGTTTTTTGGTTTATGAAATTTGGACCAAAGACCAGACCAATTGGACCCATCAATTTGTTGGGTCCAAAAACACACAATTTGGTCTTCTTTGATCTGGGTCCAAAAAGTGAGACCATGTCAACACAAACATGGTCTGATCTTTAAAAACCCAGACCAGACCGATTACTAAACAGGACCTTAGTGATTAAGCAATTTATTTTATAAAAAATATATGTTATTTTTATACAAGATTCTACGTTTATTCTATTATTGTCTTAGATTGAATGAAATACAACCGATCTTCTTGTCTTACTCGATCATGTTTTCTCACTACGAGCTAGTACTCAGAAGTTTAAATAACAGTTTCTACATAATGATATTTCATGAACATGATATCTAGATTTAAACAAACCATGCTAAAGAGATGTGATATTGACATGCTTTAATTCAATTTATTGCACTTTTGAAGTAGTTTAAAATAGAGTAGTTGCATGCATAAGTCACACTTATTCCGAAGATGGGTTGTAGCCGAGTGTGATTGATTATCTATTTTTTGGAATTAGACAACTGCTTGTAGCAGTACTAATATGATATCCTATACTTTCTTTATCTTGTTTTTCTCACTATTATATTTATTCGTTTTGCATTGCTTTAATTTAGTTATTTAATTACTTATTAAGTTAGTTTAAAATTCAAAACTCAATCAAACTATCTTAATTTGCAATTCAAGAATATTGTTTTATTAAATTTAGAATACAACTTAGTCTCTGCGGGATTCGACAACATTTCTCAAGCCATATTATTTTACAATTAATTTGTGCACTTACGAAAGGTAAAACGAGATCGTGTTAATTCTAATTTTATATCACATTTTCTAAATCGCGACTTGAACCGATCAATGCTCCACCTAATACTAAACCCTCTTCATGGCGCTTGTCTTTCAAGATACAAAAATGCTACTTCCATTGATAAGAACACTACAAATCAATGGATATTGGCAAATCTGTTTTGTCTTAAAACTCTTGTGATTTGATTGAGAATGCAATTTATTGCAAAAATAATGCAACACTTGACCCTAATAACATGGTTCACACCTGTTTAATCAAGGTTTTTAATAAATGGTAGATGGGATATTTTAAATTAGCTTGAACATGATGGAAGAATGTTTTGTTCCTCTACGTAACAACAACAACTCTTTTCATTGGAGTTACTCTGAAGTCTATCCAGAAGAATGACTTTTCCGTAATTGCTATTTGCTCATAGAATTTCATATGCATTAACTTAATAAATCTTGAGGATTAAAGTCAAAGCAAAGAAAAAATTATACACTAAAAATAAATCTTAAAACTTAAACAAACATTCAGATATCAAATCAAAGTTTAAAGATAATGAAATTTAAAGATGTGAGTGTTCGATGTAAATTATTCGTTTAGTAACTTATTTGAAAATGGATCTTTAAAATAAGTACACTATAAAATCATATACTCCCTCCATCCCAAAATAAGTGTCCACTTTTGAAAAATTAAAACACTTTATTCGATCAATTTACCAATTTAACCTTCAATCATTAAAAGTCATAAGGCATATACATTATAAACCATCACATCATTATGGTGGGACAATGGATAAAGTTGGTATTTCATTCACTAACACTACAACAAAAGTCATCATCTTAAAAAGTTGGATTTCCCAAAATGGATATATAATTTGGGACGAAGGGAGTATATCATTAACATTATTCATAAGGCCTTGATAATGAACTTTATAAAAGACAAAATTAGTATACGAGACTGTTAAAGTTGAATTAATACAAGTTTTCCTAACCTTGGAAGACCTAACAATCGAATTACTCCATCTATCCCATTTTAAGTGTCCATTTTGAGAAATATAATTTTTTAAGAAAATGACTTTTAGTATTTTTTATTGGATGGGTAGTGTATGAATTGCCAATTTTACTCATAATGGGATCCATGATGATGTAATGGTTAGTAATTATAAGAGTGAAAATGTCCAAGCCCAATTAGGCCTATCAGGCATCAGGCCCATCGGGCTGATAACCTAATAATAAGATTTTTACAAGTCCAATTTCTAGGCCCATTTCATTTTTGTATTTCTTTGGCAAGTAGAATTAATGACATGATGGTGATGTAATCAATAAGGTATTGCCCTAATGGGCCTAAGGTCCAAAAGGAAAATGTATATAAGGAAAATCAAGGGTTAATAAAGACATATTTTTTAGTGTTGTGCAAATTTTAGCATTTACACTTTGGCGCCATCTGTGGGAAGCATTGTTCAAGGAGTTCCTGATTTTTCGAATTTACCCATCGGGATCTGTAAAATCATCTCCTTCTTCCCATCTCATTAAGCTGAGTTCGTTTGTAGAACTAAAAGATCTTTCACCACCTTCTAAAACCTTCACCCACTACATATCGGGCAAGGATTCTAGTCACTCGTTCGCAAGCAGACGTTCCAACCACTGCAGACAGTCGTACGGGAGGTCCCCAGTCCATGGAGCAAATCCTTCAACGCTTGGTAGCTGCTGAGGAATGCAGCCTGGCCCTGGAAAAAGAGAATGCGGAGCTCATAGCGAGGTTGGCTCCACAAGCAGCTGCCCCACCGGTAGTTGCACCCTACCCTCCAGTAGTGGCGCTCAACCATTCTCTAAACCAGCAAGATAGCGACAGACCGGAAGAGCATGCTAAGTCTTCCCAGCACTCGGGAAAGGCTCCCGCAACCGACGAGTCCATGACCCCCCAAAAGATTCAGGCGATGATGGATGAATTCCAAAGGAAAGTCCTCGGGGACTTTAGAGCCCGATCTACCGATGACATAGCCATCCAAGCGTCGACCGAACTGATACAATCACCTTTCGTCCCCGAAATAACCCAAGAGCCTTTCCCTAAGAAATTTGTTATGCCTCAGTTCACCCCATACGATGGCACTAAGGACCCCGAAGAACACTTTTACCAGATCCACCAGAAGATGACCATGTATGCCGAAAACGAGTCCTTGCTTTGCAAGGTGTTTTCCACTAGTCTTGCTGATGCTGCTCTATTATGGTTCAGGAAATAGCCATCCCGATCCATCGCCAGCTGGTAACAATTGACCAGGCTTTTCGTTGCCCAATATTATGGGAACAAGAGACAGAAAAAGACCATATCCTGCATCTTCACCATGATCCAGGAGAAAAGAGAGTCACTGAAGAGCTTTCTGTCCCGATTTAACATCGAATCTTCCTCTGTTGATAACTGTGACCAGCACTATGCTGTTGAGGCCTTACAGATGGCCCTCATTCCAGGGACCAAGTTCCACCATTCTTTGGTGAAGCGCCCTCCATCGGGCATTGGGGAGTTAAACTCTAGAGCTCAGGGGTACTTGAGGATTGAAGAGGAGAAGACCATCAGACAGAAGAGGGCGGCCTTATTAAGCGTTGAAACCCAATCAAGGGATCAAGCAACTGATCGAAAGCGTTCGACTTCATCTGGATCACCAGTTCCACCGGGATCATCAACCCCGAAACCGTTCAAACGCTCTAGATTCGAAGAGAGGGTGACACCCCTGAAGGTCAGCATTGCGAAGCTCTACCAGGAGAACAAAACTAAGGGAATTTTCCAACAACCCCCAACCATCAGACAACCACTTGACCAAAGGGACAAGTCAAAGCACTGTGCTTTCCACGGTGATTTCAGGCACATCACAAATGAGTGTCGTAATCTCAGGCAACAGGTGGAGGCGTTGCTGCTTCGTGGAGAGCTTTGGGATTACGCCCAACGGGATAGACTAAGGACCGATCAACGTGCCCCTATCGCTCCTTGTAACTCCTCAGACGCACAGTCGCTCAAGATCATTAACATGATTCATGGCGGCCCCTCCTCCAAGGAAACGGAAGGATCATGCCGGAGTCACAGGCGAAGGGCCCACAAGATGAGAAGAATCAATGAAATCAATGAGATCCACCCTAGGGCAGGAGAAGCGCAAATCATTTTTTCGACATCGGACTTTCGGAGTATTCAGACCCCACATGATGACCCTCTGGTTGTGACCCTAATAGTGGCCAATTGTCTCGTGAAGAGAGTCATGATCGATCCTGGAAGCAGCGCTAACATCATCACCAAATGGGCTTTTGAGAAGCTTGAGATCAACCCGACCGAAATTATGTCATCACGGTGCCCATTGCCGGTTTCGATGGAAGGCAGATCGAGCCGATCGGGGAAGTCCAGTTACCGGTATCTACTACTCAAAGGACCCTGACTGAGACATTTGTTGTGGTGGATGCCAAGCCTTCATACAACCTGCTCATGGGAAGAGGATGGATTCATCGAATGCAGGGCGTGCCCTCCACTCTCCACTCTCCACTCTCCACCAGGTCATGAGATGCATGAGTCCCGACAGTCTAGGTACCATTGACATCAAAGGTGACCAAGTGGCCGCCAAGGAATGCTACGCGGTCACCCTGAAGGAGATTCGGAAGGGGAAGGTCCCAATGGTGCCCCACTCCAATGAACAGTCTTCAGGATCTAAATAGCAATTATAGGAGGGGGATCCGGGTACCCCAATTGTGGTCGAACCATTGCAGCCGGTTTATGTTGTACCCGATAGCCCGGAAAAAATTACTTTTGCAGGTACAAATCTTACCGACCATGAATTGAAAGAACTAACACAATTGTTGCAGGACAACTCTGATGTCTTCGCATGGGAGCATACGGACATGCCGGGGACCAATCCTGATATTGCCCAGCAGTCATTGCATGTTGACCCGAATGTCAGACCCATCAGGCAAAAACAGAGGCGCATGGGGGCACATCGGAACCAAATTATAGCATATGAGGTATCCAGGTTGCTTCAAGCTGATTTTATCAGAGAGGTCAGGTATCCCGAATGGCTTGCCAACGTAGTAGTCGTGCAGAAGAAGAATGGAAAATGGAGGGTTTGTGTTGATTTCACCGACCTGAACAAGGCATGCCCGAATGACAGCTTTCCACTGCTAAAGATCTACCAGATGGTTGATGCTACAGCTGTCTACGATCGTCTGACGTTTCTGAATGCTTATTCAGGTTACAACCAGATAAAAATGAACCCGATGGATGAGGAAAATACCTCTTTCCTTACCGAGACATGTACTTATTGCTTTGAAGTTATGCCCTTCGGACTGAAAAATACAGGTGCCACTTTCCAGAGGTTGGTCAACAAGATCTTTAAGTGGATGATGGGTACAGTAATTGAGGCTTATATCGATGACACTGTGGTCAAGAGCAGGAAGAAGGGATACCATCTTACCCACCTGCGTCAAGTTTTTGACACCCTCAGGTCACATGGCATGAAGCTTAATCCAGAGAAATGCTCTTTTGGTGTATCATCCGGGCAGTTCCTCGGGAACATCGTGGACCGAACCGGGATCCAGGCCAACCCGGCACAGGTCAAGGCCCTGATGGAAATGAAGGAACACCAGACACATAAAGACGTTCAAGTATTGACGGGAAGAGTGGTTACACTTAGCAGATTCATTTCACGACTCACTGACCGGTGCAAACCATTCTTTCAAGCGATCAAAGCAAAGAAGGGAGAAATCTGGGGTCCTGAACAGTCCGAAGCCCTGGCGAGGTTAAAAGAGTACATGGCCAAGCCCCCGATCCTATCCACACCGACTCCCGATGAAGTCTTGCATCTATACTTAGCAATATCCTCTGTGTCGACCAGCGCAACCTTTATCAAAGAGGATGGGAACCTTCAGATGCCCGTCTTCTACACCAGCAAATCATTGGCTGAGGCAGAAATCAGATACAGCAGGTAGGAAAAATTGGTTCTATCACTGGTGAATGCCAAGAGACGACTAAGGTATTACTTTGAAGCTCACCCAATCATTATCCCGACAGCCACGCCTCTACGGGTTATTATGTCAAAGCCTGACCTCTCAGACAGAATCTCTAAATGGGCTATCGAATTAGGCATATACGACTTGACGTACATACCCCGGGTCTCCATCAAAGGACAGGCAGTGGCAGACTTTTTGCTTGAAATTGAAACTGAAGAGCCAGACCAGAAAATTGAACCTGACACCTGGAATCTTTTTGTGGACGGGTCAGCCAGCATTGCCGGGTCAGGAATCGGTTTGCAGATCTTGACGCCCGATGGGACACGCCTTCATATGTCAGTACAATTACAATTCCTGGCCACGAACAACGAGGATGAGTATGAAGGCGTCGTATCTGGCTTGAGGTTAGCCAGAAGCCTCCAAGTCCAGTCACTAGCAGTCCACAACGACTCTCAATTGGTCATTCGGCAAATCAAAGGCGAGTACGAAACAAATGATTCAAAAATGGAGTCTTATCGGGCACTCGTGTTAAGAGAAACGGAAAGTTTTCAAAAAATAACCTTCACCCAGATCCCGAGGATCGAGAACTCTGTAGTGGATCACCTAGCCGGTCAAGCGTCCTTAGCCGAATAAGACCTGACCCGGGTTGCACTTGTGGACTTTGTAGTCAGACCAAGTATTCAGGAGCCCGAACAAGTGATGCTTATCCCATGGGAGCCCAGCTGGATGGATCCCCTGATGGATTACCTACGAAATGGAACTCTCCCAGAGAACAAAGCTGAAGCTCAAAAGATTAGGAGGAATTCAGCCAGATACTCAGTCATAAACGGGCAACTCTATCGGAAATCCTTTTCAGGTCCTTATTTGAAATGTATTACGCCATCAGAATCAAGGGCAGTGATGCAGGAGATTCACAGTGGAGCTTTTGGGAACCACTCCGAGGGTAGATCCCTTGCCCATAAGATATTCTCCCAAGGATACTTCTGGCCCTACCTGTCGCGGGACGCCGAAGAATACGTCCGAAGGTGCAAGCCATGTCAGATGCACGAAAACATTATCCATCGGCCACTTGAGTTCTTGCACCCCACCATAGTACCACACCTATTCACCCGATGGGGAATGGATATAGTGGGACCTCTCCCGAAGGCAATCCGGTCAAATGCCTACGTCCTTCTAACCACTGATTATTTCACCAAATGGGTGGAAGCGGAAGCCTATCCCACCGTCAAGGGTAGCCACGTCATCAAATTCATATGGACCCACATAGTATGCAGATTCGGGCTACCAAGGACTGTCATGATGGATAATGGGACGAATCTTGACAACAAAGAAGTGAGAGCATTCTTTGCCGAACATGGTATCAACCAAATTATGTCTTCGGTCGGCTACCCGCAAGGGAACGGGCAGACGGAAAGGACAAATCGAACCATATTCAACACCCTGGCCAAAAAACTTGAGGAAGCTAAAAGGGCCTGGCTAGAGAAACTACCTGAAGTGCTCTGGTCATACAGAACGACCCCCAGGCAACCCATTGGGGAGACCCCCTTTGCCATGGCGTACGACGCCAAGGCTGTGATCCCAACGGAAGTTAGGGTTCCAACCCTCCGGAGCCAGGCCTGGATTGAAGGACCAAATAACCAACACTTGGCTCAAAATCTTGATCTACTAGATGAAAGAAGGGAAGCCATCGGGATCAGGCTGGCCGCCTACCAACAGCGCGTCCGGAATTACTTCAATCAAAAAGTCAAAATAAGAGAGTTCTAGGTCGGAGATATGGTCCTGAGGCAAAAAATTGGGCTCGTAGGCAAGCTCAAGGAGCCTTGGGAGGGCCCATACACCATTACCGAAGTCATCGGTCGCGGGGCATACCGTGTTCGAAGAAATATTGATGGCGGAATGGAACCAAACTCCCAGAACGCCTTTCGCCTGAAGATGTACTACCCTTAAAGGACCAAATTCTGCTTTTACTTTGATCTTTTTGTAAAAAGGCTATAGCACCTGATCAGTAGAAAATCATTTTTATGACAAAATAGCTTGTGAATATCTACTGAAACAAAAAATAAACCAAGTGTTTCATTGTCTATCGCATGGCTTGAAGTGCCCGAAGACACAACACTGATCCTGAAGCGATCACAAAATTTTGTAAAAAATAAACCAAGTGTTGCATTGTCTATCGCATGGCCTGAAGTGCTCGAAGACATAACACTGATCCTGAAGCGATCACAAAATTTTGCAAAAAATAAACCAAGTGTTGCATTGTCTATCGCATGGCCAGAAGTGCTCGAAGACATAACACTGATCCTGAAGCGATCACAAAATTTTACAAAAAATAAACCAAGTGTTGCATTGTCTATCGCATGGCCTGAAGTGCCCGAAGACACAACACTGATCTTGAAGCGATCACAAAATTTTGCAAAAAATAAACCAAGTGTTGCATTGTCTATCGCATGGCTTGAAGTGCCCGAAGACACAACACTGATCCTGAAGCGATCACAAAATTTTGCAAAAAATAAACGAAGTGTTGCATTGTCTATCGCATGGCCTGAAATGCCCGAAGACACAACATTGATCCTGAATTGATCACAAAATTTTGCAAAAAATAAACCAAGTGTTGCATTGTCTATCACATGGCCTGAAGTGCCCGAAGACATAACACTGATCCTGAAGTGATCACAAAATTTTGCAAAAAAAAAAAAACCCAAATGTTGTATTGTCCATCACATGACCTGAAGAGATCATAATATTGTTTGTCAATATATTATAAACATTGAAAAAATCAACTGGACAAAAACTATGATCTTTCATTCAAAATGGGCTCTAGTGGCCAAGGCTTACAATATGTTTTACAAATGAAAAATCCTAAGGGCCAACATCGGTGCCCGCCTCATTGGAGTTCACTGGAACGATGGCCCCATCAGGAGCTAGAGGATCGGAGGGGGCCGCGATACTCATCCCCGGGAGAGGCTTGGTCAGGAACTCACAAAAACGAACATCATCTGGACCCCCAACCGGATCATCGTAAGGTGGAGCGATACCCAAGTTCTCATCCAACTCTTCTACTGAGGCGAAATCCCTCTCCTCAACGGGCTTCTGCATATCATTGAAGCAGGACCTCTACCCGAATCCGATTCGGTACTGGGAGGTGTCACAGAAACGTTTGTACATCTCATTACCACCCCGGTGACACATCTCCACGATCAACCTCTCCATTGCAAGGAGGTTCTCGGTCTCAGCCCTCTTCTCCAGGAGTTTCGCCTTGGAAGCCCTTAGGCCCTCGCTCTCAGTCTTCAGGCTTGTATTCTTAGCTTTCAGGGCCTCCGTTTATGAAAATAGGGCCCGCCGTACCGCCTCCATCTCCTGGATCTGATCACGAGCAGCCCGAAGTTGTTGCTCTGCAGCGATTGCCCTTTGTGTCTGAACATCCAAGTTCTCATTGGATATCAACAGTAAGGAAACAGCCTTTTGCCTGACATCTTCTTTCATCTTCAGGAGCTCGTTGGATTTACGGAATAGTTTACCGTCCTCCTCCATCTTCGCGTTGTAGGCCTGAGTCAAATAAAGCATCTGCCAAAAGAACAAGTGTTAGCTTGATAAATCGATTGATCCGTATATTGACAAGTTGAAAAAGTAAAGTACGGACAATGAGACAGTATTGGAAAAATACCTTCATGGCAATCTCTGGACCAGTCAATACCAGTTCTTCTCGATTGATCTGTCTCAGTTTCTTTCTTTCCGCGGGAGTCCAGATCTGAGAACCCATTGCCCGAAGGGCGATGTCATTGTCAATAGTTTCATGCCCCCTGACCAAAAATCCCCCACCAGGAAATGTTATCTTTGGCTCCCAGGGGATGGGTCGCTTCCCCTCGGTTGCAGCTCCAGTATCCTCCACTATGATCGGGGACAACGCTGCTGATAGACGGGGTCTAACTGATCTGTTGGGAAGAATTTCCTCAGATCGGGGGTGTCGTGTCCTCGACAAACCAGTTTCTCCCTCAATCAATCGGGACTCAGGAACGGGAATGTTTCCTGAAGGAGGAGCGAAGATCGCCCCAACAGTATTAGATCCTGAAGGAGGGGGCGGAGTGACCTGAGTATTTCCCATCGGTGGAGTTGGAGTTACCAGGATGTTTTCCACCGGTGGTGGAGGAACAGGCACGAACGGGGGATTTGAAGCACTTTGCGACCCCTAACCACTTTGAACCTCACTCGATGCTGAAGGGATCACTTGAGGGCCAGGTGCCCGTTTGTTCTTCTTCTTAAGCACGACTTGAGGGATTCTCAACATTTCTGATGTGAGCACCTGCAAATTAGAATTCGTCAGGAAAACACTACACATCCTCAGGGGTTGCCCCCAAATTTTTTATTTAAGTATGTCAAATCTGGACTTTATATATCTTGGAGTTTTAAACTGGTCGGGAACTCCTAGAAACTCCAGCACATGATGACCCAACTTATCATCACATTGTTCACAGTAGCAGGACCCTTTGTGGTAAGATTTGAAGGAGGGGAACAAGGATCTTTCAAACTCGCTGGGGACTTTGAATCTTGCTGAGCTAGGAAGCCTCCAATTCCCGCTCACTAAGATCATTCTCTCCTTCCACCCCTTATTGGACTTCTCGGTGCCGTCACAAATCTTTCTCCCACTTAAGGGAAAAAGATTGTATCGACCCCTACAATCCTTCTGGTCCTGTATCTTGTAACAGAACAACAACTCAGCTAAACCTAAGTTAAGACCCAACTCCCGATTAATTATCAGGAGCATGGCCACGATCCTGAAGAAGTTAGGCCCCACCTGAAGCGGGGCTAGACCCAAAGTAGCTAAAGTGTAAAGGAAGAAAGGGTGTATCGGGAATTTGAGAACTTGAAGATGGAAGGTTGACAATAAAATCTGATGGTCCATAACCCCCTCACCCCTCCTAAAGTCGTATTTTTTAGGGTAATTCTTAATGATAACCCCATCGGGTATCCCACATTTGACCCTTAGTCTTTTCAGTACTGTTTCTACCTTATGTGTAGGAGGGAGGGGGTCGGCATAAAATTGGTCGCCCGAACTCCCTGCAGCCGGATCCCCAACCGCTGCGACGTTCTGATTGACTTCTGGTGGACTAGACCCGACTGTCCTAACCACCTCTACTGAGGGAGTACTAAGAGGAGTACTAAGGGAAACATCTGGGTCCACAGAAGAGGGGAGGCGGTCGCTACCCGATCGAGTGTCATCACTATCAGACATATTAAAATAGAAGTAGGAAAGCTAAAATAAAAACACTTACTCTAAGATGAATCCCGAAGTAGTTTCGGGCGTTTTCCTAGAAAAAAGAATGGATTCTGGCAATGATAAACGAGCAGCTCAAGTGCGGAAAGTTTTCTGAGAGTTATAAGTTTTGAAATGCAATGAACATTCGACATAGGCATTGGGTATTTATAGAAAATTTTGAAACGCTTTGAGGGCCTTGCGCTCGGGAATCGAAGCGTCGCATCGTTTCGCGTGCACCTCCTCAGCCCCCTTCTCGCTAATCCAGGCCACCTGGACCGTGGGATTCGAATATTCGAAGGACGATACAGCCGTCGCATTAATTGCATCAACCATGTCACCCCAACAGGGGTGATGTGTCTTGCTCTCCACTCTATTTCCTTTCTAATGGGCCTGACCGATCGACGACCCATCACAAAGAATCGGGCATGTGTAAGAGTGGAAATGTCCAAGCCTAATTAGGCCTATCAGGCATCAGGCCCATTGGGCTGATAGCCTAATAAGATTTTTACAAGTCCAATTTCTAGGCTTATTTAATTTTTGTATTTCTTTGGCAAGTAGAATTAATGACATGATGGTGATGTAATCAAGAGGGTATTGCCCTAATGGGCTTAAGGCCCAAAAGGAAAATGTATATAAGGAAAATCAAAGGTTAATAAAGACATGTTTTTTAGTGTTGTGCAAATTTTAGCATTTACAGTAATGTAGGCTTATATTATTTTAATGCATGAATGTTGAATTGGTAAATTGACAAACACAAATTACTTTAATTTTTTTTAAATGAATATTTATTTTGAGAAGGATAAAAACATAAAAAATGGACATTTAAATTGGTACGAAGGGAGTATAAAAAACTCGGATATGAGTTTCATTTATACCAATGAATTAAAGCACTTACGGACCTATCCGATGAAGAGTCCACTCTCAATCACTTGTGTCTATGTTTGTTCTTTCAAATCGATAAAACATATTATCTTAAACTCTCTCTCAAACCTCCAATAATGTTCTTGTACTAAATTTTATATGTTTTTTTCCTCTCAAAGTAGCTCGAGTTTAATTAGAGAAGGGGTATGTGTAATGAAGTGAGAACTTTAAAATTGATAGTTAGAACATTGAAGGACGTTCAAGAAATTTAATACCAATAAATAAATAAAATTAAATAAAATGGGCAGTACTTTCTTGTTTCCGTGTAAGAAAGGATTTTTTTTTATTTTTTTTTTCACATAATGTGACTCCATGGGCAATTAATACGTGATCTTATATTTTACAATTAATTTTCATGTTTATATGTTTAAAATTTTTAAAATCAAGCAAATTCATAATCATGAATGAACATATTTTTAAATTTCAGGATACATAATTTTTTTTTTCATTTAACCATATAACATTTCAAGGAAATATCTTCTTACAAGAACTAAGACAAGCATTATCCTTTTTTTTACCAATCCATAAATTTTAATGCCATATGAATTTGAAAAAGTGTGAGCGGTCGTATTTTAATGTTATTCATCTCACTTTCAAGTTCTCCAAAATATTAATAACAATAAATTGAGGTTTTACAAGGTAACTATCGATATATGCAAACTTAGGGTCTCTTTGAGAGCGTGGAATTAGAATTGGAAGTTTCAATTCCAAATTTAGTATTTGGATACAACAAAATGTTTTGGATCCAAACCTCTCAATTCCACAACTTGAATTTTACATTTGAAGTTATGATTTTCAATTCCAAATGTTCAACCCACTAAAATATTTTCTCTCTAACATTCAACTTTTCACAACTACAAACATATATACATATACACACATAAAAACCTATATATACATATGCCTATATATATATATAAATATATATACACATAGTGACGGACCTAGCTAAACATGTCAATGGATCGGATTTTGATCCGAATCCGATCCGATTAGTCGGATATGGATTGAAAATAAAATCCGATAACTTGATTAGGATCCGAATCCGATAATCCGATTTTTTAATAAATTGGATTTGAGTTTATGTCAATCCGATCCGATATATAATATATTTATATATATATAAATATATATTTGATATGTTTATGTGTATATATTTAATAATGTACATGTATATAAATGTTAGTTGTTAATTATTTTATTATTTATTAATAATGATTGATCATAAATATAATTATTAAAAGTGTGAATAATCTTAATATTTCAGTATTTATTGATTTTTGTATTTTTTTTAATTAGATTATCGGATCAAATATCCTATAATGAAGAAATTCGAATATGAATTAACTAAATAAAAATCTGTCAAATTATCGGATTCGGATCGCGGATCAGGAGTTTTTGCTATCCTTATCAATAGACTGGTCAATAATCCGATTATGATCCGAATCCGATATTAACTGGATATGGATTGAAAATAAAATTTGATAACCCGATTAGGATCCGAATCCAATAATCCGATTTCTTAACAAATTGGATTTGGATTTAATTGATCCGATCCGAATCCGATCCATTGACAGGTCTAGACCTAGCTAAGGCCCAGTGGGGGCAATGCCCCCCACTGAACTTTTTTTTTTTTACCTAAATTATCCTAGAATTTTCAATTTTTGCAATTATGCCCCCACTGAATTTTTTTAAAAATACACCAAAATCCCCACTAAAATGTTAATATGGTAATTATGCCCCTACTTACCAAAGATTCTAGATCCGTCACTGTATACACACATATATATACATAAGTTTATATATGTGTGTACATAAGCTTACACACACACACACACACACACACACACATATATATATATATATATATATATATATATATATTCTAGATCCATGTATAAAAAAATTGAATACACATGCAGACACACAAATATAAAGCCACACATACACACACACATATATATACTCACATATAAATATATGTATAAACTCACACATACATACATATACACACGTATATATATATATTTATACTTATTTGTACATAATTATACCTTTATATATATATATATATTTATATTGTCTAATTTAATTCCAAATTTATAATATTTTATATTTAAATTGGGTTTTAAATTCAAATTGGATTACACTTGAATTCCAAGACATATCAAAACAATGTATTTGGAATTGCATTTATGGAATTGAAATACCATACAATTCCAATTTCAATATAATTCCAATTTCATCCCAAATCCGCACAACCAAACCGAACCTGAATAGAATCTTTCTAGTTTCTTTTTCAAACCTATATAGACAAATAACTTCTCCCAGTTCTAACCATCATAATTCTAACCCCCATCTTGATCTAACCAATAAAATTTTGATTACCGTTACACACCTTTTTTTCAATGCAGTAGAGAAATGCTGGACTATCTTCTTGGAATGAATTCTACGACGACTTTATGATTCTGTTTAGATTAATTTTTCAAATGCTATTTTTGGTTTTCTAGAGAGGAAAACTGTTTTGAACGGTATTTGACAAAAAATTTAGAAGATTTTTTAGGTATTGGAAGAACGTTTTAAAGAAGTTGGGGATACCGGCTTCTCAAAACAGTTTTGTTTTTCTTTTTCTTCTGCGAAAAATTAGAAGCATAAGTTATATCAAACATGGTCATAGAAGAAGCTGATGTTTTATATTTATATTTTCTTTTTATCTCATGCTTGCTTACCCAAATATATATATATATACAGAAATTGCCTTCTCGGCCGTTGAATTGAAAGAGGACCTTGCTTCCAACATTAATACATAAATTAGGAGGACATTACGATCACACCTAAACTTTGATGACTAAACACGTATTGTGATGAATTGACATAACATGTGATCACATGGCATCATTCTTATCTCTTCGTTTGTCTTTTTTAGTAAGATGTGATATCTCATCCCAAACAAGTCTTTTCTTATTAACTATGCCCATTAGGAATGACCAAATTACATGTATACCTTGCACAGTCTTTAGATATAGACCTCTTGTACGATACCACTTTTCGTTCCTCTACTCTCAAATTATGTCCGTTGGTTTTTTTTTTTTTTGAGGAATTTATGCAATTCAAATTTGGTTTATCGAGTCTGAAGTGATTTACCCACATATGCAGCCGGATCTAGAAAACTAATATTGGCGTAATGGTATTTTTTTTTTGTAATTTTAGTGGAGGTGTTCCGTAATTTTAATAGAGAATTTTATGTAAATACAAAATCTTTTAAGCATATAACACAAAAAATAATAATAAATCAATGGGGTCTATATCTAAAGATCAAGTTGTATATGTAAAATTGGCTAACTAGAGTGCAACTTTAGTAAACTTAAAAATTACAAATGAAGATGTAGTGACGATCGAAATCAAGAGGTGAAAATATTGTCTTTTTTCTTGTTTAGATTCAATCAGTCAAATTTTTTATTTAAGGCACCGAATGTTGCGCAGCCATATACATAAAGATAGCTATCAAATAATATATACATAAGCATAAATGCAACTGAGGAGATGGATATGTGGTAAGATTAGAAGTGATGATTAATTACATCAAGGGGATGGTTAGAATAACACACAAGTGAATATGAATTGGAAAAAGAAAAGAAAAAAGTTAAATTGGTTTGGACAGGGCTGACCTGTAGAACCAAGTAGAATTATATATAACATGGACAGAAATGGTCCACTTCATGCCTGTAGCTATTTTTCAGAGCCATAGGAAGTAAACACTATCCACACACACCCAAAATAAATAAAAATAGAAATAATTGTTTTGATGTGAACTTTGACTACTGTGTCTCAAACACCAAATGTGAATATACAAGAGACTTTCTAAAATTTATTTTCTAAGGAAAGTTAATTATAAGATATTACCTCAATACTTTATCAATTATTCTACATAGAAGCATATAATAGGCAAGTGCAAAAGACATCATTCGCATGTAGTAAAAGAGTGACAAAGCCATTGTAAGACTTCACATCTCTCAAAAATTTATAGCAATAATACAAGACATCATCAATTTATCCCCTCAAAATTGTTTTTAAACAATACAGAGTTCTCTCTTAGCAGATAACTCAAACCCGAAAAAGGGAAGGAAAATGTGAAGAAAAATGATATACCAGAGAAGCCTCCTAATGGTGCAGAATATATATATATATATATATATATTTCTCTGTTGGTCAGATACTTCTATACATGTACATGTTTTTTGAAATCAATTTCTCAAAACCATCCAAAATTTCGAAGCTCCATCGTTGCTCCTTTATCTAACCGCCTCAGTACTTTCAAAAAACCCCAAGAAAATGGCTGATGCACCTAGCTTGGTCGAGCATGCATCTCTGGATTTTTAGGAGGCTCTCAGTAAGTACCAAAAACGGTTTTTTTTTTCTTTTTTTCCGTCAACCACCCCTAATATATGTTACCAAAAACTCGAGGTGGATGTAATTTACAAATCTTTTGGTATACACTCTATAAGGTTAGTGCCAAAAAGAATGAACCGTCTTGTTCACTCTGAATCCTTACCAGAGCCTGAAGAATCTCCACTGAATGATTCCTCCCCATTGGTCAGGTTTGTTGAGCTATCTTGATTGTTTTCCTCATAGGTACTACTGGCTCTATTCTTGATGGGTCTAGGTCGAACGTTAACACCCATGGGAAAGGGCACCTGCAGAGAAAAAAAGACTATAAATACTTCTCTTCTCTGCTGCTGCTTCTTCATGCTATTAGTACGTATTGTCGTTTGGTTGGCGTTACTGTCCTCTCTCTACTTGTGGAATATAGACCTTATCATAGCAAATATAAGATTACACAATAATTAAAAGTAGCAGAAAATGTCAAGGGCATGAAAACATCATTTCGCAGATAACTTAAATAGGATGTTCCACTATTATGCTGGCTTATGGTGCAACTTTCCGGACTTCATATTATGTTCGAGTAGCCCCAAAAGATTTGAAAACACAAAAATAATAGACCACGCGTTGTTTTGCGCATGATGAACTGCACTTACCTGATCACCTGCGTTGGGACCTTCTGTATGGAAAAGGATAGGCCGGCATCGCTTATCCTCATTCATCAGGCTTGAATTCTGAAAATGAGCAATCAGAGCAGCTTTTCCCTGTATGCGAGCATATGCTAGTGATGCCACCTTTTCGCTATTGAACTTTTCCCATTTTTTCCCATTGAATGACTGTCAGATGTAAGATTTCTACTGTATAAGCTTTAGTGGTGATATATTGCAAACTATAACGGATGTCAGAATAAGAATCATAACAATAACCCAAAAAAAGACATGATACCATCATATAGCATATAACACGCAAACCTGATAGAACGGGACAATCAGGGTAGGATCTGTCATGTTGATGAAAGCATAACCAACATTGCATTTGTTCTGCAACGAAAGGGAAGTCCAAATAATTATTATACTTGAAAAGACCAAGCTATAAAAGCACATTGAGTTGCCCCCACCCTACATATATATTTTTATCCTAAACAACACACTCGCCTTGAAGTCAATGGGTAAGTAAACAAAATCATAAGTTCCTCGATGTCGTTCATCAATTGCAGCCAAAAGCATCTTTGAAGTATACCTACAATCAGCCCCATTGTAAAGAGAAACAATGAGTGCCTAGTGCAGAGAATGAATAAAACTATCATGACTGTATAATTGGCATATCTTGATAAAAAATAAAAAAAAAACACTTCAAATGAACTGAAATATTTCTCCTAATCATGCAACGATTACCAAGATAAAAACAAGCCCATCTCTTAGACTTAGTTTACCATAAATGAAAATCCATACTTCCACAGTTTAAAACTATCAGCAAAGGGGCTAATCAGCCAGATTTGATGGTTTAACGCAGTGAATCTGATCCTTCCAATCTATACTTTAGACTAGAAATACGCATCCACTTAATAACTGACACATTTATCACATTATGCATTAAACGGCAGTTGTCAGTGATTGTAGATAAATAAGAAGGTAACCATGTCTAGTGATCTACTTAATATGTATGTCATATAGAAAACATGTCACATAACTACAGCTAGTTGCCAATATATGTTGTATAGAGTGCTTAATACAGAGTATTAGTAGCATAAAAATCAATCAGCCATGTGTTATAGAATTCTAAGCAAGAAACAATGCATAAAGCTTGATTAAGAACACTACTTCAATCGTAGATTATGAAGACAAAGCCATGTAAAACAAAACAAGAGGAAAAGGACGATATACAATTTTTTTCACAAAATATTCAATTACCAAGAATGAACTAATGAATTTAACAAAATTGTACAAAAGGGTGTATTTGTAACTTCACATCCAACTGCCAAAAAATTGTCACAAAGCCTAACCTGGGTGCTATCACAGATAAACTCATAACTAAAGCATATACGTGCATCAGGACCGCCATAATTGATTAATTTATGTTTATCTTACATATTAGCTTCTTTTGTTTTTTTGATAAGTACATATTAGCTTGATATGCAAAATGAAAGAGCCCTAGCAAATATCAAGCATAAAATTTTTGTTTTCAAGAACAGTATGATATATGGTCAGAAAGCAGGAGAGTATTACTACATACTTGTTAGGAATGTTCTTTATCATAAGTGTCGTCCGGTTGTCTTCCCCTTGCATTATGCGGTCAATGTCAAGTTCAAACTGTTTCTTGTTGTCAGCCTGATTGGAACTGCCTTCATTTCTACGGCTTCTACCGCGCTCGTTAGGAGAATCAAACAAGCCCATCATCGGAACCATTTGTCCCCTACCAGGAAGTATCGGACACCTCTGATGATGGAAGTGCAATCCAACATTTTTGGAGGGAATAGGCAAGTCCATACAGCTTCCACCAACACGAGGAAAAATGTTATGTGAAACAAATTCCAAAGGATGTGGTGAGTTACCAGAAATTCTAATATTCCCCAGAGAACCAGGGTGAAAACCAGAAGCATCAGGGGATTCTCCTCCAAAGGCATGTCGCCTGTCCCAGATAGAAGAATTAACAGATGGGGCTGACCCAATATGGTGGTTATTCATGGGTAAAAGTGAGTTCAGCATATGAGATGGAGCCCTGGGAAGTGCATGCAATGGTGGAGAGGGATGAGCAGTACAGACCCCATTGACAAATGACTGTGAATTCGGCCACATCATGCCTTGTGGTTGAGGATGATGTGAATTTCTCCACATGTAATGATTTCCTGAAGGGAGACTGCTCCCATTTCCAGAGGGACCAAAAACTGTGAAAGATAGCATAAGAAACTAAATTCAGAATATCAGAGCAAATATCAACTTAAATAAACCCCACTTTGACATCAGTTAACTTTCCATTTATATTCCTCTTCTTTTTCTTTCATAAATGGGTGTGATATATAGATAAAATGATTAAGCATTAAAGTACAGAGAAGGAGAAGGTCATTTCTTTTCTTATATACAGTGGTTGAAAAACTTCCTAGTATTGATACCATGTTATTTTACCAGCTCAAAAGACAGGAGAGTTGGACGCATATAAAAACAATAGGAATTTGCAAGCCATTTGACTTACTTCCGTCGTTCAGTTCAATTGAGTGCCCATTCGAACTCATTCTGCAGAACTGCCTGTTCTCTATACTATCAAATGACCTGACACTAATATTTGCAGCCATGCCCGGAGAATTGCACGGAGCACCAGCAGCAAAACCATCATGATACTCTGGGAGTGAATGAGGATGAAAATTTCGCATATCATGTAAATCAAAATTTAGTTGGCCATGTGAATGGCCAGATTCAGTGAGACTAGATTGGTTGCCTGCTGATTCAACTCTCACTGGAGAGTGTAAGCTGTTAGGAACATTAGATGAGATTCCATGGTTGAAAGCATTTTTTGGGAATGGACTAATAGAGGAGTGAATTGCAGGATGTGGACCCAAAATTGTTCCATTTTCTATACCCGAAGATGTGATTCCTGCCTGTGAAACTGGTCCTGTAAGTGATTGTTGTGAGTACAGAAGCATGTTCCAAGTAGAGATTAGACAAAAGGGGGTTAAAAGCATATCTCAGTGACAGTAAACATACCAGAAAAAGCTTTTATCAGATTATTAGGAGGAGGACTACTGCCCTGCAGATATGAAACAGATTCATCTTGGTCCATCTCCGGAGGAAAAGGTGGCATCAAACTGCAAAAAGGTAAGATAAATATACAAAGGTTAACCTAACGGACACAAAAGTAATCAGCTTCAATTAAAATGACCTATTGATTCAGTATTAAAACAGTTAATATGGAGTGCAGCTTCAGTAAAGTTAAATTTGCTAACAAGAAGAAAGGATCAAAGGCTGGTAAATGTCTTAAGACTGAAAACTTTTAACCTATGCAAATAATGGTACTCAACAGAAGAAAAGAGAAAAAGGAAAGAGCGGGTTATATGGAGGCAGCCTCCAGCATATTTTGCGATCAAAATATACCTATATAAAGGTAAAAGGAAGATTCTATAGAAAGGCTATTTAAATAATTTATGCTGCTGGGACAGAATGCGGCATCAATAGATATGGGCGCACACAAATATTGATAATATGATCATCGCCAGAAGGCGCATGCTACGGTAGGTTTGTGGTTAAAAAGGAAAGGACAAAATTAATAATAGTACATTTCTGAGATGGTAGAAGTAGCGAAAATTGTAATGAATGAGAGAGTACAGTTCTACCGATG
Organism: Cornus suecica; assembly: GCA_963922005.1. Lineage (NCBI taxonomy): Eukaryota > Viridiplantae > Streptophyta > Magnoliopsida > Cornales > Cornaceae > Cornus > Cornus suecica. The sequence continues at coordinate 8,114,589 of OY998245.1, forward strand.
GTAGAAGTAGCAACAATTGCAATAGGAGAGAAATCGGAATGATTTGGCAATATGCAGCTAACACAAGTAACATACCTAATACAGAGTGCGACCTGGCCCACATTAAAGGCGATTCAGGAGTAGGAAAAAGATAAGAGATAGTTGGAAAAATCTAAGGATACATTCTCAATTGAATTTGAGATCCAAAATCAAAGCGAATGCTGAAATAACTACATATATAGACTACCCAAATAGTTGGACAAGGCTTCATGGAGTTAATAATGAAGAGTCGAATGTCAACAGCATGTTATATGTATAAAACCACAGGTGGTGTGCTTCAGATAAAACCACATAACTTCGTTTCCACAACGAGCTAGTATCAAAAGAAGCACGAAGCAAGAAAAGGGACCCAAAAGAATGAAAAGAAGAACAGTTATTGAGCTTGGCTTATACTACCGTTTAGAACCACTAGGATGACTTGGTTCAAGTTTAATCCGCTTCCCTGCAATATCACTCTTGTTCAACGCACGAAGAGCAGCTTCTGCAGCTCTAATGTCATAAAACTCAACAACCTTGTTATGATTTCTGTGTGGAGTCCCTCGGATCTGCATCCCACAAACAAGTGTTAGTCATGTCCATGACATGCCAGTTGATCTTTTAAGTTCAACAAGGGAAAACAAACAAGTTCACCTCCTTAATCTCGCCATATACACCAAAAATTTGATGGAGTTTCTCATTTGAAACTGAAGATTCCAAGTTAAAAACCGCAAGAGTGCCTTGGTTGACATCTTTATCTGAAGGGTTGTCCTAATTGAAGATAAACACCAGGGCAAGGGTTCAACAACACAATTTGTGCCCCAATAAAATTGTAATGAAGATCCACCAGTTCTTATGCATAAATTTCACATGATTTCAATGACAGCAACAACAACCAGTGTCATGGCAAAATACGAAACATAAACTATATTATACGAATTGGTAACGATGAATATAGAAGAAACATACCTTGGGAATTGAGTAATGTATGTCAAGCTTTCTACGTCTCAATGGTTTGTTTTGAAGTGCTCTCATAGCATTTCGGGCCGCTCTAATATCATAATAGGAAATCATAACAAAACCTCGATGCTTGCAGGCTGTATAAAGAGTGCGGATATCTCCATATTGCTGCACATTCAAAACATATCAATAAGGGTCTGCGGCATATTATCCTAGAAACTAAGATGCAAGGAAGAGAAAATTCTCACACCTCAAAAAGGGTCTCTATCTCGGAATCTTCAACATTACTATTTATATTTCTCACAAACAGTGTTCGAGATGGATGCTCCCCATAAGGATGTTCCCCAGCAATTGAACTACTAGATCCCCCCAGCTGACTAGTAGAATTTCCTCCAGAAAGTTCATAGTTTCTTGGTCCTGGAGAGAAACTGTCCTCTCCCAACTCCATCCCCCCAATACTGTTGAAAATGTCTAGGTCTTCTATATCATCTCCACTGTTAGGTTGGGCATTATAGTCAAGCCCCTTAGTCACTCCAGAAAGCAAGTCATCATCACTAGGGAGGAGATCTCCAATAGTTTGGGCTTCAATTTCCTCAAGGGATTCTATAGGTTCATCTTCCTCAAAGTGGGGCACAGCAGTTCCAACGGAATGGCCATATAGGACATTACTTGATGATAATCTTACTGCACCACAGAAAACAGTATTGAAACAATAGGAACAAATATATTAGTAAATCAAACTAATATTGCATCTCGGTTAAGATAAAAAGCAACAAACAAATTCAACACAACCGTGCAAGTAGTTGTAGGACAAAGTCGAGCACCAGCACAAAGATTTAAAGGGGGGGGGGGGGGGGGGGTTTAAGGTGGGGGTGGATGTGTGTGTGTGAGAGAGAGAGAGAGTAATTACATTTTCTGCTAAATAGTTCTGACAACGAACTGGAGAACAGACCATTTTCATACTGAGAACCCATGAAATTGATTTTGTCACTTTCCATATAATAAGATGCTGGCTCCATATTCTGATTAGACATAGATCCTAGATCACGATCAAAAGGTCTCTGCAAGGAACGGATGGCTGCTCTCTCTGCTCCAACTGAATGCTTCTCTAAGCCAACATTAACTTTTTGGTTCCTGCTTAGGAAAGGATCAGGAGTTTCAAAGCACTTCACCGGCTGAGAATCCATTGGAAACCGTTTATCCAGGGGTGTTGAAGCAATTGAACTGCCGCCTTCTGTTCGTACTGTTCCATCCACCTTTATGCCTGAATAATGGTAGCAATAACAAATTATAACTTTGACAAATAATTTGGAAGGCCAAATAAGAGAATTTTTTTTAGCAAAACTAATGCAAGCACTAAATGTATAGAAGCGCAAAAAATAATTGAAGAATATTCCTTCCTTTTTAGTCGTTTTCTAAGCAGGAATTTATTGAAACTCATCTGGAAAACTCCATTTAACTTGGCAGTCTGCAACATAATCTAAACTGTGATCGTCTAAGACATGAAGACAAGTCAAATGACTATTTCAACATTAAAAAAAAAAAAAAAAAAAAAACCCGGATAGGAGAGCGGATACCACAAAAAAGGCCATTATGAAGGTTTAACAGCAAAAGCAAGACCAAGTCATCTGTCCAATAATCCCAAGTAGACATGTTTATCACATCATTTAAATCCTCTATAATGAACTGTGCATTTTAGGCAAGCATAGTAGAAGACTTCTTCTTGATACAACTTTTTTTTCTGTTTTTTTGTTTCATTTTATTATTATGCTTTACGGGGTAACTAAGTTTTCAATTAACAAGCCTCAACACCAACAACCTGCAACAATACAATGGGCAGACACAGGGAAATAAAAACGATATCACGGTACCCCATTTCTAGTCATTCATACTAAGGATGGTTGGGGTATTACTCTGTCTAGCAGTCATTTTTCTGAATTGGTTTTGCGGGTTTCACTCCAACCAATTGTAGTTTAAATATTCCACCATGCCCTGATTTAGATTAAGATATATTATTTACACTCTTAATTATTTTGTTTCTTATGAGGATTTTATATTTTAACAATTCTAAATTTTAAATTTGTGCAACTATCATTGTTTTTCCATTAAAAACATGCATCTGGGGCAGCCCAAATCGGGTTTGGGCAAAGATGCTAATATCCTGGCTGCTCAGTCCAGGCGACTCTCACTTCCCAACAAAGGGCAGTCTTTGATCATGGAGATAGTCCAGGACCCACTAATTCGACAATCCCCTCTCGGCTGTATCTATGTAGTATACTTGGCCAAAGTGTGACCCGTTTGGAAAAAGGGTGCCCCGCCCCGAACTCTCCCCCTTGCATCCCTATATGTAACAGTTGTTACAAGTTCAAAACATAACTTAGTTTGTAATTATTAAAATTGTGGTTGACAGTCTCCCCGAAGGTTATGTTTAAGTCTCTTGGAATCTATCCAATCTATCAGTGCGCCAAGGTCAAAATCATATTAGATGTTATTAAAGGAAACACCAGATAAATATGGCCTCTCTAAATAAAAAAGTAATGATGTGTATTATGCTATTTCCTTGGCAACATTGCACATGTTCTGCATACAAGCAAGATTAACTTCCAAATGTGAAACTTATACTGATTAAGAGCAGACCATAAGAAAACACCTAATCCTGTTTGGAGCAACTAGTATCCTGACTAGTCCAGAGCGATAAGGCCAAAAGTGAACATAAAACTAACTTCAAACAGGTAACTACCATGTGCTGCAAAGTGCAAGAAGAAAAGAACAATCAAATCAAAGACCACGACAAAAACACACGTTGACCTGACAAACCTCGTCAGAATTTCACACGCTTTCAGGTAAATCACAATCATGATTAATGTCAATAAAATGACGAGGCCTAGATTCATGAAGTATATTACAACTTACCGTAGTGGTCAGGCATTTTATCCGGCCCCCAAAAGCCAACCTTTCTCTGCCAAGTGTGAAAGATAAAAAGAAATTAATGACACTGAAAAGAATATACATAATTAAGAAATATAATATATGAAAATTTGCTAAATCCATATGAATTACTCAATAAGGAACAAAGATCAATATAGAGGCAATCATAACCTCATTAGGAAAACACACATCCTCAGAGAAGAATGATGATGAAGACAGACCCTTTAGGTCCATTATTTCAGATGGCATAATGATATACCCTAACTAAAAAGGGACACAGAAACTTGAAGAAGTTCCAACTCCGGCTTCTGGAACTGCATGAACACATCACATTCAACAGACAATTAAAGAAAAAAAAAATCAAAATGGGAATACATGAAATTGTTTGCTACTAAACAGAAATTAACTATTTGTCAACCCAACAAAAGCCGTCAGAAAATGTAATTTACAACCCCAAAAAGAGACCCCACTTTTATGAAAACCCAGGATCAGTAAGACAAAGATACATTTCTGCATTCAAATGTCATCTTTATCCAATTTGGCGGAGAGAATAGCAATATCCAATCGGTTAGAAATATATATATATATATATATTGTATGTTATGCCTTCTTATTCTGACAAGGCCTCCACATATATCCATCGAAATAGATCTTAGATAAGGATTTAAGACAAAAATTGCCGTTAATCACCAAAAAATAAGCAGTTCCTATTTTGAACTAAACACTTCAATTAATTTCCAAAAGAAACATTAAAAAGACAATTAAAAAAATATTCATATCTATGAATGTATCTATCTTCTCCAAAATTCTTCATTTCTTAAAACTAGAAAGCGCCAGAATAATTTTTAATTAAAAAAAAAAAATTGGAACTCAAATCGCACAAAAAGTCTGATCACAGAGCTATAGATTGATAAAACAGAAAAAGGAACCAACTTTGAACTCGAAACCTAACCGATCAAGGATCGAAGCTTCAATATTACCTAAAACATCAAATGCAGCCATAATTCAACAACAACAATATCTATATCTATATATATATATATATCTACATATATACTTACCTTCTGAATTATGAACGCCAGCTTCGAAGACTCAAATATTAGAGCGCTATAGAGAGAATTCGGATTTTCAGGTTTACGAGAGAGATTTGAGGGAGATTTAAAGAAGAAATCATACAAAAAAACAGAGAAATTCGCAATTTGAAATCGGAATCGAAACGGAATGAATTGAAGCACAAGGCAAGAGAAAGTTGAAGAAGAGATCTAGGTATGTGTGGCGTGCAAGGACCTCCAATAGCCCTCCGATGCCTTGTTCTTCTCACTCTCTTCTCTCTTTCCCTACATTGCACGCTACAATCCACCGCGCCAACAATTCCCTCATTTCACTTTCTCTCTCTAGAATTCACCGTCCGCCGGAAAATTCAGAGCTTCCGGCCGCAATTCATGGAGTCTCCGGCGAGCGACGGCGAGATTCCGAGCCCTCGCTCGCTGGCTCCTCCTAGGGAGAGAAAATGGAAGAAGTTTCAGAGAGAGAGAAAGTTTAGAGAGAGAATTTTTTTTAGAGAGAGAAAGAGAGATCCGCTCCCTTTCAACGGACAGAGAGAGGGAGAAAAATTAGTGTCTGGAGAGAACCAGACCCGCTCCTACAAACACGAGGCCTCCGATCATGAGAGAGAAACACACACAAAACACACGCATACAAATATGGTCGCCGTTATATCTGTTTGACGGCGTCAAGTGCTGATTTGTTGTTGTGTGGTCTCAGTGCAGACAAAAGTAAAGTTTTCGTGTGAGGAAAATGTTTACTCTGTGTGTGTTTCCACGTGAGTCTGGATTGCGGATCATTCATAGACTTAGGTCATGTTTGGCAATGTGTTTTGTTTTGGATGTTACTGTTTTCAATCGGAAAACAATGCACTTTTTTAAAGCATGTTTGTCGCGATTTGTTTTGTTTTATACAATAATGTGAATAATTCAAATGTTCCAGAAAATTTGAAAACACCAATTTAATATTTTTGTATTTTTGCAATGTTTTTTTGTCTGATACTATAGCAAAATATTTTTTGGCCAAACTTAATATATTCAAATTTAAATTACCAAATATGATTCTGATTTTAACTAAATACACCTCATAACAAAAATGTTTATTTTGTTTCGGCTAAAAACAATACGCATGCCAAACACGCAATTTCTGTAGGTTTATTGTAGGAATGTTCGCAGGGGATTTATTATTTTGTTGATTTTTTTATTTTACATTTCTGTATGAATTATATGTATATAGTAAAGTATATGGTTGAACTCCAACCTGTTATTTGTGGAATTATTTTTTGGATATGAAATGATAGGTATGAAGAAGTTGGATAGATATAATTGAAAGATTGTAACGGTTACTCTGTGGTTTAGGTAACTAAGGTGTGGTTTAGGTAACAACTAAACTAAAGCCACATTGTGGTTGTTTGGTGGCTTCCCCATTCTTTTCTTTTGTAAAAGTATTTTTTCCTTCTTTTTTTTTTTGTGCTAAAAGTAAGTAAAGACTTCATTTTTAGAAATATAATAAAAATGCAGAATGAGATTTATTAATAGCTATTGCCAAATATAATTTTACAATTTAGGAAGTCACCTAACATGAGATAAATTTAGAATATTGCAAAATGGTGAAGACAGCGATAATACCACATATTTTATGAAAATAAGATAGCAAAAAATAAATGATATAATAGAGTGAATTATTCAATGTACATTAGAATTTTCTTTTTCTCTTTTTATGCACATTACCATTTTTTGAGCTGCAAATTATCTTTGGACTTCACAAGTGGACTTCGACATGACGACCGACTCCGACTGACTTTATCCAACGTTGATTGTGTTAGTGAAAATTTCTTATATTGATTTTGTGATGATTCAGACACATGTCTAAATTAGTTTTGACATCTTTCATGAGATGAAAGGCTCAAGGTGATCAAATGGCTATGTTTTTTATAAGTAAATTTTGGCTTTTTCGATGTTTTTAGGATTTCAATATGACATTATACTCGTGATTAGGTCAAATCCAATGTTTTCTTTCTAAATGAATGGTTGTGTCAACTTTCAGATGTTTCTCTTAAAACTTAATGGATGGTGGAAATGGTAGTATACCCCTATGTATAAGAGGGTTTTTCATCTTATAAATTCAACACGGAGTCAAAATGTTAATTGGGTGCTTCGATCAAAAGAGTGTTCAAATGACCGAATACACCTATAGTGAACTCTAGGCAATCACGCAAAGCAAAGGTCGACTGTATAGGTTGAAAAGATGCTTTCGAATTTGTTAAGCATACTTAATAGTAGGGTTGCACACAAAACCTATTTTTTCGGTTCGGTTTTAGTTCTTAACCACTTATAATCAAACCGAACCGACTTTATAATATATCATATATGTATTATGTATATAAAAATGTCAATAAGTGATATTGTGAAAGAGGCTGAGACTTGAGAGGGTATGATTCGTAATTTTGTATAAAAAATGAACCTAATTTTAACACACCGTTCACTCGTTGCCCTTATCAAAGGCCCATGCTTCGCCGATATATTTCTCCTCCTTTCTCTTTCAACCTAACTATGGCTTCTTGGGATTCATCGTATTCTTCAATCAAGGTAATAAACTAAAGAACTTGTTAAACTTGGTATTATTGAGGATGTGCATGTGGTACTTGTGAAAAAATATCTTTGCAAAAATTATTTTTAAATTTTTAAACACCTTTTTTCTGAGACATGTTTTGCAAAAATCAACATAACTCGGTGATTTTAACTTTTTCATTTTTTTCAGTTTCTTTTGTAAGAGCAAGCTTATATATATGTTTTTGGTAACCAAATGAATTATTGCATTCTTGGTTGTGCAATAAGTTTGACTTTCGTCACTGTTTGTTTCTGCAGCTGTAAGTCTGTCTTGATTCAGGATTATGTTTGGTTAAATAATTTTATTTTGGTTGAATTTGGATATATATGCACTAATTGTTATTTTTATTTAGTTTAAAGTTACCGTGTGTGTTTCTAGCATATTTTATTTATTTGAGTACACGGAATATCCGAATAAGGTTCTTTCAATCCTAAAAGGAAGGGTTGTTCTCTAGTGTGGTAGTATTTTACTAAACTTTTTACTGATGGGAAACCAAAAGAGAGGCTAAATATAATTATTGAAAATTAATTTTTAAGTACCAATGTACGAATGCGACTACTATTTTAAAAAGGCATATTAAGAAATGTTTTAAATGACCACAAAATTAAAGATAAGAAACAAAGTATTTTCTTTTTTCAATTGGGGTCACAAGATAATAGTAATAGTTGGTATTTGGAGTTTTAACCAATAACTTTATAGAGAAACACTAAATAGAATGATAAATGTGGATCAACTACCTTTCAGATTTGTGGAGTGCGAAGGTTTTCGCAACTTGAATAGTGTTTTGCAGTCTAAATTTAAACTTATCACACACTACAGTGGCAAAGGATTGTAATGCCTTGTATCTTAGGGAGAAAATAAAGTTGAAAAATTTGTTATTGAAACCAAACCGTAGAATATGCCTCACTACAGATTGTTGGACTTCATTATAGCATTTGTCGTGCATGTGTCTTACTGGTCCTTTTATCGATAGTGATTGAAAATTGTACAAAAGAATTATAAAATTTTGTACAATTACTAGTCACAAAGGTGGGACAGTTGCTCGAGGTGTGAATTTTTTTTGATTGGATAAGGGATAGAGAAACTAAGGCCCGTTTGGTAACTTGGTTTTGGTCTTGGTTTTTGTTTTGGTCTTGTGATTTTGGTCTTGGTGGTCTTGGGTGGTTTTAGGTAAATCTAAAACCATATTTGGTAAGGAGTTGGTCTTGGTCTTGGTATAATTATATATATATATACTAATATGTATTAAAAATATATATATAAAATTGGAAAAAAATATTAAAATGAATATATATATATAATTAAAAAATATTTAAAATTCCCGAAAACAATTGACATTTCTATTTTTTTTATTCCAAAAAATATATATATAATCTAAAAAAATATTTTAAAATGTGAAAATTATATATAAAATTCAAATAATATATATTAAATTCGAAAAAATATATATAATTCAAAAAATATATAAAATTCTGAAAAATTATATTATATATTGAAAAATATTAAAAATTTCAAAAAAAAAGATATAAAATGGGGGAAAATATATAGATTCGAAAGAAATATATAAAATTCAAAAATCATATAAAATTATAAAATTTGAAAGAAATATTTAAAATTCAAAAAATGAAACCCTAGATCGAGTGAAACTTTGCCTCAAAATCACGATGTAATGCGTGGATCAGAAGGGAAAGCTCCAAATCACGAGGTCGAGGAGGAAGGCGACGCAGGGGACGAGTGCGACGGTGATTCGCACGTTGTGGACGACCGACGAGGGAGAGAATCGCGAATGCTTGAGAGATCTGGAGGAAAAAGTGGTGGCGGCGTAGAAGGAGGAAGTGGTGGCGGTGTAGAAGGAGGAATTGGGGCTAGGGTTTCGTTCGGGAGAGAAAACACAAATGAAACCCTTCTTTTATGTTTGTGTATCATTTTTTTTTTGTTCAAAATGAAAATTTTGTTTCTTTTTAATTATTGGAAATTTCAGAAATGTGGAGGTTGGTTTAGGGGTTTGGTTTTAGATGGGTCTTGAGCTGGTTTTAAAAAACAAAAACCAAACATGGTCTGGTCCTAAACCCTAAGACCAAAACCAAAACCAGACCCAAAATCATATTCCCAAACAGGCACTGAGTACTCTTTCCGTAAATAATACAAGTTCTAATGATATTGTCATTGGACATTTGAAAAGAAGGCTTTTGAACAATGGTGACACTTTCTTATTAGTGGAGAGTTTTTTCATGTAAGGTGTTGTGCACGTATCTTAATTTTGATGGTGAGAGATTGATTAATTAAATTAAAAAATAAAGTAATTCGAATTTGAAAGGTTGTGAAATATGGTAAGAGTTTTTCACAAAGAAAGCCATCTTTTAATGCATGTGCCGAAAAAGCAAAGATAACAAGTAAAAAAACTTTGAGCTAAAATGGTACAACTAGGTAGAAAACATGTAAGTTGTACTGTTTAAAGATGCTCACGGTTCTTTTTTCAGACATGAAATTGTAAGTGCAGAAAAATTACACAATAGAAATTTTGTTGGAAGTCCCCTTTTCATTAATCAAAGTTCCCTATTTATACAAATTGTGACCAATGGGTCAAGCCCATGTACCCAGGTTTATCAATCCCTTAAATCAAGGGATTTGATAAACCCTAACCTTTTTTTGGACTCTATATACTATAATTGGATTACTTCTTGCCTTGCGGACCACACTTTAGCTTCTAGAATTTTCCATGGGCCCATTGTTGTTTTCGGCCCGTCTGTTCTCCGGCCCATCGGTCTTTGGCCCATCCGTCGTCGACCCATCGGTCTTCGGCCCATTCGTCGTCGGCCCATCAGTCCAGTGGCCCATCTATAATTGGGCCAAATATTTCAACCATTACACAGGCCCCTGAGGTTATGGGCTTGACATTATTTTTAAAGCCCATGACCTAATAAATGTAAATACCTATGTATATATACAATAATAGCTTTTATGGGAAATGAGGTAATGAGTTGGCATGTCATCATTGCCTATTTAATGGTGTGCCAAAACGTGAGGCCACTACTCCCTCAAATCTCGTACCATGACGGTTGTGGCGTGTCTTTCGGACTTCGTGCAGCCTTTTTGGCTTCCTCCTCTCCTTCTATAAAAACCTCCTCTTTCTTCACTTCTTATCACATTTCACACTTTGAAACTCTCTATTCTCGTCTCTGCCTTCTTTAGTTCTTCATTACTGGGATTCGTTTCTTTGTCACTGTCACCGTTCATTCCGTCGCTCATCCCAGATATCATAGAAACCGGCTGTTACTCAGAGCTTTTGTAACTCTTCCTTCACCAACTAAGTAAGTCGATCGGTTTTCTCCTTTTCTTCTTTCTTTAATTTATCACCTTTACCTCCTTCTGTCTCTTCTACATTTCTTGACGTTATGTCCGATAGTGATGATACCCGGTCGGTAGAGGAAGTTGTTTTGCCTACTTCCTCAGGCACCGACTCCACTAGCAGTGAGTCTCCCCAGCCTGTTCCTAGAGGAACCAGAAAAACCACTCTTAAAAGTACTGACCTTCCGGGTTCCTCAACGACCGGTCCTGCGAAAACCAAGCCTTCTAAACCATTCGTAGTGGCCCCACTTAAGAGGACCCGACCTGAAGTGGACGTTAAACACCTCCGGGCTGAGACCCACGTTCCCCAGGACGTTGATGTGTCCCCCTATCCTGGCTATCTAGACTTTACTCAGAGCCAGGGCCTGGCCCCCGGTAGCATTTTGCTATCGGCATCTCATCTTAGGGTTCTGAGGTTTCCTCTTCATCCCTTTTTTCACTATGTGTTTTTCATGCTTGGGTTGCACCCTCTTCAACTGAACCCGAACAGCATTAGGATCATATCCATGCTACTGTTGTACAATAGGGATATGGATCTGAACCTAGGCCTAGCCGACCTCCTCCTTTGCTATTTTTTCCAAAATGCCAGAGCGAGTAGAGGTAGATACAACCTTTTCCCCTTTCACGGCCGCAGCATCTGTACCGATACTGAAAAATCGGACAAGGGATGGAAAGAACGAATGGTCGTAGTGAGTGGCAATTGGTCGTACCCTTTTTCTCGTATTTTCCCGATCCCCAACAAGTTCGGTCCCATTCGCCTGCCTGTCTACCGCCCACTTCATAAGGCTTCTTGCCTCTGTGACCATTGTGACCTTCACCGGGGGGACTATGCCTTCAAATTTCTAGGTTATGAGGACAAGGATCTTCCCCTTACCTTTATAAAACAGCGGATAGGCCTCTTGAAAACCCATGTTTGGGGCAAGACCCGATCGGCTACTGACCTGTTGACCATGGACAATATTGAATCGATCTCTAACTTGGGCGCTGGTGTTGACATGATGGACTTGCCCGACAAACCTATGTCCGCCAGAATCCCTCAAGTTCCCGAAGGTATTACGCTTGTTGATGATGTGCCATTGTCAACAGCACCGCCTTCAACTTCGGTACCTCCACCTGCTCAGAGCCCGGTAGCGCCACCAGTACCGAACCCATCGGCTCCTCCTCCGCCTCCTGCAAATGCTCCAACTGTGAGGACCAGATCAAATGCAACCAAAAGGGCTAGGACACAAGCCGAAAATGCTTCTTCAAGCAAGGCTCCAGCAGCCCCTGAATCATCCCAAGCTCTGATTCCTTGGGAGCCTAAGTTTCTGCTGCCAGATGGAAATCCAGTTTGTGCTGATCAAATCACCCTTAGTAATCCGGAAGCTCTTCGGGCTATGGCCAAAGGGGTCTGGACACCAGCTGATAGGGTGGATCAGTCAAAGATCACCAGAACTGATCTGGCTAAGAAGACTTCGATAATGGTTATGGAGGTAAAAGACTTTATTTAACCTTTATATTCTCTAATTCGTTTGTTGATTGCTATTTGTGTAATAATCCACTCTTCATCGTGCAGCTTCTCTACGGTGTTCAAGCCTACAACAGCCTCCTTGAGACCGACGTCAAAGAGATGGCCGGTATGAAGGCCCAAATAAAGCAGAATGAAATCCACCGGGTATCCCTAGTCAAGGAGGCGGATGGTCTTCGCCAGACCGTCTCTGAACAGAAGACCCTTCTGGAAACCGGTGAGGCTGAAAAGCAAACCTTGATTGCCGAAAAGCTGGTTCTTGCTGCCGAGCTAGAAAAAGCGAAAGAGGCTGCAAGGCAGATGGCAGCTGAGAAAGCTGAGTCTGATAGACTCTTGGCAGAATCAGAAAGGCTTCTGTCTCTTGAGCGGGAAAAGGTAGAGGTGTGCCGTCTGGGAGGGCTTGACATGTTCAAAAGATACAGTGTCATCTGCGACATCCGAGCGGTCAGGGCCTGGAGACGGAGGCATGAAATGGAGCATATTCCTCTGGAATCCCGGGAATTCAAGACCGCAGAGGAGTTTGATGCCCAAATGGGAGTATCATTTCCTTATGAAAATCCTCTCGCCTCTGATAACGAGAAGCGCTTTGCCGCCATCCTGAAGGGTGAAGAATATCACCCTCCTGAACAATAGTATAGGCAATTTTTAGATGTTTCCGCTCCCTTTAAAGGGCTAATTTCTTGTAACCTCTTTTTTATTAATGAACAAGAAGCTTTCCTTCATTTATTCTTCTCTTTTAGTTATTGCACTTTGCTTTTTATGAATTACTTGAGCTTTCGGACATCTGACCCCTGACGCCATCTATTCTCCGGTTGTTCTAAATTGCTTTCAAATTGAAACACTTAGGAAAAATTTCGATGAACATTATGTCTTCGGGCATTTGGCCCCTGAGGCTTGATTTCATCCTTGGTTAGTTCAAATCAGGTTTGAACTCAAACATTTAGGAAAATCTCAATGATCATAAAGCTTTCGGGCATTTGGCCCCTGAGGCTCGATTTTATCCTCTGGTTAGTTCAAATTAGGTTTGAACTCAAACACTTAGGAAAATTTTAATGAACATAAAGCCTTCGGGCATTTGGCCCCTGAGGCTCGATTTTATCCTCTGGTTAGTTCAAATCAGGTTTGAACTCAAACACTTAGGAAAATTTCAATGAACATAAAGCCTTTGGGCATTTGGCCCCTGAGGCTTGATTTTATCCTCTGGTTAGTTCAAATCAGGTTTGAACTCAAACACTTAGGAAAATTTCAATGAACATAAAGCCTTCGGGCATTTGGCCCCTGAGGCTTGATTTTATCCTGAAGCATTGTATAAAAGTAAACTCTATCTTTATTGAGATGAATTCTAAAATCATGAAGCAGAGGTGCCTATATCGGGCACAGATGCTTCGTAACAATGGTGTCAAAGTAAGACACAATCTTATTTATTAATAAGAAAAAATAACTATCTAAGGATAATACCTCTTTAACCGATAAGCATTTTGGGAGTTGGACTCGAGGCGGCCTGTTTCGTTCTTCCGAACCCGATAGGCCCCGCGACCGATAACCTCAACCACTGTGTAAGGTCCTTCCCATGTCTCCCGTAATTTGCCTATAATCCCAATCTTCCTTCTGAGCACCATGTCGCCTACTTGGAATTCTCTCCTTTTGACCTTCTGATTGAATCGTGCTCTTACTTGCTGCTGATAGGCAGCTAGTCTTATCCCAGCAGCTTCCCTTCTTTCCTCTAGGAGGTCCAGATCATGGGCTAAATGTTGATTGTTCGGTCCTTCTTCCCATGCTTGACTCCTTAAAGTAGGTACCCTTAGCTCGGTCGGGATAACTGCTTCAGCCCCATAAGCCATGGCGAAAGGGGTTTCCCCGGTTGGCTGTCTTGGAGTAGTCCGATAGGACCACAATACCTAGGCAATTTCTCTAGCCATGCCCCTTTTGCGTCTTCAAGTTTTTTCCTCAATGTGTCAAAAATTGTTCTATTCGTCCTTTCGGCTTGCCCAATTCCCTGCGGGTAGCCGACGGAAGAAGTGTTCTGATTGATCCCATGCTTTGCTAAGAATGCTTGAACCCTTCTGTTGTCCAGGTTGGTGCCATTATCCATCATTATGGTTCGGGGTAGGCCGAATCTACAGATGATGTGGCTCCAGATGAATTTTATGACATGGCTGCCTGTTATGGTGGGATATGCCTCCGCTTCCACCCATTTGGTAAAATAATCGGTAGCCAGGAGAACATGCATTGTACATCGTATTGCCTGAGGAAGGGGCCCCCCTATGTCCATCCCCCATCGGGCAAAAGGGTGAGGGACAATAGTTGGGTTTAAGAACTCGGGCGGTGGATGAATGGCATCTCCATGAAACTGGAATTTTTTGCAATGTCTGACATAAATTTCAGCGTCTCTTGCCAGGTAGGGCCAGAAGTACCCCTGGGTGAGGACTTTATGAGCTAGGGACCTTCCTCCAGAATGATTGCCACAAGCTCCAGCATGAATCTCCTCCATGACTGCCGATGCCTCTGATGGGGTGAGACATCTCAAATATGGTCCGGAAAAAGACTTTCGATATAGTTGGCCGTTGTACAGGACATATCTGGCTGCTTTTATTCTAATCTTCCGGGCTTCTGATTTTGACTCAGGCAATGTGCCAAATCTCAGATAATCCACTATCGGATCCATCCAACTTGGTTCCCATGGGATAACCATTACTTCTTCGGGGGGTTCCAAGCTAGATCGGACGACAAAGTCTATCGGTACAGTGCGAGTCATACTTTCCCCTGCTGCGGAGGCTTGGTTAGCCAGATGATCTGCTACAGAGTTATCTCCTCTGGGAATCTGTTCAAAGTTTATTTGCTGGAACTCTTCAGCCTCCTTTAGAACCAGAGTCTTGTATGCTTCCATTTTCGGCTCTCGGGTTTTGTACTCCCTATTTAACTGTCGCACGACTAGCTGGGAATCACTTCGTACTACTGCCTTTTTGACTTGAAGGCTTCGGGCCAACCGAATTCCTGCAAGGAGGGCCTCATATTCTGCTTCGTTGTTTGAGGCTGGAAATTCCAGTCTAACGGATTGTTGGATTTTAGTATCATCCGGTGTTACGAGTACTACCCCGATCCCTGCTCCGTTGATGTTGGACGATCCGTCTACGAATATGACCCATAGTCCAAGCTCACCTTCCTCTGTGGAGTCAGTAGTTTCTGTTTCTAACAGGAAGTCAGCTACTGCTTGTCCTTTGATGGCCGTTCGGGGAACGTAGGTTATGTCAAAAATCCCTAGTTCAATTGCCCATTTTGAGATTCTCCCAGATAACTCAGGCTTCGCCATTATGGATCTTATCGGTGTTACAGTGGGAACTATGATCGGGTGCGCTTCGAAATAATGCCGGAGACGTCGCTTAGCATTGATCAGTGATAGTACCAGTTTCTCCTGCTTTGAATAACGGGTTTCTGCCTCAGCAAGGGATTTGCTGGTGTAGAAGACCGGTGTCTGGTACCCTTTGCCCTCCTTGACCAGAGCGGCGCTGGTAGATGTTACTGAAACGGCCAGATATAGGTGCAACGGCTCATCGGCTTCAGGGGTTGCCAGGATCGGGGGCTTCGTCATGTAACTTTTGAGTTTGTGCAGGGCCTCCGCTTGCTCGGGCCCCCAGACTTCTCCTCGTGCCGCTCTTATTGCTTGAAAGAACGGCCTACACCGATCGGTTAACCGAGAGATGAAACGACTGAGGGCCGCTATTCTTCCGGTTAGCATCTGGATTTCTTTCTGGGACTTTGGCTCAGCAGTCTCTATGAGAGCTTTGACTTGTGCAGGGCTAGCCTGTATTCCCGTCCGGTCAACTATGTGCCCCAAAAACTGGCCTGAGGATACTCCGAAAGAACATTTGGCCGGATTGAGCTTCATATTATGCTTCCGGAGGGTGTTGAATACCTGCTGCAGATCGGCTAGATGGTCTCCTTTCTCCTTGCTTTTGACCACCGTGTCATCGATGTAGGCTTCGATGGTGGATCCCATCATCCCTTGGAACACCCTTCTGACCAACCTCTGATAGGTAGCACCTGCATTCTTTAGTCCGAAAGGCATAACTGTATAACAAAATGTACCTGACTCAGTGATGAAGGCAGTCTTTTCCTGGTCCTCCGGAGCCATTCGGATCTGGTTATAGCCAGAGTATGCATCCAGAAAGCTCAAGCGTTCGAATCCTGCGGTGGCATCTACCATCTGGTCGATCTTTGGTAAAGGGAAACAGTCTTTTGGGCATGCTTTGTTCAGATCAGTGAAGTCGATACATACCCTCCACTTGCCGTTTTTCTTCTGGACCACCACCACGTTTGCCAACCAGGAAGGATACTGGACCTCTTTTATGAATCCTGCTTGCAGAAGTCGATTAACTTCTTCGGCTATGATCTGGTTTCGATGGGCACCCATTCGTCTTTGTTTCTGTCTAACGGGCTTTGCACTGGGATCCACATTGAGAGAATGCAGGGCAACTGATGGATCAATACCGGTCATGTCCATATGGCTCCACGCAAATATGTCAGCATTGGATCGGAGAAGGGATTCCATTTCCTCTTTTTCCTGTGGATTGAGGCCTGAACCAATATAGGTAAACCTCTCAGGGCGATCGTGACAAATTTGAACTTCCAGTAATGGTTCAACTGCTACTGGTGATCCCGAACCGCCCTCCTGTAATTGCTATTTGGGATTAAGTATTGTCTTGGACTGTGACTTTTGTTCCGGTTCCGTTCTCCTTTTTAAGCTTTTCATAGTGACGGCGTAACACTCCTTTGCTGCTACCTGATCGCCCCTGATATCGACTACGTCAATTCCGTTCGGATCAATACACCGCATGACCTGATGCATGGTAGAAGGGACTCCGTGCATACGATGGATCCATCCCCTTCCCATGAGGAGATTATAGGAAGGTTTGACATCCACCACCACGAAAGTCTCTCGGAGTGTGCGCCTTGCTGCAGTTACTGGTAGCTGGATTTCCCCCACTGGTTCTACTCTCTTTCCATCGAATCCTGCTATCGGGCTTCTGGACGGGACTATCTCCTGGGGATTGATTTCCAATTTCTCAAACGCCCATTTGGTGATAATGTTGGCACTGCTTCCTGGATCGACCATTACCCTCTTGATCAGGCAGTTGGAGACCATGAGGGAGATAACCAGGGGGTCGTCATGAGGTGTCTGAATATCCTGCATATCCGCAGAGGTGAAAATAATCCGGGCATCCTCTTTCGGGCTTCGAAACTTGGTGACTTCTCCAACCCTTCGTAACTTCTGGGCTTGCCGCATCTGTGATCTACGAGCTTCTTCCGCTTCTGACCGACTGGGCTCTCCATGGATCATATGAATGACTCGTACGGGTTGTCCCATAGCTCCCTTGATAGGGGCATGCGTCGCTTGATCTGATCGGGCTCCTTCCTTGGCAACATACTCGGTTAATTCCCCTTTTGCAATCATGGCTTCCACCTGTCTTCTGAGGCTTCTGCACTCATTAGCATGATGCCCGTATTCGCCATGGAAGGCGCAGTGCCTCGACATATCCCTTTGGTCCATTGGCTGCCTGATGGGAGGTGGTGACCGGTAGATTCCTTTGCCCTTTGTTTCCTGGTACAACTTTGCCAAGGTCACCTTTAAGGGGGTGACCTTCTCCTCAAACCTTGGTCGTTTCTCTGGGGCTGGGGAAGGAGCAGGAGGTGTGCTTGGTCTCTTCCGGTCTGGTGCCCGATCCTTTACCCTGGAAGGTTCGGATGCTCTGGCCTCTACTATTGCAAAGGCGGTTCTTCTTTGTCGTATGGCCAATTCCTCTTCTATTCGGAGGTGCCCTTGTGCCCTAGAGTTGAGCTCTCCAATATCGGCGGGTGGCCTCTTAACTAGGGACTGATGGAACTTGGATCCAGGGATCAGGGCCATTCTGAAGGCTTCGACAGCTGAATGCTGATCGCAATTGTCAATCGAAGACATCTCCACATTGAACCGTGAGACAAAACTTTTCAGGGATTCGCCTTTCTCTTGGATCATGGTGAACAGATTGGAGATAGTTTTCTTCTGCCTTTTATTGCCGAAGTATTGGGCAATAAATAACTCGCAGAGTCTGAGCCAGCTACCGATCGATCGGGGCGGTTGCTTTCTGAACCACAAGAGGGCTGCTTCGGTCAGGCTGGTGGGGAACACTTTGCAGAGTAAGGCCTCATTCTCGTTGTAAACATTCATCTTGGTATGAACGTGGTAGATGTGCTCTGTTGGATCTTTTGTACCATCGAATAGGGTGAACTTCGGTAATCTGAACCTCTCCGGATAAGGCACGCTGGTGATCGAGGTGGTGAATGGTGTCTGAACAGCGTCTATGGATGCCTCGGATGCCAGATCGATTGGGGTTTGTACCTTCAGGTCCCTAAGCACATCCCGCTGGAATCTGGACATGATTTCCTCCAGTTTTTTCATGGTCAGGACCTCCTCCGGATTATGCGCCCCAAGAACCTGTAGGGATGACTCTGCCTGTTCCTCACGGTCGTTGTGGGCTCTAGCGGGTAGGTCATCCATGTGTGCCTGGCGGCCTACAGACCGTTCGTGCTGTGCGGACTGCTTGTCGTCATAGGTCTCCTGTGGATTCTGTAGTTGAGCCAATTTTGCCGCCAATTCAGCGTTCTGCCTTTCTAACTCGGCAGTCCTCTCCTCTAGGGCTCGTCTGATCGGATCTTCTGGTTGCTGGCCTCCGTTTGGAGGTAAATCGGTATGTTGTGAACGTGTGATCGCCATTGTTGGTACTAATTTTAGCTTTTTTGCAGAGGGTGAGAAACTTATTGAAAAAGGATTTCAATAATAGGGTTTCCCACAGACGGCGCCAATTGTGTAAGTGCAGAAAAATTACACAATAGAAATTTTGTTGGAAGTCCCCTTTTCATTAATCAAAGTTCCCTATTTATACAAATTGTGACCAATGGGTCAAGCCCATGTACCCAGGTTTATCAATCCCTTAAATCAAGGGATTTGATAAACCCTAACCTTTTTTTGGACTCTATATACTATAATTGGATTACTTCTTACCTTGCGGACCACACTTTAGCTTCTAGAATTTTCCATGGGCCCATTGTTGTTTTCGGCCCGTCTGTTCTCCAGCCCATCGGTCTTTGGCCCATCCGTCGTCGGCCCATCGGTCTTCGGTCCATTCGTCGTCGGCCCATCAGTCCAGTGGCCCATCTATAATTGGGCCAAATATTTCAACCATTACAGAAATGGTAGGCTGTTTTTATGTTCACACTTTAGATGCTTTATAAAGGTGAAACTGCAATATATATATGTTCACACGTTAGATGCTGAAACGTGTTTAGTAGTAAATAGAAACTGTTCTTGTATATTTTTTCAGCAGGAACATTTGGTTCAGGTAGTGGCCAGTACACTTAATGCTTTAACTTTTAATTTTCAACTCATAAATTGCCGTTGGTCTTTGTTATTGTACATTTTTTTAGCAGTTTTGTGTACGCAGATTATGAGATTACACTCTAAATAGTGTTATTTCGAGATGCAAGTAAGGATTTGGTAACCATACCTACTCAATGATATTTTTTTTTTTATAACTATCAAATGTAAATTTTTGCTTGATTATTAGACGACAAGCATGGGACGGACTTACTTTCATTCCACTACTTATGCATTTGATTTTGTATTTGTAATAGTTGAAACATGAACTACTTTATGTAATTTAGTTTATACTTTTTATTATATTATCTTTTGATTTATGTCATTTTTATTTTTTTGAAAGGCAATTATAGGAACCGAAACCGAACAAAAAAAAATGGTTTGGTTCGGTTCGATTCCTTTCACTAATGGTTTGATTCCGGTTCTCATATTTAAGGAACCAAAAATAACGATTCAGTTTCGATTTTGGTCCAACCAAACCGGACCTTATGTATTCCTAATTAATAGAATGATATGAGAATTTGATGTATAAGTAGGGAAATATCGCAAAAGAACTATTTTGATATTTTAAAGAACTTTATTTTATTTCAATTATAATTATATATATATATATATATATATATATATTTTGTTATGGAATGCCTTCGAATGATACGAGGGTGCATCACGTGGTATTTCCTATGTATCAAAGATGATCCACCCCGTTAGCAAAGTCATATATGGTTGGATATCCGAGCAGAGCATTGATGAAATTGGTAAAATTATAAGGGTAAATTATACTTTCACCCATTGTTATTAATGTAAATTATGTTCGCATTCCCTGTGATTTCGTTAATTACAGTTGTCTCCCTTATTTGTTTCAATTATCCCTCTCCATTCAACCTCCGGCAAGTTCAAACGCAGTTAACGATGATGTCATTCAATTTTGTCACGTGAAATGACTAAACTACCTTTAAAAAAATTTGAAAAAATATTTTCCACCCATAATGATGCGAAAAGACAAATATAACATCACAAAAAATGCTCCATGAACCAAAATACCCTATTTTATTTTATTATATATATATATGAGAGAGAGAGAAATTAGGGGTTTTAGAGAGAGAGAGGGAGTTCTATCTTCAACTTATAAGGAGAATCGAAAAATTGTCTCAAATGAACAAACACATTGAACCCTAGCATGCAATAAAACAATATTGAAATTACCTAGACGATCAATGAAAATAGCCTAGAGGGGGGGGGGGGTGAATAGGCTTTTTGTGGATTTATTGACAAATTAATAATAATTGCAGAAAAGCCAATTTTAATTCAATTCTCTATCAAGATAAATCATGCAAAGAATAATCTAAGTGCGGAAAATAAAGCAATAGAGACACACGATATTTTTACATGGAAAACCTTAGAAAGACTCCAAGTAAAAATCACGGATACGCTCAGGTATCGATATACTATGAATCAAAGATTACATAGACTCTATGAAGTTTTAGACTTACAAATCCCTCCAGATCTGCCTTTCTTCACTCAACGTCTGACAAACTTAAATCACTCGCGCTTCATAAAGCTTCTCGCTCCGCTTCGTACTCTGACGGCTCCGTTTCTCAACTGATCAAATCACCACGAAGCCTCCTGCTTCGATCTCCGCACTCAGACGGCTTTGTTTCTCAAACATATCTAAATAACCACGTTGCACAAGGTAGTGTGTAGATTTTTTATAATCTAGGTCATTCAATTGTGCATTAGATCATCGATGTAAAAGTACAATTGAACAACCCTAACCAAGAGAGAACTAGAAGATATAGAATCACTCAATGATTTTCTCTTTCTATCTATCTCTGTATAAGAATATGAATCTGTAGAAAATACTTTAGAGATCTCACCAAAAAGCCCTTTCAAAATCTGTAGAGAACCCTCTTATTTATAGAGTAGGAAACCCTAGTTTTGAGATAACTAGTTCCTTACTTTGATTGGGAATCCTTCTTTGTGTCAAACCCTTCCAATTATGAGTAAAATTGACTTATATTTGATATATAAACGTGTATATATGTCAATAAGTATTAGTTACATAATCAAACTTTAAGTCGAGGTCAAATTTGACAATTCACGAAATCTACAATTTATCCCTCGCCAGGCATCTACGCCTTAGGCGTACCCTTTGAGCGTAGCTGTGGCAAAAGCTTGAACGTACCATTGAGCGTAGTTTTTCACTTTCTAGCTGCTTTTAAGTTCTGAAGGCGTAGACTTGAGCGTAGATACTTTAGTCAAAATCACTTTTGTTGAGAATAATACCAAAATATCCCTCTTGACTCATTGAAACTTTTTGCTTGAATTGACGATTTTGAAAAATGTTGTTTTCGTCCTCCAGGAGATATTTTTACTTAATACGCTCACTTTTGTACTTCACTACTTTAATGTTTGATTTTGCATTTGTCAAAGCTTATAGATGTCGCTAAAACCAAAACGACCTATCTAACACTCAACATGGTTATTGTTTAGATCATTCCATAAATAAACAATATTCAAAAGTGATTTTACAAATATCTTGAAGGTAATTGTGAATACTTTGTCTTCACTAGGCTTTCTGGGGTTAGAGTTTGGTTTTAGGAGTTTTAGGAGAGAGAGGGGGTGAAGAGGAAAATGATGATTAAGAATGGTAAATAGGTAATTTAATATAAAATGTTATTTTATATTCTAAAAAATATTAAAAAATAGGGGTAGAAGGGTAATTTCACATATGTATGGGTATAAAGGTCATTTCCCATACTATGGTGATCTTACTTAAAGTGGATGAAATTTAGGGAATGAAAGTGTAATTAGCGAAATTACATGGGGTGCAGGTGTAATTTATATTAACAAATGAGATGAAAGTTTAGTTTACCTAAATTGTAATTGTCCTCTCCTCAGAAAATAGTTTATGAAGAGGTCGAGGATGACTATATGGGTACGGCCCTCCACGATTTTCATTATGGTTGGGAGGCTCAAAGTGTGGTGACAAGTAGTAGAATATTTCATCGACGGATTTACAAGTAATAACAAAATTACTATTATATATAAAATTGAATGGGGACTTCATTGAGCTGCAATCTAATGCTGACACGAGAAGAGGAAATGGTTTTATTTACATGCCTATTCAACCAATGATGAATGATCATGCTCATATATAGTCTATACCCATATATCTATTCGGTTAACATAATCAACACTAATTGCTTACAGTATCATGAGCTCCATCAACCGCCTTGAGATGCGCAAAAATTCTTGTACTTTTATTTTTGATCCAATCTATTTCCTTTTTGAAACTCAATATCTACTACTCCGTATTAGTCTAGGGTGGACCTAATTCTCTGAATTTTTATATTACGAATTTATAAAATATATATATTTTCACATAACAATAAAAGATAATTAACTAAAAAATGACTATCCTACCCTTCTTAGTATATTTGTTATTTCTTTAAATAATCATTCACTTATTATCCTAGTAAAATTTTTTATAGCAAACTGAAAACTTTTTTTTATAAATATATATTCATAAATAACTAACGAATTACTTAAAAAATAAACATTTTTCATTTTTTTTCATGTTATATATGTAAATGGGTAATTCCTTAAGAATTTGAACTTTTTACTTAATTGTTTTATTTAAATAACCTAAAAATATTATTTAAAAATTTAATTTTATAAATTATGTATATTTATGTAAATTTGAATGGAGAAGATTCCATTAATTTAGTATCAATTGGTTCATATTCTATGTTAATAAGAAAAATAAATTAAGTAAAATTCAATGAAAAATGGCAGTTTGGTCATTTATGAAAAATATATAATAAAATGAGGTAATTTGCAACAAAATTTATTAGTTCAGGGATTTATTGCATTTTACCCCTTTTTATATTAATTTTAATTTTTAATATTAGAAAAAAATTAAGTTATTTTCAAATCCACAAACCAAATAGTCCAAACTCTATGATAAGAGTTTCTAAAAAATGATTCTTATTTTCTTTAGGCCCGTTTGGATACGGAAAAACAGTTTTTGTTTTTTTACTGTTCACCGAGTTCAGAAAAAAAAATACGTTTGGCAAACGCGTTTACTGTTCACTTTTTTTTTCCCCAAGAAAACTATTTTCTGTGAATAGTGTGTAAAAGTGGTAAAAACATCAAATACAACTTTTAATTGTTTTTTGAGTTTTTTCACTGTTTAGGGTACCGTCTCCGCCACCGGTCGCCGCCGCCGACCCCCACCACCTCCGGTCGCCGCCGGGCCCCACCGTCGCCAACCACCGCCGCCGCCAGTCACCCACCACCATCGCCCCCCGCCGCCACCAGTCACCGCCGCCCACCACCGCCGCCCACCAATACCATTTTATTTTTCAATACAAATTTTCATCCAAATGCTTTTTTGTTTTTAGTTTTTTGCTGAAAAAAACAAAGACAAATACAAAACACAGTTTTTATATTTGAAGACAGAAAACAAATACAAAAACAGGCTATCCAAACGCACCCTTACCTTTTGGTCCTGTAATTTTTTTACTTTACACTCGTACATGAAGACTATATTCTTTGACTTTGTAGTCTCGAATTCTCAACCTTTCTCAATAGGATAAATTAATACTTGTGTACTGTCCAATGAGTATGAAGTTTGTCCTCTCCGATAATATGGTCCAACATAAATTGAGCAAGTGGTTAATTTTTTACTTTTTTTAATATTTAATTATAATATCAATAAAAACATGAATGAATGTTAATTATTTTTTTAAATTTTTTTAACCACGAATTTAAATTATATTAAAACCCGGGCAGTGGGGAGAATGAATTTCGTCCTCATGGGCGGGATTCATGCCACAAGCCGTTTCACAAATGATTTGGGGCATGTCAATCCCTATCTCAGGCCCAGCCCATCACCTAATCAAGCCAGACCAAGTCAATCTCAGATGGGCTTAAACCCAACAACAGGCCCACTGTTAAAGTAACAAAAAAGCAATTATTCCATTACAAAAAAAGTAAAAACTTTACTAAATTCACGATAAGACATTGTAATTTCTATAATCACAAAAAGCCACACTCGCACAAATCCCAGTGGCACCACAACAACGGCCCAGATTGTTTCCAGAGACAACCGACGGCCCAGATTTCCCTACTCTTCCCTCTCGCACATAGTTCGATGTTTCGCTTTCCGCCTCCAGACAGCGACACCAGCTATGCCTCTTGCCCACGTGTCAGTGGGTCCCACCTCGTAAGGCGGGAACCAATATTTCTCTTTGTAGATATATATATATATATATAAAGAGAGAGAGAGAGAGAGAGTGTATTTGTGTGTGAGTTATCTAATCATGTACAGAGTCACACTGCAATGCAGTTTCTGATTCTGGGTCGGCTTCTTGTTCACGTTTGGAGGTCCAGCTAGGTTTTTGTTTGTATTTTACAATTTTCTCGGAAAATTGGTTAGAGAAAATGACCGGTTGAGTTCTTGTTCACTGAGTCTGACTCACTCGAATCTGCCAAGTCTTTTGGGAATCAGAAACAGTTAGAGAAAACGATTTTTGGGTCTCACATTCTTGGGTTTTTTGGGGTTTTGGAATTACCAAAACTTGTAATTTTTGCAAAAGAAAGGGACTCCAAATGAGGAATCGATTCTGATTCTGTTGTCTTCCTCTCGAAGATTAAGTTTTTGTGGGAAAATCCCATTTCCCCCCTAGCTTAAGCACTTGAAGCGAGTTTCTTTTTCCCGTTTTGGGTAATTTTCTAGGAAATTTTGGGCATTTTCTCAGGAAAAATTTGGGTTTGTTGTTAGACTAACCCTAGCAGCTACTCCTCTGGCTGATTCAGCTTTTCATGTTCCTTTGAAGTCCTCAAACTGTGCTTTTAATTTGAGGGAAATGAAGATTTTAGGTGGGTTTGAGTAGAAATTAGAGCTTGAAATGTGTATATGTATATGGGTTTTGTTTAATATTTGAGCCTTTTACACTATATCTTGAGACTAATCAGGGTTGCGAAAATATATGGAGAAGAGAAGAACCCTAAAACTCATCCTCTTCTTCTTCTTCATTTTCTGCTCATTAAGCACATCCTTGCACAGCCAAGAAAGGGTCACCAATCATTACTCAGCAAACCCTCCATCGCCAACGGCCACAGAATTCAAAAACAGGTTCAAGAGTCTTATGCTGAGCATTGTGTTTGGAATAGTCACAGGATTGACCTGTGCAATTCTCTTTGCTTACCTAGTCAAATGCTTCATTGGGTACCTCAACAAAACCCCAATTCTCAAGGGTCCAGTCATTTTCTCCCCAAAAATTGCCCCCAAAACCCTTCAATCCGCTCTAGCTAGTGAAAATGAGCTGCTGGGTTCGACCCCAAATGGGAAGTACTTCAGGACTGTTCTGGACAATGGGCTCACAGTTGCAGTCAAAAGGCTTGAACCCATTGAGAATGAGAGCCCAGAGACTCGGACCAAGTCGGTGAAGAGGCGCATACAGCAGGAGCTTGAGAGGGTAGCTAGCTTAAGGCATAGGAATTTGATGAGTTTACGGGCTTATGTTCGTGAATCCGATAGGTTCTTTCTGGTTTTCGACTATGTGTCCACTGGGAGTCTGGAGGATGCAATGAACAGAGTGAGGGAGAGTCAGCTGCAGCTTAATTGGGAACTTCGTCTTCGGATTGCTGTTGGGATCAGCAGAGGCCTGCAGTATCTTCATTTTAGCTGTAATCCCAGAATTTTGCACTGCAACTTGAAGCCAACCAATGTGATGTTGGATGCTGAGTTTGAGCCAAGGCTGACAGATCTTAGGTTGGATAAGCTAATGCCCAGCTTGGATGGAGCGTCTTCGGGCTACGTTGCTCCTGAGTGTTTACAAACCTGCAGGTATAGTTATACTAATTTGAATTTTGCACATCTTGTTCTTTGCAATTTTTGTGTAGAAACTGTCTTTTGCCTCAATTTTCATGCTTAGTCTGAATTCTTATGCACAAATGCAATAAGAACCCAAGTCTAGTATTCAATAGTAATTGAGAGATGGATAACAGGGGAATTCTGATAAGATTATAAAAGATGCCAATACTTCATTTTGATGCTATTTTAAGTTATGAACTTTACTTCTTTTTTAAATGCTTCTTAGTTTCTTGATTAGCTTTCATGGTAAGCTCTTTAGAGTTGCTTCATTCAGAATAGGATTATTTTGTTTCGCTTGATGGCTGATGAGAGATTGACTGCAAGTGAATGTGAGGTTTCAGGTCTGTGGTCACCAATAGTAGTGGAAGTTGTTATATCTTTGTTGGTTGAAGTTTGCCATAAAGACGCAATTGTTTTCTCCGAATTTGGTTTATGCTGATTTCGTTAGCTTGTAATTGGCAATTATGCGCTTTTCCTTGGTTCTTAACTAATGTCATCATATACCTGCTATTAACTTGAAATGTTTTCGTTGATGTTCTCATCGTAATTGCTTGTTTGTTTTGCCGCATTAGGTATACTGATAAGAGTGACAGCTTCAGCTTTGGTGCTATATTGGGCGTTCTGTTAACTGGTAGAGACCCGATGGATCCATTTTTCGAGGGAGCAGCCACTGGGGGAAGTTTGGGACGGTGGCTTCGCCATCTTCAACAAGAAGGGGAGGCCCGAGAAGCATTAGACAGAAGTATTCTCGGGGAAGAAGTAGAAGAAGATGAAATGCTGATGGCAGTGAGAATTGCTGTTGCGTGCTTATCCGATTTGCCTGCGGATCGCCCTTCCAGCGATGAACTTGTTTCAATGCTTACCCAACTGCATAGTTTCTGAGATAATGTCAGATATATTTAAAAGCTTGGGTTCATGGCCAAAATTATTAATCTAATTTATCGGGGCAACCTCTTTGCATTGGAATTTTTGCTTGTTCACATGGCTTCAAATGCAGCCTTCCAGTCAGTTGCTTTGGTTTGGCGTGTGGAAGTGACTAAAATGCCCATTATTTTGAGGGGTTTTGCTTGCTTTCATTAGTAGGGTTTGGTCTAGCGTCAATCCATTTGCTGTTGGTTCTTCTGGAAATGTGAAAAATTTATGGTGTTTCGGATGTTGTATTTTGTTGCCGTGTTCTCTCTGTTCAGTTACTCTGCTGTACATGAAGGACGCCGTAAGTGAAGAACTTGATTATATTCAAACAGAATATTAACTTGAAGAATGCTTGATCAGAAAAAGCTTATGGGAGGTACTTTCAATTATGAAGTTTTACTTTATATTAATTTTGGTTGCTCTTTATGTTTAGGCAACTTTGTAGAAGATAAGTTCTTTTGACTTAATCAAGTGTTGCTATTTATTTTTGGCTGGGCAGGCATGGTTGGTAGGTGTAAGAAATAAAGCAGAAGATAACATGTTAACCTTTTACTAGACCAAAACTCAAGTACTCGTGCTTCTGTTCTTGCCTTTTACAATAGAGACTCTTGTTACAGTACAAGTTGTTTGAGCAAAAACTGCATCTTAGTATTGAAACTCCCTTGGCTTATAATAGACGATGATCAAACAACTGTTTCGATCCTCAGTAGCATTTAAATGATCACGAGCAGTTTGTATTACGACCCAAGTCTATCACGGAGAATGCTCACTGTGAGAGCGTCCTCTTGGTGGTTTGATGTTTCAATCCAGTAGCTGAAGACATGCTCTCCCTGTGGGAGCCCTATAATAAGCTTTAGCTTGCTTCATTTTCTGCTTAGGTTTACCTTTGAGGTCAAATGATTATGCATTATATTATTAACTAGTAAGATAATTTTTCATATCTTATCCTAGAGGATAGATTTTTCCTTTTTATGTTCTGCTGAAGACAGAAATTTCAATTCCCAGTGATGTCCATACTCTCAATTATTTGTCAGACTAAAATCTAAGAATTTTTTTGTTTTGATATGGACTAGAGAATTGCAAAGGTACCAGTCAGTTGATGGGATGAGGGATTAGGTAACCCGAGTCTAGTGAAAGGTTGGCCCGACCCGCCCAACCCGGAACCGGGTTCACCGGGTTTCGGGTTGGGTGGGGTTGGGCTGACCCAAGTTGCAGCAGCCCTATCTGCCTCTATTTGCTTCCATTAGATCAGGGTTTTCAGTGTTTAATAACAGTAAGTTTAAGTCTCATTCTTGATTGTAAAGTGAGTCTGTGATCTCTCTAAACGACTAGAAAGCCATTTATTAAAGTTTGTCATGGTTAAAGTGTGTTAAAAACTGTAATGCTCATGCTCATGCTCTGGGAGGATGAAAAGCTCATGTGGGATGGGGGTGTGGTATAGTTGAGAATGTTAAATAATACATATATGTGTATATATATATATATAGAGAGAGAGAGACTCATGGCTCAGCCAATGGGGCCCAAGTTGAGCATGCTCCTCAGGAAAGTGTGAGTGAGTACAAAAGGCATAGGAAACAAAGCTTTAGCTGTCAGTTGCCAATTACAGCTGTGGTTTCCAGATGCCTTGTATGAGAGGACTCAGTCCTATTTTTATTTTATTTTTACATCTAATTAAGCTTTTGAAACTTATGGAATTGATTTCCAGTTCCAGGTTTGTAGAGATGGAATAAAGAATTGGAATCTAGTATTGATCATCATGATTATTATTTATGTTTCATCAATGTTTTGTTCCCTTTGGGTGGGGGAAAATGCTCTTTGGACCATTCGATTCATGGTTTTAAATTTTAATCAGTTCTGTTCAATGATTCAAAAGAAAAGGACATTTTCCAATGAGTATTGCTTTATTCATGTTCCACTCAGAGACTGGGAACAAATACTTAACATAATTATAGTGAGTCATTGAAAAAGAAAGTGAAAATTAATGCCATCATATAATACCTTCTATACAACCAGACATGCATAGTATTTTATTACTGTGTGTAGTGTAAAAATACTGTATGTGCCTAATATATAGTGTACTATATAACCATTCTATTCAATTTGAAGCAATAATGTAATGCATGTCGTAGCATTATATATATATATATATATATATATGTATTTATAAAATATTAAACAAGTATTTAAGCGAGCTTGTTCACAAACAAATGAGCCGAACGTAAGAATGTTTGAACTTGACTAGTTTAATAAATGAGCTTAGTTTTTTTTTTGTTTGAGCTTGGTTTGTTTATTAAACAAATGAACACGAACCGAATTCTTATCGAATCGAGTTGAGTCTCGAGTAGCTCATCACAATCCAGTATTTTACCAACTTCAGGTAGCTTAGCATATTATTTTAGCAAAATATAATTATTTTGTCCAACTTAAATTCTGCACAACCACGACCCTGTTTTTATTCTATTCAACGTTCATGCACAAAGTGACACTCAATACTATATCCGCAGTGCCTTTTTGTATTTCCAATATGATACGATTCTATTCTATAAATATATAACCTATAGCAAGCAGAAGATTATTGTCACTAAAATATATCATTTTAGTAAATATCACTGAGATGGTGGGGTAAACCGTAGAAATAGATAACTGATATAGAAGTTTTAATAGAAAGACACCGGAGGAAATAGTAACTTTAGAAAACATGAATTTGATATTATTCGGTTACTTTATCTACTTTCTTACATTTATAAGGTGCTGGTGTAAACCGAAAACATGAATAATTCAGCTAAAAAAATAGATGATATCAACCCATTTAAAGGAACCATCTTTTCATATAAACCCATTTACCTTATAAGATATACCAACAATATACAAGTACTTTTATACAGCCCATAAATACTACTTTCAAAATATAAATTGAACAAATTTATTGTTATTTTGTCGAAAATAAATACTTGTATTATTTTACTACCTAATCTATTATCATGAATGGTTCTAAGTTCTAACTAACCTTAGGAGTAGGTAGTCACTACATGTCATGTGGTGAACTAATATTTAGTTTATCTGTTATCAACCTTGTAATTACATGTCATGTGGTTGAATAAGGCCCTAAGTATATGTCATGCAGTGTTCCACCTAATATTTACTTTTGTAATAGGAATGGTGAATAACTATTTCATGCAGTGTTGCACCCAATATTTACTTTTGTAGATATCAACTATATCAGTTGACGATATTACCGATATGACAAATTTATCAATATTAAATTAATGCATTTTTATCAAATATATTGTAGTATGATGGTATCATATTTCCTTCTTAAATAAGATGTTAGGAGTTCGAGCCCTATAAGACTCAAGGTCTAAGGGATAAGCTACATAAACAATAAATTTACCAATTTAACCTTCAACCATTAAAGTTATAAAATATATACACTATAAATCCTCACATTACTATGGGAACCTTGGATAAAGTTGGTATTTCATTTACTAACAGTATAACAAAAGTAATCATCTTAAAAAATTGAATTCCCAAAATGAATCTATAATTTGAGACGGAGTAGGTTATTTGATTACAACTATCAACAAAATCACACAAATTATTTTGGTCATAACTATTTGAGATAGATTTTTATTTAGCTGCTAAAAATATTGATAATTCGCCAAGCCATACTTGGTGAGATTTGAATACAAGACTTCCCATATACCCTTCGACAGTTAAGTTATCAACTACTATATGGTGAGCGGTTAACGTAAGATTTGCATCATAAAAGACAACTAATTAATGAATTTAGATAATTTGGGTTTTCTGCTCTGAATCAAAGGCTTTGATCAATGGCTGCTATTCCATTACTTCCTTCACCCTACTCAATATTACAATCTCCAGATAAGATTTTCAACTATAAAAAACTGCAAATTATACTAAAATTCCTTCATGGGTATCTGTCAAATGCAAGTCGAAAACATACACTTGGTTTCTCTATTAAGACAAGGCAAGCTCAATGAAGTTCATGGTGTTAGGTTTTTACATCCGCTCAAGAATAATTATTAGGGAATCCAAACCATCAGTTTGAAAATCGTGCACACCTGCAAATCAAAATCACACAAACACACATCAACACAATTGACACGAAGGTATATAGGTGGATTGGCCAAATCAGCCTACGTTCACGGAAATCACCGTTTCACTATAATCAATGAGAGGATTGCAAGGGGATGATCCACAGATCATACACACGCACACATACAGTGTATACTCACGCATGTATCACCGGAATAATATAAGCTTATATTATTCCTGACTCTCAACGGTGTTACACTCACACCAAGAAATATCACTCTGTATCTCTTCTTTTCTCTATCTCTGTGTACCGTCCGTGCTTCACTCGCACTAGGTGTTTCACTCACACCAATACCGGCTTATTCTGGATCTCACTTTTTGGTACACCGAATACAATATGCTACACCTATATTTATAGGAGAGATTAATTGGTGAACAAGTCAATTGATATCCTATACCAATCGGAATAGGAGTCAATAAAGTATTTCCTTTTAAATTTCCGAAACTGGGCTATCGAGTACTCGGTGGATGTGCAAGTGTTTTGCGCAATGGTGCGAACTTACCCACAAGCCCTTGACCAATTTCCATCAAATGCGCAAGTGCGCATAGGTTTGTACTTACCGAGTACTCGGTGAGAGCTCCACCGAGTACTTGGTGGTTCTTTACCGCAACTTTTCCTTTTGACTTCTTTTGTTCCAATTCTCTTCTTGATCCTCGAGGAAATGAGTTATCAATGCTAACAATCTCCCACTTGACGACTTTCCACCCAATCAATCAACCCTATCAATGATCAATGTTTCTAACGATGCTCTCATTCCTGTCTTCAAGCTTGAAGACCCATTGAAGTTGCGCACAACTTCAGTTCCTATGTTGTCACCACTTTGGTCAACATGACCATGCTGATAGCTCCCACTGCATGAGCAATATCTAGCCTTCTATAGTTATTGCGATATCTATTGCGTCTAGCCACTTTGTCTTGCAACCACTGTCGCCTTTGACATCGCCTTGCAAACTTTGTCGCGCATGTCTTCTTTTTCCCTTTCATTAAAAATCTTTCCGGTTGGTACATATAAAACTCCTCCTTTAAGTCACCTTGGAGAAAAGCAGATTTGCTATCTAACAGCTCTAGATGTAAACCCTCTACTTCAACAATGCTTAGTTTCACAACCGAAGGATGGAAAGCTTTCTTCCCTATCGGCAGCTCGGTTAGCTTCCATGTCTTGATGGAGATAAGGGACTTCATCTCATCTTCCATCACAAGCTCCCACTGGCTCGCATCTGCTGCACTGCATGCTTTATCATCACAATCTGGTTCATCTTCATCTGTGAGCAACAAATAATTTCGGTATCTCCAATTCGACACATGCTGCCGTGAAGTCCTCCTAGGTACAGGAATAGGAGTCGGAGACTGCGGTGTATCATCTTGTTGAGAATTGCCATCTACAATCTGTTCTTCTGACTGAGGATTGTCACTGTCTAGAACATCTTGTATCTCAACATACACATGATCACTTTGTGCTTTACCACTACATACCTCTTTTGGTATTCTTTGCTCCAATAGTACTGATAGACCACGATTCATAAGATATGTTACTGTACTGACTGCTTCTGCCCAGAACTGTTCAGATAACCCTGCCTGAATGCGCATGCTTCTGGCTATCTCAATCACTTTTCGGTTCATACACTTTGCTATGTCATTCTGTTGTAGTGTACTTGAAATAGTCTTCTCTAATATGATACTGTTCTCATAGCAAAAGTTCTTAAACTCGAAGTCTTCGTTTTCTCCACCAAAGTCGGATCTCAGTTTCTTTACCTTCAACCTTGTCTCATTCTCTACCATGACTTTCCATTTCTTGAACACATCGTACACCTCAGATTTATGTTTCAAGAAGTAAACCCATATCTTCCTGGAATTGTCATCAATGAAAGTCACGAAGTAGAACTTTCCGCCAAGAGATGAGACAGTTGCTAGCCCCCAGACACCCATGTGAACTAGCTCAAGCTTCTCCACTGTGAGTTGCGAGCTCTTTTCACTCATATGACTAAGCCTCTGGTGCCATAAGTTGTGATCCTCCTTACCTTCTACAACTGCAATCACTGTACTAAAATTGGTGGTTGTGTAGAACATACCTTCTTTTTTTTTCTCGTGCTATAGTCATAGCCCCCTCGGAAACTTTCCACTTATTTTCACTGAAAGTGGTCACATGATCGTCATTGATCATTCTTGTATTTTCTTCAGCCAAAGCTCCCACTGAGCCTATTCGAGGTGTTTGGAGTCGAATCACGCAAAACCGATCACACGGTTGCGTTCGGAACGGTCCAAAATCTTAAGAACGCCTCTTGTTGATGACATGGCACTAACGTCACTGCTGAGGTGGTCGAGTACTCGGTAAACACTCTTTCGAGTACTCGGTGAAGACTTCACTCGTCTTCTCCGGCGAGCACGTGGGACCTCCTTTCGCGACGCGCTTTACAGTCACGACTTCGTCTTAACGAGATGAAGCTCCTGGTATGGTTGCTTTCAGATTTCGTCCAAGTTGATCATACAAATCTGGACCAGAATGTACGACTTCAAGATTTGCTTCAACCTGAAGCTCTGATACCACTTGTTAGGACTTTTACACCTGCCCAAGAACTCTTATTAGGGAATCCAAACCCTCAGTTCAAAAACTGTGCACACCTGCAAATCAAAATCACACAAACACACACCAACACAATTGACACAAAGATATATATGTGGTTCGGCCAAATCAGCTTACGTCCACGGAGAACACCGTTTCACTATAATCAATGAGAGGATTACAAGGGGATGATCCGCATATCATACACACACACACATACACACACAATGTATACAGAGAGTCATGAATAATAAGCTTATATTATTCCTGACTCTCACCTGTGTTTCACTCACACTAAGAAATACCACTCTGTATCTCTTCTTTTCTCTATCTCCGTGTACCGCCTGTGCTTCACTCGCATTAGGTGCTTCACTCGCACTAGATGTTTCACTCACACCGATACTAGCCTATTTCAGCTCTCACTTTTTGGTACACCGAATACAATAGGCTACACCTATATTTATAGGAGAGATTAATTGGTGAATAAGTCAATTGGTATCCTATATCAATCAGAATATGAGTCAATAAAGTCTTTACTTTTAAATTTCCGAAACTGGGCTACCGAGTACTCGGTGGCACTCCCACAAAGTACTCGGTGGTGCGCAAATGTTGTGCAATGGTGCGAACTTACGCACAAGCCCCTGACCAATTTCCATCAAATGCGCAAGTGCGCACATGTTCGTACTTACCGAGTACTCTGTGAGAGCTCCACCAAGTATTCGGTGGTTCTTCACCGCAATTTTTTCTTTTGATTTCTTTTGCTCCAATTATCTTCTCGATCCTCGAGGAAAGGGGTCATCAATGCTAACACATGGATTTTTCAAAGAAATGGACGAGTCCTCTATTTCTCTTTGTCTTCAATCCTCACTCGTATTGATGTTTGTTTGAAATGATGTCGCGAACTGAGATCTTTATATCAAGGAAGTTTGATTCATAATTGACTACGAAGAAAGAATGAAATTTTTTCTAGCTTTCTTGAGAATTATTGTGTTCTGCATGTGGATTATTCACACCCCAATTATTTTTCAACTTGATTTTCTCTAAGAAGGTAATTAATCACTCGTAATGTTCTGCAATTGCTTGAAAGGTATGTTACTAATAAATTGAAATGTTTTCAGGCAATAGACCTTTCAAATTTGGCCAACATAATTACCGGCACATGTATAATACTTTATTTTGTTCCAAGTCATCTTCCGATTATAAAACCAGTTAAAAACAACCATTCAAAACATT
Organism: Cornus suecica; assembly: GCA_963922005.1. Lineage (NCBI taxonomy): Eukaryota > Viridiplantae > Streptophyta > Magnoliopsida > Cornales > Cornaceae > Cornus > Cornus suecica. The sequence continues at coordinate 8,150,114 of OY998245.1, forward strand.
CTCAAATAATTTCAGTATATTGAAGGGAAAAATGGTAATTAAAAGAAAAAAAAGTAATTTAAAGATCAGAATACATAATTTTTTCAGAAAGTAAAAAAAAAAGAAAAGCATTCTAATTATTAACCAAGTTCATATTATTTATCACTTCACGGTCCACTCTAATAAAAATTAATTTTCAAATAATTATGTAAAATATTACACAATACTTAGCGGTCCAATTTTCTTGATTGTATTGTATGGATTTAAGTGAACCCCAATGTGTGTGAATCACCATATCAAGTACTCCCCGGTCTCATATTAGTAGTCTAGTTTTACAATTTTATCTGTCTCAAATTAATTGTCCAATTTTAATATAATATAATATTCTATTTTTTTAAATTATTCATTTTCATTAACTTAAAAAATAATGAAACCTATTTAAAAGTAAAATTATATTATAATTATAGAACAAAGTTGAAAACACAAAATACTTAGAATATTAAAAATTTAAACTTGGCCAACTTTTGGGAGAAGAGGGAGTAGGTTTTTTGTGGACCCGATCAAATACTCCCTCCTCCCAAATTAGTTATCAAATTTTTTAATTTTACTTGTCCCAAAATAATTGTTCATTTTTGAATTCCAATGCTTACTTTCCTAAATTATTTCTCTTCATTAACTTCAAGAAGCAATGAACCATACTAAAAACTACAACTATATTATATTGTCAAAGGGCAAAATTGAAAACATAAAATAACCAAAAAAAAAAAAAAATGTTGAAAAGTGAGACTTGGACAACTAATTTGGAACAAAGGGAGTAGTTTTTTGTGGATCCCAATGTGTGTGGATCACAACATTAAATAGGTTTTTGTCACCTATAAAATGGACACGGATCCTCTACGTTAATTTTTTCATTTATTTTTAATTAAGATCTGTGCACTGTTACATGGAAGAGCGGGTATCAGCGGACAACAAAATCAACTTAAGCATTCGTGTCCTCTACGGGCATGGACCTACATGTAACTAAATGGGGGCGGTGGCCCCCACTGAATTATTTTTTTCTTAGCTTAATTACTCCAAAATTTTTAAAAATTTATATATCTGCCCCACTAAAATACCCTTAAAGCCCTCACTGAATTTTTACTTTTCACTTAACCTACCCCTAAAATTTGAATATTGCAATTCTGCCCTCACTTACCTCAAGCCCTATGTTCGTCACTGGTCCTCTATAAATATAAATATGAAGTGTAGGAATAGCTTAAATGCAAACAAACCTCCAAATCATTAGTAACTCCACAGCCCACACGTAAAAGAAATGGACAAAGCTCTCATCAAGTTGTCTTTCCTCATGATGACGCTTGTGGTTGTATCATCAAGTAATTATGTCTCTTCACTTACTATAATTTTTTGTAACCCATTCTGATTTTTTAAATTCCTATTGAATCTTAATTGGTTGTAGTTTGTTTTGAAATTATTTTAGGGAATTTCAATTGAAAACAATCGAGTTTGGTTATGTTCTTTTTGAGAAAAAAAAAATGTATTGTTTCAAACAAATGTTTTACCAACTCATGCGAACTATTTGACGACAGTTTATGTGCTTTTCTAAGAAATGTTTCATATAAATAAATAAAGACAATATTTATTTTGATTTTTTTATAAAACAAAATTTTACAGGATTAACCATGCAATTCAGAAAAAAATAAAGCAAACCAGTCTCGTGGTTCTTTGCTTGCTCTGTTTTATTTTTGTGCTAATTTTTAGAATATGTTCCTTACAGTTTGTATACATATACTAATAACAAATTGCAGCTTGTACATCCAGCCGCGACTGCCCACATTTATGTGCATGCCACTGGGGCAATTGTTTTTGTCTTGTTAATGAAGGTCCACTTGCAACAGAGCTCGCAGTTGAATCCATAATTGAACGACAAAAAAGCCGAAAAGAATTACCATGATTTGAATGAAACAATATATGGGTTATATGTAGCACGATGAATTAAATAAAAATAAATTTAAACTATCAAAATTAAGAGAATATCCTCCCTTCTCGATTTCCTTTTCAATTTATGTGCAAATTTGAATTTTATTTTCAAGCATTCTCCTTCTGCATGGTCTTTTTTTATCATCTTGTTTTGTATCACGACTATGCCAAAAGAGTGCTCTTTGTGCTGGCTAGTAAAATTCAATAGGCTTCACTATAAAATTAAATAAATAAATGGAAATAGGAAAAACAAAGTGAATCATTGATGGAGACTAGTTGTGAGACTCTTTGCTGGTCTTGAAGCAATTCTCAAGGACAATGCTGGATCCTCACCAGTGAGGACCAACTTTTTACTTGACCAATAAAATTAAGACATATGTTCAATATTAATTAAAAAATAATAATGGGTATTACCCACTATCATGGGTTAAACCCAGATCCAAAATATATATTTTTTTCCTTTTCTCTTTTTTCCTCTCTTCATCAACAGACCCATCAAAAACCCTAGACTCTGAAATGGGTGGATCCCTTTCCTCTCACTCTCCCTCTCTATGCGCGCACACACACATACATATATTTTGTAGGAGTGAAGTCAGGTGTTACAAGGAAGAAGTCACATTATGGGAGATAGTAGAAAATGTTTGAAATTAGTAACTAAAGACATACTCCCCTGTGATTATCTAAACTGCCAAAGAAGAGGAGAGAATAATTTAAATCTATTCTCATTAACAATTTCTTACTATGTTTAAAGATTTACAGAAGCCTAAATTGATCATGGATTTGTCAAGACTTCAGCTTGAGGCCAATTTATTAGGGTGGGGCTAATCTGGATTTAAAGCTTTTCGTCCATTATCCTTAGATACAATCCTCTTCAGTATCAAAGCAATTCCTCTGCACTATACTTGTTATCTTTCATGTCCGAAACCAATTGATTAAATGACTCCGGCAGATTCAGGTTATCTGGGATTTGCTTGTCTTTCACTTGATGGAGGACCTTGTAAATATATATATATATATATATACATATATTTATATGCGTGTCTGTGCACAGAGAGAGGGAGAGTGAGAGGAAATGGATCCACAGATTTCAGCGTGTAGGGTTTTTGATGGGTCTATTGATGAAGAGAGGGAAAAATGAAAATGGAAAAAATATATATATTTTTTAGATCTTGGTTTAACCCATGATAGTGGGGAATATCCATTATTATTTTTTAATTAATATTGGATACGTGTCTTAATTCTATTGGTTCAAGAAAGGGGTGATGACCAAGTTGGTCCTCACTGGTGAGAACCCAAGCATTGTCCATTCTCCAATGGTAAGAGGCGGCGTGATTCAGAGATTGAGAATAGGAGCGGGTAGGGTTTGCAATTTGGTCGCTCTTATTTTTACTCTTAAATTAATAAATAAAATTATAAACAACTGGCCACCCCACCATAATGTGTGTTTGACACTAATATAACCCGATAACACGAATTATCAGCCTTGCATAAACTAGGGCTGGCTACAAGGATTAATTAGGGTGCGTTTGGAAATGGTATTTTCTGTTCTGTTTTTATTTTTTGGCATTGTTTATGATAACATAACGTGTTTAACAACCATTTTTACTGTTCGTTCTGTTTTCAATTTGGAAAGTGTTTTCGTGAATAGTAAAAAAAACAAGAGAACAACAAATACCTTTTGTTCTTTTTGGGATTTTCCAAAAAAATAAATAAATTGTGAAAATATATTCCCGAACAGTCAACAATTAGCACCACCCCTTCACCTCCACCCTCCATCCTCAACTACCACCAACGCCACCACCACCCCCAACAACAACCTTCGACCACCATTAAACCCCAAAATTGAACACACACACACACACACACATATATATATATACACACAGAGCCAATCATTTTCGCCGACTTGTGAAACGGTGTTACGAGTTTGTACGTGGTTCGAGATGTTTAGATTTGAAGACATTATTAGAGTGAGGTGGCTTGGGCGCGAAATTAGGAGATTTAGGGCAAAATTGGAGAGTGGTGAAATTTGATTTGGGGGTATTGGAGTTGAATGTAGTGTAGAGAGAGGAAGGGTTTTGGGGTTTAGAGATCATTTGTAGTAATGGGTTTATAGGCAGTAAAGAGAAGTGTGTATGTGAGAGAGAGACGAAAAAAGACTGAAGAATGGAGGTCGAGAAGAAGAAGACTCGTTTTTTATTTTTATTTTTTTGTTTCAAACAAAAATTGTGTTTTTTTGTTTTTAGGGTAATAAAACAAGAACAAAAATAATAATATTTTTTTGTTTTCGAAAGGACAAAAACAATATTTTCAAACGAGACCTTAGCCACGACAGTTAAATAAATATGCTGACGTGGCTGCCAGCCGATTTTCTATATTTATCTCACACTTAACCATCTACATAGTGTATTTTGGTCAATATATTTAGTCCTTTATATCATGTAGCTGAAAATATTGTGAGTTTTTACTTTCAATAGCGTCAAGATCATGTATCGGACTTGAAGATAACTCAAGTCTGGAGGGAGGGAGCGCTCATATGGTATAAAGTGTACAATAATAATAATAATAAAAAAAAAAGGACATGAACATATTCATCAAGAGTAATCATTAGACTAAACCTAAGCACTCATATGGTGTTAGAGGCGCTTATTACACCTTAAAACTATATAGAGAATGAATGGAATATAAACATGATCAAATACCTAAAATATTCAATGATTAGAGATGGAACAAGAACAGACTTGCAACATTCACTTTGATTGGAACAGGTCATGATTTTGATTTCCCCGTAGGTAATTAATGGTGGATGAACCAGTGTTTATATTGGCTAAGTTTTGTTTCCTAGAAATATATCATGTATGGCCACCATCGCGAATATAGTCCGAGTCTTACCCGATTTATGTGGATTACGTGTAAACTGGTCTGGACACTAAGCTTATAATAAAAAAATGTAAAATGTATATATATAGAAGTTCCATTGACGTTTAGAGATGTTTTAGAAATCCATATCTTATGGAATACATCCATCTAACAATCTGAAAAATGATACAAGTGGAGGTCAACCTCATTTTTTTAACAGAAAAGTTAACCCTTCGTAAAACTTCATGACTAAACTTGAAGATTAAAGTTGCAAAATAAAACGCAAATAAAATTTTAAATATAATTATAAGATGATAAATTTACTCTACTACATTGTAGTAACTAGGGCTGCAAATGAGCAGAGCCGAACCGAGCTTTGGAATGTTCAAGCTCGGTTCATTTACTAAACGAGTCTAGAAAATGTATTCAAGCTCGGCTCATTTGCTTAACGAACGAGCCCGAGCCGAACGCCAGATTTAACGAGTCGAGCCCGAGCTTGTTCACGAACGACTCATTTCAGTGCAACATATATTAATCTTCCTAATAGTTGTCTGGATTGAGTTATTGCATGTTTGTTTTAATATATTTCTACTAGTATAATTTTTTATGAATGAATTTTATGTTATGACTGCCTAATTTCTATAATCTTTTCATAATAATCTTCATAATTTGTTCAATTTGAACACCTTTTTTTTTGTCAAATATGACATAATTTTACTATTTAACTTAGACGAGTTTTTTTACGAGCTTGGAAAGCCGAGCTTAGTAATGTTCAAGCTCGGCTCGTTTACTAAACGAGCCTAAAAATTGTGCTCAGACTCGGTTCGTTTACTAAACGAACGAGTATAAACCGAGTTCTTAACGAGCCGAACCCGAGCCTGCTCATGAACGGTTCGGTTCATTTGCAGCCTTAGTAGTAACTTATATAAAAGTGGAGGGAGTGTCCCATAATAAATCCTACTTTCTCTTTTTCTGCAAAAGAGGGAAAACAACCCACAAAGCCCACAAAGCTTGTCCATGGTAGGACGTTAGTTTTTTTTATACTAATTTTCAGCATGTCTATGCAAATCTGATATGTGTAGTGAAAAATTAAAACTTTGATAAGGGTTTCCTTGAGATCTCGAAAATTGTCCAGTTTAACTATGTTTAAAATCATTGTCACCAATAAATAAAATAAGGGATGTGTTTCTCAAATAATTTTTTCAAGTTACTTCATCTAGTATATTTCCTTAAACGGGGTGTACTGATAATATTTTACCTATATTTCCAAGAAGATGATTCATAATAGTTGAAAAACCTTAAACGGGGTGTACTGATAATATTTTACCTATATTTCCAAGAAGATGATTCATAATAGTTGAAAAACTAGTTTTTTTTTTTTTTTTCTAGATTGTTCAGAGATTGCTATGACATGGATTTATAACAAAAAATAGCCAAATGCCTAAAACGCCTAAACGCACCCTTGCTAAACGGCTAAAACGGCAACGACAAAAACAAAGAAATCTGGGATTGTAAATTTTCTGAAAAACTCTTCTCTAGTAACAAGTTTAACATCTTCTATTCTGAAATCCTGATCTTCAAAAAAAATATTCCTATCATGCTCAAAAATATATATCAAACCCAACAATGTAAACATCCATATAGTAGGAGAAGTAATTTAGAGACAAATTCTAAAAAAATAATTCCCTTTATTCATATTTATTCAGGACATGATTACTTCCTATTAAACAGACTCGAGACTCTCTAGAAGCCCCTTTACAACTACTCACACATAAATTTTTTACCTTAAATCTTCCTTTTCTCTTCTCATCTTCTTCTTCTTCCAAATTTCAATGCCTTTCTTCTTCATCCTCTCCCTTTATTTATAGAACTAAGACTTCTTTTATACTCTAGCTAGGATCACCAATAATTTCCTCGAGTGCGCATTGTGGGCCTCATCGACATGATAGGATTAGAATCTTTTGCTTTACAGGACATCCTAAGCACTGAGACCACAACTTTTCCCCTAAGGGTAGTGAGTGGAGGGTCTAGCTTACAAAGCTAAGGACAAATAAAATTCTGCCAACACTAAAAAGTAAAATGACGCGCCATGACTTGGCTCAACATAAAGCTACATTGGTCTCAAGCGGTCTTGATGCAAAAGTGGATTATGCTGAATGATATCCACTCTCATCAATCTTACCGTCCTTTGGGCAAAGCATCTTAATTAGTGCTTTGTCAGATAGGATAAAAGATGGCCTCTAATTTTCAAGTTTCTCCCTGACAGCTGTATTGGCCTTAGTCGTCACTGCTTCCGTCATTGGTAAGAGAAACTCACTTTTCTCTTTAAAAGCAATGGCAAGCTGGGTGCCATTATGATCTGAGAGGGCTCTTGTCACAATCCTGCCTGCATCATCCCATGTGAAATGATGGGTAAAGTCTATGATTATTTCACTGATATGTTCCATTCTGACCATTCTCTCATGATGGTTTAGTGGACTGGGATCCATCTGAACATAGAACTCTTCTTCATTTTTCAGTAAATCCTGCATTTCTTCAAGGATATGGATATCTGGATAAATAGCTGCTGGCTGAACTTTGTACTGTTTAAGAGTCTTCCAGTACTGGAAATAGAACAATAGAGGGGCAGAAAATACTCTGATTCCCATATTCTCGTTCTGATGATAAAAACTTCGGTGGTGCCTTGTCTCGTACAAAAACTTCACAAACTTATGTATTGGCTCGGGGCATTGGGATACCATCTCTAACGTTTCTTCCTGAATCATGAATGATCTAATGAATCCGAACTTTAAAAGTTTCTGAAAAACTCTTGGTAGACTTGATCGGATAAATCCTGCTTCAGTCTTTATACCTATGGCTGATAGATTCTCCTTCTGGATAGCCTCAAAAGACTTCTCCCATTCGTTTTTCCAGTAATAGAAAGTAGGAATAAATTGATCCTGGAACATATCAAACTTAATAGGTTCATCTGGATCAATGTGCTCAGTATCAACCTCTATATTATAGATTAAAGGTTTCTAGAGAAGTTCTTCTTTGGTTTCTTTCTTTAAAAGAAGTAAAGATCCATCAATGAGTTTGTTGAGTCTTGCAAACTCCTTCTCAACTCTTCTTACTGGCATGAGACTTTTGGTTCTAGCATGGATATGGTTGAAAATCTCGCTTAGGATCTGGGCATGATCCTCAGTGGTAGGGTACTTCTGGGTTCTCTTCTTGTAGTTTCATTTCTTTGGGGCCTGAGGTTTAGAGGGTTACTATTCTTAACCTTTCTAGTATGGCCATAGAGTTAGTCTAAAATCTCAAAAGAATGGGCTTTCACTGTAAGACGAGATCTAAATTTTTCTCTGTTAATATTTGATTATGGGTTATCATCCTTAGTAGTGGGCTTAGGATTCTGGGCAAAATTGGCGTGAGGTCCATCGAGAATGTGGTCTGCTTGAGGCATTTCGGTTTTGGTACCGTTGATGGGCTTTATTTGTCCCAAAGAGACCAAGCATTTACCTTTCTTGTCTTTATTATAATGATCTTTGGGCTTACTAGCCTCTTTAGACATATAAGTCTTATCTTCCTCTTTAATATTTAAAACTACTTCTTCCTTATAGGTATTTGGAGGAAAATTCCTCTTTGTCTCAAGATGAGAATCAATCTCCTGATTCATTTTTGTTTGGGCAATCTCAATCTCAAGTTGTGCTAACTTTCATTTAATTTCTAGAATCGAAAGATCTGAATTGGTTCTGCTTGCGATCTCCATTATTTATTCTGCAAAAATTTAAAAAGATAAACTGTTAATCTTGTCCATAAAAGACTAAACTTCTTATGCACATGTCATGCAGTGGTGCTTTTATTTTCAACTGTTTCCATTCTCTTGTTATAGAATCAGCTATAAAATTCTTTGCTCCAGCAATATATTCTATAGTCATATGAGAGCCGATAGAAAGAATCTTCCACTTATCCCTGCAAACCTTAGTAGAATAATCATTAGTAGAAGTTGAAGTTGATTTAAGAAATCCTATAACTGCCTTATTATCTGTTTGTAAGATAAATGGTTCTGTTACAACGAACATCTTAAATTTCTTAAGCCTTTTTCTAATAGCTCTAAGCTCCTTGTCAAATTTTGACCATTTCATTTCTGATTTGGTCCAAACACCATTTGCGTACCTGCCAATCTTCTTGTTATGATCATGACTTCCATCATCATTTTTTGATAAAAACTAAAGTGTTGTTCCCCATGCCTTGTCACTAGCATCTGTAGTAACAAATAGTTTATCACCTCTTTTGGGAGAGTAAGCTTAGGTATGTTTCGACACATATCCTTTATCTTCTGGATTGTCTGGGAGTCTTCCTAAGTCCAGCTCCATTTGCCTTGGTTGTACTTCTTTCTGAGCTTTCTCTGTAATGGTTCTTTGAGAATAACTATGTTAGGAAGATAGTTGTTGGTTGCATAACAAAGGCATCCTAAGAATCGTAAAGGATCCTTCTTATCCTTTATGTGGTTAGGAAATGTTCAATTTTCTCTAATATATGTGGTTGAAGAGTTATCTCAGCATCTGATATGGTTATTCCTAGAAATTCGATACTAGTCTTGTTTAACTCTAATTTTTTCTTGGAAATAATAATCCCATTACTTCTAAGTTCCTGGGCTATGCACTTGAGATGTTTCAAGTGTTCATTTTTGTTTTGCTGAAGATGAATACAAAAATGATTGTACTTTCCAAAAATAAGATCCATCTTTTTCTGGAAAATACTTGGGATTGTCTTAAGTCCCATAGGCATTACCTTCCATCTGTAGCTTCCCAAAGGGCTACTAAAGGCTGTGAATCGTATGTTTGATTCTTCCCTTTTGACCTGGTAGAATCCGCTCTTACAATATATTTTTGAATAGAATTTGTTATCTTTTAATTTTAGAAATAACTCATCTTTGTTGGGTATTCGGTAGGCATTTCCTTGGATACAATTATTTAACTGAATATAGTTTATAACCATCCTAGCTTTTCCTCTCTTAATTTCAAAATGATTACTGACCATAAAGGCCGGAAAAGACCACGAAGACTTGTTAGATCTGATTAGATCTAATTGAAGCAATTCCTTGATATGAAGGTTAAAATCTTCTATATTTTCAGGAGTTGCTGAAATGGGCTTGATTCTTATAGGAATCCTTAGTCCTTTTGTCTTTAGATCCTGGGGATCTAACAGTTTAATCTCGCACTTAGGATGATCATCTTTCCATAAGGCTAAAGGATTCTCGCTATAATTTTCTTTAAGCAATGTTTTTATCTCAACAAGTGATGGTGTTTTGTCAAGTGTTGCAACAAGTGCTTCTTGCTCGGTTTCGGTTTCGACGATGAGTTGCATAATGTGTTCACTACGCTTACCTGAGGAGCTCAGATAGGGATGGTAACTAGTATGAGTTGTGGAATGGGAACAAGAGAGGGGAATATGATTTAGATAGAATGTGAGAATCATATTACTTAGGACTGTGCAAGGGCTAAATTGAAGCTAAAATAGATTCCCAAGGATTATATCATAACTCATAAGATTATGCTGCCAAAACTCAGTAGTATAAATCTTGTTTCCTAACTTGAATTGGACATCTGAGGCATAAAGAGAAGTTTGACTTACTTCTGAATTAACATAAGTCAATATCTTATTCGAACCTTGGATCCAATACTCTGGAGGGAAAATATGTTTATTTGCTAATAGCAGAGTACATCCTGTATTATATAGACAATCTATATCATAAGGAGGGTATCCGCTGAACATAAGACTAATTATACAATAACGGGTGACTATTTGTACGTTTTGACATATGTTATCTAAACATTCGCTTGTCTCTAAGCTTGGGTCAAGATTATTTATCTCGTCCTTACTAGATAAACTATTTGAAGAAATACTATTTTCTTCACTATGATCAGTGTTGTATAGGGATCTACTACTAGTACTACTGTGGTTAGTGTGATCTTCAGATTCACTATCATAGTGTTCTATGAAAGTTGGCCAGGTATTCTGGTTCTCAATAGGATAAGGGAGAACCTGTATCCTGTTTCTTTGCTTCTGCTGGAGGGTTTGCAGTATCTTTTTGGCCTGCTCAATTCTCTGCCGCAAATCTTCGATGATTGCTGCTGACTTCAAACTTGTTTTCGTATCATTATTGGCTTGCTCTGCATCAGCTGGAATAGGGATATCTGGGCGAGCTAAAACTGTAAAATGTGACATCTCTCTAGCTTTGTTTAAAAGCTCTTGATCTATCTTCCCTTTAAATCCTACATATCCAAATGGGGTTTGTCTACACCATTTTAATTCTTCAACAAGGGTGTGGAGTGGTATATGTAATGAACACAATATGGAACCTCAAAGTGATCCTTATGGATGTATATAGTTGAGTTTCTTGGCGGAGCTTGGAATTAAGCAAAAGAAGTCATCCAAATAATGAATAAACCACCACTTTGAGCCAACTCTTCTGAAACAGTAATAAGTTGTCATGGACAAATTACAATGACTGAGGTTGTTGCTAAGGCCCCGTTTGGTAGCCGATCTAGTCTGGTTCAGATGATGTTTTGAAATTTTGTTTGGTAATCGGTCTGGTATGATGGTCTTGGTCTGAGAAAACTGGAACCAGACCATGTTTGACAAACTATCTAGTTCCAACTTCTTTGAACCAAACCATGTTTGACAAACTGGTCTTATATTAAATTTCTAGTAAACTGTGAAAATATTGAATATACTTTATATGATGTAATAACCTTAAAACCCACACATTTAATTTATAAACATTTGTTAAAGTCTTTTTGATTGATTTTTATTATGTATTTCTTACATAATAATGTTATATTAGTTTTGTAAAAATTTCTTAGAGTATGATTATTGCACTCCAATTATTAAATATAACAACAAATAGGTTTTATACAAGCCACATTTTTTATTATTCAAAAATTACGATCACACAAATTTCACAGGTCACACACTAATATTACATAACAACTTCAACTGTCGATAACATGCAAATAATGCACTATGATATTTTGGCTTTTAAAAATATATATTATTTATTTATTATTTATTACAATATATATATATATATATTTATTATTATTTTTATATATTATTTAACTCATTTTTTTATTTTTTTATTCATTTATTTTTATTTGTTTATAAATATATTTTATTAATTTATTATTTATATTATTATTTATTATTGTATTTATTTATTATTATTATTTATTATTTAATTCATTTAATTTATTAATTATTATTATGTGTCATTTAATTCATTTTGTTTATTATTCATTTTTTATAAATATAATTCTTTTAATTTATATTATTAATTATTTATTTATATTATTATTTATTTATTTATTTTAATTAATTTATAAATATATTTTATTCATTTATTTTTATTTTTATGTATTATTTAATTCATTTTGCTTATTATTTATTTATTTATTCTTATTTTTATATATTATTTAATTCATTTTGTTTATTATTTATTACTATTTATTTATTTATTCATTTATTTTTATTTGTCTCTAAATATATTTTATTAATTTCTTATTTATTAATTAATTAATTTATTATTATTATTATTATGTATTATTTAATTCATTTTGTTTATTACTCATTTTTTATAAATATAATTCATTTATTTTATTATTTATATTATTATTTATTCATTTATTTTAATTAATTTGTAAATATATTTTATTCATTTATTTATTTTTTATTATTATATTTATTCATTTATTATTATTATCTTTGTATTATTTAATTCATTTTGCTTATTATTTATTTATGGATTATTTATGTATTATTTAATTCATTTTGTTTATTATTCATTATTTTTATTTTATTTATAAATATGCTTTTTTTAATTTATTATTTATATTATTAATTTATCATTTAATATTATTTATTTATTTAATTAATTAATTAATTATAAAATATATTTGATTAATTTATTATTTATATTATTATATATATTTATTATTATTATGTATTATTTAATTTATTTCGTTTATTATTCATTATTTCGTTTATTTTTTATTCATTTATTTATATTAATTTTTAAATATATATTTTTTAATGTATCATTTATATTATTATTTTATTCATAAATATATTTTATTTTTATTTTTATTTATTCATTTATTTTAATTAATTTATAAATAAATTTTATTTATTTATTAATTATAGTATTATTTATTTATTTATTTATTATTATTATTATTTATTTATTTTTATTTTTATGTATTATTTAATTCATTTTATTTATTTTTTATTTTTTTATTTTTTTATTTTGGTTTATATATTGGTTAGACGTGTTTTAATTATTTGAGGATATTTTGGTTAGATTTTGGATAGATTTTGTAAGAAGACCAAATAGAACCACCAAAAATTGTGGTCCTAAAAAAGTTATTTTTGTCTAACTTGGTCTGATTATATGTTTTGAGACCAATATAAAAGAAATATGGTCTGGTTTAAAAAAATTATGACTAGATAAAAAAAATGGGACCATAACCAATAAACAAACATAACCGATAGTTTTGTATTTAGAATGTTACGGTGACGTCTATATCAAGGCTGGCCCTGACGCCCGCCTAGTGCCTCCCCAAATTTTTTTTGGGCACTATTGAACCAAAAAGAAAAAAACTAATTTGTTTTCAAACCTTTCACTTTATACTACTTTAGGCACACATCAACCAAAAAAAAAAAAGAAAAGAAAAAAAAAGGACTCTACGGGTGCGTTTGGAAAGCCTGTTTTTTGTATTTGTTTTCTATCTTTAAATATAAAAACTGTTTTTGTATTTGTCTTTGTTTTTTTCAGCAAAAAACTAAAAAGAAAAAAGCGTTTGGATGAAGGTGTTTTCACCACTTTTATTTGGTGAAAGTTGTATTTTATGGATTTGGTGTTTTCACTGTTTTTACCACCTAAACAGTGAAAAAACTCAAAAAATAACTAAAAGTTGTATTTGGTGTTTTTACCACTTTTACACACTATTCACAGAAAACAGTTTTCTTAGAGAAAAAAAAGTGAACAGTAAACGCATTTGCTAAACGTGTTTTTTTTTTTTGTCTGGTGAGCAATAAAAAAACAAAAACAGAAAACAGGGTATCCAAACGTACACTACGGATTTTAAGAATCTCAGGCTGGCTCTGGTCCATAGTACTTCCACCATGATTGGGCCAAAAAAGAAAAATTAGAAGTGGTGGAAAACAAATTAACCATATGTTGCAGCTCAATTGAGATTAGTGGCATTGTTGACCGATATTTATTCTACCTCTATGCTTTTCATATTTATGTTTGTGACTAATATATCGTACCATATAACCCTTTTATTCATTTAATTGGAAGAAATAATGCAACAAATGTGGGGTCGGAAACTAGTATTTTACCAACTTACATGTAGCTTAATTAGTATAGTATATAAATAAAATAAAAAATTATTGGTGGTCAACTTGAAGTGTACACAATTAATAACCAACCGTATTTTTCATTCTATGCAACATTCATGAACAAACTGACTACTCACACTATTTCCACCTTACCTTACCAATTTGTATGAACGATATGGTATATATGATACTATTCGATAAATATATAACCTAAAGCAGAAGATGGTTGCATAATAGGAGAAAAGACTGTTAATATATTAATTTTCTAAATACTAAATCATGAATCTAATCCTATTATCTACTTGTTTTAATAATTTTTGAGATGGTGGTGAAAACCGAAAAGATAAATATTTGACATTAGAGTGAATGAGTGGTGGCAGAATAGAATGATAGAAAAACAATTAACTAGCTGATTTAACTGGCCTAAAGCTTCTTATGTTATGTGAGTGTAAGAAGATAAATTAGTTGTTATGTGAGTGTAAGAACATAAATTAGTTGAAGGAGAGAAATTAGAGAGATCTATATGTCAGATCAAGAGAGAAATTATGAGAAAAGTTGAAAGATAGTGAAATAAAAAGTGAAAGATATAAATAAACTATCTTCCATAATTAACCATTTTAGACAAGTAACCAAACTATTTAAAAAGTTTAAAAAGTGAATGATATAAATAAATTATCTTCCACCATAAAACCATTTTATTATATAACCAATTACTTAGCATCCATCCCAACTTCATGAATTCGTTGATATAAGTAAAATATGGAATTGGGATGGTCTAAATTCTATGGTAAATTTTGATAGCTCTTAAGTTGTACAACCCACCTTTTACCACGAAATTTTATAACAAAAAATATTTGTCACTAAAAATGAGGGTTTTTGTGACGAAATAATGTTTCGCCACCAAAAAGGAAAGGTTTGTTGACGAAATATAATTTCGTCACAAAAAATGAGAGCTTTTGTCACCAAATATAATTTCGTTAACAAAAATAAGCAAGCTTTGGTGACAAAAGATAATTTCATCACAAAAAAAAAAATGAGAGTTATGATGACAAAATTTTATTTTGTCACCAAAAAGAAAAGTTTTGTTGACACATATTTCGACACCGAAAAATGAGGGTTTTGGTGACCAAATAATATTTTGTCACCAATATCATATTCTTTTGGGCTATTAACAAACAACTCCTTATGGTTTCAAATTCTTGACAAACACCCCCTGAGGTATCAAATAATCCCCTGTACTTTTCTCACCTTACACACAGCCCCCACTCCGTTAGTATTCCGTTAATAACCACCCCTCTGCCGTTAGAAATTGATATTTTATGCCCAAAATACTCTTGAAATAAATTGGTAACTAAACTAAGATTTTTGAGTAAATTACAAATTATTTTTTTGTTTTTTGTTTAAGTTTACTTATTTATTTAAATTCGAATTTGAAAAAATATCGAATTTAGTTACCAATTTATTTTAGGGGTATTTTGGGCATAAAATATCAAATTTTCAACGGCAGATGGGTGTTTGTTAACGGAATACTAACGAAGTGGGGGCTGTGTGTATGGTGGGAAAAGTGCAGGGGGTTATTTGACACATCAGGGGAGTGTTTGTCAAGAATTTGAAGCCATAGGGGGGTTATTTGTCAATAGCCTTATTCTTTTAGCAACAATTATGCATTTCGTTGTAAATAATTTGGCAAGATGTTTGCGTTTTGTTGCTTTTATGTACTAGACATGAAAATGTTATGGTCAATGGTAATTTTTTCAGAGATTACGAGGTGAAAGTTCATAAAAAATTTGTCGCTAAAAGACAACTAGATGTCCCACAACATTGACGGAAATATTTTTCGTCACCGAAAGTTATTATCAATAGCAACGAAATTTTACTTCGTCATTATAGACCAACCGAGACATTTATATAGTAACGAAATTGTGACAAATATTTTTTCGTCGGAAATAACTTTCAACAACTAAATATTAAGTTTTTGTGATGAAAAAAAATTGTCACTAAAAGTCAATTTGTTTGTAGTTGAGTGGTTACAGGAAAAGTCATGAATTTTTGGGAAGATATATGTCATATTGTATTACATTTAATTTTTGCTTTGTAGTAAAAATTGTCATTAAATTTTAGCCGGGGTCAAGTATTGGATTGCAGTAAAGTTCATTTTCATATTTTTGAGAATGAATAAAGATTATTAAGGTATAAATTAAGGTGATGAGCTTGGAGAGAAATGTTAAAGTTGTTTGGTGTCAAATCATGAATACAAGACTCCTTTAGATTGACATAGCAAATAATGTCCTTAATTTAGTTAAAGAAATTTCTCAGTAATCACTAATCATTTGAAAATGGTGTAGGCTGTGTAGCATACAAGCTTACCAATCGTTTCAACAGTCCAATGGTTGATCAGACCAAAGGCCTCAGAAACCATGAAGCCCGAATTGAAGAGGCAGGAACTATAAATGTTTTTTTCATTTTTATTTTTTATATATATGTGAAATGTTTATACATTTAAGTCCCCAAACATTTCGAGATAAATAAATGGTTGATCAGACCAAAGGTCATGTGTTGTTAAGAAAGTGCGCACAATTCTCCTATGGAGTAGAAAAATGAACATTTAAGTCCCCGAGCATTTCGGTTGTTGCATTTTTGTCCCCTTGCAACTGCGGAATAGTCTAAAGTATCCCACTATTTACTAATTTATTAAAGTTATTTAATATGTAGTCTTGTTAAATTACTAATATACCTTTTATTACTCATTATTTCATTCTATTTAGTGCACGTTTGGTACGGTTGAATAGAATGAAATGAGAATGAGAATGGAATGGAATAACCATTCTCATTCTATTGTTTAGTTGTAAATATGAAGCACATTGAGAATGAAATGAACTTGAATTTTTTTCTCAAAAATACCCTTCTTAGTATTAAATATAAAATTAAATAAAATAATACTATTTTTTAATTTTTTTACAAAAAAAAATGGTATAACGTAACGGGAATAGTAATGATGGACAATAAAGGTGGTGACGGTGGTGGCGAAATGACGGTGGTGGTGGCTTATTTTTTTGAAATGTGAGAGGGTTCTTTAAGTAATTTTATATTTTAAAAGCATTCCTAAAAGAATGGAATGACCATTTCACAACTTTAGTAATGGAATGAAAATTCATTCCCAAGAATGAAATTTCATTCCTTAGGAATGGTCATTCTCATTCATTATGTTGTACCAAACTAAGGAATAAAATGAATGGGCATTCCATTCCATTCCATTCCATTCCATTCCAACGTACCAAACATGCACTTAGACTCTTCCATTTTTTTTACCTCCCTCACCTCATGTGAATTGGAACAATCTGGTTTGGAGCTACCCAAGTATTCTTAAACATAACTTCAGTTTTTGGCTTGCTGTCCCTAACAGCTTCTCTACCCTGGATCGAAGCTTTGTATTTTCATCATCTACCTTGTGTCCCTTGTGCCAGTTGATGGAGGAAAGTCGCAACCACTTGTTTTTTTCATGCCAATTTACTCAACCTATTTGGAAATTTATACAAGAGAAGTGTGGAGATTATCTCTCATTGATGTCTTCGAATGCCTTTGTTGAATGAACATCTCACCATTGGAAGCCCAAATCTAGTATCTCCTTCATCTTCAAGCTTGCTTTGAAAGCCTCAGTTTATATCTTTTGGAATGAACGAATGACATCTTCCCAATCTCAGAACCTTAGCAAAATCATGAGTACTATTCGGGAAAAGCTCTTATCTTTTACAGTTGAATGGTCACCACATTCCCGATTCCCTTGCTCATGAATGGAATCTCCCCAGAGTTGAAATTCACCTTTCGCCTCATTCACCAGATTCTTCAGCAGCCACCGGTACATGTAGTGGTACCGGTTCCGATTTCACATATCTCTGTCCTTGCATCCTCTGCTTGATTGAGCACTAATGGGTCCCGAGTTTTGGCAACTCCGCCTTAAGTTTGCTTCTAGAAGTTCATTGTTGTTGTCATTTTGGCTTAGGGCCTTTTTAATTTTTCATTATTATTATCTTACTAATACAATTTGCTTGAAATTCTGAAAAAAAAGAAAGAATACTGGTGTATATATTTATATATATAAACTTGACACTTATATATATACATAATACTTTAGCCATATTAGGAGAATGAGAGAATATATATAGTAAAGGGTATATGAAGAATTTAAAATTACTAAATATATATATAATACTAATGATAAATAAAGGATATATATATAATACTCAAGATTTTTTTAATATATATAATAAAGGGTATATTGCTAATGATTTTTAACACAAAAATAAATTTGATAATTTAAAATTAACAAATAATTTAAATCTAGATAAAAACTTGAATAAAATCTTCAATTCTATCAACATAAATACTAGTAATCCACAATAAATCTATAAAATATTAGTCAAATATAACTCCACCCACAAAATATTAGTCATATACAACTCCATAACTAAAATTACAAGTCCATTCCATAATATTTTAATATAATTTTTTTTGCAAAATTAAATTATTATTATGCGGTTTGGGGCGGAGCGGTTCCCCAATGGGGGGAACCCCCTAAATCGTCTACCGTCGGTTTTTTTCAATTTTATCCCCCATAACTACCCCATTTATAAATGGGGCGGTTAAAAACTGTAAAAAATGGGACGTTTTGGGGCAGTTCCCCGACGGGGCCTGTTTTAATTTTTTTTTGCCATCCCTACATGTAGCATAGGGGTTGTTTGGTTCGCGATGCGTTTTATGCAATGAGTTTTTTATTAAAACAAAAGTACATGTGTTTGTTGTAAAGTGTTATGAGTAAAAACAGGAAGCATGTTTGGTATCGTAAATTTGCTGTAGAAATTTTGAAAGCGGACACATGCAAAACATATTTGGTGACTTCAAATGCGATTTATTATATGTATTTATTTATCATTTTATTTATTTATTATTTATTGACTTTATTTTGTTCATTGATTATTTATTTATTTATTCATTACTTATTATTATCATTTAATTATTTAATTTTTCATTTTTTATTATTTATTTATTTATTATGTATTATTTATTATTCGTAATTAGGATTTAGCGAAAGAAAACAAATATTTACATTTTGAGGTAAAATATGCTACTTGTGTTCAAGTGTTACAGTGATGAAACATCCCAAAACATCTTTTTTTGGTCCCTTTTTGCTTCATGTTTTAGTACCGTTAAAACAAGAACAAAGGCTATCAAACATGTTTCATTTTGTAAAATTGCTACACTACCATAGCAATTTAAAGTAAAAAGTCACTGTAAACCCGTTCGCAGTTACCGAACGAATTGCAACTTTTGTAATTTAAAACATAAGCAATGTACTAGATAAATGACAAGATAACAATGTATATTTGATGAATCAACAAGAATGGGAAAATTTTGGATCTTTTTCTCTTTTTCTTCCAATCTTTTTATACATGAACTTGATCTTACCCTCATAAATGGGTATTACCACATATTTACAACAATATCTCTATATTAAATACAGATTTAATGTTTGTAAAACCGCTACATTTAAAGTCAATATCAGTTTTGATTGTGTATACTGAAACGGTCATCTTTTAATAGCTTTTATCCTAAAATGGGTTTATATTTTTGGGCTTTGTTTTATATTTGGGCTTATTAATATATGCTGATCCAATGTTGCTTTTGTCTGATGGGCCTGATGTAGAAAATGGGCCTACACTTTGCCCCCAATTCCCAAGCCCATTTCACATTTTTGAAATATAGTGGGAATTCGAAGAGCCATGTGTAACTGCCACTTTTCTTATGTCTTCTTCAACACTTCTTCTCCATTTACAAGAGCAAACTCCTATTCTTTGAAGGCGATTTCCAACAAGAAGCTCTTGAGGTTAGTCTTTTTATTTTTTATTTTTTATCCTTCATCTTTCTTTCATAAATCAAAACACCATGAGTAGTGATAGTAGCCGAACTCCTTCTCTGGAAGTGGTTGTTGATGATGCTCCAACTGTTTCTTCTTCTGAGGTTGCCCCCAATTTGATTGAATCGAAACCCCAAAAACTTTCCTGAAAGCAATTGCGTAAATTTTCATTAGCCGATAGGTGTAAAATAGAGTTTGACATACCCAATGACGTTTCGATTTCTGAGTATTCCTCCGATTTGAACTTCAAATCGTATGAAGAAGTTGAATCGGATGAAGCCTTGTTTTCTGCGCATCATTTGGCCGTACTCAGATTTCCTCTACATCCCTTCTATCACTATGTTCTTTTTTATTTAGGGCTCACACCTTTGCAAGTGAACCCTAATTTTTTCAGGGTTTTATCTGTAATGCTCGTTCTGAATCGCGAACAAGGTTTGAACTTAGGTTTGGGTGACTTTTTGCTCTGTTAGAAAGTCGATCAGATCAGGAAAAACCCTGGTCGGTACCATCTGCACCCCCATTCAACCTTGAAACTTTGTGATGGGAATCCTTCTTCTAGAAGGAATGGAAAGATAAGATGGTGAAAATTGGGGGAAATTGGAGGGTGGATGCGTCTGGCCCGTATCCTCTGCCAAGGACCTTCGATATTTGTAAGAAATTGAAGTGTGGATTCAAAAAATCCTGGCAAGTGTAGTTTTTGTACTTTACGAATTTTGCCTGTTTTTCTTGAACTGCGTATGTATTTGTTTTTGATCGTATGCCTGTGTTTTGTATACAGCCGAACTTCTGGAATATCTGAACGTGAAAGTCTTTGCAACTCTTCCTTCCAGCAAATCACTTTTGACTTCTCAAAATCTGAAATTAATTGATGTCAGTGCTCCAGAAGCTACCATAATGGAGATTCCGGTAATAGCCTCCAAGCGTGCTGCAGCACAAAAACCTATTCCCCCTATTAGCTCGTCTGCTGATAAAGGAAAGAATAAAATGATCGATCTGACTGAAGATCCGAAGAAGACGAAGGGGCTTCTGAAGAGGACGAACACCGATAACAGCGGTAACGTTCAGAAAAAGTTGCAGCTGGGCCCCCCTTTAGAGCATGCAAAAAGAAATGACTCTGAAAAACATGAGAAGCTAGTGAAGAAGGCCAAATTTGTGAGCGACTATACTATTCTAGACTGCTGCTTCCCTCCATCATTTGATCCTAAAGGTGATTGGATCCCCAAGTTCGAAAAAAGTGATGGAAGTGTTCTGGATCGCCGTTCGCTGGCCATGTTCGATCCTGATTCCCTGATGGCTCTTGCTCGTGGTATGTGGCCACCCAAAGATGAAATCTCTCAGCAGCATGTTGATCAGAACGAGCTTCTGGCTAGGGCTACTATCTCTATTTTGGAGATACAAAATTTTATTTTATTTTATTTTTTTGTAAATTTTTTGTAATAATAACATTTCTTCTTTCTTCAGTCTGTGTTTGATGTCTTAGCTCTCTACAAAGCTGTTGAGATGGGAGAGTACAAGAGAAAAAACATGGATGTTGCATACCTAAGGGCTGAAAAATGCACCATGTTGGCTGAGAAGCAGAAGAAGGTCTTGGAGCTTGAGCTGGAAAGCTTAAAGAAACTCCATCAGAAGGAATCCGATCAGAATGCTGAACTAAATAAGCAGGTCCACAACCTTGAGACTTCTAATGATGTTCTGAAAACCGGTTTGGAGGTTTGCCGAAGGGGATGTGTAGAGATGCACCGGAGGTATGTGAGTATTTTTGATATAAAATTCTGTGATGGGTTTAGATTCTGTCATGATCAAATGTCAATGGATCCATCAACTCGAACATACGAAGATCCGGCATCTCATGACACTGCCTGTGGTGTCGTTCATCCGTATACTGAGCCTGAGCCTTGTAGAGACAAGAAGGACTTCGCTCAATTTCTCTTGCATGGGATTATACCGGCTGAACGACCAGAGCCTATTTCTGCAGTCCCTTCTGCTGCAACTGAAGTGTCAGCTAGGCCTTCCATTCCTCCTTCGGAGAATCAGTAGCCACCCACTGATGAAATTTAACTTTCAACTTCTTGATTAGAAGTTTTATCATTGAACAATTTTTAAGGTCTGTAAAACAATATATATTTTTTGTGCTCCTGTGGTGAGCATTTTTTGAACATATTTTGAGATGGCACTTGATGTGCTAAATATTTTTGAACAGGATGGCACTGAGGTGCTAAGTATTTTTGAACAAGATGGCATTGAGGTGCTAAGTTTTTTTGAACAGGTTTATGTGTTTCTAAAACACAAACTTTTGAGGCGCATCTTCATGCGTCTTTATTAAAACAGGAACTTAGTGCCATCTTTTATGATGGTATTTTATTTTTGCCTAAATGACTTATATATTTTGGCCAAGTTATTTTACTTGGGCTTTTCATGTATTTTTTTTTTGTGACAGTTTGAACAGAAATATTGGAAGATATGAAAAATATCTTTATTGATTTCATACGGATCTTGTCATACAAACTTTGAACTAAATTTAAGAACAACAAAATTTTTATTGAAAATACCTTTTCAGGTGTATTGCATTCCAAGCTCGTTCGATCTGTTTTCCATTTTGATCGGCTAATCTGTAGGCTCCTTTGCCGATCACTTCTGTGATTGTGTATGGCCCATCCCAAGTAGGATCCAGCTTATTTGATCTTTTGGCCAACACCCTTAGTACTCGATCACCCACTTGAAACGATCTTGGTTTCACCTTTTTGTTGTAACTCTTCATTAACCTTTGCTGATACTCTGCCAACATTATTGAGGCCATTTCTCTTTTTTCATCCATGAAATTGCCTTCAATTCTTAGAATTTCTTCGTTCTGTTCAGGATCGAAGAGATGGGTTCTTGTTGTGGGAACTTCCAATTCAATTGGGATTTCTGCCTCGACTTAATACGCCATAGCGAATGAAGTCAGTCCAGTCGGCTTGCGGGGCATCGTTCGGTAACTCCAGAGGACCCTTGGCTATTCATCTAACCATCGTCCTTTTCCTTCGATCCCTTATAATTTTCTTTTTATTCCGGCAAAAATCTTTATGTTCGTTATCTCGGTTTGTCTATTTGCTTGCGGATAGCTGACAGATGACAAGTTTTGGTTGATGTCGTACTTGTCCATTAACCCCCGAACGTATTGATTATCCAGATTTTTGCCGTTGTCCATCATTATGTACTTTGGCACTCCGAACCTGTATATTATATGATTCAAGATAAAATCAATCACTTGAGTGTGTGTGATTCTTACATAAGCTTTGGCCTCGACCCATTTAGTGAAATAATCCGTAGCCAGAAGCACATGTTTTTGATTTGATGCTGCCCTTATTAATGGTCCGACCGCATCCATTCCCCAACGTGCGAACGGAACAGGAGAAACCATTGTTGTGAGAAGCTCTACTGGTGGATGAATTATATGTGAATGCCTTTTACATTTGGCACACCTTCTCGCGTACTCTTCCGCGTCCCGGATCATGTACGGCCAGAAATAACCTTGTGTTATTGCTCTATGAGATAATGATCTACCCCCAACATGGCCTCCACAAGTCCCATCGTGCAACTGCTTGAGTACTTCTTGTGCTTCAGACGGGGTTAAACATCGCAGATAAGGGCCAGTCAGCGATCGGCGGTATAAAAAACCATTAATCACTGAATACTTGGTTGATGCTGATCTTATTTTCTTTGCTTCCCATCGATCCTCAGGTAAAACACCGATCAATAAATATTGAAGAATTGGGTCGATCCAACTCGGCTCATACGAAATCAGGCACACATCCTTCTTTTTACCGATTGATGGAACGAATAATTCGTCCACGGGAATTATCCTGATCATGTCTTCCTGAGCTGATGATGCCTAATTTGCTACATGATCCGCCCCATGATTATCCGCCCTTGGAATTTGCTTGAAAGTTACGACTTAAAAATTTTGGGTTTCCTCCTGAACAACCTTTTTGTACTCCAACATCCTTTGTAACGTCCGGTATTTTTACGGGTTAATTTAAAATTTTTATTTAAACAATTATGTGCTTATGTGCTTAATGTGTTTAATTGTTTTAGCATGCCTTACATGTTGTACGTGTTATAAAAATTGTACGTAGCATGTTGTATTTTCATTTTGAAATTAATGAAAATTATTGGAAACGATTTCGGGAAAGAAATGACCGAGGGGTAAATGAGTAATTTCACATTTGGAACACTTAGTGGAAAGTGTAGAGATTTTGGGTGAGAATTAGGGCATGAGTGGCGTCTTGGTAATTAGGGAGGATGACAAGGGGTAAAAGGGTATTTAAGAGTCTTGATGGCACTCTTGTAATTAACCCTAACTTTGGATGAATTTGGTCATTTCCACCTTTCATGTGTTGTCTCATTCCTAGCCCTTGATCTCATTCTCCCAGCTTTGTTTTAAACCTTTGGATCATAAGGCCTTGTTTGGTTGACACTTAAATGGAATAATCCATTATTCTTGGTCTTCCACTTGACAAGACTTTTTCTCAACCATTGGATGGTTTGTTAATTCCCATCTTTATTCTAAGCCCTTGGATGATAAGGCCTTGTTTGAAAAAATAATGAGTTTTGTGAGTTGTGTAATAAGTCTTCCACTTGGCAAGACTCATTTCTAGCCTTTGGATTCATTTATTTTTTCCCCATCTTTGTTATGAACCCTTGGATTAGAACACTCATTTAGGGTTATACATATACACCATTATGTATTGATTATTGTCTTCTAAAGTGCAAGACTTCTCTCATTCACCACAAAGCTCTCTCTTCTCCAATACGTTTCCTCTCTTTGCTCTCCCTCACTTCACTCATTTTTCTTCAAGTTGTCAAGTTCTATCTTCTTTATGATGAGAATTTGAAGAAGGTTTGTGCATGAAAGTGGATGTTGGTGCTCCAAGCTTCCTTTTGAGCCAAAGCTTGGTAAGTAATTTCTACTCCTTTAGAAGTTCTAATTTCAAACCCTAGCTTCTATTATTGGATTCTTGTATTCAATTTTTTTTGATTATGGAGTTGTCTATCTATAGCTTTTGCTTGAGACTCCATTGAAGCTTAGCTATCGGTTGGGTAGAGCTTAGTGTTGGCTTTGGAAGAGGTTGGGTGGATTCGAATCACTCTTGGAGGCCTTGCTTGTTCTTGGTGCTCTTGCTTGGAGTTGAGGTAGGGGAAAATGATTTGTCCTTGTCTTTGTAAGAGGGTGTGTGCGTCTAAGTGTATATATGCCGTATATATATATATACGAGTTGGTTTTGGCAACTTAGACTATGATTTAGGCCCTTGAGAATATGATTATGTGATATAAATTCATGTTGTGGTTTATTGATCATAAATGTAATATTATGAGCATGTGGATAGTTTTGACATGATATATTGCCTAAAGAGAAAAAACATATATTATGATGGAGTATGGTTGATGAAAAAACATACGTGTATATTGAGTACGCCATGTAGTGTCAAATTCATGGTGTTGGAATATGTGGGTGGTGTAGTGATGTGTTGGTAGTCGGGTTCAGATTAAAGCAACAACTGGCCAGGAGGTATCACGCCTACGGAACTAAAAAGCCGGCAAATGTGAGTTAGGAGTCCGGATAGAGGCTCATGTTCTTGACTTTTGTAGTCATGGCGTACGGAGTTGCAAGTTGGGCTCTCGTACAACCGTCTTCCTTGTTGAAGTGATAGAGAGAAAAATCACTTGGGAAGAGTCGGTGCGGTACTCTACATTACTTGTTAAGGTTGTAACCTCAAAAGTAATTGGACAGAGTATGTATCTGTTAACCTGAGTTGGGTGTCGTGTGTCTCGTGGGGTGTGTCGAGTCATGGTGCATTTAAACTATCATATATATGTGAATATGATGTTATTGTGGAGGCATGCTATAATTGTAGAAAATTATGTTGTGGGCATGTTGGGGAAACTTATTTGTGGGGTTCGAAGGGGTTCCGAATTGGCATGAGAGCCATGTGGAACAAAAGAATGACCTAGGAGTAGTTGCATGTACCATGGGGGGGGGGGGGGGGGTTGTACTACTCAGACTACCGAGATTGAGGCAATGACGTTTCCTCTACTGGGCTAGTGAGCTCACCCCACGCCTTATATATTTTTCAGGTGATGATCCCATTGGGAGAGTTCCGTAGTCTCTCCGTGGACGTGTGGATGTATGTCCGCCCTTTTGTGCATGGGAGGCAGACCACACTTTTATTTTGTTGGGCATTAGGTCGATAAATATGTTCCTCTTGCACATGTAAACCAAACTTGTAGAAAATATTATTTTGATCCGGCTAGCATGTTAGGCGAGGTGGTATGGTCCATGTATATCCCTTGGAGCGCTATGCGCGGGGATTGTATTCTTTTGGTGCACTTCGGTGCCGGATTGTGTATTTTGAACAAATTCTAGCATGTTTCGCCTTAGAGCGCTTTAATATCATTATTGAATATTTTTCCTTGGAGTTATGAATGTGAATTGGATGAATTGAGAGTATTAGGTGTTTGGCCGAAAATGGCATTTTTCTAGGTTTTCAAACTAACTCTTTTCAATTCGAATGGAAAAACCCGTTTTCGCCTACCCCCGTAGCCCCGGTAAATTTCCTTGCTTTTAGAAACAAATTTAATTAAATTCATTTTCTTAGATATTTTAAACTTTAGAAACCGGCGGTAGTTAAAACGGATACCGGTGGCAAGACGGAAGATATTATGAAAACTTACAAAAAATTATTTTTTTGCTAAGTTTACGTTTTTCGCGTTCCCCGAGGTCTCGAAACTATTTTTGGGTTCCGCCAAGGAAAAACTCACTTTTCCAATATTTATGATTTTTCGGGATCGACGACGCGAAAAACAAAACCATATCGCAAAATCTCGCGTTTTTGCATTTTTAAACTTTGAAGGAAATGCTGAATTGGGCAGTGGCTAAGCTTTCCTACACTTGGAAAAATTTCCAGATTTTCCGAAAAAATCTCATTTTTTGGCTTTGGACATGCCAGCCGTAGCAGGCCGCGCATGGCTGCTGTGCGCGCGCGCGGTGCGCTGCAGCGCGCAGGGCTGCACGCGGCATGGCATGCCATGGCCTGCTGTAGCGGCATGAAATGTCCGATGTTCGCAAAATCGTATTTTCCTCCTCGCATGTTGGAATGGACCCCCGTTTATTTCTATGGGTTGTCCTTTGTCCAAATTTTCTAGATAAAATTTGAAATGATCATTTTGGCCCTGAAATGACTATTTTACCCTTGGTGAAAAAGGGGTACCTCAACTTTAGTTTTAGGTCGGTGTTGTCTGACGCCACTTTTGAAAATTCATATCTCCTTCCTCGTGGCTTCAAATTAGGTCCCGTTTGTTCGTATTTCTAGTGTTAGGTCCAAATTTTGTAGTTGTAGTTGGAAATTATTATTTTACCCCTGATTTGACCATTTTACCCTTGGGTAAATATGGGGTATTGAAATGATTCGTTCAAGGTACCGAGTGAATCGGTCTACCTCTTTTCCGATCCCGTGCAATCTTCTTGGAATCTTTGAGATGTTGTAGGTCTATTTTACCCATTTATGGGTGTTTGATGACTTAAAAAGGATTTTATTTTATTTCCATTTTTTTCCGCATTCACTCCCTTAGCTCTCAGGCTCGGGTTTTGGAGTCCTAGGAAATTAGGGGCGTGACATCCTTTCTTCATTTGTATTGTAACTTCCTGCGATCTGATTTATGACTAACTGTGATTCACTAAACACGGTTAGTTCTTTGATTTGGAGTTCCTTTGCCAATCTTAATCCTGCTAGAACGGCTTCGTACTCAGCCTCATTGTTTGAACTTTCAAAACATAGTTTAATTGACTGCTACAACTTGGTGCCTTCTGGGGATATTAGCTCGATCCCCGCACCTGCCCCCAGGCTATTCACTGATCCATCCACATAAAGCGCCCACCTTGGATTTTCGCTGTAAATCTCATATTCGGTTGCTTCATACTCAAGGAGAAAATCTACTACGCTTGACCTTTTAGGGACGTTCATGGCTCATAGGAAATATTGAACATGCTGAGTTCTATTGACCACTTAGTCGTTCGTCCCGAAAAATCGGGCTTTGATAAAATTGCTTTGATCGGAAATGTGGTAGGGATTCTGATCGGATGAGATTCGAAGTAATGTCGTAGCTTCCGTTTTTCCTGGACCAACGCCAAGATTATTTTCTCCATCTTTGAATACCTTTTCTCGGCGTCAAGCAATGTCTTGCTCGCATAATAAATTGGGTACTGTCTGTTCCCGTCGTCTCTTACCAATGCTGAACTGACAGCGTTCGGAGAAACTGCTAAATATAGAATTAAGGACTCATGATCTTTGGGTGCCGTCAGGATTGGTGGTTTCGCCATATAAAGCTTCAGTTGATCGAACGTTTCTTGCTGTTTCTCTCCCAAAGCCATCGTTTTCTTAGACTTCAACACATCGAAGAACGACTTGCATCTATCTGATAATTTGGAAATGAACCGGCTTAGAGCTGCTAACCTCCCTGTAAGCACCTGGATTTATTTTGGAGATTCAGGTGCCTTCATATCTATCAATGCCTGAACTTATGCGGGACTTGCTTTGATTCCTTCTTTGTTCACTATGTGCCCCAAGAATTGACCGGATGATACACCAAAAGTGCATTTCTCCGGGTTCAGCTTCATTTTATGTGATCACAGGGATGCGAACATATCCTCTAAGTGCTTCAGGTGGTCATCCTTGCACTGGCTTTTAACAACCATGTCATCAATGTAAGCCTCCACCGTGTCTCCAATCTGGGTCTTAAAAATCTTGTCGATCAGTCACTGATAAGTTGCTCCTGCATTTTTGAGGCCGAACGGCATGACCTTGTAGCATTAGGTCCCTCTTTCGGTGATGAACGCCGTTTTGTCTTCATCCTTTGGGTTCATTGGGATTTGATTGTACCCTGAATGTGCATCCAGGAAAGTGAGCCGTTCGAACCCGGTAGTTGCGTCGATCATGCGATCAATCTTTGGCAGAGGAAAACTGTCATTCGGACAAGCTTTATTTAAGTTGGTGAAGTCCACACACATTTGGAACTTCCCATTCTTCTTTTGTACGACAACAACGTTAGACAGCCAATCGGGATAATGAACCTCCTTGATAAATCCTGCTTCTAACAATCGGTCAACCTCTTCAGCTACAAACTTTCCTCGTTCGGTTCCGATCCTTCTGGGCCGTTGTCGTACAGGTTGTGCACCGGGATGAACACTTAAAGTGTGCATCATGGTTCCTGGGTCAATCCCAGGCATGTTGTTATGCTCCCAAGCAAAAACATCAGCAATTTATCTTAGCATAGAAATCAAACTGCTTCTTTCATCATAATTCAAGTTTCTTCCAATTCGGGTGGTCTTCCCTTTGCTCCCGACGATCAGATCTACTGTGATGGTCTCTTCTTATGTCTTCTCATCATCGTCAGTCTGATCATGAACGTTCGGTAATTGCTATAAGTTACGTTCGGAACTTTCGCCTTTTAAACCCCTGGTGACAATGGCATAACATTATTTCACCACCATATGATCTCCTTGAATATCGACAAATCATTTCCCTGAAGGATCAACACATCGCATCACCTGATGCAGAGTTGAGGGAACTCCCTGCATTCGGTGAATCCAACCTCTTCCAATTATCAGATTGTAGGAAGGCTGCATATCCACCAGCATGAAATTTTCGGTCAAGGTTCGTTTTGCGGCTATCACAGGTAAATTCAGGACATCGATCGGGCAAATCTTCTTTCCATCAAAGCCTGCCAGCGGATTGGCTGTTGGCTTGATAAATTCCGTGTTGATTTCGATCTTTTCGAAAGCTGATTTGATCAGGATGTTTGTGCTGCTACCTGGATCAACCAACACCCTTTTAACTAAACAATTTGAAACTATGATTGAAATTACTAGTGGATCTTCATGTGGTAGCTGCACACGTCTCAAGTCCTCTTGGGTAAATGATATTGTCGGTATTGGGTAGTTACGAATTACATTCACCTCCCCAACCCTTCGGATCTTGTTGGCATTGCACATTCGTGAACGCTGAACCGAACGGCTTTCCTCACCCTCTTCTGGTTTTCCATGGATCGTGTTAATGATTTTCACCGGTTGTCCGCCCACAATCTTATTTGTCTTCGAACAATCAAAATTTTTCATTCCATTGTCTACGTACTCCTTCAGATCTCCTTTGGCTATTAATGTCTCAACTTGCCTCCTTAAATGTTTGCATTCATTAGTTAAATGACCGAAGTCATTGTGGAAGGCACAATGCTTCAAACGGTCCTGCTGTTCTGGTGGCGTTCTCAGCAGAAATGGTGGACGAAAGATACCTTTTGTTCTATTCTCGTTGTATAATTTCGCCAACGTTGTTCGAAGTGGAGTTTCAGGTATGTCATACCTTGGCCTCCTCTCTTGTTGCCTGTACGGAGCTGATCGTTGACTGCTCGTATTATTCACCTTCTTGATTATCCTTTCTTTTGACTTGTTTTCCACACTGACTAATGTCGAACGATGGCCTCTTTCTTGTTCATATTCTTCCAATCTTAAATATTCCTGCGCCCGTGAATTCAACTGGTCCATGTTTGAGGGGTGTTGATTTCACCAAGGATCTATGAAAGCTGGACCCTTGTTTGATAGCCACCTTGAAAGCTTCCACCACTGCTGGTTGATCACAACTGGGTATCATTCCCATTTCCAAATTGAATCTGGATAGGAAATTCTTCAATGTTTCGCCTTTCGTTTGCCTTATCGTGAACAGATTATAAATGGTCCTCTTTTGCTTCTGATTGCCAAAATACTGGGTTAGAAATTTTTCCATTAGAGTTTGGAAAGAATCGATCGAACCGCCGGGCAACTGTCTAAACCATAACAGGGCTGGGCTCGTTAAACTCATAGAAAAATCTTTGCACATTAGCGCATCATCAGCCATATCGAGAGTCATCATCTATTCCACATGAAATAGGTGTTCAATTGGGTCACGTGTCCCATCAAACATAATGAACTTTGGCATTCGGAACTTGTCTGGCCTTCTTGCTTGTTGTATTTCAGTGCTGAACGGTGACTTAATCATTTTCGTTGTCATCTCGACGGCTATATCAGCTAGTGATTGTGTTCTGAGATCTTTTACTTGCTCGTCTACGATCTTCTGAAGCCTGGTCACCATATCGAGCGGAACTGCCCGATTATTGACATTCGCCTCATCTGCGATTGGCTGGGTACGAGTATGATCTGTTGAACGTGCCTCATGATGATTGTCATCCTCTTCAACACCGGGGCCATTACGACGTCCAGCTACAGGTAATTGTGGATGTTCGGACTGATCCAACCTTTGCCTTAGTTCCTGATTTTCTTTTTCAAGGGCTTCCAGACGTTGAAGGATAACAGTTGTGTGGTAGTTTCTCCCGCCACTGATCTAATAGCTTCTAAATAGAAATCGAGTTCCCACAGACAGCTCCAAAATGTGTAAACCCGTTCGCAGTTACCAAACGAATTGCAACTTTTGTAATTTAAAACAGAAGCAATGTATTAGATAAATGACAAGATAACAATATATATTTGAGGAATCAACAAGAATGGGAAAATTTTGGATCCTTTTCTCTTTTTCTTCCAATCTTTTTATACATGAACTTGATCTTACCCTCATAAATGGGTATTACCACATATTTACAATAATATCTCTATATTAAATACAGATTTAATGTTTGTAAAACCGATACATTTAAAGTCAATATCAGTTTTGATTGTGTATACTGAAACGGTCATCTTTTAATAGCTTTTATCCTGAAATGGGTTTATATTTTTGGGCTTTGTTTTCTATTTGGGCTTATTAATATATGTTGATCCAATGTTGTTTTTGTCTGATGGGCCTGATGTAGAAAATGGGCCTACAGTCACAACACAAGCACATTCCAAACAAGCCCTTAGTATAGTATATAAATAAAAGCAAAAGTGCATAATACCCCTGTGCTTTTGAAAAGTTGCAAAATAACTCCTTGTGTCCGAATCATACTCTCACCTTTGTAAAACTTAGCAAATTACCCCTTTATATTCTGACTCCACTTTTACCCTTGACGTTTATGCAATTGACTTGATTAATTTTTAATATGACCATTGTGTCATCGTGCCTTGTAATAACCCATTTATAGTATTATTTAACTATTATTTTTCTCTCTCTTTCAATAATGTAATTAATAATTCAAAAATCATTACACGTAATTAATTTAGGCCTAAAACATGGTATTTAAAATCTGTTTAATAGATATTATTATTATGCTACAATGTGTCATATTGATGCATAGTCCTAATGTATGATAAAGAAATGATGTTTTAACTATTACACGAGAACCAAGAACGGATCCGGGAAACAAATGTGATGGGAGGGGAATCTTTAATAACAAAATTATATGGATTTATGCAGGACAATATAAAGGAGTACTTATTTATAATTTGATACGAGTAATTTTAAGATTTTACTTATATATTAAACACATACTATGAATTTTGTGTAAAATAACTTTCATATGGGGCAAGTGTCCCCCAAACCTCCTCCTAAAGAGTGTTTACTTATGTTGAAAACAAAAATTAGTTGCTGTTAAGAGAGAGAAGCTACAAAAATCTCAAAGTAAGCTCAATTTTACCTTGAAAAATTATTGTAGCTAAATCGTGTTCATTTTTATTTAATTCACACATTAGCATGGTTGTCTCTAATTAAAGTATATGCTTGTGATTTTGTTATAATATGATGCTAGGAACAACTCAACATGCTTCTTCTGACCAACTTTATACTAAAATAGTAATATTAGTAGTAATGATAAAAACTTTCCAGGCTTTGTTAGTTTTTTTCCCTAGTGAAAATAAATTTCAAAAGAAAATTTTAGACATGTGTTAAGTTCATAAGTTATACTTTAATTTTTATTGTATTTATCATAAAAATCTATTCTTAAATAATAATAATTCCTCAAACAGATTTTTGCAATACCATCTTTTAGGCCTAGAATAAGTATATGTGTGGAATATTATGCACTTTTGTCATAAATAAAATAAAAATTATTGTTGTACACAACTACCGTGTTTCTCATTGCATGCAACATTCATGAACAAACTGACTACTCACACTAATTCCGCCATATCTATTTGTATGAGCGATATCGTATGATTTTATTCAGTAAAAGGTTGTTACTGTTAATATATCATTTTTTAAGTATTAGTCTAATATTATGTTGTTTACTTCTTTTATCATTTTTGAGATGGTGGTGTAAACCGAATACATAAATAATTGATTTGGGGAGTGATAATGGTCGGTAGACTGTAGTAATAGAAAAATAGTTTACGGGTCAACCAGTCGACGAGAAACTTATTATGCACTATACTCATAGAGAAATAGTTGACCAGTTTAATCACTCTATTATACATTATACTCATAAATAAATAGTTCAGGGTGCGTTTGGATAGGTAGTTTTTGTTCTTATTTTTGTTTTTTGTTCTCCAACTGAGAACAAAAACATGTTTGGTAAGTAAAACCTCAATTTCATTTTCATGTACAGAAAAAAAAACATCACCTCATTTGACTCAAAAATGAGAACATCAAAATGATGTTCTTTGTGTTTTTGGCACTGTAGATAGCATTTAATTGAAGACGTGTTCGTGAACATATTTTTCAGAAAACAAAAAAAAATTCCCAAAACTCACTCAAGAACACTCCTCTGTCTCTTCTCTGCCGACGACCTTCACAGAATCACTCTCAGAAATGGCAGGGGAGTCCTCAGACAACGGGGAGCCAAACCCTACTCCGTCGACACCCGATTCCCCCACCTCCGTCGGTTTCAACACCGATCAGCTTCCCTTCAACACTAGCCGCACCTTCGACAACTACACCGACGACGATGTTGACGATGACGAGGCCGCCGTCGATCCCCACGTCATCGCTGACGAACCCGAAGACATTCCGGTCGAGGAGGAAGAAGAGGGCGAAGATCTCTTCAACGACAATTACATGGAGTAATCTCTCTCCCAATCTATTACTTATACCAGTTTGTGTGCATATCTATATATATAGATATAAAATATGATTTCTTTGATGGGTTTGTGCAATTGATTGTACTCATTGGGGTTTAGGGTTTTGGTTGTTACTGGGAAATTCCCATTTTATATAAGTATTTGGGAAATTGTTTGTGCAGATTGATGTTTTGGTTGTTAGTGGGAATGTCCAGTATATGAATTTATATTTGTGTATATATAATGTGATGTCTTCTATGTATTTGTGAAATTGTTTGTGCGGATTGGGGTTTTGGGTTTTGGTTGTTTCTGGGAAATTCAATATTTGAATTTATATGTGTGTATATTGTATGATCTGTTTATGTATGTGCTGATTGATTTTTGGCTTTTGCTTGTTATTGGGAAATGCAATTTCTGAATTTATGTGTGTATCTATAATATGTTTTGTTTTATGTATTTGTGAGAATGTTTGGGTTAATTGGGATTTTAGGTTTTGGTTTTTATTGGGAAATGTCAATCTATGAATCAATATGTGTATATATTATATAATCTCCTTGTGAAATTTGTTTGTCTTGGGATTTTTGGGTGTTGGATGTGATTGGGAAATTGCAGGGATTATCGGCGGATGGGAGAGCATGATCAGTATGAGTCGTTGGGGCTAGATGAGAGAAAAAAGATGATTGTCGATTCAGATGGTTTATACACATGTAAAAACGACCTTTTTCAAGTCGGCTCGTTTAGAAAAAGTGATAGTAATTCTAAGAGAAGAGGAAGGCTGAAGTTAACGAGAGTAGAGTTCGTAATGAGCATCATGTAGATTAAAGTGTTCCTGGGTTAAGGCAATTTAGAAGTGTGTAAAGGGTATCTTTTTTAAGTGTGTTCCTTAAAACAAGTGACAGAAGTTCTAAGGAAAAGAGGACAACTGAAGTTAATTAGAGTTTGCAACGATAGATATGACATCATTAGACTGACCTGACTATAGTCTTAAATACAACGGAATTGGAACTAATATCATACACCAAATATTTTTTATGCCACATTTTCAGAGCTGAATCGTAGAATCAGGATTATACAAAATTTTAGATTAAATACGTTTATTTGTAGTGAGTAAAACTTCATACTAGATTACATAGTGCAATGCTCTTCTTTCTCTAACCACCGATGTTGTGGACATGGTTATAAGTGTCACTCCTACTTACTGTAGTGATGAGCCTGGTAGAACTTGAAGTTATTTATATTATTCACTCGTAGCTGAGCAACAGAGATGCAGAGCAACAATTAATTCAGATTTGATTTGAAAAATAAACAAAAGATTAGAAAAAAAGAGGACAGTTGTACAGGATAATGGTTATCTCGTATAGTTTTGCTATATGATCAGAAGTCCATTGCACGAGCTCTTGAATCTGCTTAGGCAAGCAATGTATATGTTCTTGATTGGTATGTGTAAGGATGATCCAAAAAGAAAGAGAGAGAGATTTGAATTTGACCCACATATGTTATTTCTGATTTTGATCCTTCCTTTTAGAACACCGAGGTATCTCTGCAAAATAGCTTGATTTCCTTGAATAAGGTAAGGGAAACAGTACTAAAACAATTGAGAGTAACTTGTGTTTTAGACTTGAACTTGTAATATCAGGTCAATCTCAGATGAAGAAACTACATTTAGTGCCTTCTGCCACTGTCTTCTTGCCGCAATCCTGGAAACTTCGATGTTTTTCCTTTGAACAACAAACCTCAGTGATCTAGAATAAGGAGATTATATTGGGCTGGTTTTTATTTTCTTTTTTACGTGAGGTTGGTTCATTAAATCTTAAATTGTTCTCTTAGACTGGATGAGGACTCCCATCTGGGATCATTACAGCAACCTCTGTAACTGGTTCGTACTAATACTTGATATAAGCAACTTGTCATCTCATCATGTATTGTTCTTTCGAATTCGGTTACAGTATGTATCAATTATGATTTGATCAATAAGCGTCAATACTTGCCTAATTAGTACCATTGTTGGTGATGCTTAAGTTTAATACTTCAGAGTTCAGATTGGTTTAACGAAAAAAAATGCAGTTATAAACATGATAGAACATATGGGATGCATCCTAGAGATATAGTAATGTGTGGCTGATTTTGTTAGTTCTCATCAGTAGAACTCATACAGTGTTCAGTAGTGCTTGCATTCCGTGTCATTGTTACTTTAAAAAACTTGCTGAAATTGCTGAAAGATTTTCTAACTAGTTTCTCAATTTCCACTAGGATGATTGCCCTAGAACTCGGAAAGATAAAGAGGAATTAGACCGTGCAATCGCACTTTCTTTGGCTGAAGATTTGAAGAGACCAAGCGGTAAGTTTTTATTTTGCAAAGATATAGAAGTAGCACACAATCACAGTCAATGGCCCACCTTCTTATTCATAATGACAAGATCTTTCTATTTTAACCATAAATTTCACAAAGTTCCAATTGAGATTTTGGATTCCTTAGGATACAGATGCCCAACAAATAATGATGAAGATCTTGCAAGGGCAGTGCAGGATAGCCTTAATTCATCTTCATATCCTCCTTATGCTCCTACATCACAATATCCCAAAGGTTATATGGGATCTATTCATCTTCAACTTAATGTTGTTAATTTTCATTTGGCGTCTGAAATCTTTTCTTATATGAGATCTATTCAGCCACCTGTGTAAATATTTTCTGTTTGCAATTGATGTCTTTGATAAGAAACTTTTACTATTTGTTTTCCTTGACCAACATCATCTCATTGATACTCATCTTGTTGTCATTGAGCATGATGTTTGGCAAGGAACTCAGCTTCTGGGCATTGATGTTGTTGCATCTATGGGGTTGCTTAGAAGAACTCAGCTTCATATTTTGACGGACACAGATAAGTATCAAATTTCTCTTCAGTTATAAATTGGTTCGGAGTTGAGGTTGACAAGCATTTTTTTTATTTATCTATTTATTTAATTATTCCTAAGGCTGTGAGTGTTATAGAACTTAGGTTGGGCTGTCTTTGAAGTACGTTCTCACAAAATTCTCAGTAGTCTACAAAATTTCTATTGTTTGCAGCAGTTAAATCAAATATATGATGTCCACTTATCTGCGAATATTGAACATTATAGACAATAATATTTATTGGACAGGCTGACATTTGTGATCATGTGAATAGCTATGCTGAGTTTATCTTTTAGTCTCACTTATTCAACTAGTTCAATACACAGACTGTACATACTCATCTCTTGGTTCATATGTAGACACTATGCAAATTATATATATATATATAGTCATATGTATATACAAACATATGTAGAAACAAGTTTCATAATGTGATCTTTGTTCTAAGTAATTTTTGTTTCTTTAACATGTAATTGATTTGCTATTTTTTCTTAAAATGCTTTTTCTTTCTTGATTCTGTATTAGGTAATGGTTTCATATTACTTATTAGCCTCTCCTTCTACTCTAATAACACATTTTCTTTATTAATGTGTATAAATAATATCTCACTTGTTTTAATATTTTTTTATTTTATGTAATTGACAGATTGTGATTGAAGGATGGATTTTCCGACAAGACTTTGTATGTACGAGTGGAGACTAATTCGTGTTCAAGAGTAATGGTTATTTTGTTAAAAATTGTAGTTTTTATCTTTTGTACATTTTATAGTTAGGTGTTTTTTTATGTATTTCGGAAACATGATATTTTGATTTAATAAAAAGATTATATTTGATTATTCTCCTTCATAAATATTCATATATGATGTCATATTCGGTTCTTTGATATGATGCAAATTCTTTTATCAGATTAAGGACAATCATATTTGTAATATTGAAATAAGTGCCCAATCGAAATTGTTGTTCTATTATATAAATTTTTTTTTTAAAAAATGAGTTTTAACGACATGCAATGTATATTGTAAAAAATAATGTTATTCAGAACGTGCAATGCATGTCGTTACTACATACTATTCACGATATACAATCCATGTCGTCAATTGTAATTGTGAATGGAATTGTGATGATTAAACATTACAATTTTACATCTTTGCATAAATCAAGCTACCAAATTACTCCATCCATCAAAAAACAATGTCCCTGTGTTTTAAATGATAATTAAATCCTTGGTAGTGATATGTTCTCTCTCAATGATTCTGATTCAGCTGAATGTAGGAAGAAAGTTGGCAAAAAATTTAGAAAATGACATGTAAACGAAATAGAGACATAAATTCTTGTTTAAACTACATATAAGTGATCAACTTTGATTGTATCTTTAATTCTTAATAGTTGATCAACTTGCACATTCATTCCTTCATAAGTATGACATGATGTTGGAAAATATTGTACTGAAATGAAGAAATCCTAGTCACTCAAAGTATGAAATGATGTTGTAAAATATTGTTGACATTTATGGAGTAGTATATATGTAGAATATGGTGGGTATGAAAATAATCATGTCATTTTTTTTTCTCTTTCATATATTTATTGCTACTTAATTTTATAAGAAATAAAAAAATTACTATTAGTCATTTTTAGGGGAAGTTGTTGTATGGATTTTCTCAATTCCAACACTTAAGGCAAAATTTCAATAAAATATTTTAAAAAACAATTCAACTCGCCAAACATGTTTTTGTGTTTCTGTTCTCAAAAATCCAGGGAACACAGATGCTGCCAAACATGTTTTTCTGTTTCTGTTCTCAGAAATCCATGTCTGCCAAACATGTTATTCTGTTTCTGTTCTCAAAATTTCTGAAAAAACAAGGTTTGCCAAACGTGTTTTTATGTTTTTTGTTCTTGAAAATTTTTTAGACAAAATTCCCAACCAAACATGTTTTTGTTTCCGAATTACCCTTAGGACAAGAACAAAAAAGATTTTTGTTCTCAAGAGAAAAAAAACAAAAACGAAAACACTGGTTTCCAAACGGACCCTCACCAATTTTCAGTCCACCAGAAACTTATTACTATAATTTTTTGGATAATCACTAATCCACCATTTTATAAGATGAAACATAATTTGAATATAATCATTATTCGAACAGGATGGAGCAAAAATTTAATAATGATAAAATGCTAGATGTTGGAGTGTAGCTATGCTTGAAGCGTAGACTATATGCTTGATTTTAAGCGTAGGATACTGCGGGATGAGTTTTAAAATTTTGCAAAATTGATCCGTTTGAGGACTGTTTTGTCCTGATTTGTTTCTACACTTGTATTAGGATTTATTTAAAGTTATTTTTAGGATTCTTTTGTAAATTTTTGTAAGTAATTCTAATCTGACAAGGAGACGGAATGCAAATACAAGTGGGAATTGGATTAGTTATTACTTCCTCTTTCCTAGTCAGCTAAGGGTTTCAAATTTTTTCTCTTCTGATTTTACTACATTCATCTATAAATACATCCATAGAGTATTCACAATTCTCAAGGAGCCGATTTTTTTAACTTATGACTATAATGGAACTTAAGTAGAAAATATTTAATTAGATAAATTATAAAGCACTCTTCTCAAAAATAAATATTCTCAAAAATAAAAACTATAACTACCCTCTTAATACTAATTTCAAAAAACAAATCTGCGCAAAACCAATACTTAAATTTCTTTAAAGGTTTTGGATATAGTAATATATTACTATCTATTTACCAATGACCTTGTGGTATGATGGTATTTCCTTAACATTCAAAAAAAAAAAAATCACTATCTATTTCATTATCAGCCTATACAGTATGGGAGGGTGTGAGCTCACACCTATGAATTGAGGTGAGTGAGGGTTGAATTGTAATATTCAAATTTTAGGAGTAGGTTAAGTGAAAAAGTAAAAATTCAGTGGGGATTTTAATGGTATTTTAGTGGGTAGATACATAAATTTTCAAAAAAATTGAAATAATTAAGCTAAGAAAAAAAAATTATTACCCCCACTCAGTTATGTAGGTCCGTGCCTGGTGGTTTGCGCTTTGTCATATATGGCCTTTGGAAATTGGCCGTCCATACATGTCATGGTGGTGTATTACGCCTAATATTTGCTTTGTAGTAAGAACTGTCCATAAATTTCAGTCAGGACCTAGAGTATTGGATTGCAGTGTATGTCATTTTCAAATGTTTGAAAATGAAATATAGATATACTCACTTATAAAGCGTGATAAGTTTGTTTCAATTTGTTACATAATTTATAATAAGCCTTACGAGTTTATACTTATCGAGGAGACCATCCCTTAGAGAGGCAAGTTTATTTTGTCAAAAATTAAATACGAGATCACTTTAAATTGAGATAGCAAATGAAGTAGTTTGGTTGAAAAAATTTCTCTATAATTATTTAAAAGTGGTGTCATATACAGGCTTACGTACGCATCGTTTAATACATGGCTCATAAACAATAAATATAAACGAAAAAAAATAGTAAACACATCAAGACAATTTTATTTCACTAAGAATATAATTCATTTGATTGATGTATTTACGGTCAAAGATTAGATTGAAAAAACAAACTTGCAAATTCATTTAGAGGGCTTTATCCATCGCTATCTTTGATTTTCATTTGGATAGTATAGAAATTAATAGATGTGAGACAAAATAACTATAAGAGCAAGTAAGAGTTTAATTAATTTGCATAATCTGTCATAAGAATTTTTATAAATTGTAATTGACATGTGTTGCTAAGCCGAAAGTGATCTTAAGTTGGAGATTAAAAAAAAAAAATTGTCCTTGTGTCTGCTGAAAATATCTCCATTTGTTTTTCTTCCCAGCAAGATAAATATTTTCAAATGGCCGAAATGGTCATAGAAAAATGACTTATTACCATATAAAATACACTTTATTAATGTCGGAGAGCATTATTAAGTGGTGGTTGTACGTAGTCATGGACAAATTACAATGGCTGAGATTGGGCAAGAAATGGAAAATGCGAAGGGGAGGAAATAGACAAGAAATCATGTTGCAGTTCAAATGAAATTAGTGGAATTGTTGAAGTATTATTCTATCTCCATCTTTTGGTATTTATATTATACATACCATACTATGTAACTTGAAATGTACTAGGCATAGCACCTGTCAAATTCGCAAACTCAAGAACCAAACATGTATATTGCCAAAGTATTCATACTTTTAACAATTTTTTTTTTTTTTTTAGTAATATACTGTGGCCCTGTTTGTTTACTGGTTATGGTCCCATTTTTTTGGTTTGGTCATGATTTTTTGAAACCAGACCATATTTATTTTGCATTGGTCTTAAAAAATATAACCATACCAAGTTGGACCAAATTGAACCAAAATGATTTTTTTTAGGACCACAATTTTTTGTAGTTCTATTTGGTCTGGTTACAAAATATAACCAAAATGTCCTCCAATAATTGAACAACATATAACCAATATATAACCAAAACACAAAAATAAAATAATAAAATAATGAATAATAAATAAAATGAATTAAATAATATATAAAATTAAAAAAATAACAAATAAATAATAAATAATAAATTAATAAAATATATTTATAAATTAATAAAAATAAAATATATTTATGAATCAAATAATAATATAAATAATAAATTAATACAAATAAATGAATAAATAAAAATATATATATATTTATGAATAAAATAATACTACATATGTCCCATATTAGTTGTTCACTATTGCAACTTTACCTGCCCCAAAATACTTGTCCAGTTCGAATTCCAATACAATTTAACCTTCCACTTTCCTCAACTATCCTTCTTCCACTAACTTCAAACAAATACCGGATCCCACCATAATACTATATAATTAAGGGCAAAATTGGAAATTACACACTAGTCAACCCAAATCAATAAAATGTTAAAAAGTTCAAATTGGACAACTATTGTAGGACGGAGGGAGTAATATAAATGATAAATTAAATAAAATATATTTAAAAATTAATATAAATAAATGAATAAAATAAAATTAAATAATGAATAATAAATAATATATAATAATAAATAATAAATTAATTAATTATATTTATAAATTAATTAAACGAGTAAAAAAATAATAATATAAATAATAAATTAAATGAATTAAATAATACATAAAAAAAATAATAAATAAATAAATAATAAGCAAAATGAATTAAATAATTCAAAAATAATAATAATAAATGATTAAATATAATAAATAATAATAATAATAATAATATAAATAATAAATGAATAAAATATATTTATAAATTAATTAAAATAACTGAATAAATAATAATATAAATAATGAATTATATTTATAAAAAAAATGAATAATAAACAAAATGAAATAAATAATATATAAAAATAAGAATAAATAAATAAATAATAAGAAAAATGAATTAAATAATACATAAAAATAATAATAAATGAATAAATAATAAGCAATATGAATTAAATAATACATAAAAATAATAATAAATGAATAAATAATAATATAAATAATAAATGAATAAAATATATTTATAAATTAATTAAAATAAATGAATAAATAATAATATAAATAATAAATTAAATGAATTATATTTATAAAAAAATGAATAATAAACAAAATTAATTAAATAATACATAATAATAACTAATAAATTAAATGAATTAAATAATAAACAAACTAAATGAAATAAAATGAATTAAATAATACATAATAATAATAATAATAAAATGAATACAATAATAAATAATAAAATATATTTATAAACAAATAAAAATAAATGAATAAATAATAATAAATAATAAACAAAATGAATTAAATAATATATAAAAATAATAATAAATAATAAATAAATAGTAAATAGTAAATGATAAATAATAATTTTTTTTAAAACCCAAAATATCAGAGTTCATTATTTACATGTTATCGACAGTTGAAGTTGTTATGTAATATTAGTGTGTGACTTGTGAAATTTATGTTATCGTAATTTTTGTATAATAAAAAATGTGGCTTGTATAAAATTATTTGTTGTTATATTTGATAATTGGAGTGCAATAATCATACTCTAAATTTTTTTTACAAAACCAATTTAACATTATTATGTAAGAAATACATAATAAAAATCAATTAAATTTTTTTTAACAAATGTTTACAAATTAAATGTGTGGGTTTTAAGGTTATTAAATCATATAAAGTATATTTAATATTTTCACAGTTTACTAGAAATTTAATACCAGACCAGTTTGCCAAACAGGATATGGTTCAAAGAAGTTTGGAACAGTCAGTTTGTTAAATATGGTTTGGTTCCAGTTTTTTCAGACCAAGACCATCAGACCAGACCGCTTAATAAACAGAATTTCAGAATATCATCCGGACCAGAGATAACCGAACGAGACCGGTTAGCAAAGGGCCTGTCTGTGCCTAGTAATAGTATAGACTATAGTTTCTCAAATAATCCTTTTATTCAATTGGAAGCAATAATGGAATGCATGTGGGCTCGGAAACGAGTATAATAAATGAATAAAATAAAATAAAATATCTTGTTGTTCAACTTGAAGTGTAGATAACCACCACACTATTTTTCATTCTATGCAAAATTCATGAACAAACTGACTACTCACATTTTTCCGCCTTATATGGTATGATTTTATTCTATAAGTATGGTCTAAAGTAGAAGATTCTTATCCTCAAATGAAAACATATCATTTTTTTTTAGATATTAGCTAATGAAAATATTGTGTTGTTTAGTTTATCTAGTTTGTTTTAGCATTTTTGAGATGGTGGTGTAAACCGAAGACATGGATAATTGATTTAAAAATTTATAAATACTGATAAAGAAATGGTTGTGTGTTCAGGTATGAGGAAAGAAATAGGAGTTGGGTATACCCACTGAACTGGGATACTGTGGTGCTTAAATTTTACTCTCCATATTATTATTATTCTGTTATTATTAAATTTCACAAAATTAAAATAAAGGTGGAGGCATGTATCACAAATTTTATTATTACTAAATTACACAAAGATAAAATAAATTTCAAAATGATAAAATAAATTTAATTAGATACATGAAAAAGTTTCTATCCTTTTTAAGTACAAAATATATAATTTAGAACAGAGTTGGAGGCATCTATCACAAAACAAAAAAAAAAACAAAAACAATTCTGTGTACCTTTCTCTCTCTCCCTCAGCTTCTCTTAAACTCTCCCCAGATAGAGAGTTTATGGGTCTCACCCAGAGTGATCATGAAATTCCTAAAACTTGTGGAG
Source organism: Cornus suecica (assembly GCA_963922005.1). Classification (NCBI taxonomy): domain Eukaryota; kingdom Viridiplantae; phylum Streptophyta; class Magnoliopsida; order Cornales; family Cornaceae; genus Cornus; species Cornus suecica. Next base: position 8,194,364 of record OY998245.1, read on the forward strand.
GTCTTAGGACTTGTTTGGTAATTGATTTGGTTTGGGTTTTTAGAGACAAGATCTTGTTTGTGTTGACATGATCTCGCTTTTTGGACCCAAACCAAAGAAGATAAAATTGTGTGTTTTTGAACTCAATAAATTGATGGGTCCAATTAGTTTGGTTTGGTCTTTGGTTCAAATTTCATAAACCAAAACACAAAAATAAATAAAATAATGAATAATAAAAAAATATTAAATAATACATAAAAAAAAAAAAATAAAGAAAATAATAAATTAATAAATATAAATAAAATAAAATATATTAATAAATAAAATTAAAAAAATGAATAAATAATAAATTAAATTTATAAATTAATAAAAATATATATGAATAAAAATTAAACAAAATAATGAATACTAAAAAAATGAATTAAATAATACATAAATAAATAATAATATAAATAATAAATTAATAAAATATATTTATAATTTAATATAAATAAATAAATAAATAATAAATATAAATAATTAATAAAAAAATATATTTATAAATTAATAAAAAAATAAACTAAATTAGGAATAATAACAAATGAATTAAATAATACATAAAATAATAATAATAAATAATAAATTAAAAATATATATTTATAAATTAAAAAATGAATAAATAATAAATTAAATAAAATATATTTATAAATTTTAAAAAATGAATGAATAAATAATAATATAAATAAAATATATTTATAAATAGTCTCGTTCCAATTTTCTCAGATCGAGACCGCTTACCAAACAGACTTTCAATTCAGGGATTAGATGAGATCGAACCGGTTACTAAACAGGGCCTTAGGCGAGACTAAATGTGAAATCCTTTAAGCATAAGTGTTCACTTGCTTAAAAATTGTAAGTGCAATTTTTTTTATTAAAAAACTACATCACATATATTAAAATTAAAAATTTAAAAAATAAATTAGCTAACATCTTAGTGTTGTCGCAAAAAGATGTTGTTGTGCGAGTGCTACAGTCGGTAGTCACGAAACATTGTGCCAATGCAACGCAATGACAACAATCTTCTAACCCTAATTAAAATATATGGTTGGACTGTATTAGGTTTAGTTTTATTAGGTTTAAAAATTAAAGTTAAAATTTTTTTTTGACCTTTTGTAGTATTAAGTGAAATTAATAACAATTCTTGAGCCCTAACTTGTGGAATTAATTAGATTTTAGTTTGAATTGGGCTGATAAAAAAAAAAAAAAAAATGGGGCCTATAGTAGTACGACCTTTTTTGTCATGGAAAAAAAATGAAATAGGTTTTAGTTCAAATTAGACTGAAAAGCTAATAAGTTTTTTTAGGCCTATATTAGTACTAATTTTTAAAAATAAAAATAAAAACAAAAACAAAAACAAAAACAAAATTTGGAACCTCCGGTTCTAGATGGCCGCCTGCGTCGCCTAGGCCCAGGGCGAACATGGTCTCACCAAGCTTAGTCCCACACCAACCACTTAACCTCTCCACAGACTATTGCCATTGGTTAAATAAGGTTGCACTCCTGATTTTTTATTAATGTAATTGCATTCAAACTTATGACTATATTTTAAGATAACAAGAAAACATTCCATTAAATGTGTAAAACATACAGCCCTATTCTCCAAAGTAAATGGTATCAAAAGTGGAAACTATAAACAGGCCATTGTTCTGTTCCAAATAAAACCGTCCTCTCAATACTAATTTCAGAAAACAAATCTTCACTAAAATAAATACTTAATTTTCTATAGACCTCTGGTTCTTAATAAATCCGTGGCCGAATGTGATAATATATGACTATCATTCTCTTATAATTAATTTCATTATCACGTATCTACCATCTTAGTATGGGAGAGTGAACTCACACCTCTTTCATGCTGTTGGGGTGGTAATAGAAAGGATCATGAATTGGTCATAGGCTTTGAGAGTGGGTAGTCCTTACATTTCATGTTGTGTATTACATCAAATATTTTCTTTGTAGTAAGAACCTTCATAAAATTCAGTCACGGTCTAGACTCTAGAGCCTAGAGTATGGGATTGCAGTGAATTCCATTTTTAAAGGCTGGAAAATAAAATATAGATATATGTACTCACTTATAAAGTATAATGATGTCGAACTTGTTCTAGTTGGGTACATAGATTTTGATTTTAGTCGGATGTAGTGTTATGAATGATTTTAGTCAGTTGTAGAGTGTTATTAGTTTATACTTATTGTGGAGACAATCCGTCAGGGCTAATAATATGCAAAGGGTTATTAGCATGGTTCGCAGTTTCGGTATTAGTGTAACGGATTCGAACAATATTGATTTTTAAAATGAGTATTGGTGTTAAATAACTATATAACACTTTTCTAAAGTGTTACGAATCAGGCGATATGTAACAGTTTCAGACGATAATAAGTATTGATATTAAATAACTATATAACACTTTTTTAAAATATTACGAATCAGGCGATACGTAACAGTTTCAGACGATACGACAAACTATGATTATTAGCCTTGTGCATAATCTCCCATGAATTAAAACAAAAATTTGAGTATCACTTGTTGTCAAATGTCTTTTTTTAAGGGTTTGTGGCTTGGCCTTGAGGAAGTTGGGATATTGTCCTCCGATGGATGATATCTTCTTTTAAAGGTAAATGATTTTCTGCTGTGCTCAACAAGGTTTTGTTTGCTGCTACTGTGTATCTGGTTTGGTTGGAAAGGAATAATAGGGTTTCCTCATGATATGCTTTTTGACATGCATTGTTGGAGCCACAATCTATTTCTTTTGTTTTTCTTCATTTGGTGGCTCTTTTGCTACCACATTTGTGTTTGTATTTACTAGGCTTTGCCTAGTTCAGTTGTAAGGCCTATGTGCTTATTTTTCCTTTTAATATTAAAGCTGATCTTTAAAAAAAAAAAAAAACAAAAAATTTGAAATTCAAACACAACTTTTTGTTCGGATGATATGTTAAATATTCAATTTTTCTAAAAGTTTAACATACTAGAAAGGGTTTCACTACTTCACTAGAGTATTTATATATACTTCAACAATATAGAACAAATGCTGCTAACCATGATATATATATATATATATATATATATATGTGTATGGTGTAGGCCACTTTTTATGCTCCTAAAAAAGCTTCCCATCATCATTTGTCTAAAAATTGTAAGTTGGAAAACATCATAACATACATCTAAGGATTTGACTTTTCTGCTGTGAAACTTTGATACTCCAAAAATGGAATGCTGTACATCAATGGCTGCTCTTCCATTGCTTCCTTCAAGCCCCTCCTCTGAATTAACATCTCCTGATAAGATTTCAACTATAAAAACTGCAAATTATTCTCAAATTCCTTCATGGGTATCTCTCAAATCCAATCCTTCTTCACTCAAAACCCCCCAAATTCAACAAGGTCGAATCGAAAACATACACTTGGCCTCTCTGTCAAGACAAGGCAAGCTCAATGAAGCTCATGAATTTCTCAGAGAAATGGATGAGTCCTCTGTTTCTGTTAGTCCTCGCTCGTATCAATGCTTGCTTGAAACGTGTGGTGAACTGAGATCTTTATCTGATGGAAGGTTGATTCATAACCGATTGCGAAGAAAGATTGAGAACTTTTCTGGATTTCTTGAGAATTGTGTTCTGCAAATGTATAGTGATTGTGGGAGTTTCATAGATGCAGAAAAAATGTTTGATGAAATGCGTGAGAGAAGTTTGGTTTCATGGGTTATAATCATTTCTTGCTATGCTGGAAAAGGAATGCTGGAGAGAGCTTTTGGGTTGTTTTCAGATATGATGGTTTCTGGCTTTAGACCGAACCAGTCAGTGTATATTGCCCTTTTGAAATCTTTGTTGGATCAAAGATATATAGAGATTGGTAAACAGATACATTCTCATGTGATTAAAGCTGGGTTGAGTCCAAATGTTTCACTTGACACGGCGATCTCTAATATGTATGTGAAGTGCGGGTGTTTAGAGAGTGCTGAGCTAGTTTTTCGTCGTATGGCTGAGAAGAATGCGGTAGTTTGGACTGGACTAATGGTGGGTTATACCCAGGTTGGGAAGCAAGAGGAGGCACTGGAAATGTTTGCTAAGATGGTGAAGGAAGGTACCCAGTTGGATGACTTTGTGTTCTCGATCATTCTCAAGGCATGTGCGGGGGTGGATGATGTGGGAATGGGGAGGCAAATTCATGGTTATGTTGTGAAACTCGGGTTAGAATCTGAGGTTTCCGTGGGCACTCCTCTTGTGGATTTTTATGCAAAATGTGGAAGCATGGAATCTGCTTGCCGAGCATTTGAGAGAATATCTGAACCAAATGATGTTTCATGGAGTGCTATGATCACTGGCTATACTCAAATTGGTAAATTTGAGGAATCTATTAAAACTTTTCGTTCTCTATGGGGTAAAGGCGTTGCTCTAAATTCGTTCATATACACTAGCATTTTCCAAGCATGTTCTGCTATTGCAGATTTGAATTTTGGAGCCCAATGTCACGGAGATGCAATAAAACGAGGTCTAGTTTCGTACCAATACGGAGAGAGTGCCATGATTACTATGTATTCAAAGTGTGGCAGATTAGACTATGCCTTTCAGGTTTTCGAATTGATAAATAATCCTGATACTGTGGCCTGGACATCTATCATTGCTGGTTGTGCTTATCATGGTAAAGCTTCCGAAGCACTAAGCCTTTTTAGGAGGATGCACTTGTCTGGTGTGAGTCCAAATGAAGTCACATTCATTGCAGTTTTTACTGCTTGTAGTCATTCTGGTCTGGTCGCAGAAGCAAAGCAGTACCTGGAATCCATGAGCAGTGAGTACGGCGTGAACCCAACAATTGATCACTATGATTGCATGATTGATATCTACTCCCGAGCAGGGCTATTGGAGGAGGCACTTGAATTTGTCAGAACTATGCCATTTGAACCTGATGCGATGAGTTGGAAAAGTCTATTGGGTGGCTGCTCAATCCATGGGAATTTCGAGCTTGGCAAGATTGCAGCTGAAAATGTTCTCCGACTGGACCCAAAAGACACTGCTGCTTACATTCTCATGTTCAACTTGTATGCTTCGTTGGGAAAATGGGAGGAAGCAGCTAATGTTAGAAAGATGATGGCAGAAAGAGACGCAAGGAAGGAGGTCGGTTGCAGCTGGATTACTGTCAAGGGCGAAGTGCACCGGTTTATTGTGGGTGATCGGCATCATCCTCAAACAGAGGAAATATATTCAAAGTTAGAGGAGTTCAAATTGTCAACCGCGGACAATCATAACGTACTTCTAACCGAAGATGATGTAGAACACAGTTTACCAGAGCGAAAGGAACAGCTCCTTGACCACAGCGAGAGGCTTGCAATTGTATTTGGACTTATTTCTACTGGAAGTACTGCCCCTATTTCGGTTTTCAAGAATCTCCGTGCTTGCAAAGACTGTCATGATTGGGCAAAACATGTATCCATGGTCACGGGGCGTGAAATCGTTGTTAGGGATTCCAGCAGATTCCATCACTTCAAATCAGGTGCATGCTCTTGTGGTGATTATTGGTGACTGTGTACATGTTGATTTTGGTAGCCTCCATTGCCAATATCACCATCTATAGGTACTGTAACTGTATTGTTTTTTAATATTTTATCTCGACTATGTAGCTTATTAATTTCTTCTGTTATAGTTATATAAGATGAAAGAAGCATGATTTATAGCATCCATTGTCTCTTCAACACTCTCGACTCGAGTGTTTTTTTTATCATGTTAGGTGCGATTCGCAGAAATCTGTAACCAGGTTGAACAAACTCTAAGACATGGGATCCCTTTTTCTTTCCTTATTTTTTTCGTCTTTGTTTTTGGGGCTACGGAAGCGGCAACTCTTTTAATGGATTGTTTGCATAACATACAATTTGATTATCTCAGCTATAGAAATAATATATTTATGCAGGAAAGAAAAAAAACCTATTTAGAGAAATATAATCCCCACCTTCTCATCATCCCAGATTGAATGCAGGTTACTTCTGCCTTTAAATAATTGTTAATCTTAAGACCTTAATGGGATTAACAGCAAGAGCACCATGTAGATCAGTATGTTCTCCTGGGAACTATCTGGTCTCCCAATGATATATAGCCTACTGCCTATATGTGTAGTATAAGAATGGCTTTTCAATAGTACTTGGCACTGCTTTACCTAGTTGGTTGACAACATTAGAGTTTCTTTTTCTCTTATTGAGGGGTCAATTTTTAGCTTTGGTTGTAACATAGTCTGAAATATGGGTTGAAAGTTAAAACCACCTGTTATAACTTTCTTTCTGCTTGAACAACATTCTGAGAAGCTTTGGCTTTGTAGCAATATATATACAAATATATATATATATATACATGTTAACCACTTAATTTTTCATTAGAGTCACCTGTATGTTGTGAAACAATGTGATCATAAACTTGCTTTCCCTAATGTTGGCTATCTATCAATGGTCTTTTGCGCAAATTATATTACGAAAAGCGCATGCAGAGGATGCTTCGTTAAGGAGGACATCTTCTCTTATCCAGCATTCTTTAACACTTCAGAGTCTTGAACAGTATACAAAATCAGTAGGTATCATTCAATGTTAGGCATTGAATTATCCTTTCACTGATCTAAAAAACCTAAGCTGCAAAGATTGTTCAATTGAATATATTAAAAATAAAAAAATAGGACTCCAAATCCTCTCAGTTTTATACACATTACCCAGTGGCAGGGCATAATGTGCATGTGCCAGTTAGTTCTTCTGTGAGCCCAGTACTCTCTAATGCATTTAAATCGACAATGCAACACAGAAAATAACATTAGAACGTGAACGCAAAAAAGGTGTAAAACTTCTGCCATGGCGCGAGTGAATGTAATGTAATACGCTGTATGAGAGTTGAATTTTCCGTTAATTCATTCTTATGCGGTGTGTTGTCAATTTAAAGTTCACCTGAGAAAAATGAGACTATACTCCTTTCCTTCAAATGCTTACAAAAATTTCTTCTATTCAGTTCCATAGCATGGTCAAGCTCAGACAGAGAAACAAATAAATGCAATTTTCATTTTTCTGATATGATAAACAACTCAATTTACTTTGACAAACTCTTACTTACAATCTCAATCTGCAATTCACCATGTTGAAACTGATCAGTAGATCAGAATGCTTCTGGTAGAGGCCTGCCTTCCATAAAAGCCTTGAATAATACAAGAGATCTCTCTGGTTGAGAGAAAGGAGCTTCATGGGATGCTCCTCTAATGGTGGCAAAGGAAAGGATATTACCAAACACTTGAGTCCACCCACCAACCTGAAAAATTAGAAAATAAAAAAGAGATTAGAACTATTTAAACTATAATTTATAGGATTTGTGAGTCTATATAATCATAGAACAAAAAGATTCAGTCTGATGGCTTAGGGCCTATCTGGTTTAGTTTTTTGAAAACAGTCCTCAGAACTCGATATGGCGAAAGTAGAAAGTAACCACCAAACAGATTTTGTACATTTTTATGATTTTCAGTAGTACTAAAATATAAAACTATTGTCAGAAAACTGAACCGAACAAGATGTTAACGTTTTTCAGTTTTCTGCTTAAAATAGCATATTATGAAAACTCAAAACTGTGTGTGAAGGTTCTTGCGTTTTATCGGTGTTGCACTGCAGCAACTATTACCTGCATCCCAGCAAACCAAACTCTATAGGGTGTGGTTGTGCTCAATCCTAATTCTTCTGCCAGTCCATGTACCAATTTTCGACTTCCAATCAAAGGTATTACGGAATCTTGATCTCCACTGCAAGAAAAATCAGTATCTGGTTAACCAAAACAAGTACATGACTTATGCACTAAACTTATATATGATCATGAAGAATTTGAAGTTGAGATAAAACACCTATAAACCAAGACTGGAATTCCTGCCTTGACGATCTTTCCCACAATAGAAATTGTTGGTATTTCCAGGTCAAGCAAGTCATAATCCAATATACTGTAATCAGAACACTAATATATGAACATGAAAAATCAAACAACTCAACCGAAGAACTGATCATATCTAGAGAAAAATTACTACTTAAGGCACGAAAAGAAGTACTAAATCCCGGAAATTTTCTTCCTTGAATGTAGTACAAGAATACTTTTAATTCTTAGGTACTGCAATTATTTAAGTTAGCACATTGCCAAAAGCATTAGCAGTTAAGGTTTTTATGTTTTATATTTTAAGGCTTAACAAATGAATTGTTGAAAGAAAATTACTTGCTGCAAACAAGCCATCGGTTGACTCCGACAAGTTGAGCATGTAAAACTTTCTGAACATCTCTCCGGTTTAAGTAATTTACAATTTCATCTTCCACACACACGTCTACAGTCTCCGTGGCTTGCTGTGATCCGAAAGAAAACCATTGAGAAAGAGTAGAAAACTATGATAAGTGCCAAACAAGTACATTTGAATATTAAGGACAATAAAAGACCAATAGGTGTATGAGAATGGAAACAACTAATAGATTGAGCTTACATGGGGATTAAGGACTTTAGATTGTGAGAGCACTGATGATATACAGACATCAAGAGTAACATCATAGTTGTCAACAAATTTACTGGTTTCTCTATTCACTAGGCTCATTACTCTTGAGCAAGTTGGAGATGCAAAGCCCCTATAATATTCACTCACATACCGCGAATAGTTACAAGTGGAAGTGAACAATTTGTATGTAGAATCCGATATCAGCCCATGTGACCAGAAATATTCAGCCCTTGAATTGAAGTCGGTCGCATATTCTAGAACTGGATTACCCAGCTGAAATCATTAGGAAAAACTGCATTCAGATTAAGGGAAGATAAAATTTTCATGAATAAATTAGAAAATGTAAAAACTGTGTGAGTTCATGATTCTATGTATATGAACAAATGTTAAGCATTGACATAAAACTCATATATTAACAGAATCTGACTAGGGGTTTCAGAATGCAAATATGGGAATATTGTGTTAAGACTACTCACAGCAATTCCTTTCAGGTTGAACAATTTCTCTTTGGTGTTGAATTGAAGCATGAGCTCTGCTAGTTGAGGAACATAGTGACCTGGATATAAATAAAAATATATATATATATTTTTAAAATCTCCATTTCTGTCATATTTGCATTTGCTTTGGGAAAGAGATAATTGAACTGAAGTACATATAATTACCAGCATAGCTTTCTCCTGTAATGAACAAGCTTCTGTTTCTATATTGTGGGAATTTGATGAACCATTTGTGCAAGAACAGTAGATTGTCCCTGGCTATAATAGAGGGCAAACAAAAAATGAAAGAAAAAGACAAAGTTAGCCTGTAAAGTTAGACATTTTTCCACTTTCAAGAAGAAAACAATAGCATGCATATAAAAAAAAAAATATGACAAAAAAAGTGAAGAATATTGCATAGTACTACAATATCATAAAAGATTCTTAGTACCCATTATTTGAAAAGGCAATTTATCAAAAATAAATAACAAAATAATGATTAAAAAGTAATAACAACAACTCCATTAACAAGTTGACTTCTATATTCAATGTATGGTGAATGATTTTCAGAAAATGTTAGGACCAACTGTGGAAACATGATCATTTCCTTGGTTGACTAGAAGGAAAATCAACAAGTAAAATTGGTTTTGTCTGAAGAAAATTCTAGAAATTTTTGAAGAAACTTGCCTGTGATCTTGTCATTGACAGATGAGGAAGAACCATTTGAATAAGAGAAACCAACTCCAATTGGTGTCTCCAAGTACAACACATTTGCTTCTGCAAATCAATTAAGCATATATCAAACATAATGTTATTAATTTTTTGGTCCTTTTAGAACTACCCATTTCACAAATTTTTCTTTAGAACTAAAAATACCTCTGTTCCAGCTATATTCATTCCTCACCAGTACTTCACCACTAGGCCTAAATGGCCCATTCTCAGAGAATGCCCCAACACCCAATGAAGAACAACCAGGCCCTGCAACCAAAATCAGAGAAACATTCAAAACCCCATGTATTTTATTTCTATATATATATAGTAATACTTGTATAATGTGTGTGTGTGAACAATAAAGAAGTTGAAGACATTCAAAAACCCATATAGTTTCTATCTTTATATATATATATATATATATATATATATATCTACTACTACTTGTATATAATTGAATATTCATATAATAATGTGTGTGTGTGTGTGTGAACAAGAGAGAAGTTGAAGACCTCCATTTAACCAGAGAACAAGAGGCTTGGAAGATGGATCTAGCTCTGCTTCAACAAAGTAGTAGAACAGAGCTCTCTGTTTCTTCTCATCAAGAGTCACATACCCAGAGAACTGTTGGAAGCTTACTTGGGGTTGTCCAGGTAAGTGCGTGATTTTATCAAATGCAGAGAGAGATGAATCTACTTTCATGAACAACAATGTGAGCTGTGACAAAGCCATGGTCAATGCCAAGGTTTTCCATTGTAAAGATGGCATGGCCTTTTAGTCTGGAGAGCAAAGAAGCTATAGAGAAGTGTGTGTGTGTGTGTGTGTGTGAGAGAGAGAGAGAGAGAGAGAGGAAACTGCAAAGATGTTGCTCATTTTGGGAGCATTATATAAAGAGAGAGGAGTGTTGTTTTGCTGTTATTATTATATTTCACTATATTGCACTTTTGTCGTTTCAGAGACTCTCAAGTGTGGAGCTGAAAGAGAGGTGAGATGACTCAGAGGACCCTATAAAATGTCTCTTTCTTTATATATTGGAAATGTTAAATTCATCCTTTTAACATTTTCATTTTTCAAAAGAATACCAAGTTTATGGTGTTAAAATTCAAATAATTGCTGAAATCTATCAGTTGATTGTTAAATAATAAAAATTCTTACGTAGCAGGTAAATTTGGGAGGAAATCCGCGAAAATAGTGTGTTGATTTTATGGAGAACTAGGAGTGACGAATAATTGGGTGGAGTAGAGTTGATAATTCGTGTCAACACGTCGATCCACGTGTCAACAGGGCAATTTGGTACTAGTCGACACGAAAATCAAATATTTTAAATATAACACAATCCAACAAAAAAAATTAAAAATAAAAATGAAACTGAAATTGAATTTGACACGATTCAGTAATAGTTTATTAATATATTTCAATCCATGATCAATTAGAGAACTAAAAAAATCAGTAAATAAATATAATAATAAATATTATTGTGTCAGAAATTGTCAGTTCTAGGGTGGAGGGTTTGCTTGTATGTTGCGATAAGGGTATATCGAACTCAGATGATATCGGTTTTAAAAATAAAGTATCCAACAAATATTGATATTATTTAACGATCATTTTTTAAAAAATATTGTGAACCAAACCATACGTAACATGTCAGACCATACATCAAATTATGATTAATTGCCTTCTGGCTTTATATAAAATTATATTACAAATCACATGAGTTATTTGACAACTTTCTGTCATATTTATGTAACAAATTAACATCACTATATTACATCTTTATTTTATGTGTTGCACCCTCAGGAGGATGTTGCACTGCAATGAAGGAATAAGATGATCCTATTAATCTGCTCTCACTCTCTATGCATAATTGTGTATATACAAGTGTTTATATATATATATTGCTGACTGAGGCTGGGTCAGGACTAGCAGGTGAAGGTGGGGTGTGACTGTTTATGAAAATGAAAAGAGAATGAAACACTGAGGTGTTATATCAGGAGGTGTAAATGACAGTCCCCACAGAGATTGTTCTTTGTTTGAGGCCAATGCATAGGCCAAAAAATTACAGACTATTGATAAGAACTAGAGAAGGAATAGGAAATATTGGGTTTCAAAGGAAAGGAGCTTTACAGGACAACTTTTTCTTTTTGTGAATATGGTATCAATGTATTGTCAAGAAACAAAAAAAAAAAAAAAAAAAGTTGTCATCCATTTGGAATTTTCAGAAATAAAGTTTGGCATATTCATGAATCATGAGGACTTGTATCAATAGCAAGTTAGCAAACCCCAAATTTCACATGTTCCAATAAGTAAAGGGGAGGTTTGAAAGACAACTTTGACCATACCCCAATTCACACTCAATAGCCTTTTTGAGTAAATTTTTTAAAAGAAAAAAAAAAAAGTGGAGATTTGATCCATAGTTTTGTAAAACAAGGCTTCACAAAGTTTTGATGTTTGAGAAGGGGTAGCATGAAGGTATGTTAGGGTTTTGAAAGAGGAGAAGAGAGAGACCAGTTTGATTGACATTTCTCAAGATTTGGACAAATTTCACATAAGTGGAGCGTTTGAGGTTATTACAATAATCTCCTTTAATAGGTCCAAAGTATTTAAATTTAATGTGAAAATTTCACTCTAACCTTAATATTTTTGGACTTATTAGTATATACAAGCTTTGTACTGTCTTTTTATTAGGGGGTTGCCGAGCTCACAAATTAAATGTGAGAGTAATTGTAATAAATCTCAAATACTTCAATTTGTCTGAAATTTGTTCAAATCTCGAGAAACATGTAATTTACTAATTTTCAATTAGATCATGGAGGAACTTTCTACTTTAATGCCTAAGATAAACCTTGTCCAAATAACAATATTCTCTATTTTGAGTTATTTTTTTCTTTATTTATTTTATTATTATTTTTTCTTATTTTTTTTAAATCAACTTCACCAATTTCTTTTAATTATAGCGAAAAGGTGAGGTGCAGTGGTGGTCATCCAAGAAAATGTGCCTAAAGGGGAGCTTGAAGCTCACTCAAGCCTTTATGGAGTCTTGAGATAGAAGTTAAATTCCACTTTTTCTTTCTTTAATTCAAACTTTTTTTCTTTTCTTCTTTCCCAATTTTATTTATTTATATTTTTCTTTTGCTCTTTTGCACTCTTATAAAGGAAAAGCCATCTAACTTTAAAGATTGAAATCAAAACCATCAGAGTTCTCGCTTCAGCTTTATGAGTACGCTTAAATTGGTCCTGCGGTGAAAAAATTTAAGAACCCTAATTCAATCATTACATTTACACAAAATACATGGACAGAATCAAACTAAAAAAAATTACACTTTAGACATAAGAAAAAATTATTCCGGCAATATGAACAATGGAAAAAAAAAAAAACAGAGTACATATAATAATGCCTAGGAGTGGTTTAAAAGGTAAAACTCAAAGTGGGTTGGAAATTGGAACCTGCAAAAGTTTTGTCCATAGTGTGTATATGCGTGCGCGCTTGTGTTTTAGTGTGTTGTAGCTGGTGAAATGAGGCACGATATGAATTCAAAGAGTTATAGTTGATCATAAAAGTGTTTAAATTGTATAAGGATTTACCTAAACACGATACGAAAATATTAGTGTCGAATTATTGTCAAACTTGAATAACCCGAACAACTCGTTTGACATGATTATATTTATATTCATATTTTTTTTCTCTTCTCTAATTAGTTATGAGTTGAAATATATTAATAAGTTGTAATAATATCGCATCAAATTCAATTTAATTTTAGTTATAAACATGTTAAATAGTTCATTTTATATTAGATTGTGTCAAATTTAATTTAATATTTATGATAAATAGATTAAACGAGTTATATGAATTGAGTCGAGTTATCTGTTTAATTAATGAATTAAGTTAAAATTAAATATATTTGATATATATATTAATAAAAAAATTCGATACGATTTATTTCAACCCCACCCAACATGAAGACAAATAGACACCCGTATGATAAGACAGTGATATATATTATATATATATATAGAGAGAGAGATGACGGTGTCAAGGTAGGAATGATATCCACTTGAGAATGTTGGAGAAAAAAATGATTCACGCCTGCAAGGCTGGGAATGACATGACATGACACGATGAGGTGGCATATTAATGCCTATGTGGACCAAACATTAGTGAAGCTCAGGTAATATAACAGTAACAGAACAGTGGTGTGAGTGGGAGACAGTACCTAAAGAGACCGAAAGGCCTTCCTTTTGTTCATTATATAATGCGGGCTCATGTATCCTCAAGTATCAACTAACTTCTATCCAACTGGAAGGAGGGGCTGATAAGATGATCATTCTAAAGTTATTAAAGGTCGTATTTGATAGATTCTCAATTTTTTTATTTTTTAATAAGAAGAAAAATAGAAATAGAAGTGAATAGAATTGAAATTAGTATATGGTAGCTTTTTCAAAATTAACAAACTCTTCTAAATTTTTTATCAAATTTTATTAAAAAAAAAATCAAAAATAATATTTAAAAAGTTAATTCAAACTGATATTAAAACTAACAATACACTCTAGATTTGTTTTGGCCATATCAATTTTGGTTGTCGTCCTGATAACTGTGTAAACATACTAGGATACTATCGACTTTAAAAGTAAATATTTACCGTATAAATATTGATATCACCTAACAGTATTTGCACATTTCATAAAAAACAAAAAGTAAAATTATTTTAGCAAACATCCTTTAATTTTATTTTTTATTATTTACATTCAATAGCAATAAGTAAAATATATTTGGGTAAATACCATTGACACCCCCTCAAAGATACCATAATCCCACATAGACCCCTCGATATTCACTATTTCCACTCAGACCCTCTCAAAATTGAATTTTGTCCCACAAAGACCCCCTCCATCTCCACGCCGTTAAAATGTGCCGTTAACCACCCTGTGAATTGTCTATTTTGCCCTCAAAATGATATAAAATGACATACATATCCTTCTTCTTCTTCAATTTGGGCATCCCAAAACCCTAACCCTAATTTATATATAGAGAGAGATTAAAAGTGAGAAATTGGGAGAGAGATTGAAGATGTGGATTGTATATATTGCATACCCATATATACATATATATATATGCTGCTATATATACCCATATACCCATATACATACCTGTGTATATATATATAGTTGTTATATACCCGTATATATATATAGCAGCTATATACCCGTATATATATATAGATGTTGTTATATATATGTATAGATTTATATATATGTGTGTGTATATATATATGTATAGATCTATATATATATATGTGTGCGTCTGTGTGGCAATGTGTGCAGAGGTGTGTGTGTGTGTGTGTGTGTGTGAGAGAGAGTATTAAATAAATTTTAAATGTTTTTTTAATTTTATATTTATTTTCAAATTTAGTATTTTTTTTAAAATTTAATATATATATTTTGAATTTTATAATTATTTTCGAAATTTAATATATATTATTTGAATTTTATATGTTTTTTTTTTAATTTTATATATTTGTCTTGAATTTAATATAGTTTTTTTTAAAAATCAAAATTTATATATATTTTTTATTTTATATTTATTTTAGATTTTATAATTTGTTTTGAAATTTAATATATATTTTTGAATTTTATATGTTTTTTTAAAAAAATTTATATATTTGTTTCAAAATTTTTATGTTTTTTGCAATTTTTATATTTATTTTCGAAATTTAATATGTTTTTTTGAAAAAAAAATAATTTCGAAATTTATATATATTTTTAATATTATATTTAGTTTCGAATTTATAATATTTTTCAAATTTTAAAATATTTTTTTTTGAATTTTATATATATTTTGAAAATTTAATACAATTTTTTTTGAATTTTAAATATTTCTTTCAAATTTTATATATTATTTTTGAACTTTATAATTTAGGTATGTTTTTTTAAATTTAAATATTTTTTTCAATCTATATATTTTTCCCCTTTTTATATATTTTTTTCTAATTTTTTATATTTTTTCAGATTTTAATATAATTTTTCAAAATTTTATATTTTTTTTGCATTTCAGATTTTATATAATTATTTTTGAATTTTAAATATTTCTTTCAAATTTTATATATTATTTTTGAATTTTATAATTTATATATTTTTTAAATTATATATATATTTTTTCGTAAAATATATATATTTTTTCATAATATATATATATATATTTTCGTAATATATATATATTTTCATGATATATATATTCGTAATATATATATATATTTTGAGCATATGAATAATTTCACACTTTATATATTATCCTAATGTAATAAGTGAAACCTCAGGGGGTGCTACTGCAATTTACCCTTTTTTAAATATATATCGAAGGGCAAATTAGTAATTTCATAATAAAATGTTAGTAAATTTAATGGCCGTTTGTCAGAGGGGATCCGTGTGAAAATATTCAATATTGAGGGAGTTTGTGTGTGATTAAGATTTCTTTGAGGGGGTGTCAGTAATATTTACCCACTATATTTCATGCTATTAAACAGACCGAAAATATTGTAAAAATATACAGCACTTACATAACATGATCCGTTAATTCAAAACCTGGATTGAGTTTATTAGCGCATTTAAATCCTAGCCACTAGTAGTTGTTTTCTCTTAATATAAACAAATAATTCATAAGTTCACTTTGAGAAGACATTGGATACAACGGGAATAAATAAATGTTATCACAAGTCAATAATAGAAATGGATATAATATATGCAAATATTCTATTGTAAACACCTAAAAATGTTCAACACTTCTTCCAATACCTCTATTAATTTTTGGAATTTCTTTATATACATATCCTAAATGGACTTCATCCTGTACATTTAATCAGGGTCCTTTATTACATACCTCCTCTGAATGGGCTTTATTATTGGGTTCATAAATATCTTGCTGGCCCATAAACTTGATGGGCCTGATGACAGATGGGCTCAATTGGGCTGGACATTTTCACTATTACACAGGCCCTATCCTTTGTGATGGGTTGTCGATCTTCCCGGCCCATTAGAAAGGATACAGAGTGGGGACAAGATACATCACCCCTGATCGGGATGACGTGGCTGACACAATTAATACGACGGTTGTACAATCATTGTAACATTTGAAATTCGTGGTCCGGGTGGCCTTGGTTGGTGAGAAGGGAGGCGCACGTGAAGCGAGGTGACGTTTCGGTTCCCGAGCGCACGGCTTTTCAAGCGCCCCTGAGGCTTCTATAAATAATGCCTACAGTGCTATGGATTCATTCCGTTTCACAGTTTTAAAAATTTTTAGAGAGCTCCCTGCACTTGAGACCTTGACTTATCATTGCCAGAGTCTACCTCCACTCTCAGGAAAGCGTCAGAAATCCTTCGGGGTTCATCTTAGAGTAAGTTATTTCTTTTCATCTTAGCGTCTTTCTTTTCGAAATGTCTGATAGTGATGATACTCGGTCGGGTAGCGACCGTCTACCCTCCTCTGTAAACCCGGACGCATCCCTTAGTTCACCCTCAGTGGAGGTGGTTAGGACAATTGTGTCTAGCCCACCTGAAGTTAACCAGAATGTAGCAGCAGCCGGAAATCCGGTTGCAGGGGTTTCGGGGGATCAGTTCTATGCTGATCCCATTCCCCCTATGAACAGGGTAGAGACAGTATTAAAAAGGTTAAGGGTTAAATGCGGGGTACCCGATGGGGTGATTATCAAAAATTACCCTAAAAAGTATGATTTTAGGAAGGGCGAGGGAATTTTGGACCATCAGATTTTGTTGTCGGCTTTTCACCTTCAGGTTATTAGATTCCCGATCCAGCCCTTCTTCCTTTATGCCTTAGCCACTTTAGGCTTGGCCCCACTTCAGGTGGGACCTAACTTCTTCCGGGTCCTGGCCATGATCTTGATGATCAATCGGGATCTGGGACTTGACCTTGGTCTGGCGGAACTTCTGTTTTGTTACAAGATACAGGCCCAGAAGGAGTGCAGGGGCCGGTACAACCTTTTTCCCATTAGTGGGAGGAAAATTTGTGATGGTACGGAAAAATCCAATAAAGGGTGGAAAGAGAGGATGGTCCTTGTGAGCGGGAGTTGGAGACTCCCGAGCTCATCTAGATTCAAAGTACCCAATGAGTTTAACCAACACCTTTTCCCCTCTTTCAAGCCATTCCATAGGGGGGTATGCAACTGTGATCAGTGCAATGATAAGTTGGGCCTCCATGTGCTTGAGTTTTTGGGAGCACCCGATGAATATAAAACCTCAAACTATATCAGAACCCGTTATGAATTGCTTAAATCAAAAATTTGGGGACAGCCTTTGAGGATGTGTACCAGTTTCTTAACAGGTTCTAATTTGCAGGCCCTATCCACAGAGATGCTGAGGATCCCGCAGGCGGTGTTGAAGAAGAAGAATAAGCGGGCAGTCGGGCCTCAAGCCTCAAATTCAGCCCCCGGTGAGATCCAGACCGGGCAGGGATCACAAAGTGTTCCAACCCCTCCGGCTGTTCCCGTTATCCCGCCCCCAGTAGAGAATATCCCGGTAGTTCCATCTCCACCGATGGGAAATGTGCAAACCGGCCAGGCTCCTACTCAAGGATCAGAGGAGGTTGTTCAATCCTCAGTGGATGTTCCCATCCCTGAATTCCGATTAGTTGAAGGGGAAACGAGCCTGACGGGGGCGCGACATCCCCGATCGGAGGAGAATCCACCCGAACGGTCCGTCAGGGCCCGAACGTCTACGCAGGAGTCTCCTATCGTTCTAGATGACAGTGGGGCCGCAACTGAAAAGGAGCTGCCCGTGCCCTGGGCGCCGAAGATTAGACTCCCGGGCGGCGACTTTCTGGTTGCAGGGCACGCAACAATTGACAACGACACTGCCCTTCGGGCTATGAGATCTCAGATCTGGACACCCATAGACCGAAAGAGATTGAGAAACATCGATCGGGAGGAGTTGGCACTGACAGGTCCAGAGGTTGCTATGAAGGTAGTGCTTGAATCTACAGACTCCTCCATTGCTTTTAATATTTTATTTATTTCCTTATCAGGCTAACACTTGATCTTTTGGCAGATGCTCTACCTGACGCAAGCTTATAATGCGAAACTGGAGGAGGACTCCAACTTGCTTAAGAAGTCCAACGAGCTCCTGAGACTGAAAGAGGAATCTCGAATGAAGGTCGCCGCCAAACTGTCCATATCCAACGAAAAGTTGGATGTCCAGTCCCGAAGGGCAATCGCTGCAGAGCAACAGCTTCGGGCGGCTGAAGACAAAATTAAGGAAATGGAAGCAGTTCGGCGGGCTCTCTTTGCTGAGACGGAGGCCCTGAAGGCTGAGAATGGGAGCCTGAAAGCTAATATTGAGAACTTGACGGCTTCCAATTCGAAGCTCCTAGAGGAGAGGGCTGAGATTGAGAATCTCCTCGCTACGGAGAGGTCGGTGGTGGAGATGTGCCACCGGGGTGGGAACGAAATGTATAAGCGTTTCTGCGAAACCTCCCAATACCGGATCGGGTTTAGATGGAGGTCATGCTTTAGTGACATGCAGAAACCCGTCGAAGAAAGGACTTTTGCCTCGGTGGAAGAACTGGATGAGAGTTTGGGCATTTCCCCACCGTACGACGATCCGGTTGGTGGTCCAGACGACGTTCGTTTTTGCGAGTTCCTGACCAAGCCTCTCCCAGGAATGAGCATAACTGCCCCTCCTGATCCTCCGGCTCCCGATGGGGCCATCGTTTCAGTGAACCCAGATGTATCAGGCACCGGCGTCGTCCCTTAGCATTTACTGTTTATGAAATGCATTGTAAGCCTTGGCCACAGGGGCCCATTTTTAATGAAACATAATTGGTTTTGTCCAGTCGACTTTTGACTTTTACAGTTATAACGAATATTGGTTATTTTGTTTATTTTTGCAAAGTTTTACAGTTAATGCATCACTTAACCGGGATCCGTGTTGTGACTTCGGGCTCCTTAGGCCATGCGAAAGTCAATGCAACACTTGGTTTATTTTTGGAACAAGGATCACTTCAGGATCTGTGTTGTGACTTCGGGCTCTTCAGGCCATGCGAAAGTCAATGCAACACTTAGTTTATTTTTGGAACAAGGATCTCTTCAGGATCTGTGTTGTGACTTCGGGCTATTCAGGCCATGCGAAAGTCAATGCAACACTTGGTTTATTTTTGGAACAAGGATCACTTCAGGATCTGCGTTGTGACTTCGGGCTATTCAGGCCATGCGAAAGTCAATGCAACACTTGGTTTATTTTTGGAACAATGATCACTTCAGGATCTGTGTTGTGACTTCGGGCTCTTCAGGCCATGCGAAAGTCAATGCAACACTTGGTTTATTTTTGGAACAATGATCACTTCAGGATATGTGTTGTGACTTCGGGCTCTTCAGGCCATGCGAAAGTCAATGCAACACTTAGTTTATTTTTGGAACAAGGATCTCTTCAGGATCTGTGTTGTGACTTCGGGCTCTTCAGGCCATGCGAAAGTCAATGCAACACTTGGTTTATTTTTGGAACAATGATCACTTCAGGATCTGTGTTGTGACTTCGGGCTCTTCAGGCCATGCGAAAGTCAATGCAACACTTAGTTTATTTTTGGAACAAGGATCTCTTCAGGATCTGTGTTGTGACTTCGGGCTATTCAGGCCATGCGAAAGTCAATGCAACACTTGGTTTATTTTTGGAACAAGGATCACTTCAGGATCTGTGTTGTGACTTCGGGCTCTTCAGGCCATGCGAAAGTCAATGCAACACTTGGTTTATTTTTGGAACAAGGATCACTTCAGGATCTTCGGGCACACCAGCAGATTTTATGATTTACTTAATTGGCCATAATAATGATTTTTAATGACCAGTAGCTGTAGCCTTTTTACAAAAAGATCCAAGTAAAAATAGGACTTGGACCATCAAGGGTAGTACCTCTTGAGGCGAGAGGCGTTCTGGGAGTTTGGTTCCATTCCGCCATCAATATTCCTTCGGACTCGGTATGCTCCGCGACCGATGACTTCAGTGATGGTGTACGGGCCCTCCTAGGGCTCCCTGAGCTTGCCTACAAGCCCGATTTTACGCCTAAGGACCATGTCCCCGATCTGGAACTCTCTTCTTTTGACTCTTTGATTGAAGTGGTTCCGGACTTGCTGTTGGTAAGCAGCCAGCCTAATCCCGGCAGCCTCCCTTCTTTCATCCAGAAGATCAAGATTCTGAGCCAAATGCTGGTTACTTGGTCCCTCGACCCAGGCCTCACTCCGGAGAGTTGGAACTCGGACCTCAGTCGGAATAACAGCTTCGGCACCGTACGCCATGGCAAAAGGGGTCTCTCCCGTGGGTTGTCTGGGGGTCGTTCTGTATGACCAGAGAACTTCGGGCAGTTTCTCTAACCAGGCCCCTTTGGCTTCTTCAAGTTTTTTGGCCAGAGTGTTGAATATAGTTCGATTTGTCCTTTCCGCCTGCCCGTTCCCTTGCGGGTAGCCGACGGAAGACGTGTTCTGGTTGATACCATGTTCGGCAAAGAATGCTCTAACCTCCTTGTTGTCCAGGTTTGTTCCGTTGTCCATCATGATCGTTCTTGGTAGCCCGAATCTGCATATAATGTTGGTCCATACGAACTTGACGACGTGACTCCCTTTGACGGTGGGATAGGCTTCTGCTTCAACCCATTTGGTGAAATAGTCGGTTGCCAGAAGGACGTACGCATTCGACCGGATTGCTTTCGGTAAGGGTCCCACTATATCCATTCCCCACCGGGCGAATGGGTGCGGTACTATAGTGGGATGCAGGAACTCAGCTGGGCGATGGATT
Organism: Cornus suecica; assembly: GCA_963922005.1. Lineage (NCBI taxonomy): Eukaryota > Viridiplantae > Streptophyta > Magnoliopsida > Cornales > Cornaceae > Cornus > Cornus suecica. Next base: position 8,215,819 of record OY998245.1, read on the forward strand.
GCATCCCCGTGCATTTGACAGGGCTTGCACCTTCGGACGTATTCTTCGGTATCCCGAGAAAGGTAGGGCCAGAAGTACCCTTGAGACAGCACCTTATGGGCGAGGGACCTGCTGCCGGAGTGGTTTCCACAGGCTCCACTGTGAATCTCGTGCATCACTGCTCTAGATTCTGACGGCGTGATACATCTCAGGTAGGGACCAGAAAAGGATTTTCGGTAGAGTTGCCCGTTTATTATTGAGTACCGAGCCGAATTCCTCCTGACCTTGTGAGCTTCAGCTTTACTTTCAGGAAGAGTTCCATTACGTAAGTAATTTACCAGGGGATCCATCCAACTGGGCTCCCATGGGATGAGCATTACTCGTTCGGGCTCTTGAATGCTGGGCCTCTGAATAAAATCCAACAGTGCAACCCGAGTTAGATCCTCTCCCGCTGAGGAAGCTTGATTAGCCAGGTGGTCAGCCTCAGAGTTTTCATTCCTGGGGATTTGGGTAAAGGTAACTTTGTGAAAACTTTCTGTCTCCTTCAAAACTAGCGCTCGATACAACTTCATTGTCGGGTCCTTTGTTTCGTATTCCCCGTTGATCTGACGGACAATTAGTTGAGAATCACTGTGTACTGCTAAGGACTGAATTTTGAGGCTTCTGGCTACCCTCAAACCGGATACGACGGCCTCGTACTCTGCCTCATTGTTTGTGGCTGGGAACTGCAACTGCACCGACATATGAAGGCGTGTCCCATCAGGTGTTAAAAATTCTAGGCCAATTCCTGATCCGGAAGAGCTGGCTGATCCATCCACAAAAATCTTCCATGTATCCAGTTCACTGCCCGGGTCTGGCTCCTCAGTCTCACTTTCGAGCAAAAAGTCCGCTACAGCCTGTCCTTTGATGGAGACCCTGGGTATGTATGTCAAATCATATATGCCCAACTCGATGGCCCACTTAGAGATTCGCCCTGAAAGGTCAGGCTTCGACATAATAACCCGTAGGGGTGTAGCTGTTGGGACAACGATCGGGTGGGCTTCAAAATAATGCCTTAGCCTTCTCTTGGCGTTCACCAGTGACAGAATCAGTTTTTCTTGCCTGTTGTATCTAGTTTCTGCCTCAGCCAAGGATTTACTGGTGTAGAATATTGGCATTTGAAGATTCCCGTCCTCTCTGATGAGGGCGGCGCTGGTTGAAGCGGAGGATACTGCCAAATAAAGGTATAAGACTTCATCGGGGGTTGGTGTAGACAAGACAGGGGGCATGGTCAAATATTCTTTTAGCCCCGCCAGGGCCTCCGATTGTTTGTGACCCCAGATCTCTCCCTTCTTTACCTTTATTGCCTGAAAGAATGGTCGGCAGCGATCAGTGAGTCGTGAGATGAATCTGCTAAGTGCTACCACTCTTCCCGTCAAGACTTGAACGTCTTTATGTGTTCGGGGCTCCTTCATCTCTAGCAGGGCTTTGACTTGTGTCGGGCTGGCTTGGATACCAGTCCGGTCCACGATGTGCCCCAGGAACTGCCCAGATGATACACAAAAAGAACACTTTGCTGGATTAAGCTTCATGCCATGGGACCTGAGGGTAGCGAACACTTGGCGCAGGTGAGTGATGTGGTCCTCCTTCTTTCTGCTCTTGACTACAGTATCATCAATGTAGGCTTCGATTACTGTGCCCATCATGCCTTTAAAGATCTTGTTGACCAATCTCTGGAAAGTAGTACCTGCATTTTTCAGTCCGAAAGGCATAACTTTAAAGCAGTATGTACCTGTTTCAGTAATGAAGGAAGTCTTTTCCTCATCCTTAGGGTTCATTTTTATTTGGTTGTAACCTGAATAGGCATCCAGGAAAGTTAGACGGTCATAGCCCGAGGTAGCGTCAACCATCTGGTCGATCTTTGGGAGTGGAAAACTATCCTTCGGGCATGCCTTGTTCAAGTCGGTGAAATCAACGCAAACTCTCCACTTGCCATTTTTCTTTTGGACAACCACGACGTTGGCAAGCCATTCGGGATACCTGACTTCCCGGATGAAGCCGGCCTGGAGCAGTCTGGATACCTCATCTGCTATAATTTGGTTCCGATGTGCACCCATTCGCCTTTGCTTTTGCCTGATTGGTTTGACGTTTGGGTCAACATGCAATGAGTGCTGTGAAACGTCGGGATCTATCCCCGGCATGTCTGTATGCTCCCATGCGAAGACGTCGGAGTTGTCCTGCAGCAATTGTGTTAGTTCTTCAAATTCAGAATCGGTGAGGGTTGTACCTGCAAAAGTAACTTTTTCCGGGCTGTTGGGCACAACACAAATCGGTTGTAGTGGTTCAACCACAGTCGGGGTAGCTGGCTCCCCATTCTTTAATTGCTATTTGGAGCACGAACTTTGCTCCTTCGATCGAGGTACCCCTGGGGCCTGAGCCTTCCGGATCTCCTTCAGAGTGACCGAATAACATTCCTTGGCGGCCACCTGGTCACCCTTGACATCAATGGTGCCTGTACCGTCAGGGCTTAAGCATCTCATGACCTGGTGAAGAGTTGAAGGCACACCTTGCATTCGGTGAATCCATCCCCTTCCCATAAGCAGATTGTAGGAGGGTTTGGCGTCCACCACAACGAACGTCTCGTTCAGGGTCCTATGGGCGGCAGACACAGGTAACTGAACTTCACCGATCGGCTCGATCTGCCTGCCGTCAAAACCCGCGATGGGGCACCGGGATGTCATAATTTCAGAAGGGTTGATTTCGAGCTTTTCGAAAGCCCATTTGGTGATTATGTTGGCACTGCTCCCAGGATCGATCACGACTCTTTTCACAAGGTAGTTGGCCACCATTAGGGTCACAACCAGAGGGTCTTCATGCGGGGTTTGGACGCCTCGAAGGTCCGACACCGAGAAAGTGATGTGAGTTTCTTCAGCCTTGTACCGGGCTTCACTAATTTCGTTGACTTTTCTCATTTTGTGGGCTTTCCGTAGATAGCTTCGGCGCGATCCTTCGGTTTCTTTGGGTGGGGGGCCACCATGAATCATATTGATGATTTTAACCGGTTGTGCATTCGAGGGGTTTCGAGGGACGTCGGGGGCGCGTTGATCGGTTCTTGGCCTGTCTCGTTGTACGTAATCCCGGAGTACTCCGCGAAGTAGTAACGTCTCCACCTGTTGCCTTAGATTGCGGCATTCGTTAGTGATGTGCCCGAAATCACCATGGAAAGCGCAGTGTTTTGTCTTGTCTCTCTGGTCAAGTGGTTGTCGCATGGTAGGGGGTTGCTGGAAAATCCCCTTGGCCTTGTTCTCCTGGTAAAGCTTTGCAAGGCTCACCTTCAGGGGTGTTATCCTTTCTTCTAACCTGGGTCGTTTGGATGGCTTTGGGATTGATAATCCCGCTGGGGCAGACGATCCCGGTGGAGTTGATCGCTTCCGATCGGTCAATCGATCCTTGGACTGAATTTCAAGGCCGACAAAGGCTGATCTTCTCTGCCTGATAGTTTCTTCCTCTTCAATTCTCAAGTACCCCTGGGCCCTAGAGTTTAGTTCCCCAATTCCCGATGGAGGGCGCTTCACCAAGGATTGATGGAATTTTGTTCCAGGAATGAGGGTCATCCTGAATGCCTCGACCGCAGAGTGCTGGTCACAATTATCCACAGAAGAGGACTCGATGTTGAATCGGGATAGAAAGCTTTTCAGTGACTCTCCTTTCTCCTGGATCATGGTGAAGAGGCAGGATATGGTCTTCTTCTGTCTCTTGTTTCCATAATACTGGGCGATGAAGAGCCTGGTCAACTGTTGCCAGCTGCCAATGGATCGGGGTGGCTGCTTCCTAAACCATAATAGGGCGGCCTCAGCAAGGCTTGTGGAGAACACCTTACATAGCAGGGACTCGTTCTCGGCGTACATGGTCATTTTCTGATGAATTTGGTATATGTGCTCTTCGGGATCCCGCGTGCCATCATAAGGGGTGAACTGTGGCATAGCGAACTTCTTTGGGAAAGGCTCTTGGGTTATTTCCTGAACGAAAGGCGACTGTATCAATTCAGTGGACGCCTGGATGGCCATGTCGTCCGTAGATCGAGACCTCAAATCTCCGAGAACTTTCCTTTGGAACTCGTCCATCATTGCTTGAAGTTTCTGGGGGGTTATAGACTCGTCGACTGCTGGAGCCTTTCGCGAGCGCTGAGAAGATTCGGCGTGCTCTTCAGGTTGGTTCAGAGAATGGTCGATCGCCGCCACCGGAGGGTTAGGTGTAACTGCCGGTGAGGCAGCTGCTGGTGGAGCCAACCTCTCCCTGAGCTCTGCATTCGGTTTCTCCAAGGCCATGCTACGTTCCTCTGCAGCCGCCAAGCGTTGAAGAATTTGCTCCATGGTCTGGGAGTCCTCTGCACGATTGTCCTCAGTGGGCAGAATGCCTGCCTGTGAACGGGTGACTGACATTCTCGTCCGGGGAGGCGGTGAGTGGAGGTTTTTTGGAAGTGGAGGGTCTTTTGCCTGTCAAACAGACTTAGCTTTTCGAGATGGGAAGAAGGAGGCGATTTTACAGGTACCGAAGGGCATTTGAAAAATCAGGAACCTCTCTCATTCCCACAGACGGCGCCAATGTGTAAACACCTAAAAATGTTCAACACTTCTTCCAATACCTCTATTAATTTTTGGAATTTCTTTATATACATATCCTAAATGGACTTCATCCTGTACATTTAATCAGGGTCCTTTATTACATACCTCCTCTGAATGGGCTTTATTATTGGGTTCATAAATATCTTGCTGGCCCATAAACTTGATGGGCCTGATGACAGATGGGCTCAATTGGGCTGGACATTTTCACTATTACATCTATCACTTGTGTCTGATATGCACCAGTTATCTTGGGATACAACGTATGCACGACCTGTGTAGGGGCAACCGCCCCCACTGAATTTTTTTTTCGTTTATTACTCTTAAATTCTAAATAATTATGATTCTGTCCCCACTAAAAATTTGCAAAAACTCCCTAAAACCCCACATAATTTAGAATTATAATAATTTTTTCCCCACTCACCTAAATCTCTAGGTCCGTGTCTAATACCACGTGAGACTTATTCTCGTAATATTCAATAATGTTTTCTTTTATATATAGACACTTGAATTCTCAACTTCAATTTTAACATATTATTAACCTACTTTCCTTTGACCCAATGATGGTATGAAAATATTTTATATCAAAATATAAAGACCTGTTTACTTTATATTTCTAAAAGTTAACAAAATATTTGTTTTCGTTGAACTATCTTTTGTTGTAAAAAAATAATTTTCGGTCTTAAAAATTACGCTAAACCTTTTTTTACATGCGCAACTTTCCACTATAAAGAACGCTAGCTATTTCTTCTCGAGCGTGTTCACCAAGAAGGCAACTCCCACAATAATATTGAGCTCACATGCTTCTTCCGCCCCATAATCAACCATTATTTTTTATTGAAATTATATATATATACATGTGGGATTAATAAATCCCGAATTGATTTTTGATAGAGAAGCATGGGTCATTGAAATTAAAAATTGATACTTCACACAGGAATGTCCTAGTATCAAATGCGAAAACCATGGAAATGAAAAGCGTGCTGAAATATATTTCGATTGGATAAGGCTTATACATGATATATATATATATATATATATAATTATATATACACGTGAACTAATATTATAAGCCAAGCTGCAGGAAAAATGCCCATAGGCCGCGTGACGGGACCGCACTCAGCGGTTTAAATATGGTGAAAAAGCTACTTTTTAACGGGAATTTGCAAAGCTATCAACGGACATTTTACAAATAAATATTCCATTAGGAAACTGACAAAACATCTTCTCATACTCGAATCTCTTCTTGTGAAGTCGTTTTACCACTGTACCTGTGTGCCTGTCTTATTTACCTGTCTGGTTCTAAGATTAAAGAGTGTCTATATAATGGCCTCTAAAAAAAAAACAATTTAGTTTATTTTTACATTTCTAACTTTTTCAGGTATTTAATTTTATTATATTTTTATTCTACTTTTGTGGTACATTAACTTCCCCTTTTTGTGTTCTTTTGTTTTTCTTTAGTATGGCCTATTGCGTTGTATTTGTAGACAAAAATCTTATGATAACTAAAATAAAATTGACTAATTCAAATTTGTGACCTCCAGTTTCAATGAAATTATCTTTCCTTCTGATTTTTTTTTGATAATCATAGTGTCCAGACACATTAACTAATTCACGGGATCCGTACAAAACGACCCTCGACACGAATCGAGTAAGGCTCGAACTATGTCCGCAATCGTAATCCTAACAAATTATTTACTTCTAGTAGAATTCGAAAATAAGACATCGTGCTTCTTAAGTCACAAAGTCACAACTCTTTTCTAACTAGCCATTGAGATCCCAATGTACGTTTTGAAATGACGTCTAGTTATTATTTGAGAACCAAACTGATAAATTTTCTAATCTCTGCACATCGCCAAAGCTTCTTAGAAATGCTACCAAAAACACTGTACAACATACTTTCAACAATTTTTTCAGATGTTGGGTTTGATATAAACAATGCCCAGTGCTTAGAAAACTTGAAAAGCACATCAAGTATTTACCAAGTGTAAAACACTGCAAGTTCAGAAATATCTTCTCTACCTTTCACAGTGTAAGGTAAATTCGAGTCACTATAGGAACAAATGGGTGTGAATTTGTCACCAAGAAAGTAAAAAAAGTGAATAAGAAATGCTTTACTTGCCCTCTACATGCCAATCGACTCAGAATAAAAGGTTCAGGCACATTGCATTCCAATTCGCGGGGCTATATTCAACTTAGTATTAAGAGCAATTATCGTTTTGTCAAAATTTTACATTTTGATTTCTCTTTTATGATATATTACATCAAATAAACAAATCGAAATGACAAGAGGTACATTCACTAGGACAAAACCAGTACAATAACACAACCAGCCTAGTAGCCGCGTAAAGAAGCCTCAATATGGCATGTTTTAAAGAAAATTCTTCATCTTCTTGTAGATTTCTGTGCTGCAGAACTGGAAGAGTCATGGTCTATTTCCTTGCGAGAAGCTTCCCAGAGCCGTTGCTCAATACCCAATTTCCTCAGCTCCACAAGACCTTGCTCCACTAGCACACGAAACAAATGAAATGAACAAAAAATGCCGAGGTAAACTGAGAAAGTGGATATACAGATCACAACGTGCAACTCCGAATCAAGATGGATAATGCCAAGATACTCTGTGGTGACTACAATTCTACAACAATCAAAGCCCAGTCATGTTCTCGGGCTTTCAGAGTTGAAACGGGCAATTAAGTGTTATGGAAATAATTTCCAGTGCTTGTCTCCTAAAAGCGGCCATACAACACAAAGTTGAATATTTTTAGAAGTATCTATTATCAATTTCCACTGCATAAAATTTGCAAACAATAATAGTAATAGCACTAATAATTTTTTCACAATATTTTCCCGATCGAATATTTTTCACGGAACCAACTACGTTCAATGGTCTACAATTTTCTGAAAGTAAAACAGTGATGAAAACAACAGTGCACGAAGGGATACAACTCGTGTGAGTACAGAGGAGTTGAAGCTTCACATAAAAAAGATTAGAATTGATAATAAATTAAATATCTAATACAGTTTCATACAAATACATGCATACAAGTCTCCCTTTGTTTTGGCGTAAAATATACTCCAGGTAAATATTTTTCAAGTCGTGTAAAATACCTAGTTTTCTTATTTTTTGTGGTGTCATTTATTTATTTATTATGTTTTGGAATTTTAATAGAACTTCTTTTCACCTGGTGTTTGGCAAAAAGAGAATTCCATTTATGTACACAAAGAAAATATATTTCTTTTCCTTGCATTTAAGATAACCGAATACCAAACAATATTAAAATCTTTTCTAAAAATATTTTTCAAACAGAGTAGTACACTTCTACCAGTTTTATGTAATGACTATTGAACATTTGCTGAAAAGATATCCAATGGTCACATTTCTAAATAGAGGCCAGATTTACTAAAAAATAAATTCAGAAACACTATTATGTATCATAGTGCTATCACATTATCATTCAATAACAAATACCAAATTACCGAATGGAAATCCTGAACTAAGGATTGGTATCGCTATGTTAAGTTTGGGGAATATAAGCATAATAAGCAAAAATTACCGTCCACAGCATCATGTGAAGTTGGTGATTGTCCACTACGGTTAATCCAAAATTGAAGTCGTTTTTTGGCTTTCTCCTCATCTATACCATTGACTTTGGCTCTTCCCCAGAAATATGTAAGCCATGCCTGTTAATGTAAATATCCAATTAAAAGACCATCATTAACATTTGTATTTTCTAACACGCCCCTTGGCGCGCAGCCTTGTTTTGGTTCAACATGTGCTTCAAACCACTTCAATTTTCTAATAAGGGTGACGTTGATGTTTGAACCTCTGATACCATGTTTACTTGATAATTTTTTGTTTGATTTCAAAGTAATGATGTTGCTAATAGCAGTCAGAAACAAAGTTGTTACTTAGTGCACCAACCCAGTCTTTGGAAAAGAAAAAACAAAGGTAAAAATATTGACCAAGAGCTACCATTAACTTTTGGGCAAAGTGCAAAAAACACCTCTATAGTATTGGAAAAGCTCAAATAGCCCCCTATAAGTTCACATAACCCCCGAATAGTCAATTTGTGCTCAAATGAGGACTTGGCATCAGACCGCCGTTAACGGCTGAACGAATTGACTCAAATACCCTTTAATTTATTAAATAAAATATAATTTATAAAACAAGCTATAGAAGTGTTATTTGATCGAAAACATTATATGTATAAATTCTAGTAAGGGCATTTTGGGTATATGCTAGGGGTATTTTGGACATTAAGACCTACTAACAGTCAAATAGTTACGGCAGGGGAGTATTTACTATATTTTTTAATAATTAACGCACTTGTCTACCCTCAGTGAAGGATAGGGGTGTAATTTGATCAAAATAAATACTATATGGGTGTTTTTTACACTTTGCCCTTAACTTTTTACTGGCATAAGATATGTCTAGGTGGGTGGGTAATATTCAAGACTCACTAATTAAGTGTCATAAATCAAGAGAGTTACGTGGATACAAGCAGAAGTAACTAATGAAGAAAAACCAAACCTCCTTGAAAAGAACATCCTCAGATTCCTCTGGACTCAGTTCTGCAAGAACAAGGATATCAACTTTAAATTAGGCTCCAAATGTCAAATACCAAATCAGATAAATACAAGAAGATTTAGCTAAGCTTCAAATTTCAGTACGCTTACACGTAAAGATGAGATGGTACAGTAATAGGAATTGAGATCTGCTGTGTAAATAAATGCACATCACATAAAAAAGTAGTCGACACGTTGCTCAAAATATAGTCAAAGGTACTTTGATGAGCTGAAACAAGACCTTGACGTAGTAAAAGACTGCAACTGTACAAGTACAATTTATCTGCAGCCCAAATCTACAAGAAAAAATAAAGTAACAAATATATATAACACGTTGGATGTGGTTGATATTATTTTTATCGTTGTTTGTTTTCAAAAAAATAAAAAATAAATGCAAATCTCCTCTAACGAACAATATGCTAGGTGTGTTTGAATTTCTTGCTCACCAATGAGAAGAAATCATTAATGCAGAATATGACTATAGGTAAGAAATCAAGAAAACTCTCTTAGGTCACTATAAAAACATTTTTTTTTATGTCCAGCATGAATCTTCAAGAATAGAGTAACAGATATATATGATATCACTGCACAGTGAAATGAAGCGAACAAACAACAAACAGCTATTGGATGCAAAATTTGTTTTCTTGTGGGACATCAACAAGTCTCTCTTGGGTCATTATCAGAATAGAGTTTCCCAGTGCGTATAGTCTTGATGATAAAACATCCTATATAGGATCCCTGGTTTGCATTTGCATCACACTTTTACCTTAAGTCTTATGCAATTTGAGCAATTATCAGTTCTAAACCAATACCAGCACAGATACAAAAAATCCTTCATTTCCACCCATTTGGTATCAGCCTGAAGCAAAATGCAAGAAAATATCCAAATGGAACGTACCAAATGCCTCCATATACTTTGGATCTCCCGGGGATTTGATATCTGCAGACAAAATAAACAAAATTGCATAAGTACTCTGGCGCGCATTATGGAACCTATTCAATTATCTTTCCTTTTTTTTTGAAGAAAAAAACACCTAGCATTGACACTTGAGAAATGGGTAGAAGTGTAAATAATAACCTCACATTCTCCCCTATGTTACCTGGACAAGGGTACATGTCTAGAGGTCGGATCCGTCTACTTGTCACATTATAGGACACGGGAACACGGATTTAAGGTGTCCAAAAATCGGACACGGGTACTTGGATACTTATAAATACATATGCAAAAAACAATTATATGAATACATGACATACTGAATCACTAACAATCTAACATACAAGTTAAAATTATATAAAAGAGTAAACTATAATAGATATTGCTAATTCAATTGCTTAATCAAATAATTAAATAAATACCTTGTTGAGAACATAAGAATACAATTGAATTGAGTTACAATTAAATTATTGGGTCTTGAATATGTTTTTTAGCCCTCCATGTCCATGTCTGTAATAGGTTTTGAGGAAGAGTGCAGGAGAAACCGTAGAAAAGAGAGGGAAAAAGAAGGTGGAAAGGGGTTGTCCTTGCTTATGAAGAGTTTAGGAGAAGCTAGTCAGGAGATATTTGTGTTGAAGAGCTAAAGAGTCACACACGTGCAGAGAATGAATGAATGTGGTAGGTCAGTGGGTTGGGTATTCCATAAGTTAAAGAGTCACTTGTAAATGTAATTGACAAAGTGTACTACATCAAGTGTACTACATAGTGTTCTATCTTAATATTTTATATATTAAATATTTAAATGTACTATTCTTATAAAAAATTTAAATGTTTTTCTTTCGAGTTTGGACGAATAAATTCTATTTTTTTTAAAAAAAATCCATTCAAGTCCAAAATCACTAAACTTTTTATTCTTTAATCTAAATATAATCTCATTAAATTAACTATAAAATTTAAACTCAATATTTTTATATGAATCCTTAAAAAAGTAAACTCTAAAATTTAAATAAAACATTAAATTTATTTTTAAATTTCTGTGGGATGGCTGTGGGGAGAGTTACTCTATCCCTCTGGTGCGTTGGGAGGCAGTTTGTCGCCCCTTGTTTGGGTATCCACCGTCTGTTGCCTTTTAACCGGGCTCTTATGGGCAAGTGGTTGTGGCGGTTCGGGGCTAAGAGGAATCGTCTATGGAGGAGGGTGATTGTCTATCGTTATGGTGAGGCTAGAGGCGGTTGGAGGTCTGGGGTAGGGGTGGCAAAAAAACCCGCCCCGCCCCGAACCCGTCCCGTTTATCCACCCCGCCCCGCCCCGCCTCGTTTAGCTAACCGGGGCGGGTATGGGGCGAAAAAAAATTCCCCGATTATAATCGGGGCGGGTATGGGGCACCCCCGCCCCGCCCCGATTAGCTATATATATATTTATCTATATATATATTTATAAATATATATGAATAAACATGTATTGACGAGTTGTTTATTATACTTTTGAAATTTTTGATTTTGATTTCATATAGATTTATTGTTTGATTTTGATCTCTTATAGTTAGGTTTGATTTTGGGATTTTATTGTTATTTGGAGGAAAAATAATACGTAAACCAGCACACATGTGTTGCAATGGTATAATCTCACTCCCAAATTAGGAAGGTGAGGAGTTCGAGCCTCTTAGGAGGCATTGTGGGTGTGGTGTGTGAATTTCTTACCATTCAAAAAAAAAAAAAGGAAGAAGAGTAATCGGGGCGGGGCGGGGAGTTGGCGGGTACGGGGCGGGGCGGGGCGGGTCGGGGAAAAAAAAATTAAACGGGGACGGGGCGGGGAAAAATAATCGAGTACAGGGACGGGGCGGGTGATACCCGCCCCATTGCCATCCCTAGTCCGGGGTCGTCGTGGTGTGGGGGTTTGAAAGGATATCTGGCAGGGTTGGGGCTCCTTTGCTCCTTTTATCAATTTCAGGGTGGGTATTGGCCGCTCTGTTGGCTTTTGGACGGATTGGTAGTGCGGGAAGGGATCTCTTGCTACTTCTTTCCCTCAGTTGTTTAGGATCGCTCGGGATTGTCATGCTTTAGTAGTCGAGTATTATCACCTTGATATCGAGACGTTAGTGTGGGACGTCAGATTTGTGCGGCACTTTCAGGATTGGGAGTTGGAGGAGGTTTCTGATTTCCTGGAACTCCTGTATTCTTTGACAGTCGGTTGTGGTCAGGATTCTTTGTGTTGGAGGCCGACTTCTTCTCGGTGTTTTTCGGTCTCTTCTTATTTTGGTTGTCTTACGCCGAGGGTGGAAGCGTCTTTTCCTTGGAAGGCGGTCTGACACTCTAAGGCCCCTCTTAAGGTTGTTTTCTTCATGTAGTCGGAGGCTTGGGGTTGCATCCTTACTTTTGACAACTTGAGACGGCAGGGCATGTGTTTGGTCAATCGGTGTTTTTTATGTAAGAATGATGGGGAATCTATTGATCACTTCCTTTTGCATTGTCCGTTTGTCTATTACTGTTGGTGTCTTCTTTTTTGTCTTTTTGGCGTTCAGTGGGTGATGTCTGTCTCGGTTCGCGATGTTCTGCATTCTTGGAAGAGAGTGCCGATTGGTTCCCACGCCCGGCCTTTTTAGAGGGCGGCCTCTCTTTGCCTTTGGTTGAACATTTGGTTGGAACGTAATAGGTGTTGTTTTGAGAGTGTGGAGTCCCCCTCGGGGGTGATTAAAGATTTATTTATTTTTAGTTTGTTTTGTTGGGTGGAGGGGCGGTACTGTTCTTCGATTGTTGAGAAGTTAAGAGTTTTTAGGTTCTCTTGGCTCTTAAGGGCTTTTTGTACATGAGATGCACTCCCCGTTTGAATGCTCTTTCTATACACATACTTACTTATCAAAAAAAAACTTAAAATGGATGGCATGGAAAGGAATTAATTGAAAGTTATTCTTTTTATTAATAAATTAATGATAATATACAACTATTTATAATTAGAACACCATCTACCATCATCTCCATAAAAAAACCCTAAGTTCACACCGCTACTCTCTGTGACGCATCTTCACGCCGCCTCTCTCCGTAACTCATCTTCATATTCGTCTAAGAGAAGAGTTACACAGCCTCCCTTCTTCTGTATCTCTATTCGCCGCAAAATAGATATGTTTGGCCTCTCTCCTTCCGTGCCTCTCTTCGTTGCCGCCGACCCTCTTCTTTGCCGTCAAACCAAAGTTCTCGCATCCACTCTGAAAATTGAAGGGTCTGACGCGTATCCCGCGCCCCTGTCGGTGTTGTGTCGCGTCGACGCTGGTATGTTCGTCGGAAGTGCCGAGTCCGGGTAACACAGGTTCTCCCTTACATGTGACCACCTCTTGCATAGGGAGAGGCAAACAAATGTGAAGTAAGAACTTGCAATATAGGTTGACTATTGAAAAGAAAAGATTCGGTAGCAATATTACTGAATGTTAAGAGTTTTGTTAGCTGTGAATATTTGTTGTAAATAAAATATTAGTCAATGCTATAAATCAGGATATTAGTTAGGTCAGCTAGCTATTGTAATCAGTTTCCTGATTTTGTGCTTGTGGTATCAGAGCCTCCCTAAGAAATTCGAAAGAAAGAAAGAAAACCAGTTTCTTTTCTGCATAATTTCTTTGTTGATCAGCCATGTTTGAAGTTTCCTCCGAGTCAATCCTGTCTCTCACAAAACAGTCAACCAACCCTGCAACCCAAGCCCTCAATACCGATTCTCACTCTATTCAGATCACCACTATTCGCCTTAATGGTGACAATTATTTACGGTGGTCCCAGTCTGTTAGGATGTACATCAGAGGGCGGGGAAAGATCGGGTACCTGACGGGAGACAAGAAGGCACCAACACTGGAGGACCTACGTATGCAACCTGGGATGCAGAAAATTCAATGGTGATGACTTGGCTCGTGAACTCCATGGACGAGGATACTAGCTCCAACTAGAGGACCCAACGTATGCAACCAGCACTGGAGGACCCAACGTATGCAACCTGGGATGCAGAAAATTCAATGGTGATGACTTGGCTCGTGAACTCCATGGACGAGGATACTAGATCCAACTATATGTGCTACTCCACGACCAAAGAACTCTGGGACAATGTGAATCAGATGTACTCTGACTTGGGAAATCAGTCTCAGGTCTATGAATTGACTATGAAACTTGGTGAGATTCGGCAGGGGGAAGACTCGGTCACCAAGTATTTCAATTCATTGAAGCGCCTTTGGCAGGACTTGGATCTGTTCAACGATTATGAATGGAAATCCACTGAAGATGTCAATCCCAACAAACAAATGGTAGAGGCTCATCGTATTTACAAATTCCTTGTTGGGCTCAAATTGGAATTTGATGAAGTACGGGGGCGAATCATTGGCAGGACTCCACTTCCTCCAATTGGTGAGGTGTTTGCTGAGGTTCGAAGAGAAGAGAGCCGCAAACATATAATGTTGGGGAAGAAGACTACTAGCGGGCCTGTTGAGAGTTCTGCCCTTGTTGGTGCCGAGGCTACAGCTAATAGAGCAGCCAATTTATAGCGAAAACCTGAAGAGAAGCCACGGGTATGGTGCGACTACTGCAACAAACCGCGCCATACTCGAGAGACCTGCTAGAAATCCACAAAAAACCAGCGAATTGGAATAGCAACAAGCCTGGTGACAAAAACAGTCGTGCGATTCCCATTGCCAATGAAGCTGAGACAAGTCCCTTCAGCAAGGAGCAGATGGATCGCCTTCTGAAGCTGTTGAAATCTAATTCCTCATCTGGTATTTCTAGTGTTTATCTTGCAAAAACAGGTAGTGCACCTAATGCCCTTTCTTGTTGTTCAAATTCTACTCCATAGATCATCGATTCTGGTGCCTCTAACCATATGACCAACCTTTCCAATCTTTTTAGCACTTTCTCGCCATGTTTTGGCCTTGGAAAAATTAGAATTGCAGATGGTAGTTTCTCACCCATTGCAGGAAAAGGTTTGATAAAATTTTTCGAGAATATAGATCTTAAATTTGTTCTCCATGTCCCTAAACTAGCCTGTAACCTTCTTTCTGTGAGTAAACTAACCAAAGAATCTAATTGCCGTGTAATTTTTTGTGATTCTTACTGTGAATTTCAGGACCGGAGCTCGGGGAAGAAGATTGGCAGTGCTAAGATCTGTTACTCGGACTCGGGTACGAGTATCAGACACAGGTGCGTGTCTAGAGGTCGGATCCGCCTATCTATCCAAAAATCGGACACGGATTTAAGGTGTCCAAAAATCGGACACGGGTACTTGGACACTTACAAATATACATGTCAAAAAAATTATATAAATACATGACATATCATAATATCATAAAAGCATGATTTTTTTGCCTTCCATGTCCATCACTGTAATAGGTTGAGAGGAAGATTGCAGGGGAAACCGGAAAAAGGAGAGGGAAAAAGAAGTTGAAAGGGCTTTGCGTATGAAGTACAACATCAGGAGATATTTTTCTTGAAGATGAGTTAGGGGTGAGACACGTGGTGTGGAATCTGCAATAATTTGGACCTAAATGAATTTTGTTATGGGCCGGGTCATGAGACACTTGAGCACTCTTATTCCATGTGACTTAATAAAATTATAGTAATTGTAATACATATATATCAAGTGTACTATATGTATATTTTATATATTAAACGTGTTATCCTTCTATAGCTAAGTGTACTATATTAAATGTACTATATTTTAGATATTAATGGGTCGGGTCCTTCTATTTTATATAATAATTGGTTGACATGGAAAGAAAAAAGTTTAATTAAAAGTTATTCTCATACAATACAGCTGTATACAACTATCATCATCTTTCATAAAGAACCCTAAGTTCACGCCGTGGCCGTCGCCTCCCTTCTCATCTTCATCATCGTCCAAGAGAAGAAACCCTAAGTTCACGCCGCCTCCCTTATTCATCTTCATCTATTATTCCCCGCAAAAATAGATTTGTTTCGCCTTTCTACTTTCGTGCCTGTCTTCATTGCCGTCGACGCTCTTCTTCGCCAAACCAAAGTTGTCGCGTCCAGGTTGAAAATCAAAGGGTCCGACTCGTATCCCGCGTCTGTGTATGCGTCGTGTCGCGTCGACGCCGGTATCTTCGCCAGAAGTGCCGAGTCCGAGTAACATAGGGTAAGATGATAGATGGACTTTACTACTTTGATGATAACTTCTCCAGAAATAAAAAGGCTCAGGGCCTTAGTAGTGTCAGTTCTAATTCTGTTTATGAACAAATAATGCTTTGGCACTTAAGACTAGGACATCCTAGTTTTCCATATCTTAAACATTTGTTTCCTACTTTATTTAAGGGTTTGGATTGTTTATCGTTCAATTGTGAAAATTGTTGCATATCTAAGAGTCATCGTTTTACTTATTTGCCAAAACCTTATACTTCTTCAAAACCATTTTATTTAATACATAAGGTGCATTTGGAAACTAGTGTTTTCGTTTTCGTTTTTTATCTCTTGAGAACAAAAAAAATTTCTTGTTCTTGTCCTAAGGATAATCCGGAAACAAAAATATGTTTGGTTGAAAATTTTGTCTAAAAAATTGTCGAGAACAAAAAAAAAACGTTTTTGAGATTTTTTTGGAATAAAAAGTATAAAACAAATTGTCAAAGGGTGAGATTAAGTTTGACTTGATTGTCATCCCTTGTACAAACCAGCTACAATGTACACTTCCAAGTCTTTCATACAACAATGAACAGAACCACTCTGCTGCTGTTCAAAAGATTAGCATACAGGAATATATATATATATATATATATAAATATATAAGTAGTAGCATGTATAAAGACCACATCACCCCAATTTGATTGGGGGTGTCAAGTTACAGAGGTAAGGGTTTGTGTTGGTGATGGTGTCGATTTGCAGTGGTGGTGGTAGTGGGATGGTGGCTGGTGGTGGTGGTGGGGGTTAGGGTTTAGAGGTTGAAGATGGAGGTTAGGGTTTGGAGGTTGAAGATGGCGGTTAGGGAATCTGCAACAATTAATTTTTTTTTTAACTGAGAACAAACAATGCCGAAAACAAAAAAACACCATTTTGATGTTCTCAAATTTTGAAGTAAGGGTGAGAAAACGTTTTTTTACTGTTCACGAAAACAAAAACCATCAAAGGCTCCCAAACGCGTTTTCGTTCCCGTAAACAGTGAAAAAAACAAGAACAAAAACGGAAACACCAGTTTCCAAACGCACCCATAGTGATGTTTGGGGACCTTCAAGAGTCACTACTATCTCTAGGAAAAAATGGTTTGTTACCTTTATAGATGATCATACCCATTTGTGTTGGGTTTATTTGATGAATGAAAAGTCTGAGGTTGAAAATTTTTTTAAGGAATTTTACACGATGTTTGAAACTCAGTTTCAAACAAAAATTAGCATTCTTCACACCAATAATGGAACCTAGTATTTTAATGAACTTTTGGGAAGTTTTTTGAAGGAAAAGGGGATACATCATCAGTCTACTTGTGTGGATACTCCTCAACAAAACGGAATTGCAGAAAGAAAAAATAAGCATTTACTTGAAGTGGCTCGTGCTTTAATGTTTTCAATGAATGTTCCAAAAATATCTTTGGGGGAAAGTTGTTCTAACAGCCTCTTATTTGATTAACAGAATGCCTACACGTGTTTTAAAATATAGAACACCATTAGAATGTTTCCAAAAAAAAATTCCCTTCTCAAGGATGTACTCGGATTTACCTCTAAATGTTTTTGGTTGCATTGCTTTTGTTCATATACCCAATAATACTCGGTCCAAACTTGATCCTCGACTGAAAAATGTGTTTTATAGGGTTTGTTGCTAATAAAAAGGGATATAAGTGCTATAATCCTCAAACAAGAAAAATTTATGTTAGTATGGATGTCTCTTTCTTTGAAAATAAATCCTACTTTCACAAAAATTCTCTTCAGGTGAGAATGAGGTGATGGAAGAATTTTTTTGGGATTTATCTCCTACTCCTTTACCAAATATTATTTTGACTACTTCACCTCGTTCTTCTCATCCTACTGTTATTACCGAAATTCGAAGTCAGTGACAATATGATAAAACCAATGAAAACAATGAAGGGAATCCTAGTCATATAGTGCCGAACATTACTGTATCTGAAACAGGGGGAGAATCACTACAACCGGGTCAAAAAAATCCCAATACTGAGTCTCTGGTTTATACTCGGAGAAGACCTCATCAAAAGAGTCAAAGTCAACCTATTCCTCTTGGAAATGATCAATCTCGACCTTCGGGAACTGGACCTCCATATATCACAGGTAATTCTGTTCCTAACTCATCTTCAATTCCTATTACTTCTCCTAGCCAAGAACCATCAGACATTGATATTCCTATAGCTATTAGGAAAGGAACCCAAACTTGCACCAAATATCCTATTGTCAAATACCTTTCTTATGAAAAACTCTCTCTCATACTCATAGGGCTTTTACCTAAAAAATCTCACACTTGTTTGTCCCGAGAAACATTCAGGAAGCTCTTGATGATCCAAATTGAAAATTAGCAGTGATGGAAGAGATGAATGCTCTTAGAAGAAGTGGTACTTGGGAGATAGTTGATTTACCTAAGGAGAAAAGAACAGTAGGCTGCAAGTGGGTCTTTACTGTGAAATGTAAAGTTGATGGTAGCATAGAGAGGTACAAGCACAAAATCAGGAAACTGATTACAATAGCTAACTGGCCTAACTAATTTCTCGATTTACAACATTGACTAATATTCTATTTACAACAAATATTCACAGCTAACAAAACTCCTAATATTCGGTAATATTGCTACCGAATCTTTCCTTTTCAACATTAACACCTGAGCAAGTGTAGATAGGAAACTTGTACACAAAATCCTTCCATAAATTTCATAATGGAATTAGATTCTTAAAATCTAATTCCATTATGAAATTTGATAATATAATGGTAGAATTTCCTAGATATGTAATACGTACAATGGGTAATGTGTAAGATATTCCATTATATTACCAATTTTCATTTAAATTATTGATTGACAATAATATAAAAATATATATTTTTCTATTCATACATAAAAATTTAAATATATATTATTAGATATGTAATACCTATAATGGTTTTAGATATAACCCTATAATGTTTTTTGAGAAATATTTATATAGTAATATATTAAAAATTAAGAGCAGTAATTAAATAATGTTCTTAGTATTATTAGTGATGAATTTTTTAAGTGGTAGAATTTACCTTTAAATATATATTTCAAAATACATTTGATGTTTTTCTATCCCTCCCCCTCCCCTTCCATCCATTTTTCTATCCCTCTAACCAAACGGAGCATAAGATGTACATTAAGTACCTAAACCCTCTCCGGAATCACTGTTACACATTGTCCAGACATGTGCATCAAATACTGCAAGGGAAGTATTGGACTCAAGACCTTAGCCACTTGAATACCATATCTATATATCTAAAAACTTAAGCTGAAATTGTACCTATGCTCTCACACTCTCCCTTCCTTAAGTACATGTAACAAGGATAAAATATAAATCTAACGAACATATGCAAATGGAGAGACTTGAACCCTAAGACCTCCGATAACGACATTCCTGAAAGTTAGAACATCACCCGTCCCAATCCAAAGAAAGTAACAAAATATATGCTCAGGGAAAAAATATTTTGCCTAATAGCCTTCCTAAACCTTAATTTTAGTCCCAACGACCTCAGCATCCAAAGAAAAAAGTGCTTAGAACATGCAGAAGCCTTCCAGGCGATGATTTCAAATTGCCAGGTGGGCAAACATGAAGCATAGGACCTACAATAATATTCACCTGCTGTCCCTAAACTAGTTACGTCACAATAGTCCCACCTATCATCCATCTTCTTTGGATGTGTCTTCACCACAAATTTTCTAAGTCACTGCATTACAAATCAACAAATATGTCAATTGGCTAGTCACATTCTATATCTAGTTAACCACGTTACAAGTGGATTATTTATTGGACACACGCGCTTTCATTATTCAATGACTTAAACTGATGGTTTAGTCCAAGGAAATTGATGGTCTTATAAATAGAATAACTAGGACAGCAAGAGGAGCCAAATGCAAAATGCTCAACATTAGGTAATTAATGCAAACAGGAAGATAAAGTAGGAACCAGGGCAAAAACAACACAACAAAACTCAACAGGCTACTTATTTGATACAACGAGTTTGGACAACAGAGATATCCCAATGGGTAAAAGTAAAATTTGCCATTCATCCACAACTGTGCCGTGAACTAGTACATAGATAATTTTTTTATCACTTTTCAGTGTTTTATGACTTTTCAGTGCTCTGTATAAAACGGAAATAAAATACATCAAAATCACGGGAACAATTGGTGATCTCCAAAAAGGGAAAACAAATTCAACTAGGAAAGTAAAAAAAAATTGAAGCTAGTAAATATGATAATCAAGCAAAACAAACCTGAGATTGATAGTCGAAGAGTATTTGCACGCCGCTGCTGGGCCAATGCAAGCACAATTGCACCTTCAACCTTGAAAACAGCAATTATATAGTATTCAATAGATCAACACTTTCAAGAATCACTCATAAAGACCCTGAAGTTACAGAGCATGAGGATGGTGAAAGAAAAAGAGAATTTTAGCAGGGAGTGCATCAGCTTGAATAATCAAGACTAATAAGGAGAATAATGAAAAGGTCGAAGAAAAATGTTGATTCAAATGAAAGAGAGTCAAAACTAAAGAAGAACCTTCAAGGAAGCAAGCTCTTTCAAGCCCATTTCAACTGAAAGCATACTCTCAATATTTCCTTCTCCAGTTAGATCACTCAAGTCCTGAACAAGTTTGTTACTTTTCTTAGCATTGCCATCACCTGCTGAATAATGCAGATGAAAAGGCTTCACAGTTTGGAAAAAGAAAAGGTAATTCAAAAATAATACAAAAAAATGCCTTCATCAAATGATCCACATGTCAAAAACACGAACAGATATTACATTGAGATTCAAAGAGTAGTTACTAGCCTTTTTCCCAGCACTCCTCTTTAGCCTTTTGTCCAGCAGAAAGGACTACTTCTAAAGGAAGAGGTGCTAAGGATGACCAGTACTCGTGCTTCGATACTGCAATATCTGCACAGATGCCTAAGAAAACAAACTAACAGCATTATTGAACTAATCTGGTGTGAGAGGATCAGCTGCAGAAAATAACACATTGAAAACAAATCCTTAGCAATGGGGTGAGCAGAGAGATCTCAAGTTCTAGATATCAGAAAATCAGGGTAACAGAGTATGTGAAGAATCTGAACCTAAAAACAAGAGTAATAATAACTCGAACTAAGATTCCAAAGTGAAAGGGGAGGACCAAAGGCAAGTGGGAAATGATACAAATACTTTTCCTTCGGGTGGCAATATTATACAAATAAGGGTTAACAAAGTTGTTTAAAAAAATCCTAAAAGAAGAAAGAATTCCAAGTGAATGGAGGAAAACTACCTTAATATCACTTACTTAAAACAAAGGAAATATACGAAACTGTAAAACTTATCAATCAATGTCATGCAGTGAAACTATGGGAAAAGATATTCGAAGAAAGAAGAACGAAAGAAACCTCATATTTGATAATCAATTTGGAATTATGGCAAATATACATACGAGACCATTAATAGAACAGTGTGAGAGAAAGAAACAGACATGATTTTTATAGACTAAAACAAGGCATGTGATAAAGCGAAGGAAGTTGGTAAATATAGAACTTATAAGTCTTATTCAAGAGATGGACAGCAAGACATTGACTAAGATTTTAACATCTAGAGAAATTAGCAAATTCCTAATAAGGTAGTTATTCACCAAGGATCAATGTTAACTATATACCTACTCATTATAGTGTTGATGAAATAGCAAAAGATACCCAAGAAAATATTTCATGGTGTATTTGTTTGCTGATGACAGTTCTAGTAGTTACTTCTAAGGAAGCATTACCAATGAAGTTATAAGCCATATCGGGCAGATACATGTTGACAGGGTGGGAGTTGTGTAGGGGGATTGCTTCTTATTACACGAGACTAAAACCGACACTCACAGTTAGAGACCCCAATTTGGTGGCCTTCACTTTGATTGAATTTCTGAGATGGATAGGGAAAGGTTGAGAGCCCTTTTTTCCAAAGAAGAAGCATTGAAAGCACTAAAAAGTTGTGACAAGTATAAAGGTGCGAGTCTGGAGAGCTTTACAATAGATTCCTCCTAGCACAGTAATGGGAGTAAAGTGATGGGTATGTTTCATGCTTTTCATTCACATGGGCAGTTTGCAAAAATTCCTCCACGCATTGTTTATTGCTCTTATTTATAAGAAGAGAGGTGTAACTGATGTTAGAGATTTTAGACCTATCACCTTGGAGGTGTGCATGTATAACGTTATTGCCAAGGTCCTTGCCTTGAGATTAAGAGGTGTCTTGGATGGAGTTATTTCAAAATCTCAAAATGCTTTTATAAGTGGTCGTCAGATTCTTGATTCAGCCCTTATTGAGTTTGAGTGGTGGACTCGGAGATTACTAGTGGTGTCCCAAGCATACTATGTAAGCTGGACCTTATTGCCTGGGAGTGTATGGACTCGAGGATTAGTACTGGTGCCCCAGGCATATTATTTAATGTATCTAAATGTATAAAAAAAATGTATTTATTGGAGAGGATGGGGGATGGGAAAAGATAGAAGAGGTGGAGAGAGTTTTGCATCTCTTCTGAAAAATTCCCGGCTCGCGTGAGCAGGTCACCGACTGGATTTATCAGTAGATCCTGGGGCTTGAGACGGGCATGTCCATTCCCCCTTTTTGTTTATCATCATCCTTGAGGCTCTTAACAGATTAATGGGGATAGAAATAACTTTGAATCATCTTTTCTCGAGCCGTACGAGGAGAAAACTTAACAGATTAGTGGGGGAGGGCTTTGGACTAAGGATTTATCACGGGTTTCAGGATGGGCAGAGATGCAGCTCATATGTTGCAGATTTCCCACTTGGTCTTTGCAAATGACACATTGGTTTTTCCTGTAGCTGATATGTCCTAGATAAGACGTTTTGAGGTGTGTTTTGGTTTGCTTTCAGGCAGTCTCCGGTCTGCGAGTAAACATTGAGAAGAGTGCTCTGATCCCAGTGGGGAAGGCCTCAGATGTAGCCTCCCTTGCTGCAATGTTTGGTCGTAGCTTGCAGGGTCGGCATGTTTCCCATTTCTTACCTGGGTCTGCCTTTGGGCTCTCCTTCGAGGAGGGGAAGGGGTTCGGATCCTGTGATTGAACGGTTTGATAGATTGGCTAGGTGGGAAAAGCAGTGCCAATGGAAGGGTGGAAAAGTTATGCTTATAGAAAGTACATTACTGAATCTTTCCACTATTTTTCTCTCTCTTTTCCAAATTCCTTCCTCATTGGTTGGTAGGATTGAAAGGCTTCCCCGGAATTTCCTATGGGGAGGTTTCGGTGAGGAGTTTAAGTACCATCTTGTCTGATGGAAGCAGATGTGCAAGCCTATTCAGTTAGGCAGTTTGGGATTTAGGAGATCAGTGCCCTTTAATAGGGCTCTTCTTGGCAAGTGGCTATGAAGATTCGGTGGAGGTCAATTAGCAGCCGGATTTGGCATTTGGAGATTCATTCAGAAGAGTGGGAACGATTTTTTCAGACATATCAGATTCAGAGTATGGGATTGCAGGAGCACTTGTTTTTGGGAGGATTTATGGTGTGGTGACTGAACATGGGCTTGCTGTTTCCCTGGACTATTAGTGATTCCCGGAGATCGACAAACTTTGGCGGCCAATTATTTTCATCTTCATAATGGGAGGATCAGTTAGGATGTGCTTTTTCAGTAATATTTCCAAGACTTGTGTTCTTTTGTGTTTGAGTCAAATCCTCAGGGATGTGAGTGTAGTTTTCCAAACGAAAAACATACAAATCGTAAGAACTCTTAAGCACGTCATAATTGTAAGGTGTAGCTTACCATGTCGAGCAGCTAAACCCCAATAGCGTGCAAGCCAACACCTCTTAAGCACGACTTCCTCCTGCAATGTGGATAGGTGAGAACAATTAATCTATATACGAGAGTTCTAGGTTCTGTGCCATGATGTAAAATACACACCATCTCACTCTGAGTCAAAACCATTCTTTGTGTCATTGAGCGAAGCACTTTAACTTCAGATTCAGTTCCCTGAAGCTGATCCACTGCATGTGCCGCCTCACTTTTTGCATTCTAATTCAAGTAAAAACTATCAAACCATAAAATTGGAGTACATAAAATAGGAGCAGCAGTAGCAGCAGATAGATAAACATCAAGTTTAGCAACAATATAGAAGTATAATAGAGACAGCTGCCCAGTTACCATCATACTTCACCTTAACTTCAGATCGAAGGGATGCAATCTCCTCATCGGCCCCATCTTTTGTTTGTTTTGCATCTCTAAGTGCAACCTGTGATAAGAAATTAATTTTTCAAGATACTTGAATGGCATATAGGAAAAGATAGCATACCATGTCACGTATAAAAAAGAAATACTGCACGTTATTCATGTATTCTATTTTTTCCCTTTTTTCCTATATGTATTCCAAAACTTTTCATTCTGTGATAAACACAGAGAAATTGTTTCACTTAAGCCATTCTACGACCAAAGTCCGAGCCGTCACTCATCCAGTTCAAACTTGAGTCAAAAGGAGATGCAGACCACTAGTCAACTATTATATGAGTCTAATAATGATTCAAAACGGAGAACTCAAAAATCGCAAATTACCTCTCTTTGTCGTAATGCAGCTTCCTTTCTGCAGATAAATGACAGGAGACATCATGATCGGAAAAGACATGAAAACTGTCATAAGCAGAACAGTAAGCAAAATGGTGGACTTGGAAGCATTTTCTTGCCACATACCTGCTCAATAATTTAGCTTCCAAAGATACCCCTTCTCCGAGAGCAGCTACCTAAAAAACAATCAGGCAGCAAGATTTATTATCAGAATTCTAGAGGTTCAGAAAACTTTAATTAGTAACTAGGAATAGGAAGAGGGATGTGTAAAGATTAAAAAGACACCGAGAAGTAACATTTCTATTATTAGGCTCACTTATTCACAATGAGGGAGAAGTGGTATATGATGTTAATCGTAGAATCAGGACAGGATGGGTTAAATGCAGGAGTGAGTCCACAATAATGTGATCTAGTGATCAACTATAAATCAACTATTGGACTGGCCATTGTTTATGGGACACGATACTGGGCAACTAAGAAACAACACATGCAACAAATATGCACAACATTGGAGAACATAAAATGTGAATGTTGAGATGGATGTGCATAAATACAAGAAAAAATACATCGTGAAATAAACAAGTTAGTGAGATGTGTTCACCTAAAGATTTTATTCAAGGGAAATCAAATTATTTTGATGATAACAGGTCATTGAAAGTATTTAGTTTATTTATGTCTACTTAAATTGTGTCAAGCAGATTATACATACATGAAACTCATGCAAGCCAGTGGATTGATGGCAAAGCCAAAGAAGAATCAATACTTTCAAGATCGTACCTCATAGTTCAGCATATCAGAATCAAGGAATTGAGACATCAATCAAAAGTTACAAGATGAATGCATTGAACATTTGATAGTCTGGGTGAGCGCTAGGAAAATGCATACAACTCATATCTAGACGACTCCTATGACCATAAGCAGCTAGCCAAGAACCTCATTCTTATTGTTCATGAGGTTTTTGCTCAGGCTGGCTTAATTTAAGATTTTAAAGGAAGATCTCAACTAGTGTTGAAGTAGAAATGTGCCTAAGTACTTACAACGTCAAAATCTCAGAATTAGGCAAATTCAGTTGATTGCATTCAGAGCACTATTGACTCATGCTATCCTTTGAACTCTCATTATGGAAGTGCTTCACTTCAGTTGCTATAACTACTTCATCAGTCAACCTATTTGCTACAGAGAATAGGCTTTACCGACTTTAAAAAATTTGTTAACCGGAAGGAAATAGATTGAGCTATCAACTCAAGCATTCAATCTTAACTCTAGGGACTGTTGGTTTACCCTCAATGTTTGTACACAACTGCAGGCTTAATCAGTGAGAGGCTTCAGGCTTACTCTCGGCCTTTATGTGAAAGGCTTCAAGCTATCTCGGCCTTAGTGTGAGAGGCTTCAGGCTCATTCTTAGCCTTTTTCTGAGAGGTCTAAAGTTTTTCGTTCATCACCACAAAGAAGGCCAAAATAGTGATTCGGATAATCCCCAGTCAATATCTTGAGGCAACTATATAGGCCAGAGTAGCGGACCTCAAAAACGTCCTGGAGTTGGAATTTCTCTATCCCTCGACTCCATTATTGTTTTTTTTTTTTTGTTCTTGTCTTCATACATATATATATACATACTAGCAAAAAGGTCACTTGCAATGCACGTGCGAGAAAATTCATAATTAGAAGAATAAAAGAATAACCAGGATATTATATATAAAAAAAATTATGAAGAATTTTAAGAGGTCAAAGTTACATGAGTTCAGTTAGAATTCAAGAAGTCCAAAAGTATAAGGTTGGTCAATGAATTAATTCACTTCTTATATTAAAATTTTAAAATATTGTTCGAAACAATTAAAGTAAAAATTCCATACAAAAATAAAAATGATTTACACTCTTAATAATGGCATAATATATATATATATATATATATATATATAAAAAAATTAATCAAAAGTGTAAGGTCATCTTGACTTCCATACAAAATTTACAAGAAAATAACAACACTTTTATTACACTCCTAAACTAATGACAGAAATTCCTTCCTTGTTGAAAAAGTAAAAAAAATAAACTAAAGATGTAATAAAGAAAAAAAAAAGAAAAAGAAAGAAGATACGTAAGAAGTAAACTAAAATATAAGAGGCTATAACTCTTGATAAGATTTAATGAATCATAACTTAATAAATACTTAATAAGACCTTTCACGGAATAAAAAAAAAACGTACAGAAAGAATCAAAATCCATATAAGTAAACTACGTCGAAGAAAGGTCCTGGTTGCCTTATCCAATTCAACTTGAGAATAAATAATATTCAAAATTTTAATACTACTTATTCTAACATTTATGTATTAATAATTAAGAATTAAAATTATATCGATTGAATGTAGTAAAAATCATATAGAAAAAATAAAAGGCCTTTAGAGTTTTATAATAGTATAGATATAGATATAGATATGTGTATGTCAGTGATTAATTTGGCTTACACTTCAAATAATAGAAAAAGCACCTATTCTTTGCCTTTAGACCCAATTCACCCCCTATAGGATCTTTGTATACAAGATGGTTGAAAGAGAACTTACTGGAGACAGCATGAAATAAATTAACTACAATGGATAGGACTGTGCAAAGAGGAATGAGAACCCAGGCGAGGGATGAACCTCAACTGCCCCAGCATTGTGTATCTATGGTCTTGCAAGCATTAAGTTCACCAGCTGGGAAGAATGCTATGGACAACGGTCTAGATTAAGGACAATGCTAAAGGAAAGAAACAACGAAAATCAACTTGGGTAGAGTTCTAAGAAAAGATGTGAAACATGTGATTTGGTTAAGTTTATGAGGTTAATTTGGGGATCATGTAACTGCTCCAAGTAGTTCAAAAAAAGCTCTGCTTCTTGTGGTGGTGGTTGAATTAAGATAGGTTTTGGAAAGGAAGAGTGTTGTCTGTAAGCATACACAACATGCAAACAAAACAGATATGCCTATAAAATATTTTTAAACAAAGCCAAAAATAATTGAAAAAGGTATGTTATTCATGCTTACCTTCAAAAAAAAATTATTTTTTATTTTTCCGGAAAGAAGTTCTCTATTAATTTATAAAAATAAGTGGCAACTTTAGGTACAGTCATCACTCTAGGATATCGGAAAGATTCAGGATAAGCATTTTCTATCTTTTGGGAGGAGAAGTAGGACCGTAAATAACATCACCCACCCTTCATCCCACCAATGCATGGTGTGGTAGGCTCGTAAGGCACCTACCCCTAGGCAATTTTATAAAGGGCCGCGAGCGTTTAACCCCCTGTGATGGTTCTTAGACCACCCCTGTAATTTCAATTATGTGCAGATTGCCCCCAATTTGCATTTGCCAGTCACCAGAGCTGTCAGTTTACTAAAATACCCTTACATAAATTGTAAAAAATATATATTTAAAATTACTTGATGTAAAAGACCAAAAAGGAACTCAGAAGTCAGGTAAAAAGGGTGGCTTCACTAATTCCCCGTATCTTCTCAAATCCTAAACCTAATTGGACTATACATACTCAAACCTAAATCTACACATACATATATAAATATATATACACATCCCAATTGGTACTTTCAATTCTCACCCCAAAATCTGCCATCTTCCCCCCTCTTTCTCTTTCTAGAATTCCATCCACAAAGCAAAGAATAAAAGGAAGGAACAAATTAGAAGTAATAACACAACACCCTTGACATTCTCTCTCTTAAACAAATTTTGTTGTAGAGCTCACTTTCAATTGATTCTTCTGAATTCTGAGAACTTAGGCTGATTCTGCTGCTGGGTCTCTTCCATTTTGTTCATTTTAGTTATTCTGTCCATGGGTTTTGATTATAAACCCAATTCTTGAGTTGAGGACAGAAAATAAAATAAAAAACAATGTTTATGAAAAACGTAGAGCAAAACTCAAGAAGTGTGGTCCAGAAAAAGAACACTTTTTCTTTGTATTGGCAGTTTATGCTCTGGAATGCTCGCTTAAATTTGGCTGAGAGAGACGGCATATGACAAAAAAAAATCCAATTTTTTTTTTTTTGAAGAATTGCGCTGAAATTCAGCAGAGAGAGGGAGAGACAAGACACAAAGAGAGAGAGACCTGGTTATGGAGGAGATGAGGAAGGTAGAGAAAGAGAGAGACCTAGTCACCGCTCAGTGAAGGACAGGGGATAGAATAGTTGAGGGCCTTTTCGTCACTCTCTAAGGCTAAAATGGGGATTGAGGGTTCTAAACATGTCATGTAGTCACATGACATTTTCAGGGTCAAAGATCGTTGGAAAATGAACGGGATTTAGTGGATTTAGATACACAAACATAAACGGATCGGTGTATTCTGCACAAATCCTATACTACAAGGGTGTTCTCTGTATTTTCCCCTTTTACAAATTCTGAATTTCCTGGAAGAAAAGTAGGAAAGTGAAACAATGATTTCTAAATAATCTTTCAAACACATTAGTGTTGGTTTTTATCTCCACAAGAAGCATAGCATTACATAATCCTTTTGAAATGTCAGGTTAGTGTTACAGGATCTACCCCCTTAGGAATTAATCAGGAAAAATTACAAGCAAGCCCGACAAAATATGGAGGTCTCATCGATGTTAAAAGTAACAAGAGAATTCCGGATATAAGCCAAGCACATCCTTTTGTATTCTACAGTACAACAACACACAATAATAAACATATGACCTGTTTCTCAAGCTCCCTCACTCTAGCTTGTGCTTCTTCACAACCGTCTTCCACGGTTCTGAGCTGCACAACAGATCACAAACAGACAGTTAAAACCACAAATATCACATAAAGCCAGGATAAATGGGCCACGTACCCCCCTTCTCAGGGTGGGGATTGTGTACAAATATATATATATATACATATATAAAGGGAGAGCGAAAAGGAGAGGCACCTTCTCAAGAACATTCTCGTTCTCTTCTTGTAGCATATCAAGCTGCACAATTTTAGACGTTAGCCTGAAACATAATCTTCAAGCATAGGAAAAATAACAATATAAATTATCATCTAACATTGTAGATAACAAACTTGAGATAACCATTCAGATCTTAACCATAGAACATTGAGACAGAAATGTGTAAACAAAATGTATGCAATTTTAACATACTTCATCATGAAGAGCAGAAGCTTCACGTTGATCTCCTGTATCTTTCAAGTTTATTTGCCCCATATCTGATGAAAATCTGCAATGCATGTTAGTAACCTTTCTCAACTTATAACAAAAGCAAAATGTATAAATTCTTCTTGCTGTTACACGTCAAATATATATGATAGAAACCAGGTTTTAAACAAAAACAGAAGCCTCCAACTCTTCTGGAATCGAAGACCAAGAGTAATGATCATAGCCTCGTTGTTTTTTCAAACATTTTGAACAATTTTCTTTCTCAACAGTTTGCCGTAGGTTTTTTATGTTGTTCCCTTAGTGACCAACAGATGTGACTAACATTAGAGGTTTGATTTCTTGTGTCTACAGGCTGTCCACCTTCTTGTATATATTACACTTCCATTCAACTCAACACAATAGAACATTTTTCCTAGCTAATTGGTGTCGGCTACATGAATTATATTTTTCTCTTCCCTTCTATCTAAGGTTGTAATTCAAGTCAAACGACATGTATCTATATCCATCCTTACTAACAGTACGAATGTCAAATTTGATCTTCCCATTACCTTAAATTGCTTCAATGTGGACCAATGTTAACTAGACTCAAATGCTGTATCTCGTCGGGTATGTGTGCAAGTGTCATATGTATCAAATCCCCAAGTCAAAGGATGCCAAGTCACTGCTATTCATAATTTCATACTAGTTTTCTTTTAGACGAAAAAAGTATTTTTCATGAAATATTGTTCAAAATAGGCATTTAAGTCATTCCAAATGAATGATATCAAACATACATTTAAGCCACACGGCCAACCAAATTTGTATGACAAAGACACTGATCACAAAGGTGGAATATGAACATAGATGTGGACTGTGTCATTCTTCCTAACTAGCACCCTAATGGTCTTCTTTGCACATGTCCAAACAATCATAATCTACTTTCTCTTATTTTATTTCCACTTCATGTTACTTCAACCATCTTCTGTGAGAATTTTTCTCCTATTTGCATTTTAGCATGAGGATAGTTTTAGAAGTGTTGCTCCTTAAGACATGTCCAACGTCCCAAGTGTATACAACCAACATTTTCCATTTTTCATTTTTCTTTCTGATTGTTGACTTGGGACTAATGGTACAAAAGAAAGCAGAACAAAGATTTTCTTTTACCTTTTCTCTCGTTGTCTAGGAGGATCAATTGGTGGTAGAGAAATTTGAGTCCTTAGAGTTGTTCTTGGTGGTGGTAATGATGGAGTCGTACGAATAGACATTGATGGCCTTCCAGCTGATGTTGACCGAACTGATGGAGCTTCTTCTACCGAGTTCCGAGCTAACTGATTAAAAATACCCAAAATACAATTACCATTCTAATTTAAGCCTCCTCCCAAGCCCCTTCAAACAACACACAGGCGCGAGCCCACACACATAACTGCATCAACTATACTACTTGTATAACAACACAAAATCTCCCAAACCAGAATGAATTCCAGCTACATGATTCATCAAACCTCCAAATTAAATTTTTATTTACAGTTCACATTATGATGATCTCACACTTCGATTGCAATTCACACTACTATTCCATGACATAAATGGATCATTACATTATACTGAAAAATTAGTTGAAGTTTGAGTTCAGTAAACAATCAACACAAAGTAGGTCTATAATGCGCTACAACACTCAACTGAATTCAACATGAATGATTGTTAACCAAAACATAGTGAAGAACACAATGCACTATCAAATTTTGAATCTATCCCATTATTGTAAAAAAAAAAAAAAAAAAAAAAAAAATCAAAATGAAAATTAGAAGCAAAACTCAAGAAAACCGAAATTACCGATGGCGAAGGAGATCTATTGATCCTTGAAGGCGGAATCGACGGCTTGTTGTTGACGACATTGACCGTTGCTCGGGGAAGAGACGGAGGCAGAGGAGCGGCGAATCGAAACCCTAGGTCCTCATCGTCTTCTTCGTCATCGTCGTCGTCGTTGTCGGCCGCCTGAGAAGCCATGACCTGAGCGAGGCGCTGAGCGGCGGCCTTGGCGGCGAAGTTCTGAGTGCGCTTGATGTTGGAAATGCTGGTGGTGGACGACGACCGCGAGTGGTGGGGGTGGTGGCGGGACGGCGACATTGCCGGAGAGGAAGAGCCGGCGGTGATGCTCGATTCGCTGCTCCACTGGCGGGCATAGACCGGACTATCAGTTCGTCTGCGATCCATTATATATAAATATGTGTATATGTATATGTGTATGTATAGGTAGAGAGAGAAAATTAATGATGAGAGAGAACTAGAAATGGCCTAGATCTTTGTAGAAAGAGAAAGAGTGTGACATGGAATCGCAATGTTTGGTGAGTTGGGTGGGAAAGAGAGACGGAGAAATTGTGGCTTTTCAAAGTAGTAGTAGACTGAGGTAAGAGATGTACTTATTATGTGGATAAGTATCTCTATGTTAGTGAAAACGTGACTGTTAGAGTAATTGAATAGATAAATGATTGAATGAGTTAACACGTCAATTTCATTGAGACAATTTATTAATGTGTATAATTTCAATATAATAAATTAAAAGAAAAAAATGAAAGAGGGCTATTGGTTTTTTAATTTTTAATTTTTTTTTTTTAAGTTCTAAGTTTCAATTTTGGTAGGAGAATAAGAAAAAAAAAAAAACATTGTTGTTCAATTTTTTCTTTAGGAGAATACTTAGATGTATTGAATATAATTAATTCAACATGAATCAAGATACCACAAGGTTATAATATTAAGTAGTTATTGTTCTAACACTCTTTGATTAATAGAATCCCAATTTTATTATCACTTCAATTTTCACTTATCAGAAAAACAACTCATACTTTTTATTTCAAATTTTCGTATTTTTGTTTAAAAAAAATTATTATTTTAGACAAAGTCATACATTCATCCCCATCATTCATAATTATATCAAAAAAAAATTTATAATGTTTAACAATTCTCTTAAATTTTGTGTTGTATTTAATTTTTTCTTTCTCCTCTTTGTTCCCCATATGCTTCCTCCTCATCCATATTGTAGACTGTAGGGTGAACTATTCACCCTACATTTTAAATAGGGTTATTCCCACCGACACCCCCTCAAAGAGATCATAATCCCACACGGACCTCTTTAATATTGAGTATTCTCACACAGACCCCCTCTGACAGACGGCCGTTAGTTTTATTGACGTTTTTATTGTGAAATTACTAATTTGTCCTTCGATATATATTTTAAAAAAGGGTAAATTGCTGTAGCACCCCCTAAGGTTTCACTTATTACATTAGAGTAATATATAAAGTATGAAATTACTCATATGCCCAAATTATATATATATATATATATATATTACGAAAATATATATATATTACGAAAATATATAAATATATATTACGAAAAAATATATAAATTATAAATTTCAAAAATAATATATAAAATTCAAAATATATATATAAAATCTGAAAATGCAAAAAAAATATAAAATTTTGAAAAATTATATTAAAATCTGAAAATATATAAAAATTTAGAAAAAAAATATATAAAAAGGGGAAAAATATATAGATTCAAAAAAATATTTATATTTCAAAAAACATACCTAAATTATAAATTTCAAAAATAATATATAAAATTTCAAAGAAATATTTAAAATTCAAAAAAAATGTATTAAAATTTCAAAATATATATAAAATTCGAAAAAATATATTTTAAAATTTGAAAAATATTATAAATTCGGAAATAAATATAATATTAAAAATATATATAAATTTCGAAATTATTTTTTTTTTTGAAAAAAACATATTAAATTTTGAAAATAAATATAAAAATCGCAAAAAACATAATAATAAAAAATATATATAAATTTTGAATTTTTTTTTTAAAAAACATATTAAATTCAAGACAAATATATATATATACACACACACACATATATATATATATATATACACACACACACATATATATAGATCTATACATATATAGACACACACATATATATATATATAGATCTATACATATATATAGCAACATCTATATATATATATATATTACCCGTATATATAGTATATATATATACGGGTATATATAGCATCATATATATATATATGTATATATGGGTATACAATATATACAATTCCAATATTCATTCTATCTCCCAATTTCTCACTTCCAATCTCTCTCTATATATAAATTAGGGCTAGGGTTTTAGGATACCCAAATTGAAGAAGAAGAAGGATATGTAGGTCATTTTATATCATTTTGAGGGCAAAATAGACAATTCACAGGGTGGTTAACGGCACAATTTAACGGCGTGGAGACGGAGGGGGTCTTTGTGGGACAAAATTCAATTTTGAGGGGGTCTGAGTGAGAATAGTGAATATCGAGGGAATCTATGTGAAATTAGGATATCTTTGAGGGGGTGTCAGTAGTATTTACCCTTTTAAATATATTCTTATACTACCCAACGAAAAGTAGTACTCCGAGAAACAAACAACCCATGGAATTGGAGGATTTTTAGAAGTCCTGCTTTATAGCTATCACAATGGTTAATTAGAATGGTAAAAATATTATAAGATTTCCCCATTCTTTTCTTGCAGTCCAAAGAATGACCCTTTTAACCTTTACAAATAAGGGCAAGGAAAAATAAAATAATAGGTCAAGTGCGAAAAACCCCCGTGATATACAATACGTGCTTATAAACTCTTGTTATTCTTTGACACCCCATTATTTCTAAATAGGTACGTTTTGCCCCCATTTTGACATGAATTGTCTAAAATATCCTTAGAATAATTCAAAAAATATATATAAATTTTGAAAAATTATATAAAATTCGTAAAAATATATAAAATTCAAATATATATATTAAATTTCGAAAAAATATAAAATTCGAAAAAAATATAAATTTCGAAAAGAAAAATATAAAATTTGAAATATTATATAAAATTGGGAAAACATATATAAATTCAAAATATATATAAATTTCGGAAAACATATATAAAATTCGAGGTAAAATATAAAATTCAAAAAATATATATTAAAATTTGGGGAAAATATAAATTTCAAAAAATATATATTAAATATTGAAAAACATATATAAATATAAATATATATATATATATAATTCAGAAAAAATATATATAAATTCGAAAGAAAAGTTGTATTTTGGCTCTTTGAAGTTTTAGTTAATGTATACTTGTATAGTTATCTAGCCTCTGTTCATGGTTTTGGTGAATTGTACTTTGGTTACTTGTGTTTTTTATACTTCTATCTACACAACTATTTGAATTTTATATTTTGTTTTTGAATTTTATATATTTTTTACGAGTTTTTGTATATTTGTTTCGAAATTTATTTGTTTTTTTTTTAAATTTAATATTTATTTTTTCGAAATTTATATATATATTTCAAAATTTATATATCTTTTTACGAAATTTATATATTTGTTTCGAAATTTATATGTTTCTTTCAAAATTTATATATATTTTTTCTAATTTATATTTATTTTCAAAATTTATAATTTAATCAATTTATTTATTTTATTTTATTTTATTTATTATATTTTTATTATAGATTATTATTATTAATTCAGTATTTATTATTTTAATTAGGTTAGAAGGGGTATTTTAGGAATTTCATATCATTTTGGGGGTAAATCGCACTTTTTTTGAAAACTAATGGATTTATACACACATTTTGAAACTGTAGGGAATTTTTCGCACCTATGATAAAACTACAAGGGGTTTTTCGCTAATAACCCTAAAATAATATATATAAACTTGTACAAAAACTTATGCATTGTTCATCTGTGTTTTTCATACAGTATTGTTTATTTTATGCAATATTTTTTCATAAATTATAAACTTATACAAAAACTTTAAATTTTTGTGTTCTCTCCCACTCTTATTTGAGACTTCGGGCCTACCTCATTACAGACCACCTCTTGTAGGAATGGTGACTCAAAGAGATGACTCATGTGTCCACTGAAGAAGCTTCTGCCAAGTGGATGAAGCCAGCTCTTCACATCCAGTTCTTCTTCATTCATGAACCAAAGCTTTCAAAGAAAGCTTTTAAAGATGCGTGAACCATTTGATAACCATCTCTGCCAAAGTTTTGTGGTTAACATTTTGGATTTCTCTTATTCATGCCCTATATATAAGGGTGTACATGTTGTAGAGAAATAAGCTCAATGTGAGAGCTATGTAAAAGCAGTGTGAGGGTAAAGCGAAACTCCTGTGAATATATTGAGCTACCCTCCGTGGATGTACCCGTTTTTGGGGAACCACGTATAAATCATTGTCTCTGAGTATGTGTGTGTGTGTGTTTGGTTTGAGACGATTCAAAGTCGTAGGACACAATAATTGGTATCAGAGCCTACTTAGTTCAAAATAGGGTGTTTCTTTCGACCCTATTTCGAACCATTTCAGTCACCAACAAAAACACTCTGGGAGTTGACCCATCTCAAGGCGAAGTGTTTTCCGTTCAAAAGAGGGTCAAACGTCGTCGCACGCGCGGCCTCAAGCTCAACGTGTGAGAAAGCTCGGCGTCACGCACCTCAGTCATCTTCAACCTCTAGCGCGCGTAAGGCCCACGCGCACCACGTGTCTCACACCCTGCCACGTCAGCAATGACGTGACCCAGTTAGAGGTTAACACTTGGGCCAACCAGAGGTTGCCATGTGGCAAGGGCAGGGACCGCGCACGTGGTAAGTGGAGATACTGCCACGTGGTACAACCAGGGACTGCATGTGGCACCAGTGAAAGTCTGTCACGTGTCAAGGCCAAACACTAAGGGCCTGTTTGGATAGGTGGTTTTGGGCATGGTTTTGGTTTTGGTCTTTGATTTCAAGACCAAACCATGTTTGGTTGGTGGGTTTTGGACTTGGTTTTGGGTTTTTCAAAACCAACCACTAAAACCATGGTTTTGGCCTACCAATTTTGATTTTTTTTTCTCTCTCTCTCTATATATATATATATTTATGGGCGAAAATATGAATTATTTTGAAAAAAATAATATATAATATTTGGAAAAAAAAAATTCCGAAAAATAATTTTATTCCCAAAAAAAATTAATTTTCGGGAAAAAATTATTTTTTGGGAATAAAATTATTTTTTCGTAAAAAAAATAAATTTTCGGGAAAAATTTATTTTTCGGAAAATAAATAAATTTCGGGAAAAAAATTATTTTTTGGGAAAATAATTATTATTCGGGAAAAAATTATTTTTCCCCATTTTATATCCTTTTTTTCTAAATTTTAAAATTTTTTCACTATATAATAAAATTATTCAGAATTTTATATATTTGTTTGAATTATATATATTTTTTCGAATTTAAGATATATTATTTGAATTTTATATATAATTTTCACATTTTAAAATATTTTTTCGATTATATATATATTTTTTGGAATAAAAAAAAATAAAAATGTCAAATGTTTTCGGGAATTTTAAATATTTTTTCATTTTAATATTTTTTTTCCAATTTTATATATATATTTTTCATATTTATATATTTTTAATACATATTAGTATATATATATATATAATTATACCAAGACCAAGACCAACTCCTTACCAAACATTATATATAGGTTTTAGATTTACCTAAAACCACCCAAGACCACCAAAACCAAAATCACAATACCAAAACCAAAACCAAGTTCCCAAACGGGCCCTAACACGTGGAACCACAAGAGATCTTACACGTGTCAAGGTCAAAGAGTTGACACGTGTTAAGACCAGAAGCTTCCACGTGTCATGGTCTTAGCGCTGACACGTGGCATCAACAGATGCTGACACGTGGACCGACTAGATGCTGACATGTGGCATGGCCAGGGGCTGCCACGTGGACCAACCAGAGTCTGCCACATCATCAGATTTTGAAGGAAATTACTATTTTGCCTTTCATCACTGTTTTGAACGTTTCGAGCCCGTTTTAAGTCTGATTTGAGCAAATGAAAGATTGTTCCTAGCTAATTCGACCATTCCAGATCCAACCGTGAGCTCTATTTTTCCACATCAGCAATCAAAAAATTGGAAAAACCGAGTTTTGATTTCTATTGCTCATGTTTGATGAATGCAGTCATCAATTTATTGTTTCGGTGTTTCATACGACTGAAGCAACGGAGACCGAGCAATCCGAAGTAAAAAAAAGAAGAGTTTAAAATCTGGTTAGATTAGTATTGCTCATGTTTGATGAGTGCAGTCATCAATTAACTGTTCTTGTGTTTCATACGACTGAGACAAGGAGACCGAGCAATCTATTCAAGAGAATCAGTGTTGTTAAATGTCAGGACGAGTGGTTCTAAGAGGAGGATCATGATGTCAAATGCAAAGTTGAGGTGGGAAAATAGTACATCACAATAACTTTGGCATGTGACAATGCGAAGGTTCCAGATCTACAGCTTCGATAAAGTACAGGATAAGCCTTGGAGACCAAGCGCCAGGACTTCTCGTGCTCTGAGAAAGTGGAGGATAAGGCTTAGATGCCAAGCGCCAAGACTTCTTGGATGAAGGAAAAAGTGGAGGATAAGCCTTGGAGACCAAACGCCTTGACTTCTTGAATGGAGATTGGAAATTCGTAAATCGTCAAGCTTGCGGTACAATCAGACAATACTCAAGTTCGGCATAAGAGCTCAGGTGGAGGTGAAAAGAAGTGCCATCTCCAGTACTAATAGTTCAGTCAGCAGCTGAGGGGAGGTGAAGAGAAATGCCAACTACAGTACCGGTCATCCAGTCAGTAGCTTAGGTTGAGGTGGAAGTGTTTCATCTCCAGTACCGGAAAATGAGTCAGTAGCTGAGGTTGAGATGAAGAAGTGTTCCATCTCCAGTACCGAGAAATTAGTCAGTAGTTGAGGGGAGGTGAAAAGAATTTCCATCTCCAGTACTGGTAGTCCATCAACAACTGAAGTAGAGATGAAGAGAGGAATTCCATCTCCAGTACCGGTAGCCAATCTGGAGCTGAGGGAAGATGAAGAGAGTTCCATCTCCAGTACCGGTAACCATTCTAGCAGTTGATCATCCTGAAGGTGGAAATGGTAAGTAGGAAGAATCAACAACTAGACAGTAGTTGAGGGAGAGGTCTCCAGATAGAGATCTCCAGCACCGGTAATCCAGTCAACAACAAGGCAGCTCAGTTGAGGGAGAGGTCTCTAGTAAGAGATCTCAGTTGAGATGGAGGATCAATGGACCCATCTCTAGTACTAGTTGTCTAGTCCGCATATGAGGTTGAGTAGCTAGTCAGCAACTGAAGTGGAGGTGAAGAGTGTTCCATCTCCAGTACCAAGAAATATAATACCGGTAACCATTCTAGCAGTTGATCATCCTAAAGGTGGAAATGATAATAAAAAAGAGTCAACAACTAGACAACAGTTGAGGGAGAGGTCTCCAGTAATCCAGTCAACAGCTAGGCAGCTCAGTTGAGAGAGAGGTCTCCAGTTAGAAATCTCCAGCACCGGTGACTAGTCAACAACAGAGCAGTTGAGGGAGAGGTCTCCAGATAGAGATCTCCATCACTGATAACCAGTCAGCAACTGAGGGGAGGTGAAGAGTGTCCCATATCTAGTACTGGGAAATCAGTCAGCAGCTGAGGTTGAGATGAAGAAGTGTTCCATCTCCAGTACCGAGAAACGAGTACCGGGAAATCAGCCAGTAACTCAGGTTGATGTGGATAGTGTTCCATCTTCAATACTGGGAAACGAGTACCGGAGAATCAGTCAGTAACTCATGTTGAGGTGGATAATGTTCCATCTCCAGTATTGATGACCAGTCAGCAGTTTAGGTTGAGGTGGATAGAGTTCCATCTCCAGTATCGGTGATCAGTCAGCAGAGGTGGATAGAGTTCCATCTCCAGTATCGGTGATCAGTCAGTAGCTCAGGTTGGGTGGATAGAGTTCCATCTCTAGTATCGGTAATCAGTCAGTAATAGACTGATAAAAAAAGATCTCCAGTAAGAGAACTCAATTGAAGTGGAGGATTCATGGTCCCATCTCTAGTATCGTGTGACCAGTGAGTAATCAGAATGACCAGAAGAGGTCTCCAGTAAGAGATCTCCAGCATCGGTGACTCAATAACAAGATGACTCAGTTGAGGTAGATGATCCATCTCTAGTATCGGTGGACCAGTGAGTGATCAGACTGACCATAAGAGAGATTCAGAAAGATAGCGTATGCCCTTCCAGCGACATACAATGATGTCGTGTACACGGACAAAGAAGCAGTACATAGTACTGATTGTACGAATTGGAAGGATACAGTGAATGACGAGATGAAAGTCATTTCACTAGAATCAGACTTGGAAGCTAGTCCAACTTCCAATGGGAATGAAGGCTATCAGCTATAAAAGTGTTTATGCCAAGAAGGAAGGTGTTCCCGGCATAAACAATATCTCTTGGGAACAGAGCGCCTAAGGGCGCATTGGGGTAGCGACAATTAGTGGACTCTTTTTGTCACGGTGGAGATTTGTAGGAATGGTGACTCAAATAGATGACTCATGTGTCCACTGAAGAAGCTTCTGCCAAGTGGGTGAAGCCAGCTCTTCTTCATGCATGAACCAAAGCTTTCAAAGAAAGCTTTTAAAGGTGCGTGAACCATTTGATAACCATCTCTGCCAAAGTTTTGTGGTTAACATTTTGGATTTCTCTTATTCATGCCTTATATATAGGGGTGTACATGTTGTAGAGAAATAAGTTCAATGAAGTTCAAGTGAGAGCTCTGTAAGAGCAGTGTGAGGGTGGAGCGAAACTCCAGTGAATATATTGAGTTACTCCTCCGTGGATGTACCTGTTTTTGAGGAACCACGTATAAATCATTGTCTCTAAGTGTGTGTGTGTTTGGTTTAAGACGATTAAGAGTCGTAGGGCACAACACATCTCTCTTACTCTCTTTGCATCACATCCATCCATCTCTCTCCAAACTAGATGCATCTCATAAGTACATACCCAACTTGTTTTTCAATCAAATTTGTTCACTCAAATGGGTTTTCAAGCAACCAAGCATTTTTTTTTTAAAAAAAACATAAAAAGAAAAGAATAAAGAGAGGGACTACAAATTTATCAAACCATACAAGCCTAAATCCATTTATTTGACCATACCATTACAATATTACATGTAAAACCATAACAAGTACAATATTCACTACAATACTCTTCAGTTTGAAGTTTGAACATAAATAGCTGCAAAACAAGCAGTATCACAAAACTATCTCCAGCTACTACACAATCTCAACAGGCTCGAACCCCCTCGCAATCGATTCCTTCACCGCATCAAGCACCAACTGTGTCTTCCTACTCAGCGTTGGCCACTTCTTCTCAGGCTTCGAACCATTCCTCCTAATCCCATCAACCAAAGCCGCAAACTCCCTCACCATCATCGATTCCTGAGGAAGTTCCGTTGCGACAATGTGCTCAGCTGGTATAGGCTCACACCCCAGAGCCCGTTCCCCAAACCTCGAAGTCGATGCAATGAAAAATGGCCCAACATTCTCTTGAAAAGGGACAACAAAGTCGTGGACACGGAGATATCCTTTTGTTCCGAGGGCAGTTATGTCCATGCTCAAATTGGCGAGGAAAGAGCAGTAGAAGGTTGCTGTTGCCCCGTCCGCCCAACGAAGAGAGGCGCCACATGCGAGAATTACCCCTGCTGCATTGAAGTCGGGCTCTCGCAGAGCTGTTACTGTTTTGGGCAGCTCGTAGTCTGCAGCCCATAGGCCTGCTCTGATGCAGTACCATCCGGCATCGCCAAGAGCTCCGTGAGCATCGAGATCAGGCTTCACGCGGATGTCGTTATGGAGAAAGTCCGGGCCAGCATCGTATGTGAAGGAGGTATGTAGCTATGAAAAATGAAAAGTAATCATCTCTTCAGAGAAGTAAACTGACTTACTGAAGAAAAAAAAAAACTTCATATCGAGTGCAATGGCAACTGAGCTAGTGTGAGAAGGAAGAATTGAAGCACAACATGTAAAAATGTTCATGCTCTTCAATCAAGGTTGTGACCATGATTGTTAAACTATTAGTCATGCTAATTTGTTTTGATTATACATCCAACCATTTATTGGCATAGTGACCTCAACTTTAACTTCCAAGAAAAAGGATATTTAAGTGAAACACAGTTATTAGCAACAAACACTATGATATCGATCTCTTGCACTATGAGAACTATGTCAGGACTACCAAAGGTTTGATGGCCTAGGACTCCTTAATTTCAAATGGGAGGTGACGGCATCACTAGAGGTATTGTGTGAGTCATATTTTTTCGAGATAAATGAATTTATACACCAACTACTCCCCATGTTTAGAGTTTCTAATTTATTTTGTAAACCAAAATGAGGTTTAAGATCAATAACTTGTTTTGCTTGAATAAGAACGCTTGGGTGGCGTTTGACTAAATTCTTTTAAGGGTAATTTGCAGCCACATCCCTTGAGGTTTGCATCTATTGCACCTAGTGGCAGATTTTCACAATTTTGACACCAACACCCCCTGAGATTTCGTTTTGCTTGTCATGACACCCCAAATGACGAAAATACCCTTCAAAAAATTCGAAAATATTAAGGGTTATGTGAAATGACCTTTATGCCCCAACCCCAAATATATAAAATTTCGAAAAACATATATATAAATTCAAAAAAATATATAAAATTCGAAAAAATGTATAAAATTCAAAAATAAATATTAAAATTTTGAAAAAAATATATAAAATTAGAATAAAATATATAAATTTCGAAAAATATATATAAATTTCAAAATATATATATAAAATAAAAAAAAATAAAAAAATTAGAAAATATATATATATTTTGAAAAATATTTAAATTCGAATATATATATTTCAAAATATATATATAAAATTCAATATATATATATTTTCAAAAACAAAATTCAAAAAATTATATAATTTCGATAAACATATATAAATTTCAAAATATGTATAAAAATTCAAAAAAATATATAAAATTTGAAATATATATATAATTCAAAAATATAATATATAAAATTTGAAAAATATATAAACTCAAATATATATATTTCAAAAAAAAAAAAAATTCAAAAAATATATATTTTCAAAAACAAAATTCAAAAAATTATATAATTTCGAAAAACATATCTAAATTTCAAAAAATATATAAAAAATTCAAAAAAATATATAAAATTTGAAATATATATATAATTCGAAAATATATATACAAAATTTGAAAAATATATAAATTCGAATATATATATATTTCAAAAAAAATAAAAAATAAAAAATATATATATTTTCAAAAACAAAATTCAAAAAATTATATAATTTCGAAAAACATATATAAATTTGAAAACATATATATAAAATTCAAAAAAATATATAAAATTTGAAATATATATAATTAAATATTTTATATATAAAATTTGAAAAATATATAAACTCGAATATATATATATTTCAAAAAAAAAAATTCAAAATATATATATTTTCAAAAACAAAATTCAAAAAATTATATAATTTCGAAAAACATATATAAATTTAAAAAAATATATAAAATTTGAAATATATATATAATTCGAAAATATATATATATAATTTGAAAATATATATATATCAAAAAACAATATACATATTTTTTGAAATTTATATATGTTTTCCGAAATTATATAATTTTTTGAATTTTTTTTTGAAAATATATATATTTTTAATTTTTTTATTTTTGAAAAAATATATATTTTGAATTATATATATATTTCAAATTTTATATATTTTCTTGAATTTTATATATATTTTTTGAAATTTGTATATGTTTTTTGAAATTATCTAATTTTTTGAATTTTGTTTTTGAAAATATATATATTTTGAATTTTTTTATTTTTTTGAAATATATATAAATTTGAGTTTATATATTTATCAAATTATATATATATATATTTTCGAATTATATATTTTTTTGAATTTTTTATACATATTTTGAAATTTATATATGTTTATCGAAATTATATAATTTTTTGAATTTTGTTTTTGAAAATATATATATTTTGAATTTTATATATATATTTTGAAATATATATATTCGAATTTAAATATTTTTCAAAGTATATATATATTTTCGAATTATATATATATTTTTTATTTTATATATATTTTTTGAAATTTATATATATTTTTCAAAATTTATATATATTTTTCGAAATTTATGTATTTTATTCTAATTTTATATATTTTTTTCAAAATTTAAATATTTATTTTTGAATTTTATACATTTTTTCGAATTTTATATATTTTTTCGAATTTATATATATGTTTTTCGAAAT
Source organism: Cornus suecica (assembly GCA_963922005.1). Lineage (NCBI taxonomy): Eukaryota > Viridiplantae > Streptophyta > Magnoliopsida > Cornales > Cornaceae > Cornus > Cornus suecica. Next base: position 8,259,972 of record OY998245.1, read on the forward strand.
TTTATATATTTGGGGTTGGGGCATAAAAGTCATTTCACATAACCCTTAATATTTTTGAATTTTTTGAAGGGTATTTTCGTCATTTGGGGTGTCATGGCAAGCAAAACGAAACCTCAGGGAGTGTTGGTGTCAAAATTGCGAAAATCAGCCGCTAGGTACAATAGATGCAAACCTCATGAGAGTGTGGCTGCAAATTACCCTTCTTTTAAATAGCTTTTGAGTCATTCAAAAGCGTTTTCAAGCATGCAGTGGATAAATAGCTTCTCAAAAAAAGAAAAAATTCTTCAAAATTTGCCAAAGAAAAGGCCTCTGAAAGCTTTCTCATTACAATAGTCCTAATATTCGCCAAACCAGGTCTTAGAAATCTTTCCTGAGATTCACGGAAGACAGTTTTAAAATATAAGTTGAAAGTGACATAAATTATCATAAAAAATATTACTTGGACCAAATTATTAGGGCAAATCAGAGATATAAATACAAATGTATTTGGGTTTCACAATAATTCATTCAACAGGTCATAATTATTCCTCAATTCTGCCTAATAATTCAGAGCAAGTATCGATGCTCTTATACTTCAGGGCATTTATCATTAATGGGTCGGATTCATAATAATTCGGGCTTTTGAGTCTCCTAATCAATTAAGTAATTAAAAGCAAAATTCCCAAATAAACTAGTGATTAACTGAGTTAAATTCAACCATTCGGAAAGAAAAAAAAAAACATATGCACTACAGCATACCGATTTGAGTTTCCCAAACCGGAGCTCATCGGAAATAAAATCCGTCATCTTCGCGGTCCTCGGATGATGCATCCACATGGTAGCGTCCATGAACTGCACCCCATTCGACTCACACGCCTCCAGAATAGTGTCCAGCTCCGTCACGTGCAGCGCCACCGGCTTCTCCAGCAGCACGTGCTTCTTCTTCTGGGCAGCCCGAACTGCCCAGGTCAGGTGCAGGCTGGTGGGCAGTGGCACGTACACCGCGTCCACCTCCGGGTCATCTAACACCGCCTCGTAGCTGCCGTACACTTTGGCCGCCGCCGGAAAGTCGTTCTCCGCCGCGTATCTGGTGGCCTTGTCGACGGAGCGGCTGCCGATGGCCGAGATGGTGGCGTTGGGTGAGAGTATTATGGCCCTTGATACCTTGCGTGCTATGTTGGCGCAGCCCAGGATTCCAAAACGCACGGTGGATTCCGCCATATATATATATATATATATGTATGTATGTATATATTTGGGAATTTTAGGATGTGTGAGAGCAATATAGGATAGTGTTGAACAAATGTTAGTAATTCAATTCTGGAAAGTTGGAGAAAATGTAAGAGTGATGATGGTACAAACACCAGAAAGTCATATGCATCATTGACTGGAAGGTACCCGAAAGAGACATTGATCCACAATGACATAGCACCGATGCATTATCTGTTATCAAATTATATTTTTGTATATGATCATTTTTTTGTTGTTTTCAAAATAAAATACATTAACAATTCATTAACCTTCCGTGAGCTATGGTTCAATTACTCATAACATTAAATATTTATCAATTATTACACTATATATTCCTGAGATTTGATGCATGATCTTAAAGACTTATCTCCAACTATCTTAGAATCAAATGGGTTACTGAAATTTTATGTAAAAACTCAAATATTTTTCGGTTGTATAACAATAAGAAATAGCATATTAGCATAAATATATTTTATCAGTGTAATTGAGGTAATTTTTTTATGTAATCACAGAATAAATAATTAGTGTAATAAACACCAGCCACGATGTTTAATTGCATGCATCAATACCATATGCTATAAACCTCTGAAGTAATGAATACTGATCCAATGTCAACTCTCTTGATTTTTTTAGAAATTATTGAGATTATTGCCTTCTATTTGTTTAATTGATATTTTTTCATTTATATAGATTATGAATTTTTTTATTACAAACCATACATGAAAAATAAAGTGTTTTTAGTTAAATAATATTTAATCTTTAATAATGTATTCAGTAAAAGAAGATACTTTGTGACAAACAAAATTAGACCGCATTAGAAATTTTGCTTTAAATAAGGAAGTTTTGATTAAAAGTCAATTACTTACAAATAGTTACCACTCTTATTTTTTCATATTTAGAATAAATTAAGACTAAAATTAAGATAGGTAATACCGTTGATATCTAGGTAAGAGAAAATATATTAAAACCAAAGGACAAATTGAAAAGAATGATATAATAGTCTTCTAAAAGGTTCCTTCCTAAAAAATAGATCAATGGATCGAATTTTGATCCGAATCCAATCCGATTAGTCGGATATGGATTGAAAATAAAATCCGATAATCCGATTAGAATCCGAATCCGTTAATCCGATCCGATAATAACCCGATTTGATATATAATATATTTATATATATATAAATATATATTTAATATTTTTATGTGTATATATTTAATACTGTACATGTACCAAAAGACCTTGAAACTTGATGATATCACATTTCTTCCCCAAATGGGGGGTTCGAGCCCCCTGGGGCTCATGTGTGTGTGTGTGTGTTTCTTATCATTCAATATAAATGGGGTTCATGTATATAAATTTAGTTGTTAATTATTTTATTATTTATTAATAATGATTGATCATAAATACAATTATTAAAAATGTGAATAATTTTAGTGTTTCAGTATTTATTGATTTTTGTATTTTTTTCATTAGATAATCGGATCAGATATCCTATAATGAAGAAATTCGAATATGAATTAACTAAGTAAAAATCCATTGAATTATCGGATTCGGATCGTAGATTGAGATTTCTTGCCATCATTATCAATAGGCCTTTCAATAATCTGATTATGATCCAAATTCGATATTAACTGGATATGGATTGAAATAAAATCCGATAACTCAATTAGGATCCGAATCCGATAATCCGATTTCTTAACAAATTCAATTTGAATTTAACTGATCCAATCTGAATCCGATCCATTGACAGGTGTAAGTAAAAACAATGAAGCTAGTTTGGATATTTTACTTTCTTTATATGTAGTTAGATTTAATTAGTTATTTACTTTCTTTGATTTATGGGTTAACTTCATTTACACCCCTTCAACTTTTACTTCAATCACATCCGTTCAAGTTTGAGAATCTTCATTTACACTCCTTATTTTTTCAAATTCACATCATTTACACCCCCTCAGGCATGATATCATCATGATTTTTTTAAATACCTAAAATACCCTCAATGTGTTAACTAGGTAGTGTTTGGAAATATGGATATAGATTTTATCAATTTGACCCCCTCTCATTTCTAAAAATACAAAAATAAAAATAAAAGTATATTTAAACATAATTCTATAATTTGTTAAATAATTTAACATAAATTTATGAAAAAAATTATTCCTCTTTTTTTAAGAGTTTAAATTTATATTTTTAAACTAAAATATTAGATCAAAATTTATTATATGCACAAAAAATTCAATTACTTTACATATTCAATTTATTAACGGATTAGAACTAATATATTTATTTTTCACATATTCATAATAAAAAGAATTGAATCTCATATATATATATATATTTTTTTTTTTTTTGAAAAGTATGAATCTCATATAAAAAAAATTAAATATGTATTTGGAAAGTAATTTATTTTTTTTAAATTTTTATAAACACATATTTAACTTTTTTAGAAACCATCTTTTTTGAATTTGTGAATAAAAATTAAATCCAAACACCACCACCCGCTTTAAACGTTAGGTGAAATACAAATAACTAAGTTTTAATTTCTTTCAACATTCAAATAACCCCTCAATAAAGTAGAATTAAGAGTAAGGGTTCAATTCACTAGACAAAACAAAATGTGGTTCATATTGATTTATAGATATGGATACCAATTAATGTATAAAAGTGCGAAACAAAGAATGAAGTTGAGCAAAACCTGGGGGATCCATCAAAGAAAGAAGGTGGGTCAAATGTACCCCCACCCAATACCCATCTACACACACACATAAATACATATATATAAATAGGCGACGACTGGGGTTGGGGGAAATGGGCGGCGGTTGGGTTTGGGGTGTTTGGTTTGAGAATTAAATTGATTTAAGAAATATTTAATTTAAGGACTAAATTGATTTAAGGGGTATTTGGTTTAAGGATTAAATTGACATTTCATATCCTAAGGGGGTATAAATGAAAATTCTCAAACCTGAGAGATGTATTGAAGTAAAAGCAAACCTGAGTGGGTGTAAATGAAATTAACCCTTAATTTATTTCGTTATCAACTTTTATCTAGATTTATTTGGTTATATTTATGGGCTAATATCACAAACCATCCTTGTACTTAGGTCTAATTACACACAATACCCCAAACCTTTATGAAATCCCATTGACCTCTCTTACCTTTACTTCCTTGTACTTAGGTTTAATTACACACAATACCCCAAACCTTTATGAAATCCCATTGACCTTTCTTACCTTTACTTCCGGTGTAACAATCCCCCCATTTAGAGTCAACTCTCAATTTTGACTTTTTTTTTGTCAAAGAAGTTATTTTTTGATGTGTAATTCCAAAATTACCTTTAGAATGTATACAAAGACATTTTTACTCTTACATTTTCAATAAAAATTACCAAAGAATCCATGTAATGATTAGTAAAATGCCCTTGGAAGATTTTTTTATAAATTCAATAACTTATACCTAATTTACTTTTTTGGTCAAAAAAGTTATTTTTTTTGTGTAATTCCAAAATTACCTCTAGAATGTATACAAAGACATTTTACCTTTACTTTTTCAATAAAAATTACCAAAGAATCCATGTAATGATTACTAAAATGCCCTTGGAAGGTTCTTTATAAATTCAATAACTTATACCCAATTCACCAACTCCATCTCTCTCTCTAAAAACTCTCTCTATTTCTTTCTAAAATCTATATTTATTTCTTTGTCTCTGAAATTTGTGGGTGCATTTTTCAATCTCTCAACCAAAGGTTCACAAGGTTTGTAAATATATTTTATTATCATTATAAACCAACAAATGGGTAAGACGGTCATTTTGCCAAAGTCTAGAATGATTTATAGATATATGTTATTAATTCAGGGCAATTCAGTAAATTCACTTAAAATTGTGTCCGGAACAGTATTTCGATTATGTGAAGGGAGGTCAGTGGGATTTCAAAAATGTTGGGGGTACCCTCTGTAATTAAGCCTAAGTATAGGGAGGTTTGTAATATTTACCCTATATTTATTTACTTTATATGTGGTTAGATTTATTTTAATGAGGGGATATTTAATTATTTTAATCATACCTGCTTTTATTTTAATCAGATCCCCACATTTGAGAATCTTCAATCATACTTTCTCATGGTATGAAATATCTAAAACACCCTTAAATCAATTTAGGGTTAACTTCATTTACACCCCCTGAGGTTTGCTTTTACTTCAATCGCACCCTCTCAGGTTTGAGTATCTTCAATTACACCCTTGTAAGCTTTTGGTGGTGTGAAATGTCTAAACTACCCTTAATCCAAACACTACTTATTCCTGGAATAGGCTAACCCAATATCCACCTAAACCTAACCCTATTCCAAACAATCCTAATCTATGTCCAAACATACCCTATCTGATCTATATACACTTAAGACATATACACTACACATATATACAATCTTATATACACAATACATATATGCTTCGTTTCTCTCTCAAACCCTAACACTCAGACACGCCGTTTCTCTCTCAAACCCTAGATCTGATATATGCTTCGTTTCTCTTTCAACCATTCGTTTCTCTCAATTTCAAACCCTAAAATTCACATGCACCGTTTCTCTCTCAACCCTAACACTCATACACGTCGTTTCTCCCTCAAACCCCAGATCTGATCTATGATTCGTTTATTTCTCAAGCATATGTTTCTCTTTCAACCATTCGTTTATCTCAATTTCAAACTCTAAACTTCACATGCGCCGTTTCTCTCTCAACCCTAGATCTTATATTGTCAAATCTTGAAACCCGTCATCCAAATATATACTCTTCAGACCCCTTTTCTAAGATCATGAACCGTTTCTCTCAACCCCTTGAAGGAAATCCTAGATCTGAACTCGTTCAAAGTTTGGGTTCGTTCGCAGTAAAACCCTAGTTCTGAAGCCGTCGCTGTGTGGTTTCATTCACAACACCTGGAAAACCCTAGTTCTGAAGCCGTCGTTGTGTGGTTTCGTTCACAACACCTGGAAAACCCTAGTTCTGAAGCCGTCGCTGTGTGGTTTCATTCGCAACACCTAGAAAACCCTAAATCTAAAGACGTTCACTATTTGGGTTCGTGGAAGAGGGTTATCACTTCTTGTGGTTTCTTTCACAAAAAGGTAAGCTTTATCACTTATTAATTTCTCACTTGAAAAATTGGGGGTTTTGTGATGATTGCTAAATTATGTCAGAAAAATTGGGGATTTTGTATTAATTGCAAAAATTTGGGGGTTTCTTGATGAATTCTAAATTAGATCAGAAAATCTGTGTATATATATATATATATATATATTGCTATGTCGGTGTATATAGATCTCTGTGTCTGTTTATATGGGCTTACATATATATATATATAAATTTATGTATGTGTGTGTTGTGCTGTTCATCCAGTAAAGATGAGTTCAAGTTCGCTTTTATCGATTATTCGATTGTGACTTTGATTTTTTTGTTGTGATTATGATTGTTCCGTTCATAATTTGAGATCATGATGTTGCTGCTAGGTTTTTCTTAAGGATTGTTTGTGTTGAATCATGGAACTTGGGTTTAATTGAATTGGTTTTACTGGGCAGTGGTGTCAAGATTCAATTGCTGGTGGAAATTGTGTTGAGGAATACAGAGTTGGGTTGGGTGAATGAAATGAATTTTTAATAATGAAATAAAATTTGGATAATTTGAAAAAACAAATTTGATAAGAAATTTCTACATTTGTGAATTAAATTTTTGAGAAACCGAAATGAAATTTGGACAACTTGAAAAGAAATGTTGATAAACTAATTTTTACATGTTGAATTATACTTGTTGTTTTACAGTTTATTTATACTTAGTGTTTTAATGTTCAGTTTGTTTACTGTTTATTTATATTTGGGATTAATGACACTTGTGTGTTTTACAGTTTATTTGTGCATGTTATACTTTTGATGCATTTTGTATTTTTATTTTTTTTTACATTTTACAGTGATGGCAGACCCATTTTTTCTCCATAATATACATGTTTTTTTTTTAGTCAAACAGTGTAATTATCAGGAGGGTAGACCCTGATAAGTATTGCATTTTTGACTTTCTGGAAGATATAAGTGCTGCATTTCTTAGTGATTATCCTGGGGGTTTGGGATTTACTTACATTGTGTATTGTGAGTTACTTGGGTCAAAGGACAATATGTTAATTGAATATGACAAACAAGTAATGGAGATGTTTAATAAACATGTGGGTGTAAAAGATATTAAGTGTTTTCTTAAGATAAGTGAAGTTGAACCCTTAGCTGTTGAAGTACCTGTTGAGGGAGATGGGGGAGCTGAGGGAGATGATGGAACTGAGGAAGCTGAGGGAGATGATGGAGTTGAGGGAGATGAGGGAGCTGATGGAGCTGAGGGAGATGTATATGGGCTTAAAGAAGAGGAACAAGACTGGAAGGCAGAGGGTGACACAAATATTGTTCAGTCTGAGTCTGATGACTTTAACTCAGATGATGAAGAGTGTTGTGAAGGTGATGAGGGATGTATGGATGGTGATCAGTTATCTGATTATGAGTCAGATGATGATCCCCATTCTGACTCAAGTTCTGAGGTGTTTGAGAAGCCTCTAAAGAAGTGTAAGAGTGACCAATGGGAAAAAAAGGTTAAGGGAAAACTCTATCAAATGGTTAAAGGGCAAAAAAATAAATTAGAAGTAAAAATGTTGTTTGAAAATGTTAGGGTATTTAGGCAAGCCTTGTTGGATTACATTGTCCAAGAAGGATTTGAAGTAATTAAGAAAAAAAAATTAGTCAACTAGGGTGACATGGGAATGTAAAGTCGATGGCTGTCCATGGAAGGTTCATGCATCTCCATTGCCTGATAAAGTTACCTTCCAGATAAAGTCATATTGTAGTGAGCACACATGTGTAAGGGTAAATAAGAACCCAGCAATTAAATCAACATGGATAGCCAAGAAATTTTTCAAACATTTTAACTTGAATCCTCTAATGACAGTTGAGAATCTTCAAGAGTCAGTTGAAGCCAAGTTTGGGATAAAAGCTAGCCTACAACAATGCGATAGGGCCAAAAGAAAGGCAATGGAGATTGTTGATGGGAATCATGAAGACTCATATAAACGGGTGCACCCTTACAAAAATGAACTTAGGAGGTCTAATCCATATTGTATTGTCACTTTTGACCATTATGACCCTAAGGGTAATGATTTGCCCCAGTTTAGTAAGATCTTCATTGCATTTGATGCTATGAAGTATTGATTTGTCAAAGGGTGCATACCATTCATTGGTTTGGATGAGTGTTTTCTAAAAGGACCCCAATGAGGAGTCTTACTTTCTGCAGTTGTATTAGATGACAACAATGGGTTGTTCCCCCTTGCTTATACTGTGGTGGAGAGTGAAGGAAGACATACTTGGTCTTTTTTCCTGAAGAATTTGAGGGACATGCTTGGTACAGATGCTGAAACAAGACCATGGACCTTGATGACTGATATGCGAAGGTAAAATTGTCTTTATTCTATTTTATACTATTTAATTCTTTTTGATACTGTTTTATATTGCTAAATTACACTGATTATATACTGTTTTATATTATACAACCATGAGATTCTAATTTTATACTGTTTTAAGCTGTTTCTTAGTGCTGAAAACTTGGTGACTGATATGCAAAAGGTAAAATTGTCTTTATTCTGTTTTATACTATTTTATTAAATTTTATACTGTTTTATTTTGTTTTATACTATTTTATATTGCTGAATTATACACAATTTTAAACTGTGTTGTTAAATTAGACTTATTATAAACTGTTTTATACTGAATTATACAACCATGAGATTCTAATTTTATATTATTTTAAGCTGTTTCTTAGTGCTGAAAACTTGGTGATTGATATGCAAAAGGTAAAATTGTCTTTATTCTGTCTTTATTCAATTTAAACTGTGAGTATATTGCTGAAAACTGTGATTATACACAATTAAACTGTTGTATATTGCTAAACTATGATTATATTGCTGAAAACTGTGATTATACACAATTAAACTGTTGTATAAACTGTGATTATATTGCTGAAAACTGTGATTATACACAATTAAACTGTTGTATAAACTGTGATTATATTGCTGAAAACTGTGATTATACACAATTAAACTGTTGTATATTGCTAAACTGTGATTATATTGTTGAAAACTGTGATTATACACAATTAAACTGTTGTATATTGCTAAACTGTGATTATATTGCTAAAATGTTTTATATTGCTGAAAACTTGGTCTCTTTATAGTGCCTTAAACTGTTTTATACTGTATTATAGGGCTTAGTGTCTGCATTTCATGAGTATTTTCCACAAGCAAGTCACAGATTTTGTGCTAGACACATGTATAGTAGTTTTAGGAAAAAGTTTCCTGGTGTGTTGTTGAAGAGGTACTTTTGGAGGGCATGTAGAACATACAACCAGATTGAGTTTGAGAATGCCATGGGAAGTTTGTATGGACTTTGTCCAGCAGCTCATGGTTGGTTAATGGAGAGGCCTTTCGAGATATGGACTAGGTTTGGATATAATGAAAATTCAAAGAGTGACCACATCACAAATAACTTGACAAAATCTTTTAATAATTGGGTAGGGAAGCAAAGGTCAAAGCCACTGTTGGTAATGCTTGAATGGATTAGGGTTAAATTAATGGTTAGAATCCAAAAGAGATTCAAGAAAGCACAAACTTGGGAGAGATTGTGGCACCACAAATTAGGAAAAAATTAAACAAGGCAATAGAAGAATCAAGAGGATGTAGAGTTAACCCAGCTGATAATGGAGAGTTTGAGGTGCGTGAAATAGATGTGGGAGTGAGTGTGGTCAATCTTGGGTACAACATATGCTCGTGTAGAGAGTGACAATTATCAGGGATACCTTGTAAGCATGCAGTTGGTGCAATTATGTTTAATATAGATGATGTAGAGAAGTATTGTGATCCTTGTTATAGTAAACATACTTACATGCTTGCACATGGTGGGATCATACATCCCATTCATGATCAGAAGTTGTGGCCCTAATTTCCTGATTTTCCATTGGCTCCCCCTCCCAAAAGAAGACTACATGGCAGACCTAGAGTTTATAGGAGGAGGGAAGAAGGTGAAACAGACAGGTCTTCTGTTTTGAGGTGCAAATACTACCTCTTAACAGGGTATAATAGAAGGACTTGCCAAAGAGCTCAAACAACAAGAGAGAGAGAGTTGCAAGAGCAAGGCAAACAGTGAGTTCTCAAGTTTTTTACTACTTTTATTTTATCTAAATTGTTATATTTTTGTTTGTTATCTAAATTACTTTATTTGTGTTCAATATAGGAGGTTAATGGGCCTGAAGCTTCTCAAGGAGTTGGACATGGGAATGATGAACCTGGTGGTAGTGGTGGAGTGGGACCTTTTCAAGCTTCTCAAGTTTCTCAAGTTACACAATAGGTATATGAAACAACATATTAGTTGAACTATTTTTTTGTACTCTTATTTTTGGATAATAATGAAAATTCATGTATATTTTTAGAGGTGTAAATTATATTTTTGTTGACTTTAGGAGGCTAATGTAGCTCAAGCATCTCATGGAGTGGGAAGGACTGAACATGGTGGAAGTGGTGGAGTGGGACCTTCTCAAGTTACACAATGAATTTAGATATTGTGTATGTTTTTGAAATGTTTTTTTGGTGGTCTAAAGTGGTGAATATTGATGCATAGTTTGTTCTTTGGTGGGTACATGACACTTTTGATGCACAATTTGATTTTTTGGACAAATGGTTAGTTAGTGACACTTTTGGTACATGACACATAGAAAGTCTTTTGGTACATGACATATAGGAAGTCATAACTGAATTTTTGGGGCTGTTTTGATGTAACTAGTTACATATTTTGGTACTTTGATCAACTGGTGGAAGTTACATGATGCAAATGTAATTTTTGGTACTCTATTTCATGTAATTGCTTTGACATTTTATTGGATGAAATGGTTATAGTTTTGGTACGTTAGTTACATATATATTTTTACTTGAAAAAAATAGCATAAATGGATAACAAAATACATAGAAATGTAGTCAGTTTCAATGACACATTAGTACCTTCAAGAGCTTTTAACCTTTCCCATATCACATTGCTTTTTGCTTTCAATTCTGCAACCTCTTCAAAAATTTCAACTTCGTCTTCATGCTTCAATCCGTGATCTTCACCAATCATGGGATTACACCATCTCCACAATCCACATTTTGAAGTTTCACAAGCATAGTACAATCTTCCTTTATTGTGGTTTTGTTCATTCTCTGTAATTCTCACTATAGCGAAAATCCCACACTGACACTTGATATTCTTGTACCAAATATATCCCCTACTACCACCACTTCCATAACTAATTTAAGACATGAGCAAATAAAGAGAGAAGGAAAATGAGCAGAAAATGGAAAAAAAAAAGCAAATGAAAGAGGGCACAATGCAAAAATGAGGCAAGCAAACTTTATAAAGTAAAAAAAAATGACTGTTGCACAATATGACCGTTGAGGGGGTGTAAGTGAAAAATTATTGTGTCTTGTTTGGGGCCCACAATATGACCCTTGAAGGGGTGTAAATGAAAAATAAAAATGGGCTTCATTTTGGCGTCAATGGAAAGCTGTAAAAAAAAATTTCAAGGGGTCAAATTGATAATACAATGGGCATGAATTTGGCGCCAAAATATACTGCATACAGGTGCCAAAAATTAAAAAAAGTAATAAAATGATGGGATGGGGTCTAATTGATAAAAACACTATCCTTGTTTCCAAACAGAACAAGGATAACACATTGAGGGTAGTTTAGGGATTTTAAAAAAAATTCAGGATGATGTCATCGTTCAGGGGGTCTAAGTGATGTGAATATTGAACAGTAGGGGGTGTAATTGAAGATATTCAAACCTGAAGGGGTGCGATTGAAGTAAAAGCAAACCTCAGAAGGTGTAAATGAAGTTAACCCATCAATTTAATCCTAAAATATTATTAATTCTATATCTAAACATATATTTAACATTAAACCATATATCTGAACACACCACCACCACGCTGCCACCAACCCAATCCTCCACGACTGCCACCCACCTCTGTGGCTGCCACCCACCTTTTCACTTTCTCTTTCATTTTCATCATCATCGTCACTTAGAGCTACGACTACGCAACCACCATCGCCGCCATTGATTTCTTAGACCCTTCGCTTCACAATTTTCATTTCTGTTCGCAAACTCAGAAGCCCTAGTTCTCTCCCATCCTCTCCCTCAATTTCTGAAACCAATGAATCAACGTTACGACCTAATTTTCTCTTCCTTTTTTGCTCCACCGAACCCGAGTCACCCAAATTTCTCGATCCTAACTCCATTTTCGACTCACCCTCAACTTTTCAGAAACCCTAATCGCCTCGCCGTCTTCATCTGAAACCCTAATTTTCTTCACCTCCGAATCCAACACTCGATCTTCGACTTCAAAATTTCCGAAAATCGAAACGTCTTCGATGATTGGAGAATTCGATTTCGAAACAAGACGAAGACTCCGTCTACGAATGGCTCCAGAGGACGAGAGTGAATCTCCCAATTCAGCATTTTTTACATTCAAAATAAAAAATTAGGGTATATATTTATATACATATGTATATATTGTGTGTGTGCAGATAGGTAGGGGTAGGTGCCTTGGTGGCGGGGGGAGCGGGCGGTGGCAGGTTGCGAGGGGCGGTGGTGGTGTGCAGAACCACTGTAACAAACTTAAATCTAATTACCCTCAATACACAAATAACATATTGAGGGTAATTTAGGTATTAAAATAAAATTTGAGGATGATGTCATGTCTAAGGGGTGTAAATGATGTTAATTTGAAACCTGAAGAGTGTGATTGAAGATTCTCAAATGTGGGGGTTCTGATTGAAATAAAAGCAAATCTCAGGGGGTGTAAATAAAATTAACCCTATTTTTTTTAAAAAAATTTGAAGTGTTATTTAGGACTTTAATACTCAAGTAGAGAGACAATATAAAAAGATAAATACATGAAAATAGATTTCCATTTAATAAAAAAGAAACCAAATACTTGGTAAATGTACTCAATCAAATTTAAAGTAGCTGACAAAATTGTCAAGAACCAACTCATCTCAGCAACTTAGCAAAAGCCTCTTTCATTCTTGACATTTTTGAACGAGTTTGCTTCACATCAACCTTACACTCCGCTAGATTACTCTTCAAAGCCCTGTTCTCATCCTTGAGCCTATTCACATGCAAACACAAATCCTTAATAATTTCCCTCTTCTCCTCATTCCTCCTTATTAACTCGGCTTGTTGCCCCAAATTTTCCTCCACCAGTTTCGACACCTTTAGCATCAGTTCATTCCACATTTTCTCCCTCTCCAAGCCACCAATCCCAAAATCGCTTTCCTTCTCCCTTTCTTGTTTCCCTGTGTTCGTGTCAGTTGGCGTCAACTCATCGTCCTCAAAATCCGCGCTAAGAGTATCGAGTTCAAGATCAGGATCTTGTACAACAGATTCAGGATTCGAATTTGGCGCCATGACTATACAATTTTCGGGATTTTTTTTGGCGCTGTTTTGGAGGTGGTGTACTTGTTTGGTGTTATTTGAAAAACGTCGCGAATGAGCTTCTGAAAAGGATTCGGATCGTAGCTGGTCGTATTTTTCAGCTAGAGAGCGGTATGATTTGTGCAGATCCTCGACCATTTTGATGAGTTGTGGTCTTTTCTGGTAGTACATTTCTGCTCTCTTAGCAAATGAATCTCCATCTTCTTGTACAAGGCTTAGGATCATTTTTATTTTATCATCCAAATCTGCATATTGTAACAAGTTCAGAAGCGTAATAAAATTGATACTAAAATTGCATTTGAAAAAAAAAAAGTAAATGAAGAAAAATTGGTGCTATACATGATAGTTACGGGAGGGATATTTTTAGCAAAACAGGAAATAGAGGTTTTCGATTTTGTTTCAATATTTTCCACAGGGCATTACTGCTCTGGTTTTGGTTATTTATTAATAGGTGAACCAAATAGAAGAGTAGCTCTAGAAAAGAGAGGCACCAGAATTATTGCATGATCCTATACTACATCGTCCATGGCAATCACAGGTTGGCATGAAAACAAATGCCTTCATAAAACTAACGCAATTGTTTATGCGTCAAATTGTTATTGTCCTAAACCACCAATGCATTTATATTTGTTAACGATGAAATGTGACGTTAATGTCACGCAATTGTTATGAATTTGAATATTTCTTTCACACAGTTGCAATTAGCATAGATTCCATCATCAGAATTGGAAATAATCAGAATATATGATGTCATGCAATTATTTTTCAAGTAAGATTTGGAGTGTATTTGATTTGATCTAAAAAATTTCCAATATAAACTGACTACCATGAGAACAAACTCTCTTTCTACTATTCATTTTGGCTATTAATAAGTGCAAGAAAACCTGATATGACCATCATATTACTCTTAATCATGCACACTTTTAAAAACATTATTTGTGAAACACAAAAATTCCTAAAGCGGACGTAGTGCCTATAGTATATGTGAAAGTCTATTTTGACTAGGGATGCACATGGTTTCGATTTCGAACCGAAACCAAACCGTTATTTTTGGTTTCTTAAAAATAAAAATCGTAATCAAATCGTTAGTAAAAGAAACCGAATCAAACCAAACCATTTTTTTTCGGTTCGGTTTCGATTTTTATAGAAAAAATTATATCAATAACATTTTCTATATATATTTAAAGAAATAATTTTTTCTGCTAAAATTTATAAATGACATTTTCACATTTTCTAGATATTTTAAAATTTATAAATGAAAATTTCATTATTATTATTATCTTTTTATAAAACCAAGAGTTTTGATAACAATAGATTAATAACTTTATTTCTATCTCTATTTATTCATCTATCTGTAATCATTATTCTTGTAATTGTATCTGTCTAATTTATAAAAGGTGGGTCAAACTATGCACAATCTTCACTTCTGAAAGGTCTATGCATATGTTGGAAATTTACTCTTTTTTACTTTTACACTTTATTTCGGTTTTAGTTCTTGCTACATCACTCTATTTTATGGAGTTGGTAAAATTTGGAAAAAGATAATTTAACTCTATATAAGGTTTATTTTTCATACCAAATTACATTCATACCCTCTCAAAGTTTCACAATTTGTCTGATATAATCATATAGATAATACATATATAATATATTATAAAACCGGTTCGGTTCAGTTTTTGGAGGGTAAAAACCGAAACTGAACCGAAAATTTCGGTTTTTGAATTTTGAAAATCGTAACCGAACCACCGGTTTCGGTTCGGTCCAGTTCGATTTTTTTGGTTTTGTGTGCAACCCTATTTTGACAATAAATAACTTAAAATATCTTTTTTTATATATATTTTATTTTTGTTTTTGCTAAACACGAATCTTTACAATCGAAACCCCCAAATCATCGAATTCATCAAAAACCTTTTATACTTATTTTTCTATCGAGTTTCAATGTGGGGAAGTGTCCTTTAACATTGAATCGTTATTCTGGTAATGTACACTACGGTTCCGGTTCTGAATATAAAAAATAGAACTGTGAGTTTTAGGAATAAAAGGGAATCCTAATTTCTATGCACAAACCAGTAATTTCACAATAATAAAATACAATTTAATTGTATCACTATAAGAAAAGTTTCTCCTAATCCGAACCGGTTCGCCTAATTGGAAAAAAACTTGTTCTTGGTGTCTCAAGAAATATCAAATCTCAAGTTCGACAAACGTTAGGGGCACAATTCCGGACCTAGTACAAGCCTTGCCCAATGTCATGGAATATTCCGGACAAAAGCCCCGTTATCGAAAAGAAAAGAAAAATTTGCCCAGGGAAAGAATAATAGAATTGCAAGCACAATATAAACTAGTAATATTATGGGTTCAGCAGTAAAACCACAAACTTATAGACAGGCATGATCATACACAATAAACACAAACACAACAAAAACATATATATATCTATATATATATATATATATATATATGCGTATACAGAGAGAGGGACCTGATAAAGTGGTCTGAAGCCATTGAGATTGATGAGGGCGATTATGGGTATCCCACCACCATGAATAGGAAGCATGGTCTCTACTTTCGTTTCCCATTGAAACCCTCTCTCTCAGAAGAGTGTGTAAACCGAAACCAAGTACTAGTAATTAATTAATTGATGAATTGTACATTAATGCTAAGATTTCTCAATTCTACCAAGGTCACGAGTGTGTCAAAATTACACAATTTTGGGAATTTGAAATCAATACTTCTCATTAGGTAGCTTAGTCAATCACTTCCTGATTTATTGGATTCCCAACCTTAATAGGATGTTGCAATTGTATACGTTAGTACCTCTGATAGATAGTCTTCGACTTAAAAGACTTGTTAGGATTTGAACTTGACAATTGAGAGTTGCATGGTCTTCCAAATTGAATCATCTCTCTCGTCAAAAAATAAAATAAAAGCTCTCTCATAAGTTCAGACCACCAATTTAGGGTGACAAAATTTAATACAATAGGTCATTATTTGAGTGTAGCCCAGTGGGGTCGTAAAGGATAATAACCCATTCTCAACCCATTTTTACAAGTTATGGGTCAAGTCATAAATAGGAAGAGTCTGTTTGATAGAGCCGTGTTTGTGTTGAAATAAACAAAAAATACGTTTTTTGTTTTTTTTGTTTATTCATCAAAAAACATAAGTATGTTTGGTAGAGATGTTTTTTGGGTTGAAATTGAAAAATTAAACATCAATAATTAATAATATAAATAATAAATAAAAAAAAATAAAATATAATAATAATAAAAAATGAATACAATAATAATAAATAAATATAATAATAAAAAATGGAATAAATAATAAATAATAATAATAAATTAATAAAATAAATAATAAATTACATAAAACATATTTAAAAATATAATAAAAATAATAAATAATAAACAAAATGAAATAAATAATAATAAAAAATAAATATAATAATAAATAATAAGTAAATATAATAACAAATAAATACTTCATAATAATAATAAAAAATGAGTATAATAATAATAAATTAATATTAAATTAATAAAATATATTTTTAAATAATTAAAAATGAATAAATAATTTATAAATAAAATGAATTAAATAATGAAATAATAATAAATAAATAAATAGAATATATTTATAAATTAATAAATAATAATTTAATAATATAAATAATAAAATAATGAAATATATTATAAAGTGAAGAAATAATAAAGAAAGAAAAATAATAATACACAAATAAATATTATAATAAATAATAAATAAATACTGTTGCTCCAGGAGTTAAAAAAACACCAAATTTTGGTTTTTTCATTTTGTACTAAAAGGGGCATGTGTTTATTTAATGTAGTTTGAAAAGACAAATATAAAAAATCCAACCAAACATGTGTTTTAAACTAAAACCCACAAACATAAACAGAAACAGGTCAACCAAACAGACCCGAAGGGTCGACTTGAAATTTATGAAGCATGGACACTTCAGTGCTGTTTAATAAAATTGAAAAATTTAAGTACTAAGAATTTTAAGTACGAAAGGTTTTAAGTAATGCCTTAAAAAATTATACTTTCTGATATATTTATAAATTTTCAGTCTTCAAAATTAAGTATTGAAAATTTTAAGATATGAATTTTAAGTTCGGAAGGTTTTAAAAAAATTATATTATCTCATGTTCTTGTTAATTTTCAGTCTTCAAACTTGAGTGTTACGTGGTCATCCTATCACTTAAAATTTTATCTCATTTTAAGTGACACTTAATGTTTTAAGTAATGTTCAAATTTTTTATCAAATGCACTTAACTAAGTAAGTGCTGAATTTTATCAGATTTAAGTAGTAAATAAGTGTTATCAAGTGTTAAATGGTGACCCGTTCATTTAAAATTTTATCTCATTTTAAGTGACATTTAATCTTTTCATTGATTTTTAAATTTCTTATCAAACGCGTTTAACTGTATAAATATTCAATCAATTCAGAATACTAAATAAGTGTTCGACATGCCAAAAACGTGTCCAGAATGTTTTTAAATAATTTATAGTATAGTGAGAGCTCTGAGACTACCTTCTCCTTCAACACACATCACAAACAGGTTAAAATAATCCAGTACGGAAGGGAGAAAAATAAACGCAATATGTTGCCTCACAAATCACAAAATGTAAATGAAGGGAACTATTTAGTGAACCACTCAATTCTTACCTTCAAGCTGGCTTTTGTCTGACAAGTTTAAACCATTATTTGGCAGGAAACAAAAAAAAAAAAAACTTCTGGCTTTGGTGAAGCTGCAAGATCATAAAGCTCTACCTGAGAGAACACTCAAAACATAATTTATCTGTATCATCTTTTTCCAAGTTTCCACTAACAAATTGTATTGTTCTTCATCTGTCCCTCTCTAGTCTTGCTAAAACATTTGGCAGACCATTATTTTAGGTCGTGGGTCCCATCAAGGATCATTCATATCGAACTTTTCCATAGGGGGTATGCTTATGTGTCCAAAAGTGAGACTCTCCAATTTGGGACAGTAGCACAATTGAACATTCTTCAAGGATGGGAAATGGAAAACATTAGTTCTCCGACAAAAACATGTGAGATTCTGTAGGTCAAAAAACCACAGATCCTGTAGCTGAGGAAACATGTGAGATTCCTCCATGTCATCTCCTTCACTTGTAACTATTTCATCCATCTCACCGCATTTTGAATGAACATATATATATATATATATATATATATATATATATATATATATATATATATATATATATATGTTCATTCTGATTAAAAATAAAGCAATAATGACCTTCCATTTCTTAATCACCTTTCAGTTTTCAGTTGTAATTCCATTCCATCTTCTATATGTAATTATCTGTAGTTTTAACTTTTGCTATATAAAGTGATGGGCAATAATCCATTATTGATTTCAGTTGATAAATGACGCACAAATGCCAAAACACAATATGTACCTTGTGGTTGAAGAGTTGTTGTGCTTGGGGAATATTACCCTCCTCCTCCACCGCTACTATTTCTTCTCCTCCTCCACCGCTATTATTTCTTCTCCTCCTCTTCTCGAGCAGCAGAATTTCCCGAGCGTTGGCAACTCTTCAAGTTCAAGATAATTTAATCGAGGGAACACTAAGATCTTGCCACTGTCTTCTTCTTTGGATCCACCACTACTACTGTAGCAAAAAGTTTCGAGTTTTTGCAATTTCTGAAGTTTCAAAGTATTCAATTGGGTAAACATGAGAATCTCATCACTGCCTTCTTCAAAAGCAGTCACTTCAACTACAGATACCACTGAACCACATGATTTAACTTTGAGCTTTCCTAGGTTGTTCCGCAACCATGGGACAACATTGGGTGGAATTACATTCACTATTTTATCACAGCCTTCAACAGTCACCGACTTTAGCTCCCAAAAGGAGTCATGTGCTTCGGATTGGTTGTCCCATACCGCTGTG
This sequence comes from Cornus suecica, assembly GCA_963922005.1. Classification (NCBI taxonomy): domain Eukaryota; kingdom Viridiplantae; phylum Streptophyta; class Magnoliopsida; order Cornales; family Cornaceae; genus Cornus; species Cornus suecica. Next base: position 8,279,665 of record OY998245.1, read on the forward strand.
AGGCTTTCCAATTTACTAATATACAATGTCTCCAAAGCTGGGAAACTAACCTGCAAAATTCATCACACTTCATTAATTATTGTGGGAGAGATATCACGCAGGCTTAAAGATTTTGGTTCTTCCAAATTGGTGTGTGTAATTTGATCAACTTAATTATTTTTAAAAAGTGAAGTGTTTCCTCTATGTATGTAAATTTGTATATATTAACATAAAAATTTATCTCTGACGAAAAGGATTTTAGAGATAGAGAGAGAGAGAGGTAACTTCCGATTGCAAACTAGAGATGAAAGTTTCACCCATTTCTAGTTATGATCTATCATTATCTCTATGATATTACATTTTCATTCCCTTTCCCTGTCTATATGATATTATACATTAAGTAGTTCTAATATTCTTTAAAAATTTAAATTAACTGATAGGTGTGCATATAATTATATATATATACACACATATACATATTCAACTATATAATTATATGCACTCTATATGTCTACATATTAATATCATTCAATTTTATTCCTTAGTAAATAATATTGGGATAGAAATTCAATTACACACGAAATGTTTATTACTTATCCAAACAATGCGTTTAAAATTACATGGGCGGGATTGAAATATTACAAAATTGCAATCCCAAAACCCCGCAATGTTGATACTTCCATTAGTACCTCTGTATATCAGTATCCACTTAGAAGAGAAGGATCACATTAACAGGTCACACACATTGCCATTTTCGGTACACGCATTGAGTGGGATGCCTACAGAAAAGTGATGGAAGGAAGATGGTAAGGAGGGGAAAAACAATTGTCCATGTTAAATATTGACTCGAAATGTTTGGATACATTTTTGTGAGAGAGATGCTACTGAAATTCCAGCCCCTGTTTTCAGTGACTCGAATTCAAATCAAATTGTTTCCAACAACTAATATAGGTGACACCAATTGCATTGCATAAGGCAACAATTTTCCAGTAGGCAACTAAGTGTTGTCCGAAGAAAATAGAAGGCAAGTATTGAATGTACCTTATCATTAAACAGAGCTTGCACAAGAGAAGTCGTGTTGCATCTCATAGTTGATATCTTCTTTATATTGACAAAGAAGCCTCTGAGGTTTGGTAGACGGGACAACATCAAATTCTTCAATCTAGGAAAAGATATATACATGAATTCCTGGTCATCGCTGATTATTTCTTCCAACATTTCACAATTCACTATATCTAATTCTCTGAGTTGTGGTAGACATGTTGCCATGGCTGGGCAGAAGAGAGATCTCATATGACAGTTTCTAACTTCTAATGCAATTAATTTAGTGAAAGAACCAGATCTCATTTGGGGAAGAGACTTTGGATTGACAAACAGATGTTCCATCCCATCACAATCTTCAACTTTGAGACACTTCAAGTCTGGAAAGTCCTTTTGCTGAAACACATCCTTCAAACCTTTCAGTTGTGTTAATGATAGTAGTTCAGCTTTCTCCATCAAAATGCTAAGCTCCGTGGTGAAAGGAATACCCTTTAATGTCAACATTTTTGTTGTTGAGGGCCATACAAACACACTCGCAATGGATATTCGAAATCTAAATAGCGACATACACTGGAGCTCATTGAGGGGCAGTAGCATGCCATTGGGCACATGAATATGTAAATTGGTTAAGCCCCTCAATGAATCAAGTTCATTAAGACTCGCATTGCCATTCAACTCCCATTGGTCAAAATTATATGGAAGGTACAATTCCTCAAGCTGGGATAGACTTGATATGACACCTGATGGAATCACTTTGAACTTATTGCAGTTCCTCAGATCCAATACCCGCAGACGAGTCAACTGTCTTATTTCCGGAGCCAACTCTTTCAGACCATCATCTGCAATGATTAGTATCTCCAGGTCTTTTAGCTCCTTGAGAAAAGCTAGGTTCACCAACTGACAATAATATAGACGCAACATCCGAAGACTTCTAAGTGATGATGGTAGTGTCTTGATGCTAATGCCATCCATATGTAGAACTTCAAGCTTCTCCATAACATCAAAAGAACAGCTCGGAACATAACCAATTCCATTACAGCATTCCAACATTAAGCTATGAAGATCTGGACATTGTAAATCATCGGGAAACACACAATCACCATTAAGTTGCAAGGAGATTGTTCTACAATGTTTATATTTATCTTTCTCAGGCCATTTTTTGACAGTGGCTTCGACTAGAAATATGTCATCTTCTTTTTCAGATGAAATTGATATTGCGACATCTCTAATAACATCGTGCATTTTTACGAACTCATCACTTTCTCCATCTAGCAATAAAGAATGTGTCTTCAGGATATCGATCAATGCAAGTGTTCTATTCCATGCTTTTTTCATTGTATCTATGTTACGGCAAAGCCTCCTCGCAAATGCATACCTCACCAGGTACTCAATCAGAATATCAGCATCTTCGGGAAACAGGCAACAAAGTAGGAGAATTGACCTCGCTTCATTTGGCTCCAGATACTTGTAGCTCAACTTTATGCGCGAATAGACTTCTGCCGTTATTTCTCCAATGTTATCTGCGCTAGAATTTATTAGTTGTTGAAGTGCATCTTCCCACACTTGCTTACTCTTATTCTTCAGCGCTCCAGCAACTGCAAGTATTGCCAACGGTAGACCTCCGCATTGTCCACACACCGCTTCTGCAATAGATTGCATTTCAGGATGGTTGATAGAATCTCCCAACCTTTTCTCGAATAGTGACCATGCTTCATCTTTTAATAGGACTCCAATTTGGTAGTCCTTAACCCCCACAATGTCACACACATCTTTTCTCCGGGAGGTCAGCACCACTTTGCAGCCCCAGGTGTGATCATCTGCTGCTGGAATTCCAATGTCCTCCAACTTAATTCGATTATTCCAGATATCATCCACCATTATTCCACAATTTAGTTGGATGACTTGACATTCATTACTCTTTGATAATTGAGGGCTAGTTGGCCAATGGGTCCACACCCCCAAGAAAATATAATTTCAAACTTAATTAAATGGCTTTTCTTTTTTTGATAGTGTTGACATGGTCTATTTTTATTTTTTGGGTTAATTTCATTTATATCCTCCGAGATTTATTTTTATTTCAATCATACCCTTTAGATTTGAGAATCTTCATTTACACCCCTGTCGATAAATTTTTATATAAAATATCCTAAATGCCCTTAAGCCAAACAAACTTAAATTAGTTTAATTCCAGGATAATCCAAACCATGTGTCCAAACAAGAATAAACCTTATTCCAAATAATTTTATCCTCATATCCAAACAACCACACAGCCATCCAATCATCCTCAACCCTAACCCTAACTCTAATCATCCCCACCCACCACCGCCACAACCATTCCCCACCCGCCACGGCCACCGCCACCGTCCCACCCCCACCCGGTTTTTGTTTTGTTCGGAAAATTTACCCGGAAAATTTACACGTTTTCTTTCAATGGTGACAAAGGTAAATACTTTCCACCAATAATTGGAGGATAAGTGGTTGGAAGTTCCATTATTATGAGAAAAAGATGGAATGTTGGTGCAGTTTATGGGTGGGATGCAATACGCTTAAAGTGAAAGATGGATAGTGATTTTGACGACCCCCTAAACCCCAGCCGCCACCCCAAAAACTGGAAACCTAATTTTTTTTTCTTTTTTAAGAAACAAAATTAAATTTTTTTTAAAAAAAAATTAATTTAAATATATATACACACCAATATAGTATATTAATTTTAATAAATATCTCATAAATATATGTACAATTAAATTATTTATAAGTGTTTATTTTTTATTTTTAGTTTTTTCTTAACCTTTTCCTCATTGTATATTTGTTGACTTTTTTCTATATTTAATAAGTATATCATTATATATATATATTTACTAATTTTAAAATTTTATTTTTCAGTTTTCTTGTATTATTTTAATATATTTTCATTAATTTTCATATTTTTATTAGTTTTTATATATATTATTTGATAAAATTAAAAATAAAGAAAAATTGGGCAAGTGATAAAATGAGGGGGGTCAAATTGATGAAAAAACTCAATCCTTATTTCCAAACACAACTTGAATAACATTAAGGGTAGTTTATGTATTAAATTAAAAATTCAGATGTGATACTTAAGGGGTGTAAATGATGACTGTTTCAAATCTCAGGGGTGTAAATGAAGATTCTCAAATTTAGGAGAATGTGATTGAAATACAAATAAACCTCAGGGAGTGTAAATAAAATTAACCCTATTTATTATTATGAAATTGCCTTAAGCTAACATGGTTTTTGTATAAACCAAAAGTAATACTACAAAATAAATGTTAAGAATCTTTCAGTTTTTATTTTCTTATTTTAATAATAAAATGAAAATACCTTGAAGTAGTTTCAATATTTTTATTTGTTTTTTTTGTTAAAAACAATAATTATTAAAGAAAGGACTAAAAAGAAATTCTTTTTGAGAAAATCTTATATTTCTTTAATTTGTATATAAGGCATTTTTGTTATTATAACACCACTATTCTAAGAAAATCTTGAAGTTGGTTTTCTTAAAAGAAAGAAAAAAGGTTTAAAATGATTTTTTTTAATATAATAAAAATAATAGTAGTATTCAGTCACCTTCCGAAATAATAGTTCATGTTTGACTTTTTGACTAATTAAGAATTTTATTTTTTTTATGTTTTAATATCTGAATGGAAGTGTGATTATGCCTCGTTCAATAAGATTTTTGACAATCGTCTTTTAATATTACTGATCCTTGAACGAGAAAATGATTTAAATAAATTAATATTATATTAAAATTTAAAACTAAACAACTATTTTAAATTACCTAAAATCTATAAATTTGACTAATATGTGAAAGTCATTAATATCACTTGCAACTTTTTTCTCATGGCCAACACACCCTTGAATGCTTTGGGTGGAGTATTTAGAGACACCTTTATATGTATGCATAATTAAGTACATTTAGTTGGTCCTTTTCACGAAAATAAATTCCAAGTTAAATCTGAAGTAGTATATATACATGGAGAGCTATAAAACGAAATCCTTTTAATAAGATTGAAAAATATGACATTTGTAAAACTTGTCATATAAATGCGAAAATGATCTCTTGACCGTTGAATGTAATTGGTGATAATAAAAAAATTACCATTTAAAATTTAGAAAATCATACTTAACACTCATATTATCATAGGTGGGTGAGCATGTCTTCATTCAGTACATTTACTCCATATAAATGTACTGAATGAAAACATTATCAATTCATATTTATATCTATATATATTACCTTCCTGAAGAGAAAAAATCTTATTATTATTAGCCTCATTACACATTAAATCTTTTCTTGATTCATCAAAAGCTCACAACTTTTACAGAAATCAGCGGTAAAATATGAGTTCAATTGATATGATATAAGTACATTGTAATGACAGCTTTTATGTAGTTTTATAATGTTTATATGTAAATGGTTTGAAAAAAAATATTAAATGGAACATGGTTGCAAAAAAATTATAAAAATTATTTATATTTATCACAACTAATTAAACAAATAAAAATACATTACATAATCTTGCATAAGTACTTAAATTGAAAGATGCAATACAGTTGTTCTCATTGGTAAATAAAATACATTACATACTAGTAAATTTATGCGTGATTGCCTTCTGTTGTGAATGATCCATGATTTTCCTGCTTCTGTTGGGGCTTTTAATGGATCTTCACGCATTATGTCTCTCTCAAACTCTACTTGAGCCATTCTTTCCCTCGTCTTTATCTCCAATTGTATTCTTTGAATGTCTCTCTCAAACTCCACTTGAGCCATTCTGTTTCACGTCTTCAACTCCAATTGTTTAAGTCGTTCTCTCTCTAGGCAACGTTGAAGCCTAATTCGCTCTCTTTTACGCCTTGACAACATGCGGCTCTGTTCTTTTCTTAAAGCACAGCAAGCAATGATTTCAGCACTGATAAAAGAGATCTCTTTTTGTTTTTACAATTCTTCACTGCTTTACGTCTAGCAAGACGAGAGCCATGTGAACATCCAATATTTGTTGGTGGGTTGTCATCGTTAGAGTCGATGAGCCTGCTGTTGTTGGAATTGATTTGAAGCAATTTCCAGGCTCATTACTATCCACACGGATGAGACTGGCGTTGTCGGAGACCATAGTAATATCATAATTTTATTTGACTCACAACAGAGATGTGTTTTTCTTCTTTAAACCTCCGAGCGCCTGCAATGCAATGCAGTCCTGCAAAATAATTTGTAAAAATTACTAAAGATGAAAAGTTACAAATTATAAGCTTTCCAAAGTGTACATAATTTTTTATTTATTTATTTTTTCTCGACACCACTTTAACTACCAACAATTACATAATTTTTTAGAATGAATTTTCAATAAGATAATAATAATATATATATTTATATATATAAGCAACAGCAAATACCAATGTTCTAGTTGTGAACTAATTGGTGATGGTAAATGTCCCATATCCTAATTTGAGAACAAAACATCACTAAGTGCACTAACCATGAAAAGAGCAAGAGCAATGTTAGGGAAAGAGAGATCAGAATCATGATGTTTCTACCTCATATTTTTCATGTTTATCTACCCTTGACCTAAGCTGTTGTAACTTCTGACAACACAGCTCATGTCTCGTAGCAATAATGACAAACTCCAAAACCCAAGGCAGCCTACGTTAAACTTGTTAAGAATTTGAAAAAATGCAAAGCAGACTCCAGAACCCAAATATTTCGATAAGTCACAGCCCACCTCAGATCCAACCTCAAATCCATATATAAAACCTACATCCTTATAAAATTCAATATATGCACATCGACATTTTACATAGACAAGCCAGCACCCCAGCCCCAGCACCAACACCGGTATGGACAACTGCCACATTCTTTTGGTGACTATGCCGGGACAATGCCACATCAATCCGTCCCTCCAATTTGCCAAACGCCTTGTGGCAATGGGTGTCAGAGCTACATTTGCCACTACCCTCTCCGCCCTCAAGCGCATGAACAAAACCACCCCTACTCCACAAGCCTTAACCTTTGCCCCATTCTCTGATGGCTACGACAACGGCTTCAAAGCTGATGAATTCACGAACTTTGTATCTTCATTCCGAATTCATGGTTCTGAAGCCATCGTGAATCTCATCAATGCAAGTACAGAGGAAGGCCACACCTTCACACGCGTGGTCTATACTACAGCTATCCCCTGGGTAGGTGAAGGTGAAGTGGCACATGACCTTCACATTCCCTCCACGCTTCTTTGGATCCAACCAGCAATTATCTTGGACATTTACTACTATTACTTCAATGGGTATAGTGACATCATTGCAAAAAATAGCTCTGACCCCTCTTGTCCCATTGAACTGCCTGGACTGCCATTGCTCACTAGCCATGACCTTCCTTCGTTCTTGCTTCCTATTCCTAAAGACACCTACGATTTTCGCCCAGCGTTCAAAAAGCACTTGGACATATTTGAAGCCGAAACAAATCCACAGGTACTAGTAACCACATTCAACGCATTGGAATCAGATGCTTTATGAGCAATAAAGAAGCTCAACATGCTTGCAATTGGGCCGTTACTCCCATCAGCTTTTTTGGATGGAAAAGATCCATCTGATACTTCCTTCGGAGGAGATATGTTTGAAAACTCGATAGGCTATGCAGATTGGTTGAACTCGAAGCCAAAGTCGTCTGTTGTCTATGCATCATTCGGAAGCCTATCAGTTCTATTGAAGAAACAAATGGAAGAGATGGCACATGGGTTGTTGGAAAGTCAAAGGCCTTTCTCGTGGGTGGTAAGAAAAACTGATCAATTTGGTGGGAGTATAGAAGACACAGTAAGCTGCATGGAGGAACTGGAAAAGCAAGGGATGATAGTGCCATGGTGTTCCCAAGTAGAGGTTTTGTCGCACCCATCATTGGGATGTTTTCTGACGCATTGCAGGGTTGAATTCTACATTGGAGGGCTTGGTTTCTGGGGTTCCAATGGTGGCGTTTCCTCAGTAGACTGATCGGGGGACTAACGCAAAACTGATCACAGATGTTTGGGAGACGGGAGTGAGGGTGACAGTAAATGAAGAAGGAATAGCTGAGCGGGGGGGAGTTCAAGAGCTGGATAGATATGGTAATGGGGAATGGAGTGAAAGGGAAAGAAATGAGGGGCAATGTTAAGAAATGGAAGGAACTGGCAATGGAAGCTGTGAAGGAAGGTGGGTCCTCGGACATGAATCTTAAAGCTTTTGTGAGTGAGCTCGGGAATTAATAAGTTCGTTAGCAAGATGAACTTTGTGCTTGATTTGATTGATCTCCAATTTTATGAATTGGCTTCACTTTTCATTCAGTAATTTGTATACTCAGAAAATTCAAATGTGGAGATAAAGAGAGCCTTGTTGTGTAGAGCACAAGATGATGTGCAGGAAACTGGAGTTCAGTCCTTGGAAATTGATGCTTGTCATCACTTTCAGCCAGATAAATTTTATTATTGCTAAAGAAAGTGAAGTTAGTACAAAATAATTGGGTTACATTCGATCAATATTATACAACTTCTCGTAATACTAATGCTAACTATACTAAGGCCCTGCTTGGTAGGCTGTCTTATTTGGTCTGGTCTGGTCTTTGTTTTCAGGACCAGACCATATTTGTTTGGACTTGGTCTCAAAATTTGGAATCAGACCAAGTTGAAGCAAATGGGGTGTTTTTGGAACCAGATTTTTTTATGGTTCAACCTGGTCCGGTCTAGTCTTATTAATAAAATATATTTATAAATAATAATAATAATAATAATAAATTAAATAAAACATATTTTAAAAATAAAATATAAATAATAAATAATAAAAAAAATGAATTAAATAATACCTAAAAATAATAAAAAATGAATATAATAATAATAAATAAATGAATAAATAATAAAATATATTTATAAATAATTAAAAATTAATAATTAACAATATAAATAATAAATTAAATAAAACATATTTAAAAATAAATAATAAATAATAAACAAATAGAATTAAATAATACATAATAATAAAAAATGAATACAATAATAATAAATAAATATAATAATAAAAAATAGACTAAATAATAAATTAATAAAATATAATCGTAAATAATTAAAAATGAATAAATAATAATAATAATAATAAATTAATAAAATAAATAATAAATTACATAAAATATATTTAAAAATATAATAAAAATAATAAATAATAAACAAAAGGGTAAAGAGCATTAAACCCCCCTGGAGTATTTTCTCTCTCTCAACTAACCCCCTGAACTACACTTTTTACACAAAACTCACTAAACTATCCCAACTTTTACAATTCACTCGATTTCGTTATAACACCGTTAGTTAAATTAGGATAATTTGCACTCAGATTGTAACACCCCGTGTTATTTTTCTTTTTTCTGAAATTATTTCTGATTTAATTTCGGTTATGACGTCACTTGTTCTAAACGTCCTGGTTATTCTTGGTGTTTCGCGTGTAAATTTTTCGCGTTTAGTTTTAAAGTCGACTGAACGACATTACGTGAATTATTGTTACCGACTACGCGGTTTCGTTTCAACGTTGAGCATTAGTGCTTCGACTGGATGGCGACACGTTTTATTTTATCGGGCTTGTTAGGTGTTCTGACGTTTGGGTTTCTATCCCGGTATATTTAGTTGAGATTGTTTATTGGGCGTCCCGTTATTATTTCGGGCTTATGAGATTACGTTTGGGTGTTCCCGGTATTTATTGTGTATATATATATTTAATTATAATTATATATATATTATTTTGGAGTTATTTTGTAGTTTTAGATGATAAGAGGGTCATTTGTGCAATTAGGTTATATATGTATATACATACGTAAGTGTCTGTGTAGCCGAGGGAGAGACATGATCACACCTAGCTTTTTCCTCTTCCCTCTTCTCTTTTCCACGACACAACCCTTCTTCTCCACCATGAACATTAGGTTCTCCATGGCCGAAAATAGGGAGAGAAAGAGAGTCGGCGTAGAGAGAGAGGGCGAGGGTTCCTGGTGGTCGTCGGCCAAGGAGCAGCGGTGACTGTGTTGGGGGGGGGGACGGCGGTGGCGTCGTGAGCTAAAGAGGGCGATGCAGAGGCGGCGAGGTGGTGGCGCTGGGTCGCGCAGGGGAGTGGCGGCAGTTCGCGCAACAGAGCCGGTTCGACCGAACTTCGGCCATTTGTTCCGGCAACTTCCCGACCTCGGTTTGGGCTGATTTTTGGAGGTTAGCTTCGTATCGATGCTAGGTTGTCAAGGTGGACGTTTCAGTATATTCGAAATATTATTCGGATGACTTTGGTCGGCGGGCTCCATATACGGGCGCCAGTACTGTTCACGGTGGGCCGTTTCAGGCTGTTCTGTAAGCGTACATTCAGGTGGGAAATTTTATTCTCACTTCCGTATCGTTGACGTGGTTTGAGTGTGTAAACCAATATTTATTTTAATTTAGATATATTAAATTGTGAATTTAAATATATATAATTTGGTTAAAATCGAGACAGAACTTGGAAATTAATTTGAGAAATTAAATAAATTATTTTCCTGCGAAATTAAATAAATTCCTATTTGAATTGAAAGAGAATAGGTGGCTTAGTAACCCCTTGAGGATTAAAATGGGTTAGAAAAATTTGTAAAGGTTGGACGTGGACTTGGAACGCGTTATTAGTTCCCTTTTTACTGTGTTAGGGGATATGTGACGTGAGGGACGTGAAAACTTAGACGTTATGCTAAGTTCCCCTTATGATACGTGGACTATTTGCTTTAAGGAAATTAAAAACATGTTTAAATAAATAAACTTGTTTCCTTGTGAATTAAATGATAAGTTGATGAATTGCAAGCATGATTATGTGGTATAATTGCTTGTTGTGGATTATTGCTTTAGTGATGTAAAAGCATGTTAAAGAGATTATGAGATTCATGATGGTATCAAGTGGATATTTTTATAAATATGATGATATACATATTTGTGTTGGTGCATGTAGTGCATGGGTTCACCTTTTGAAGAGAGAAATCAATTGGTATTAAGTCGCAACTGGGTTGTGCATCCGTCTTTGGGTTATAAGTCGCAACTGGGCTGTGCATCCATTTTCGGATTTTGTATTGGAAGTCACAACTAGGTTGTGCATATGAAGTCGCAACTGGGTTGTGCATATGAAGTCGCAACGGTGTTGTGCATATAAAGTCGCAACGGTGTTGTGCACATGAAGTCGCAACTGGGTTGTGCATGTGAAGTCGCAACTGGGTTGTGCATCCGTCATTGGCTTATAAGTCGCAACTGGGCTGTGCATCCATTTTCGGATTTCGTATTGGAAGTCGCAACTGGGTTATGCATATAAAGTCGCAACTGGGTTGTGCATTGAGTTTCATGGGTTGAGCATATGTACCATGAGGTGTTATGGAGTCACATGGTATTTGCGTAGCATTTATGTAATTTCATTTGGCATGTATATGTGATATTATTACATGTGGATTGTTGGAGCAGGTTATTATGTGCTATTATTGCCTGTGGATTTTGGAGCATGTTAAGTATAAATATTGCAAATGAATTCATATTTTTATAAAATGCTCAACTGATAATAATTAATGTGAAAGAAAATGATTACATGCGGTAATTAATAAAGTATAATGAAATGTATATTTTTATATTTGTGATTATATACTTCTGTACCCTTGGGGGAGGTTAAGTATATTGACATAATGACTTCTTTGGAGATTTGAGGTCAGGGATTGATTCTAGTATCAATTGAGAGTTGAGGCCTTGAGAAGGCGGGTAATAGTCTTGTGATTGTGGTTAGTTGTGTGACCTCTTTGGAGATTTGAGGTCAGGAATTGATTTTTGTATAAATTGAGATTTGAGGCCTTAGAGAAAGTGAGTGATGAGATTGTTGACTTATATGTCACTCCTTGAGTCGTCGATTACGGCGTGGTGCTAAACCTCTTCCATGTGTTATCATTTGTTCTCGTGGGGTTGGAAACGGATAGTTGTATTCCGTGAACCCAATGTAGTACTCTTCCTTCCTTGTCCTCTTGGACATTATAGGAATCCTTAGAGTTGTAGTCACTCTTATTTGGTTGTCTGTCAGAAACGGAGTTTTTCAAGTTTTGAAAACAAATTCATTGTATTTAAAAGAAAAAACCCGTTTTCGCCTACCCCCGTAGCCAGTACAAGCGAACGACGGAGACCGGGGGCAAGACGGTCATTTTCATTGTGTGGATATCAGAGGTGAGGGTGATTCCATCTGTTTGATTTTTTGGTTAGCGTTATGAACGCTTGATGACTTGTTAGGTTTGACCTGGGTGTCGTGTACCTAGTGTACGTTGCTGAGAGTAGTGTAGACTACCGGTGTTGGTACTTGGAGTACGAGTCTTAGTTGTACGTTACAGACTCTTGCTGTGTACTTATGTATATATATATATATTCCTGATATGTATACTTATTTACGATAGTATACGAGTACGTGCCTTGGGGTTTTCGTGGCTGGGTTAGGTTGTGGGCTATGTATCTCACTGGGTGGTTTAGCATTACCTAAACTATTAGAGGATGTGGTAGTTAGGAAATCCTTTCCCACTGAGCTTATTTGCTCACAGGGGTATTTCATTTGCCCCCTGGTATTCCCACGCCAGGTTGCAGGAAATGTTGCGGCTACGGTAACATGCGGTGCGACGGCAGTTCTCTTTTGTTTTTCCTTGTTACAAGTTTTGGAGTTGCGTTGGGTAATGTGGTTACGGTTGTAGCGCGACTGGTTTGGGGACGATAGTTATCTGCTATCAGTTTCTTTACCCATTTCGTACAGGATTATCATATATTTCTCTTGGGAGCCAGTCTGTTGGCATATCCCTATTGGTGTATCTTTTATTTTCCTGTATTTATTATTTCATGATGTTGTTGTATCTATTCGGCACTGCCATGTGCATTTCTGTATTCCTATTCGAGCATTTGTGGCTCTGTTGATTATAGAGGGTTGTGTAGAGGTAGCGGTGCTTCTTTCCACTGCCTCGACCCTAGTAGAATTGATGAATGTTGGGCCTGTGAGCCATAGATATTATCGAACTATTATTGGCAGGTTATTCTGTTGTGGTTGGGTGTCCGGATGTTCCAGTTACAAACGGAACTCTGCCGGATTTTCATTAGATTTCGTTGTTTTGTTCTATCATTCATTTAGGTATGAAATATACCATTTTTATCATTATTCCATATGTTTTCATGGTTAGTGATATCTTAATTGGTCGTTCGTATTAAGGGTCACATCCTGGATTCCTTGGATGTCTCGGTTCGGGAGTCTTAGGAATTTTAGGGGCGTGACAGCATGGTGTCAGAGCATGATGACTGAAGGTCATTTGTCGTAGGGGTGAAATGACATTTTTACCCTTTTGTGAGTGTTTGATGACTGAAGGTCATTTGTTCTCGTTTATTTTTACTTCCGCATTCACTCCCTTAGCTCTTAGGCTCGGATTTCGGAGTCCTAGGAATTTGGGGCGTGACACAGATTCCCTGAGATTTCGGTCAAATGCACTCGCCCCCTAAGATTTCATTTTCCTTGTAATGACACCCCTAAAGGGGAGAAATGACCGGAATACCCTTGTGTTGTCTCCCTTATTTCATGAGACAAATATCTAAGTAGTGAAATTACCTCCATGCCCCAAGATGAAAACCCTATAATGTATATATATCTATAACAACTATTTTAAAATGTGAGGGGTTGAGAATGTTTCCAAACATTTTCTTCAAAATAAAAATTAATGAATTAATATGTATTAGTTGAAGTGTAACTCTAAGGAGTATGTCAAAACGATATAGAGTAAAAGAAAACGATATAGAGTAAATTATATGAGCTCATAAATATTTTATACATGTATCACCTTTTAAAATACAAAAAAAAAATATAATCATAAATAAAGTGTATTATTATTATTTAATGTAAAAGGTCACAGTATTAGTTTTAGGAAAAAATTAAAAAATGATAACTTTTGGAGCCTATATTACAAAAATGACAATTTAAAAAAAATAATTTAAAGAAATGTGATAATATTTTAAAAATCATTGTATCAAAGTACTTGAAAAGTTTTTCAAATTGAATATAAGACACAAAAGTTGTTTGGTCCATTAATTTAGCCAACATGTCTTTTACACTAAAGCAAGGGCACAAGAGTTATTTCATGGGGCCTTCACCCCTTCAGGGGGTGTCATTGCAAGAAAAATAAAATCTCAGGGGGCGAGTGCAATTGACCAAAACCTCAGGGGATCTGAGTGCAAATTATCCTAATTTAACTAACGGTGTTATAACGGAATGGGGTTAAATGCAACACTTAAATAGTTTAGGGAGGCAATCAGTGTTGTCACGGGCGCGCCTAGGCGCTAGGCGAGGCGAGGCGACACCTTAGCGCCTCGCCTGCTACTAGGCGAGGCGACCTCGCAAAGGCGTCGCCTAGGCGCTCGCCTGGGGGCGCCTAGGCCTCAGCGCCTAGGGCCTAGGCCCTTATATTTGATATTTTTGTACTTCTACATTTTAATTTATTGGCTTTTAACTTTCTTAGCAATGTTTTATTAGTTTAAATGTCTTATATTTGTTATTTTTATTAAAAGTGATTTATTAATTTAATTGTGAAAATAATTTATTATTGAGTGCCTCGCTTCACTCAGGCGAGCGCCTCGCCTGGCGCTTGACGCCTAGGCGATAGGCGACCTCTGGCGCCTAGGGGGGCCTCACGCCTCTGACAACTATGGGGGCAATGCTTAGTTCAAGGGGGTTAGTTGAGAGAGAGAAGAAAGAAGACGGGGTTTAATGCATTTAACCCTAAACAAAATGAAATAAATATAATAATAATAATAAATAAATACTTCATAATAATAACAAAAAATGAGTATAATAATAATAAATTAATATTAAATTAACAAATTAATAAAATATATTTTTAAATAATTAAAAATGAATAAATAATTTATTAATAAAATGAATTAAATAATGAAATAATAATAAATTAATAGAATATATTTAGAAATTAATATATAAATGAATAAATAATAATATAAATAATAATTTCATAATATAAATAATAAATTAATAAAATATATTATAAAGTGAAAAAATAATAAATAAAAGAAATAAATAATACATACATAAATAAATATTATAATAAATAATAAGACCAGACTGCTTACTAAACAGACTTTTAAGTTCAAGATCTAGACAAGCCAGACAAGACCATACCACACTATACTAAATAAGACCGCCTACCAAACATGGCCAAAACTTTCTACAATTTAATTCCAAAACACCAATTTGATAGCATTAAGAATCTCGACTTTTATACTTGACTCCATGACCACAAGCTCTAATGTCACTGTCATCCTAGAGAACACAAAGTTGAGTACTTCTGACATTTTCAAGACCTGTTCTTGAACATTGCACTCATTCACATCTGAAAAGAATGTTCTGTATATTTTCGAATTAGTTTCCCCACAAGCAAAATATTTCAAACCTAT
The DNA here is from genome assembly GCA_963922005.1 of Cornus suecica. Classification (NCBI taxonomy): domain Eukaryota; kingdom Viridiplantae; phylum Streptophyta; class Magnoliopsida; order Cornales; family Cornaceae; genus Cornus; species Cornus suecica. Next base: position 8,295,159 of record OY998245.1, read on the forward strand.
GGCTATATTTCTGGGGACAAACAGCTGACAGGTGGTATAGGCCAAGAAAATCAGATGAACATATAAAAAAATAAATTTTTTAAAAAATGGTACAGTTTATGGTAGAATGTTTGCAGAAAAGGGAATCCTATTAACCTCCCAAGGGGTTGACTCAAGTTGTAATTCCCTTGACCAAATGAGCTTCATGAAACGTTAGATTTAAGATTCGACTCCCCGGTATTCTAAACAATTCCTCAGGGCCACGCCCGAAAGTTAAAGCCCAACCCTCATCTCAGTCGTGTGAAGGGGCATTTTGCATTTTCCCGTTAAATATCGAATAAATGAAAAAAAGAAAAAAAACATCCTATAAAAAGACGGAAAATTTCTCCATTCTAAGCAAGTTAAATACTCACCACAAATATGTAAATCATATTAAAATTCATAACAAACACTCATGCACTCATCTACCATTCTTGTTTTATCTTTTTGCTACAGTAAGATGGAGTATTATATAAATTAGCAACATCACTTTCTGCTACTGGGCTAATATTGAGCAAAAACCCTTTTCCTATGACCTAATCCCACATTGGTTTTGTAAATTAAGAACTATAAACCCTAAATTTCCTAATGCCTTCAATATATTATCAGCACTCAAACAAAACCCAAGTGGGTGAACATTGTAAGCATTGACAACATCAGCAAATTAATCAATATCATCACATCAAACTAGGGTTTGCCTATGAACGAAAAAAAAGAAGCGATAGAAACAAATATTTGGTAAATTAGGGTTGAAGAAGGAAAAGAACAACTCACTTTGATGGGCTAGTACATGGAATCAAAGCTAGAAAGTGTTGTCCTTTTCGACCTCAATCTCCTCACCGTCACTCCATATACGTCTACTGGTGTTGGTCGGCCTGTTTGGTTGGAGAGAAAATGGAAGGGAAAAAGATGTGTAATGGAGGAAAATAGGTTAGTGCTGCTTGGTATAAAGTTTTTAGGGTTAATTTAATTTACACCCCAACAGGTTTGATCTTATTTCAATCAGACCCCCTTACATTTGAGAATTTTCGTTCACATCTCTTATGGTATGAAATATCTAAAATACCCTAATTCAAACACCCTTAAATAAATTTAATCATACAATAGTATTAACCCTATATCCAAACCTAAATCCAATATCCAAACACCCCCTTCTTCCTCCGCCACCGCGCCGCCACCACCACAGTCGCGCCTTGCCGCCACCACAACTCACCCCTAAACCCCACCTTGTCGCCACCACCATCCACCCCCTAACCCATCTCATCGCCGCCACCACCCACCCCACCATACTGCGCCGCCACCACCAAACTCCACCCCACCCTCACCTTCATCCTCACACTCTCTCTCACACACACAGAGATATATATATATATAACACATATGCAGTTTTACATACACACATATATATGGGTAATTTACACAAAAATCCCTAAGGTTTCAGGATTTCATCATCAAACCCCATGTCGTTCGTCAAACCCTCTGACATTTCAGATTTTAATCAAATATTCACCTCCAGCCAATTTTCATGTCAAAATGACTTAAATGTCACTCACATAAATTACAGTTTCACTCCTCTTTTTGGATATATTATACTTTCCCCCTCTTCTTTAGATAACTATACTTTCCCCCCTCTATAAAAATTTGAAAAAATTATTTAAAATTTGAACAAATATATAAAATTTGAAATATATATATATAATTCGAATCAAATATATAAAATTTGAAAATATATATAAAATTATAAAAACTATATAAAATTTGGAATATATATATAAATTCAAAAATATTATATATAATTCGAAACAAATATATAAAATTAAAAAATATATATAAAATTCATAAATAATATATTAAATTTTGAAAAAATACATAAAATTCGAGAAAATATATAAATTCAAAAAATATATATAAATTTCAAAAAACATATATAAATTTAGCCCCATAAAAAATAGAAAGGAAAGAAAAAAAATGATGATGCTAGTATCCAAGAAGAGACAAGTAATCAGCCCACCATCTTACCCTATCCCACTTATTCTTTCCAAATTTTGCACATTTACCTCTTTTTCCTTTAATTTTTTGTCCATTTAAAATAATACAATCAAAAATAAAGATTTAAGTACACAACGTGACATGGATCCCCATTAAACCTCACGTGCTTGGTCTAAACCATACACCCTGTCACGTGCCACTTACGTGGTGACATAAAAAAATAAAATTCATTTTTTGAAATATATATATTTCAAATTTATATATATATTCTGAATTTTATATATTTTTTTCTAATTTTATATATTTTTTTCAAATTTTATATATTTGTTTTGAATTTTATATATATATTTTAAATTTTATATATTTGTTTTGAATTTTATTTATAGTTTTAAAATTTAATATATTATTTATGAATTTTATATATATTTTTCTAATTTTATATAAATATTTTTTGAATTTATATATTTTTTCCGAATTTTATATATTTTTTCTAATTTTATATATATATTCAAAATTTATATATTAGTTTTGAATTTTATATATATATTTCAAAATTTATATATTTTTCAAATTTTAATATATTGTTTATGAATTATATATATATTTCAAATTTTATATATTTGTTTTGAATTATATATATATATTTTTGAATTTTATATATATATATATTTATAGATTGGGGAAAGTGTAATTATCCAAACAAGAGAAGGGAAAGTGTAATATGTTCAAATAAGAGGGATGAAACTGTAATTTATGTGAGGAACATTTAAGTTATTTTGACATGAAAATTGACTGGAGGGGGTATTTGATTAAAATCTGAAATATCATGAAGTTTGGTAATTAAATATTGAAACCTCAGAAGATTTTGTGTAAATTACCCTATATATATTTATAACACACAGATATGCAGTAAAGTTTTACACACACACATATATATAATACATATGCAGTTTTACATACACACACACACACACACACATATATATATATATATATATATATATATATAACACATACGCAGTTTTACACACACACACATATATGTATATATATATAAATACACACATATAAAGTATATATATATATATATGCAGTGTTAATAATTTTTTCTTTTTTCTTTTTTCTTTTCAGCTTTAATTCTTTTAAGTTTTTATTTTTCAGCTTTAATTTCATTTAATCTTTTATTTTTCAGTTTTAATTTTTTTAATCTTTTATTTTTCAATTTTAATTTCAATAAATACATCATAATTTAAATAATATAAAAGATGTGAAATTCACTTTGACATCACTTGGTAATTAAAATATATATGTATGTATGTATGTATGCATGTAATAGATAGGAGTTTTGGTGAAAAGATAGAACCCTACTCAACAAACCCCTAAAAAAACAGAAATTTGAAAAAAAAAATTGCTACAAACTTTGATAATTTTTTCAAGTTTCCTTTAGTTTAAATATATATATTTTTTGAAAAAAAATTAGTTTACACATGCCAATATAGTATATTATTTCCAATAAATATCTCATAAATATATGTATATATAAATTATTTTTAAGTGTTTATATTTGATTTTTATTTTTTTTAACCTTTTCTTCATTGTATATTTGTTCACTTTTTTTCTATATTGAATAAATACATCATTATATATATATATATATATATATATTTACTATTTTTAATTTTTAATTTTTCATATTTCTTGTATTATTTTAATATATTTTTATTAGTTTTCATATTTTTATATATGTTATTTGATAAAAATAAAAATAAAGAATATTTGGGTAAATTATAAAATGAGGGGGACAAATTGATAAAAAAAAAAACTCAATTCTTGTTTCCAACACAATATGGATAACATGAAGGGTAGTTTAGGTATTAAAATAAAATTTCAGGTTGATGTCATGCTTCAGGGGTGTAAATGATGACACATTCAAATCTCAGGGGGTGTAAATGAAAATTTTCAAATGTGGGGGGGATCTGATTAAAATAAAAACATACCTCAGGGGGTGTAAATGAAATTAATCCTTATTTTTTTTATTCAATAATTTTCGTCTCAAATCTAAGTTAATGCCTTTGAATTATAAAGAAATTATAAATACATTGTATTAAAGAGGCAATATTTTAAATAAAGACATATTAAAAAAATATTTATAAAAATAGCAAAACATCAAATTTATTAAAAAATAAACAACATAACCACAATACCCTTTAAACCTTGTAAATGTGAAGGGCAATTTAGTACAATAGATAAAATAAGTCGAGGGGTTTCTTTCATTTGTCAATTCTGTAAATAATTATACTAAACTTGTACATTTTGTAAATAAATTTGGTGTTTTACCATTTCTTGTAAATGCTTTTTTATTCGGATTATTGTGTCCTTAATATGACAGATTTGTGATTTTTCCTTGAATTTATTGGGTTTCTTTGCATCAAATGCTTTCCTATTTGGTAAAGTAATGCTTAAATTCCTGATAGACATAATTTATGCCTAGAGTTTATGGATTTGTCTTCCCTGATCTATTATATACGTGAAACTCTTGTCTAGGTATATTTTGTCACGTTGTTATTGCCTTCATCTTTTATTTCTCGGTAAGGGATATTGCCTTCATTTTTTATGATTATATTAAGATACAAAGTGAGTCTAATTTGCTTTAATTATTATTTGTACATATTCATCAGCATAATTTGAAACATTTACACTATACTAAAGGAAATTGCCAACGTAATTTTCAACTCTGTTACAAAATTCATCATTCCAATTAAGAATGATGACTTGTTACAAATTCGTAGGTGTAATTAGATACGATCACTTCTGTACTAATCTTTGAAACATGATCGCCAGTTGGGCAATGGGTCCACAGCCCCATAGCATAAAGCACATCACAGTTAATGGTAGGACAATCAGTTGAAGAAACGTCAAACAATCTTGTATTGTAAATTCAACGTTGGAGACTGAATACATTACTGCTTCTGAGGCATCAAAGGAAACCGATTGGTTAAATATTTCTTAATGATGCACCCGCATAACAGAATTGGCTGGAAGGACGAAACTTCGGTATTTGAATGAATTGTATCTAGGCTCCGAGCGTGGGTTCGAATTTCCGCCGCTCTGCAAGTAGATGACTAAAATGTTATAAGAGTTGTGGTGCCGGCTAGGAAGAACTCCTTAGAGTCTAGGCACTAGGGAGTTCTTCCTTAGGGTTTAAGCCTTTTAAAATATTTCTTAATGATTAGGAAGTACTGGTGCACCACACAAACTCACCAATTTCCATATATTATTGTGACAATAGTGTAGCAGTTGCTCCTACCAAAGATCCCAGGAACCATGAAGGTAGTAAACACATTCAGAGGAAGTTTCATTTAATCAAGAATTCTGTGCAACATGGTGATATACTCGTGGCCAAGATCGCTTCAGAGAACAACCTTGCAGCTCCATTTTCAAAACTGTCAATCAAGGTCTTTGATCGTCATATGAATAACATGAGACTTAGATGCGAGACAAATCAGATATGAGGTCAAGTGGGGATTGATGGTTTCAATGTATGTCTTGTCCTAACAAATTTTTTTAGAGATGTAATTGACATATGTTGCATTTTACATTATCCATAATTTGATTAATTGAATTGTATTTAACATTGATGAATTCTATATATTGGTTGGTTCGAAAGTTGAGAAGTTTGTCCATTTGACTATGTATGTATTTTGTATTCACATTAAGGGTTTTATGTGCGGTGAATAAGACCATGAGAGCGGTTCAAATCTAGGCGAAAGGAAATGATCCTAAAAAAGTTAAGACTAAGCTGAAGGGGGCAAGGTTGAGAGTGGCGAGGAAATAATTGTAAAACCGGCGAAGAGAAAACCAAAAAGTCTGAACAAATACACCATTGGGAATTTGACTTTTCCTAATTAGGGATTTCATTTTTATTGAATTGCTAATTTGAAAAGGCTGAACGATGGGTGGTTCAAGGGAACATTTACAAAGTAATAAGCAAAATAGAAGCAAGAAAGCACTGAACTCGGGTCTCGAAAGCAACGGGGGATCAAGATTCAAAACAATGCATGAGGAAGAAAGCTCGGAGGGATAAACTGAGACCAAAATCGAATAAAGATGGTCAATGCAGTTCCACAATTCTGTTTAGTAATGAAAAAAAAAAACCATGACAAAGAGAGGCTGCCATGAGTCGACACTTTCGAAAATCAAGAAATAGATCCCTGCATAACAAAGATAAATAAACCTCTTGACGTCTGCTTAGTTATAACTCCGATAAGTTTTCAAAAAGCAAACAAAACTGCCCCAAACCGCGTCATTAAATTTTTTTATTCTTTTTCTAAAAGAAAACAAAAAATAAATATAACATTGTAATCTATATAGGAAACAACAATTATCCAATTGATTGAATCACAATAATTTTTAACACAAAAACAAATTTAATAGTTTAAAATCAACAAATAATTCAAATATAGATAAATAAACTTTACTACTTCCTCCGTCCCATATTAGTTGTCCAATTTCTCAACTTTATTTGTCACAAAAAAGTTATACAGTTCGAATCTCAATACATTATAATTTTTCACTTTCCCCAACTACCCTTCTACCACTGATTTCAAACAAGTATAAATGAGAGAACTGGATTTGGTTTTGGTTAGACGATATGCGGTTGGTACACAAGGATTGGTTTTTTAACAAGGTATAAAAATGAAAAGTTCATTAATATCACTACAATAAAAGATACTCTCTTAAAAAATCAAAAAGTTCAACTTGGACAAATAATTAGAGAAAGAGGGAGTAAAAGTCTTCAATTCTAACAACATAAATCAAATACTAGTCCACAATAAACCTATAAACTATTAGTCAAATACAACTTCACTCATAAAATACTAGTTAAATACAACTCCGTAATCAAAAACTACAAGTCCACTCCAAAACATTTTAATACAAAAAATTAAGAAAAATTAAAATTTTATTATGTGGTTTGGGGTGGGGCAGTTCCCCAATGAGAGAACCTCTCAAACCATTCTCCGCCCCATAACCGTCAAATTTTTTTTTTTTTTACCTCCTAATCACCCCATTTATATATAAGGCAGGAAAAAATCATTGAAAATGGGGTGGTTCCACGACAGGCCGGTTTTTTGCCATGCAGACTCTTAAAGTTATAATCACATTGTGAAGTGTAAGCTCATAAGAGAGTAATTTTTAATAGTCTGTGTTAGAGACTATCCTTGTTGTGTGTAGTCTTCAATATAAAGTATATTAAGTGTTTGTTTGGCTAATCGAGTGGAGCCTTGGTTTTGGGTTTGGTTTCAAAAAATGACACCAAATTCATGTTTGGGAAATGGAGTGGAAATTTGGAGTAAACACTGTAGCAATTCCATGGTGCAACTTTTGTGAAGGAATGAACCAAAATTTGGAACCATCATTTTTGATGGTTCATGGTTTTGGTTTTGGTACCAACACTGTAGCAAATTTATTTTTGATATTAATAAATTTCGAAAAATTAAATATTCTGAAAAATTAAATATTTATAAAAAATTAATATTTCGAAAAATTAAATATATTAATATATTATAATATTAATATATTAAAAAATATTAATATTTATATATTTTAATATTATAATATTAATATTTTAATATTTTAATATATTAATATTAATATTTATGAAAAATTAAATATTTCAAAAAATTAAATATATTAATATATTAAAAAATATTAATATTAATATTAAATATATTAATATTAATATTTTTTAATATTATAATATTAATATATTCATATATTTTAATATATTAATATTAATATTTATAAAAAATTAAATATTTCGAAAAATTAAATATATTAATATATTATAATATTAATATATTAAAAAATATTAATATTAATATATTTTAATATTATAATATTAATATTTTAATATATTAATATTAATATATTAATATTAATATTTATTAATAAATAAAATGTGAAACTCATATATTAATATATTAATATTAATATTTATTAATATATTAATATTCAAAATTTCAACCCATACCAACTTTACCAAACATGGTTTGGTTTTTCAGCATCACTTTTTCTCACACCAAAACCATCTGCACCATACATGGTTTGGAACCAAAATAAAACCACACCAACTCCAACCACTCCAACTCCAACCCAACTCCAACCAAACCAAAACCAAAAACCAACTCCACACCCTCTACCAAACAAGCACTAAGTGTGGCAATTGGTGTTCACGAGCCATAATCAATTCTTTGCTCCTTTAATATATATTTCTTTTTTCTCTTATATTCTTTGACTGTGTGCAAAAAAGTATATATATATATATATATTGTCTTCTAACCTTTTTTAATTTTTTCTTCAAACTTAGACTTATTTTTTCTTTTTCATTTTCCCTTTTCTCCTCTTCCCTCGTATGCAACACTAGTCTGGCTCTCTTCTGTAAATGTTTTACTTTAATTCATGAACACCATCATATTCTTATGTTTTTGGAACTTTTATTTACTTCAGTTCTTTTTTTGGTTGCAAATTGAAAAAAAATATCCCTACTACAATTCTATCTTGACATATTGTCTTGCATCATTAGTGGTCGGCATAGTAAATACCCCCTGTCTAACTTAATAATCTGATTCTGCATTTTGTTTTCTTACTTTACTGGATTCATGTGGAGAATAACTTTTACACGAGTTACATGCATAATTATAAAAACTTGTTAAAAATATATTATTTGGTATTTAAAAAAGTATTGGATTTGTTATTGAAGCATCTTACCAGCATCGGATACGTAATCAAAGTATTTTAAAAGTATCAGATATTTGTTATAAATTAAAAAATATAATTTAAAATTATGGATACGTTTAAGAAGTATCATACACGTATACTCGAATTTCCGAGAGGAGTATCGGTATTCGGCACGTATCCTATATGGGTACGTTGCTCTTATAAAAGTATTTGTGTTTTATATTGTACCAATTATAATGGTCTTCACTAAAAAAGAAGAAGAAGAAGTTATTAGGGGTGTTAACACACGTTTCTATACCAATTCTTCAATTTCAAACCTATAACAAAAAACTTATCCCCTAAAATTTTAATTTTGAAAAATATTAATAATTTTCTGGGTTTGGTTGTATTGTTAATGTAAACTTCTTCAATTTCAACCCTATATCTAGAAATTAATAGCCCTACTTATTTATTTATTTTGAAAAATGTTTTAGTAATTTTCTGTGTTTGGTTGAATTATTAATGGACAAGTGAAAATCAGAAGCTAATAAAAGACTTACCCTTTGAATGAGAAATGAGCATTACTGGGGAGAGAAAAAGGTAGAAAATCCTTGGGGCTCGTTTGGAAAGGGGTTTGTCTACTCTTGTCTTGTCTGATTTTGTTTGGTCTTGTCTTGAATCTAAAATTCTGTTTGATAAGCGGTTTGGTCTTTCTGGTCTGGTTTGAGAAAACAAAAATTTTATAAATATATTAGTTTATATATTATTTTATGTATATAACTTTATATATTATTAAATATATATATTATATATATTTAATAATATATTTATTAATATTTAATAAAATTATTTTATATATATTATTATAAAACAATAATATATATTATTCTATATATTATTAATATATATTATTTTTTAATTTTATATATATTTATATATATATATATATATTATTTTTGAATTTATATATTATTATATATATTTTTTATATTATTTTATATATATTATTATAAAATAATAATATATATTATTCGATATATTATTTATATATACATTATTTTTTAATTTATATATCTTTAATAATATTATTTTATATATATATATTTAATTATATTATTTTATATATATTATTATAAAATAAAAAATATATATTATTAATGTATATTATTTTTGAATTTTATATATTATTTTATATATATATTATTTTGGAATTTTATATATTATTTTATATGTGTTATTTTTGAATTTATATATGTTATTTTTGAATTTATATATTATTTTTATATATATTTAATATATATATATGTTTAATAATATTATTCTATATATATTATTACAAAATAAAAAATATATATTATTCTATATATATTAATATATATTATTTTTTAATTTTATATATATTTATATATATTATTTATATATGTATTTAATAATATTATTTTATATATATTATTATAAAATAAAAAATATATATTATTTTTTAATTTTATATATTATTTTTGTATATATATTATTTTTGAATTTTATATATTATTTTATATATGTCATTTTTGAATTTATATATTATTTTTATATATATTTAATATATATTTTTTTAATAATATTATTCTATATATATTATTACAAAATAAAAAATATATATTATTCTATATATATTAATATATATTATTTTATATATATTTATATATATTATATTATTTTTATATATATTATTTATATATATATATAATAATATTATTTTATATATATTATTATAAAATAAAAAATATATATTATTCTATATATATTAATTTTGTGGGCTAAGACCAAGAAAGACCAACTTTTTTTTTATCTTGGTTTTCCTTTATTTTGAACCAAATCCAAGACCAAAATTTTAAGTGGTTTTGGTTTTGAATTTAAAAATAAAACCCACCAAATAAGTTTGGTCTTTGAAAACAAAAATAAACCAAGATAAAACCAGCAAAAATTGGTTACCAAACAGGACCTTGATTCCGGCAAGGTAAGAGCTTCTCGATTGTGCCTCCAAGACAGTAATTTGAACATTGGTGTCCGTATCAGAGAGAGAATCAACTTGGGGTTTAGATGGCCCATTGTGTGAGATTTTTTTATATATTTTTTGATTCACAAAGATCATCTTTACTATTTTAAACTGTCAAAAATATATAATTTTATTTTTATTGAAAATATTGTGAATTATTATGACAAGAATGCATAAAATAATAATTATATTATATATATAAAAAAATACATATATATTAAGGTTTGTAACTATAAAGCAAAAAAAATTTATAATTTTACATTCAAAGTACTTTTTAAATTTTAATTATGAAAAAGTTGTTATACTAATTTATTTATATCAGTAAACTCCCTTGCAGTTTTATCTCAGTAAATTCTCATCTAGTTTCAGGAAAATATTTGTTTGAAAGCCAGTGAATACTAGAGCCAGTGTAACGGTGATGGTCCGATTTACTTAAATGTCTATCCCAACTTTTAAATTGGAGAATGTGTTAAGTTGATCAAATTTGAAATCGGTTTTAACTTGGAGGTGGATTAGTTGACCTTTTTTGAAATCACGAAAGGATTTTATGATAATATCCCAAATATATATTTAAATTTCTATAATGGACTAAAAGATATTTTATAAATGGGTAAATTACTCTGACCTCTCCTGAAATTTTCTTTAATTACCCACATTAAATACATAAATAAATTTGCTCAACCTCCCTTGAGGACCTATAGTCCAGTTAAAAAACAGTGAAATATAAATTTTAATACGAAAATTACCCTTCTGTATTATTCTCTCTCAACAACCTGTTCCCTCAAATCTCTTTTGCCTTGGTATCTCTTCTTAATTCAGAAAAAAATCATACGCCGAATCCTCCACGGTCGTCGGTTGGGAGATAATTTATTTTGGGTTAATTTTATTTACACTCCCTGAATTTTGTCTATACACAGGATCGTCTCAATGAAATTGGAGGCTTTAGACGAAAAGTATAAAAGGTGAAATTGGAGGTCTTAGGCAAAAAATATAAAAAGAGTCTTTCTCGCATTTTGAGATGCAAAATTACTAATCAGATTCTTGTATTCAAGTGTTGATAAAATTTCTTTTTCAATAGATAATATAATCAATCCCTTTAATCTTTCTTGCGGCATTATTGATCTTAGATATCATTTTATCAACTTTAATTTTGAAATACTCTTTTTCTGCAGCGGTAATGGTTACCGGTATTGTCAATAATATTCGGTAAGCAATGCATGCATTTGGAAAAGAATAAATTTTTAATGCAATTTAATATTTCAATTGGATTGTGTGATTCTATTAGTAAAATTTCTTTGAGAACTATTAATTCTAAAAATAAATCAAAATCATGAATATTAGAAGACTCGGTATGTTTTAAAAATTGTTTTAAATCAAGACAAATTTTTTTAAAAAACTATCGTCACTTAATGATTTTAGCTTTTTAAAATTAAACAAAAAATCAAATATATATGTGACCTGGAGTCTGGAGACAAAAACAAGGTCAGACTAACCAGTCGAAGATGATGGTTTCACCGATCTACGAATAATATAGTTGTTTGTGACTCTCGATTGATGAATTAAGAGATGATTTAGTTATGAGAGAATAAGATATGAGAGATTCATGTGACAAAGAGGAAAAAATAAGGTAATAATAGTTTGAGAGAAAGAGAGGAAAATTGAAGAACTCTGAGCTGATGAGGCAAATGAGAATGAGAATGGGGGAGAAAATTAAAAGAGAAACCCTAGCCGCTCATGCCTTTTCGTTTTGTCCAAAAGTTTCAAATATAAAATCATTTTGTAAAATATATCTGTACTAAAAATCTAATTTATATGGAGGCCCATTTTATTTAGGTCTATTAATTTTTTTTTTCTTTTACAACATTATAAGAAGGTACATTCTAAAATATATTTTTTTACAACATTATAAGGAGACTCATTCTAAAAACTTATCTTTTACAACATTATAAGGATGTCCATTCTAAAAATTTAATTTTTACAATATTATATGAAGGCTTATTTTAAAAGGGAAATGTATATAATATATTAAAAAAAATTACATATATATATAAGGCCCCCGAAATTTTGGGATCTTCCTCTCGGGTGGGGCCTTAGGCGGCCGCCTAAATCGTCTTACTATCGAGACAGTCATGTCTATACATTAATCTGACCCCCCCACTTTTGTATAATGTCATTTAGACCCATTACTTTAGAAAAATCAACTCATTTACGCCCCTGATCACTTTTGGACTTTGATTTTGAATGCAATGACTTTAATATCCTTTGCCAAACATATCTATTTTAAAGTATAAGGTTGTCCAACATAGGGATAGCTAAGATATATAACACCCTACCCAAACACCCACTATCCTTATTACCCAAACACCCACTTCCTCAACCCCCTCCTCCACTCCAACTCTAACCCTAACCCTAGCCCTAATCCTAACCACCACCACTGCCGCCGCCACCCAACCACCATCCTCAAAACCCGTCGAAGCCCAACCACCATCCTCCGCCTCGGACCACCACCACCATCCTTGTGGTGATGGTGATGGTGATGCCGATTTGTATATCTATATATATGAATATATCTATTGTGTATATATATATATGGACCTAATGAAGTAATACAAAACTGTACATTGTTAAATTTGTTATGAAACTGAAGATTTATTTATTAATTGTTATGCTCTTTTTTTATTATTATTATTTATTTATTTTGCAAGATTGTTATGCTTATTTACTTACTGTAGATTAAACCCACTTCGTCTATTTATATTATTTTCATACTTTATTATAATAAACTATGGAGATTATGGATAAACAATGGTATTATCAAAGATATTTTAAATTTTTGTAAGAGAGAATTGAATAAATTATTATTAAATTTTTTTCCTGTAAATTATTTGTATTATTATAATATATTAAAACTATAAATTTATTATGATAAACTATGTTTTTATATTTTATTTTAATATTAAAATATAAATATATATTTGAATATTAAGGTATTATATTTTCACTACTAATTTTTTGTTTTATTATTATTATTTAACAATTTTTGTGTGTGATTTTGATAATAGTAAAATTAAAGTTACAATTGACAAGTAAAATATTTTATCTACATAAAAAATAAAAATTAAATTTATTGTATGACCAAAAATTGTTATATGTGTGTAATTTAGTGTGTTTTTTGGCGAATTCAAATATTTTGTATTTTTATTTTGATTTAAAATAAAATAATTTTGATTTATTAAAAATATGTATTAGTAAAGTCAAATATGTTTCAAGATCAAAATAAAAAATGAAAACTTGTGTTAGTTTACAAGTTTAATAAGTGTAAACAAAAATATTTTAAGAAAAATATAAATATAAATAATGAAAACTTGGGTTAGTTTACATGTTTGATAAAAATAAATATAAATAATATTTTTTGGTTAATTTCATTTGCACCCCCTAAATTTTCTAAATTGAAGGGGTCGAATTGATATATTAAAGTAGAGATAGGGCCAAGGGTAGTTTAGGTATTCAAAATTATGTCAGGTTTAAAAAGGTACCCAAAGTACACAAGTGGGTGTAAATGAGTTGCTTTTTCTAAAATAAGGGGTCTAAATGACATTATACAAAAATGAGGGGATCAAATTGATGTATAAACAAAGTTCAGGGAGTGTTAACCCATTTAGTTGTATGTGGTCAAATGTAGTCAAAATCAACTAAAAGCACCAAATAATTGAAAATCCAAAACCCACAATACACATGTACAAATAGTTACATATGCAAACTCAAAATAATCATGAAAGGTATAAACTAATGCATGCAATCTCTCTCTCTCTCTCTCACAACCACCACAAATTTTATTTTATTTTCTTTTTGAAAGGCAAACATATCCACAACAAAAAAATCATTCCACTAAAACAATTGAACATGGGGTGAAGTAGAAAAAGAAGGGGTTAACTTCATTTACACCCCTGAGGTTTGCTTTTACTTCAATCGCACCCCCTCAGGTTTGAATATCTTCAATTACACCCCCTGTAAGCTTTTGATGGTGTGAAATGTCTAAACTACCCTTAATCCAAATACTACTTATTCCTGGAATAAGCTAACCCAATATCCACCTAAACCTAACCCTATTCCAAACACTCCTAACCTATGTCCAAACATACCCTATCTGATCTATATACACTTAAGACATATACACTACACATATACACAATCTTATATACACAATACATAAATGCTTCGTTTCTCTCTCAAACCCTAACACTCAGACACGCCGTTTCTCTCTCAAACCCTAGATCTGATCTATGCTTCGTTTCTCTTTCAACCGTTCATTTCTATCAATTTCAAACCCTAAACTTCACATGCGTCGGTTCTCTCTCAACCCTAACACTCATACACTTTGTTTATCTCTCAAACCCTAGATCTGATCTATGTTTCGTTTCTTTCTCAACCATATGTTTCTCTTTCAACCATTCGTTTCTCTCAATTTCAAATCCTAAACTTCACATGTGTTGTTTCTCTCTCAACCCTAGATCTGATCTTGTCAAATCTTGAAACCCGTCATCCAAATATATACTCTGCAGACCCCTTTTCTAAGATCATGAACCGTTTATCTCAATCCCTTGAAGGAAATCCTAGATCTGAATTCGTTCAAAGTTTGGGTTCGTTCGCAGTAAAACCCTAGTTCTGAAGCCGTCTCTGTGTGGTTTCGTTCGCAACACCTGGAAAACCCTAGTTCTGAAGCCGTCGCTGTGTGGTTTCGTTCGCAACACCTAGAAAACCCTAAATCTGAAGACGTTCACTATTTGGGTTCGTGGAAGAGGGTTCTCACTTCTTGTGGTTTCTTTCGCAAAGAGGTAAGCTTTATCACTGTTTAATTTCTCATTTGAAAAATTGGGGGTTTTGTGATGATTGCTAAATTAGGTCAGAAAAATTGGGGATTTTGTATAAATTACAAACATTTGGGGGTTTCTTGATGAAATCTAAATTAGGTCAGAAAATCTATGTATATATTTATATATATATTGCTATGTCGGTGTATATAGATCTCTGTGTCTGTTTATATGGGCTTACATATATATATATATATATATATATATATATATATATAAATTTATGTATGTGTGTGTTGTGTTGTTCAATCCAATAAAGATGAGTTCAAGTTCACTTTTATTGTGACTTTGACTTTTTTGTTGTGATTATGATTGTTCCGTTCATAATTTCAGATCATGATGCTGCTGCTAGGTTTTTCTTAAGGATTGTTTGTGTTGAATCATGGAACTTGGGTTTAATTGAATTGGTTTTACTGGGCTGTGGTGTGAAGATTCAATTGTTGGTGGAAGTTGTGTTGAGGAATACAGAGTTGGGTTGGGTAAAATTTTGGATAATTTGAAAAAGCAAATTTGATAAGAAATTTCTAGATTTGTGAAAATATTTGTTTTGTATTGAAAAAAAACTTTGAGAAACCGAAATGAAATTTGGACAACATGAAAAGAAATGTTGATAAACTAATTTTTACAGTTTATTTGTGCATGTTATACTTTTGATGCATTATTTGATGCATTTTGTATTTTTTTTTTTTTTTTTACATTTTACAGTGATGGCAGACCCATTTTTTCTCCATAATATTCATGTTTTTTTTTAGTCAAACAGTGTAATTATCAGGAGGGTAGACCCTGATAAGTATTGCATTTTTGACTTTCTAGAAGATATAAGTACTGCATTTCTTAGTGATTATCCTGGGGGTTTGGGATTTACTTACACTGTGTATTGTGAGTTACTTGGGTCAAAGGGCAATATGTTAATTGAATCTGACAAACAAGTAATGGAGATGTTTAATGAACATGTGGGTGTAAAAGATATTAAGTGTTTTCTTAAGATAAGTGAAGTTGAACCCTTAGCTGTTGAAGTACCTGTTGAGGGAGATGGGGGAGCTGAGGGAGATGATGGAGATGAGGGAGTTGATGCTGCTGAGGGAGATGAGGGAGATGAGGGAGTTGATGCTGCTGAGGGAGATAAGGGAGATGATGGAGCTGAGGGTGATGTATATGGGCTTAAAGAAGAGGAAGAAGACTGGAGGGCAGAAGGTGACACAGATATTGTTCAGTCTGAGTCTGATGACTCTAACTCAGATGATGAAGAGTGTTGTGAAGGTGATGAGGGATGTATGGATGGTGATCAGCTATCTGATTATGAGTCAGATGATGATCCCCATTCTGACTCAAGTTCTGAGGTGTTTGAGAAGCCTCCAAAGAAGTGTAAGAGTGACCAATGGGAAAAAAGGGTTAAGGGAAAACTCTATGAAAGGGTTAAAGGGCAGAAAATTAAATTAGAAGTAAAAATGTTGTTTGAAAATGTTAGGGTATTTAGGCAAGCCTTGTTGGATTACATTGTCCAAGAAGGATTTGAAGTAATTAAGAAAAAAAATGAGTCAACTAGGGTGACATGGGAATGCAAAGCTAATGGGTGTCCATGGAGGGTTCATGCATCTCCATTGCCTGATAAAGTTACCTTCCAGATAAAGTCATATTGTAGTGAGCACACATGTGTAAGGGTAAATAAGAACCCATCAATTAAATCAACATGGATAGCCAAGAAATATTTCAAACATTTTAAGTTGAATCCTCTAATGACAGTTGAGAATCTTCAAGAGTCAGTTGAAGCCAAGTTTGGGATAAAAGTCAGCCTGCAACAATGCTATAGGGCCAAAAGAAAGACAATGGAAATTATTGATGGGAATCATGAAGACTCATATAAACTGGTGCACCCTTACAAAAATGAACTTAGGAGGTCTAATCCACATTGTATTGTCACTCTTGACCATTATGACCCTAAGGGTAATGATCTGCCCCAGTTTAGTAAGATCTTCATTGCATTTGATGCTATGAAGTATGGATTTATCAAAGGGTGCAGACCATTCATTGGTTTGGATGAGTGTTTTCTAAAAGGACCCCAAGGAGGAGTCTTACTTTCTGCAGTTGCATTAGATGGCAACAATGGGTTGTTCCCCCTTGCTTATGCTGTGGTGGAGAGTGAAGGAAGACCTACTTGGTCTTTTTTCCTGAAGAATTTGAGGGACATGCTTGGTATAGATGCTGAAACAAGACCATGGACCTTGATGACTGATATGCAGAAGGTAAAATTGTCTTTATTCTGTTTTATACTATTTAATTCTTTTTGATACTGTTTTATATTGCTAAATTACACTGATTATAAACTGTTTTATACTGAATTATACAACCATGAGATTCTAATTTTATACTGTTTTAAGTTGTTTCTTAGTGCTGAAAACTTGGTGACTGATATGCAAAAGGTAAAATTGTCTTTATTCAATTTTAAACTGTGATTATAATGCTGAAAACTGTGATTATATTGTGTAAAACTGTGATTATACACAATTAAACTGTTGTATATTGCTAAACTGTGATTACATTGTGTAAAACTGTGATTATACACAATTAAACTGTTGTATATTGGTAAACTGTGATTACATTGTGTAAAACTGTGATTATACACAATTAAACTGTTCTATATTGCTAAACTGTGATTATATTGCTGAAAACTGTTTTATATTACTGAAAACTTGGTCTCTTTATAGTGCCTTAAACTGTTGTAAACTGTTTTATACTGCATTATAGGGCTTAGTGGCTGCAGTTCATGAGTATTTTCCACAAGCAAGTCACAGATTTTGTGCTAGACACATGTATAGTAGTTTTAGGAAAAAATTTCCTGGTGTGTTGTTGAGGAAGTACTTTTGGAGGGCATGTAGAGCATACAACCAGATTGAGTTTGAGAATGCCATGGGAAGTTTGTATGGACTTTGTCCAGCAGCTCATGGTTGGTTAATGGAGAGGCCTTTCAAGATATGGACTAGGTTTGGATATAATGAAAATTCAAAGAGTGACCACATCACAAATAACTTGACAGAATCTTTTAATAATTGGGTAGGGAAGCAAAGGTCAAAGCCACTGTTGGTAATGCTTGAGTGGATTAGGGTTAAATTAATGGTTAGAATCGAAAAGAGATTCAAGAAAGCACAAGCTTGGGGGGGGACTGTGGCACCACAAATTAGGAAAAAATTAAACAAGGCAATAGAAGAATCAAGAGGATGTAGAGTTAACCCAGCTGGTAATGGAGAGTTTGAGGTGCATGAAATGGATGTGGGAGTGAGTGTGGTCAATCTTGGGTACAACATATGCTCGTGTAAAGAGTGGCAATTATCAGGGATACCTTGTAAGCATGCAGTTGGTGCAATTATGTTTAATAGAGATGATGTGGAGAAGTATTGTGATCCTTGTTATAGTAAACATAGTTACATGCTTGCACATGGTGGGATCATACATCCCATTCATGATCAGAAGTTGTGGCCCCAATTTCCTGGTTTTCCATTGGCTCCCCCTCCTAAAAGAAGACTACCTGGCAGACCTAGAGTTTATAGGAGGAGGGAAGAAGGTGAAGCAGGCATGTCTTCTGTTTTGAGGTGCAAATATTGCCTCTTAACAGGGCATAATAGAAGGACTTGCCAAAGAGCTCAAACATCAAGAGAGAGAGCTGCAAGAGCAAGGCAAACAGTGAGTTCTCAAGTTTTTTACTACTTTTATTTTATCTAAATTGTTATATTTTTGTTTGTTACCTAAATTACTTTATTTTTTTTCAATATAGGAGGTTAATGGGCCTGGAGCTTTTCAAGGAGTTGGACATGGGAATGATGAACCTGGTGGTAGTGGTGGAGTGGGACCTTCTCAAGTTACACAGCAGGTATATGAAACAACATATTAGTTGAACTATTTTTTTGTACTCTTATTTTTGGATAATAATGAAAATTCATGTATATTTTTGGAGGTGTAAATTATATTTTTGTTGACTTTAGGAGGCTAATGTGGCTCAAGCATCTCATGGAGTGGGAATGACTGAACCTGGTGGTAGTGGTGGAGTGGGACCTTCTCAATCTTCTCAAGTTTCTCAAGTTACACAGCAGGTATATGAAACAACATATTAGTTGAACTATTTTTTTGTACTCTTATTTTTGGATAATAATGAAAATTCATGTATATTTTTGGAGGTGTAAATTATATTTTTGTTCACTTTAGGAGGCTAATGTGGCTCAAGCATCTCATGGAGTGGGAAGGACTGAACATGGGAAGGACTGAACATGGTGGAGTGGGACCTTCTCAAGTTACACAATGAATTTAGACACTGTGTATGTTTTTGAACTGTTTTTTTGGTGGTCTAAAGTGGTGAAAATTGATGCATAATTTGTTCTTTGGTGGGTACATGACACTTTTGATGCACAGTTTGATTTTTTGGACAAATGGTTAGTGACACTTTTGGTACATGACACATAGAAAGTCTTTTGGTACATGACATATAGGAAGTCATAACTGAATTGTTTGGGGTTGCTTTGATGTAACTAGTTACATATTTTGGTACTTTGATCAACTGGTGGAAGTTACATGATGCAAATGTAATTTTTGGTACTTTATTTCATGTAATTGCTTTGACATTTTATTGGATGAAATGGTTATAGTTTGGTACATTAGTTACATATATATTTTTACTTGAAAAAAATAGCATAAATGGATAACAAAATACATAGAAATGTAGTCAGTTTTAATGACACATTAGTACCTTCAAGAGCTTTTAACCTTGCCCATATCACATTGGTTTTTGCTTTCAATTCTGCAACCTCTTCAAAAATTTCAACTTCGGCTTCATGCTTTAATCCATGATCTTCACCAATCATGGGATTACACCATCTCCACAATCCGCATTTTGAAGTTTCACAAGCATAGTACAATCTTCCTTTATTGTGGTTTTTGTCATTCTCTGTAATTCTCACTATAGCGAAAATCCCACACTGACAGTTGATATTCTTGTACCTAATATATCCCCTACTACCACCACTTCCATAACTGATTTCAGACATGAGCAAATAAAGGGAAGGAAAATGAGCAGAAAATGGAAAAAAAAAAATTGACTTTGAAAGAGGGCATAATGCAGAAATGAGGCAAGCAGACTTTATAAAGGCAAAAAAATTGACCGTTGCAGAATATGACCGTTGAGGGGGTGTAAGTGAAAAATTATTGTGTCTTGTTTGGGGCTCACAATATGACCGTTGAAGGGGTGTAAATGAAAAAAAAAATGGGCTTCATTTTTGCGCCAATGGAAAGTTGGAAAAAAAAAATTCAAAGGGTCAAATTGATAATTCAATCAATGGGCATGGATTTGGTGCCAAAATATACTGCATACAGGTCACAAAAAATATAAGTAATAAAATAAAACTTTAAAAATTAAAAAAAGTAATAAAATGATGGGAGGGGGTCTAATTGATAAAAGTGAGGGGGTCAAATTGATAAAAACATTATCCTTGTTTCCAAACAGAACAGGGATAACACATTAAGGGTAGTTTAGGGATTTTAAAAAAAATTCTGGATGATGTCATCGTTCAGGGGGTCTAAGTGATGAGAATATTGAACAGTAGGGGGTGTAATTGAAGATATTCAAACTTGAGGGGGTGCGATTGAAGTAAAAGCAAACCTCAGGGGTGTAAATGAAGTTAACCCAAAAAGAAGTTGCATTTCGTGATAATCTACTTGGGATGATATGTCTAATCAGTTGTGGGAGAGCTGCCACAGACTGCTGACGGAGAGCGGAGAGTGGACAGTGCGGACAACAACGAAGAGCGAACAACGCGAAGAGCAGAAGCGAACAGCGGCATAACAGTAGTTTGGTGATGGTTTGCTCGGAACTAAAGGACAAAAGAGGAGCAGTGGCTGTAGAGAGTGAGATCAAACTAGCTTTGATACCATGTTAGAAGTAGAAAACAAAGAAAAGAATAAAAGAGATGAATGAATAATAAATTTTGTTTATCAAAGTATATGATTACAATAGAACTAACACGTATATATAGACGACTTGATGTAAGGAACAAACCAATACAAATTAGAGTAAATACAAAATGGATTAGGATTATAAATACAAAATGAGCTAAGATTTATCTAGATGGGCCTAAGCCCTTATATATTCTAACACCACCAAAACAATTGATCATGGGGTGAAGTAGAAAAAGAAGTTACATTTCGTGATAATCTACTTGGGATGATGTGTCTAATTAGTTGTGGGAAAAAATCAACACAACACCCAGCTGTTAGATCGCTACCTTTATAGACCAACATTGGGGTGTCTAACGAAATTGGGGCTTCAAAGAACCGATGAAAATGAGGTACTAGCCACATCAAATCTGGTATTCATGGCATGTTTGAAAGCTCTTGTCGTTAAAGATAGTGGTTGTTGGGTTATGGCTCATAATCCAAAGAGATTACAACATGTTGGGAATTAATTTATATATCACACATAAGAATTTATCACGCCCAAGATCACAAACACATGTTTTTACTCACACACACATCATCCACACACAACACAAAAAGGACACAAGAATTTATAGTGGAAAATTTCAAATCGGAAAAAAACTACTTCGTTATAAAAAACAATTAGAGAAATATCACTATGTGAAAAATTGTTACAACCACACCAATTTTTCTGTCACTACCCACGATCCCAATACACCCATACTCTACCCAAGCATATACTAACTCACACATTTCTATTCTCAAATTAAGAGAACCAAGAAAGGAATTTAACTAGAGTCAAAATACAATGCTTGAAATGCTTTTGACTGAGATATATAGAAACAAAGGCTTGTACTCCTTATATATGCTCTTGAACTCATCCACTTTTACTTTCTAAGCAATGTGAGACTTTTTCATCTTTTATTTTTGCCAAAACCTAACAATCTCCACCTTTGGCTAAATAAAATAAACTTTTGTTGCAACCACCGTCTTTACTGATAGTCATAATTCTCAACCCAGAGAACTATCATACTCCACCATAAAGAGTATACCCACTTAGAATAAAAAAATTATAAGAATTTTATATCGGCACATGTCGAAAAAACCTTGCTGAAAAATATGGTGCAACTTTCATGTTTGGCTTTCCCGGAAGTTCATCAACCATCGACATCAACTCCACCACACACCTTGCATTAATGTCAACTAATGCCCGTGTGCAAACTTGTGGACCCGCTAGCAGTAACACGTCCTATTCCATAGCAACTCGGAGATCAATAACATGTCAAAAGGACCACCACAGTCTCTTACGGAGAAAAGAGACCCACTGCTAACGACAATATCAACATTTCAATTTACTGATTTCAGAGCAATTTGCCGAACCCGCTCCACCGACAATTTTTCTTCAGGTGCCAATATTGCCCACACCTTCAAATCCTTGTGTATTTTGCAACAGTGTTGTATTTTTCACGGTGACCAAAGCACAACCAACAACCTTGCTCTGATATCAATTGTTGAGAATTAATTCCTATATCACACATAAGAATTAATCTCGCCCAAGATCACAAACACATGTTTTTACTCACACACACACATTGTAAAAACATTTATTGTAATTGTTTATGGCATGTTTTAGACAATAACCATGTTGAGTGTTAGATAGGTTGTGTTGGTTTCAACCACATCTATAAGCTACAACAAAAGGCAATAGTGAAGAATACAAGTGAAATACAAGAGAAATGCAATATTGAGTAAAAATGTCTCTCGGAGGGCAAAAACGGCATTTCCCAAAGCTGTCAATTGAAGCAAAAAGTTTCGGGGAGTTAAGAGGATCATTTTGGCGCAGTTATAGAGAAAAGTGGTTTTAACAAAAATTATTACGCTTTCAGTTTCAAAAAGTGACTGGAAAGTGGATTTGTACGCTTCAAGCATAAGGAAACTACACTTCAAGCATAAGTGCGGCAAGAAAAATATAATGTTTGTTGCACTGCCCAATCTATCCCTGTATTGATGCGTCAACGACTTCACACATTGAGATATGCGTTATACACATATTATTCAGCAGAGAAGAGGGTTTAACTTGATTTAGTGTGAAATTACAGAACAGGGCAAACTTAGGGTTTAATTCAATATTGCCTACAAATACCCAAGTCTACAACAAGAGGAGACACGTCCTGAAAAATTCTGTGCAAATTTTCTACAGCTTCATTTTCTTCAGAGATATATGGTGAGAGAATATTATTGAGTGATTTGATATATACAAATTCTCTCTTGTTTTTTAGTGTATCCAATTGTGCTTCTACATCAACAATTCTCATGCACAATTTGATGTTCTAGTTGCTAAAAAATCCACACACCATCTATAACAACGTGGTTACATTGATCCGTTAAAAAACAGAGCTTTCTGAGTGCGGAGATCGAAGCAGGAGGCTTTGTGGTTATTCGATCTGTTGAGAAGTAGAGCCGTCAGAGTACGAAGATCGAAGCGAGAGCTTCGTGGAGTGTGAGTGAATCTAGACTTTCAGACGTCAAGTGAAGAATAACAAATTACAGTAGTTGTAAGTTATGTTTTCATAGAGTGTGTACAAATTCTTTGATTCATAGTGCATCGATACTCGAGCGTATCCGTGATTTTTACTTGGAGTCTTTCCAGGGTTTTCCACGTAAAAAAACTCCGTGTCTTCTCATTGTTTAATTTCTGCACTTATATTCATATTTGCTTGATTTATCTTATTTGAGAATTGATTAGAGAATTAGGGTTTGTGAGTGATTAAAATTGAATTTCCGTTAAATAATTTTAATTGATCATTAAAGCGACAAAAAACCTATTCACCCCCCCCCCCCTCCCCTTTCTAGGCTATTTTTCACTATCGTTTAAGAAATTTCACACATCATCCACACATAACACAGAAATGACAGAAGAATTTATAGTGGAAAACTCCAAACCGGAGAAAAATCACTACGTGAAAAATTGATACAACCACACCATTTTTTCTCTCACTACCCACGATCTCAATACATCCACACTCTACCCAAGAGTATACTAACATACACATTTCTATTCTCAAATTAAGAGAACCAAAAAAGGAATTTAACTAGAGTCAAAATACAATGCTTAAAATATTTTTGACTAAGATACATAGAAACAAAGGCTTTGAGTTCCTTATATAGACTCTTGAACTCATCCACTTTTATTTTCTAATCAATGTGAGACTTTTTCATCTTTTATTTTTGTCAAAACCTAACACAACAGACCCTGAGTCCAAAGGGGTTCGGGCCCGTGGAGGCCGTCTACCAACATTGATAGACCATAAAAATAAGAAATCCCAAGCTAAAGCCAGCTTAGCTTAATTACGAAAATTCTCAATTGCTTACATGAGTTTCTAAGTACATAATATAAATTAGACGTTCTCATCCCAGAGCTCGTAACAAGATTTAAATGGACTTTCATCACCTGTGAATTCTAGTCCATGGTACCCCTTCTGCTGTGGAATTTGACTGATCTTATGGCAGTCCTCAAGGCTCAGTGTCCAATCGAATATCTCAAAATTCTCTTTCATTCTTTGATTATTAAAGCTTTTCACGAGCACACTCACACCCTGCTCGTAAACCCATCTTAAACAAATCTGAACATGCAAAAGGAGGAAGATGATTAATAAATATTCTGTGTAGAATACATGAAAATAATAAAATTGGTTACATGCGAGAAAATGTTTTTATGAAAATAAATTGAGTCCTTAGTATACTCTTGTTTGAAATCGTATAAGAGTTTTGTATACTTGTGTGTATATATATATATACATATATATATGGGCAAATGACACTAAATACTCCTATTGTTGTTGGTTGAGTGCGGCAAAATAATCTTTATCTAATTGTAGTCACGTGAAAAATTATCGTTATGCGAGTGCAGCAATCACGAGAGCCTTAAATATAATCGTCAAACATTGTGTGAGTGACAATAAGAATCGTCTAGCTCTTAAGAATAATGATTTGATTTATATTAGATTTTACTTTCATGAAGTTAAAAAATTGTGATTGTTTTTTTCTTTTTCTTTTTTGAGTCTATAGTAATAATATGTTTTTATTTTTCTTTTGAGTTTATAGTAATAGTAACTAAAATATAAAGTTTTTTTGCTAAAAATTTGTTAAAATGGATTTGGATTTAGTGCGAATTGAACGGTTAAACAATTTAATTTCTTTTTTTTTGGATATAAAGTAAAACATAATTTTTTTTATAAAATAAGGCCCTTGAATTGGATCGAGAAATTAATTATTATCATTTTTTAAAAATTTATAAAAGTAATAATATTATTTCCAAAAAACATACAATACAAAAAACAAAAATTGGGGCCCTCCCGCCCCGAAGGCCCTAGGCGACCGCCTAGGTTGCCTCAGGGCAGGGTTTGGGTCGAAGTTCACACTTTTAAAATAATAGTAGGAGTTATTTGCACAAAATGAATTAGATGAGAGTTTTCGCATATTTTTAAAATTATAAGAGTATTTAACGTCATTTGCCCATATATATATATTTACCTGAGCAACTCTCTTTCCCCTTGCCTCGGCAATTTCCTGTAGAACCTCACAGTCCAAGACATGGTTGCTCCCCCATAATGTTCCTCTTGCCCCTAGGGGTGAATAAGCAGTGACATGGATTTCCTTTTTTTCACAATATTCTCTCAGCTTATTTTGCCGCCAAAGTGGGCTCATCTCCACCTTGAAAAAAAAAGATCAGTCATCAGTGATGCATCCGCGTTAGTGGAGGCTAATTTTTATTTTTTTTTGGGATTTTGGGTATAAATAATATATATTTATGTTTTTGGATTTATAACAAATTTTTAATGGGAGCTTAATTGTAAATAAATCTAAATTTTGTGGTATTTAAGGTAAAAAAAATTTCAATGAAGCCTAATACAAAATATCCAAAATTTTAAGGTAAAAAATATATATAAAAAATTTTTGATCTTTCATTAAATCAGTCCCTATCTGTCATCCTCTCAATAAATCACGACAATTGAACAAAGAAATATTGAAATTAAATAAAGTTATCATATCAAAGGAAAATGTAGAGTGATTCAAACCAGCAATATACGCAGGCAATTCATAAAACTGGATATAGTTAGAAAGAATATGGGAAAGTTGAGTTTTAAAGCACTTGCCATCCATGGTTAAAAAATAATTGGAAAATTACGTATAGATAGAGTTAGGGAAGATAAATTATAAATTGATCAATTTTTAAGTTTTAATTTTTAATTTGATCAATTATAGATTGATCAAATTTTTTCATTCAAAGTCTGAAATACCCTCAACAAAATTCCAATATCTTTCCTCTTCTTCTCTTCCATTCCAAAACCCCCATTTCAGTTTTCGATTACTTGCTTCATACCCTCTCTCTTTATTTTGATTTCCTTTGAGAAAAGACAAGTTTTGTTATTTTCTTTTCTTGGTATATTATTGGGGCAAGAAATTTAGATCTAATCAAAACAATATAGAGTTCCCGAATATTGTTTTAATACTTTTACACTTTGCAGCAAATACATAAGGTACAGGTCCAGTGCCAATGGATCATACACGCAGTGCAATAATTGTCCACATGGAAATTAATTAAGTTTCGTTTGCAAAACTAAAATTGATACACACGGTCCAATTCTAAAATAATTAGACTCAAACTCAACTGTTTCAGAAATTGAATTTACTGAACTGACTTCAATGGTTCTACAATTTTGGAATATCTTATATGTGTATATACATGCATAACAATAAAATTAGAATTTTGAAATATGAATATATATTTATTCTATGTATTGTGTTGGGTAACAGATATGTCACTTGGTCAATAATGACGGGGAAAACATATGCACAAGTTGAGTAGCGTAAATGCTGTATTATTCGCTCTATAATGTGGGCCAAAAACATATGCACAACTCGAAGAGTAAATACAATACAAACATGTTTCTTATTTGCTCTATGGTATGCAGCCATCAGATACTTTGATTCACTGATAAATACTTTGATTTATTAGTAATGGTTGGATTTAGTGCTTTCAAACTCCATACCAGAATCAAACCATAATTAATTAGTGGGTATGAAGCGAGTAATCCGAAACTGGGGTTTTTGGAATGGAAAATAAAAATAGGAAAGATATTGAAATTTTGTTGAGGGTGTTTTAAATTTTAAATAAAAAAGTTTATCAATTTGTAATTAATTTAGTTAAATTGATCAAATTGAAAATTAAAACTTAAAAGTTGATTAAATTGTTATTTATCTTCCCTAACTCTACCTTTATGTAGTTTTTCTAAAACAATTTATTTTATTACAAATTGAAAATGATAAAATAAACGTTTATAACTAGCCGTCCATCAAATTTACAAACCGAGAAAATAGAATGCGGTAACTAAAGATTTCACTATCATATTATATATTAGGGTTAATTACAGTCACACCCTCTTAAGGTTTGAGGAAATTATAGTTAGATGCAATATTTGTATTTTATGAATATTCAGTCATCTGTTAATAAAGTTGTTTTCAAAAGAGTGTGAAATATCAACAATACCTTTTAATGAAATTAATAAAAGTACTATAAAATTATTAGGTGCATTAAATATTTATAATACCGCTTCTCAATTATATCATCTTAGATAACTCAATTTCTCAATTATATCATCTTAGATAATTCAATTAATTAAAGTACTCTATTATTTTTCAAATTGAGAATTTATGTTTTCAGGAGTTAATAGAAGAAATTTCACTCTAAAGATTGATATGTATTGAGATAGATTCTGTGACCGAAATTAAAGGTGATACAGAAGAGTAATTGGTTTGGTGAGGTGATAGTTAATGTGAGAGAAAGAGAGCTGGTGGAGAGTAATTGCATGGAGTCAGTTGGTGAGTATTAAAGATAAGCATGGAGTGTGAGAGAAAGGGAAAAAATATATATTCAGTTGCATGATGAAATTGACATCATTATGTATTTGACTTAATAAATGTTAAAATGTTAAAAAAAATTATTTAATTATTTAATTAATATTCTTGTTCGTTTGCACTGACAAATATAACAATAAGTTCAACCAATTAATTTTATAGAAGTGTTATTAATTTATCAAAGTAAAAAAGATAACATATAGATGGTGTGGTTGAAGACAAAAGTCAAAGGATAAAAATAATTTTTGATTGTGTGTCAAATGAGGGATTGGGTAGTTAGAATGGTGTTTGTCAATTTTTTTCAAACTTTAGAGGGTGATTAAAACACACGCTCTAAATATTGCATCTTGGTGTCAGTATAAATAATCCTATATATTATTATGTTCTCAAGAGAAATTGCATTGAAGAGTAATAACTATCTACTAATATCTTATTCTTTTGAGTAAATTATTCTAACATCCCTTATAAAATTAATATTACATTAATATTTTTATGCATATCCTAACTTAAGTGTCAATTTTTTCAAACTTCATAGGGGATTATAACACACGCTCTAAATATTGCATCTAGGTGTCGGTATAAATAATCCTATATATTATTATGTTCTCAAGAGAAATTGCACTGAAGAGTGGTAACTATCTACTAATATCTTATTCTTTTGAGTAAATTATTCTAACTTTCCCTATAAAATTAATATTAGACCAATATTTTTGTGCATTTACTAAAATACCCCTAACTTAAGTGCTTTAAATTAGAAATGACAATGGGGCGGGACGGGGCGGGGATCACCTTCCCCATCCCCGAACCCGGTTATTTTTCCCCACCCCATACCCGCCCCGCCCCGCCCCGTTTATTTTTTATTTTTATTTTGCCCTGGCCCCTGCCCCGATTACTATTTTTATTTTCTTTAAAAAAAATTAAAATATATATTTAAAAAAATCTTAAACAGAAAAATAATATTAAAATATACATATACATATATATATATGGGTATCTTTGTAATAGATATAATATATATGAGTATATTTGTAATATTTAATATATAAGGGTATTTTAGTAAATAACTCAAACGGGGCGGGGCAGGGTTCCCCATACCCGCCCCGAATATAATCGGGGATTTTTTTCCCGCCCCGATTAACTTAATTGGGGCCCCAAATCCGGGATATACGAGGCGGGGTGGGTTTTATTGCCATCTTGACTCTAAATTGAAGTAATTATATTCTTTTTTACTCTGACATCCCCTAACACTAATATTAAATGGTTAATTTCAATAAACCCCCATATGATTTCAAAAAAGATTACTTTGCCTCCTCCTATACAGAAAATTCCCATGCACTTATCAAATTGTATCAACTTGCCCATTTTTCTATAATTTTGGACCAAAATACCTCTCGAATTTAATGAAAAATGATTTAAAATAAAAAATATATATAAAATTCAAAAAATATATATAAAATTCGTAAAATATATATATAATTCGAAAACAATATATAAAATTCGAAAAAAATATACAATTCGAAAAAAACACATAAAATTCGAAAAACAATATAAAATTCGAATATATATATAATTCGAAAAATATATATAAAATTCTAAAAAATGTATAAAATTAGAAATATATATATAATTCATAAAAATATATATATAATTCGTAAAAATATATAAATTTCATAAAACAATATATAAAATTCGAAAAAAAATATAAAATTAGAAAAAACAAGTAAGAAAATGTAAAAACAAGAAAATATATTAAGGTTACCAGAGAATACAAGTAAGAATATACAAATTTCGAATTTTATATATTTATTTCGAATTTTATATATTTTTTATGAATTATTTATATATTTTTATGAATTTTAAATATTTTTTCTAATTTTATATGTTTTTTTTCATTTTATATATTTTTTCGAATTTTATATATGTGTTTCGAATTTTATATGTTTTTTTTTTCGTATTTTATATATATTGTTTCAAATTTTATATATGTTTTACGAATTATATATATATTTTTAGAATTTTATATGTTTTTTTGAATTTTAAATCATTTTTCTTTAAATCACAGGGGTATTTTAAATCATTAAATCATTTTTCGAATTTTAAATCATTTTTACAAATTTTATATCTTTTTTTTCTAATTTGATATTGATTTTTCAAATTTTATAAGTTTTTTCAAATTTTATTTATTGTTTATGAATTTTATATAATTTTACGAATTATATATATATTATTACAAATTTTATATATATTTTTATGAATTTTATATGTTTTTTTAAATTTATATATTGTTTCAAATTTTATATATTTGTTACAAACTTTATATTATTTTTTCAAATTTTATATGTTCTTTTGAATTTTAAATAATTTTTTATTAAATTTCAGGTGTATTTTGGTCCAAAATTATAGGAAATGGGGCAAGCTGGTACAATTTGATAAGTGTAGGGAATTTTCTATATAGGAGGAGGACAAAGTGATTTTTTTTAAACCAAATTAACCCAATATTAAATTGAAGTAAATTACTCTTACCTCCCCCATAAATTGAAGTAATCATTTTATATTCCAAAATAATTATATCGGAAGGTCTAGCTAGCTAGCTAGTAAAAGTATAACAAAAAAAAATCTTACTTGATTAACCATGGGAGGGATTTTTGAAGTTAGAAGTAACTGTTCTAGCTTCTTACAAGAGAAGTTGCTGACTCCAATATTTTTGGTGAGGCCAAGTTTATGACATTCCTCCATGGCTTCCCAAACACACTTGAAATCCATGGGAACAAGGTTTTGCTTATCAAAAGGCACCTTATACCCAATTTCTGGCTTCAAGCTCACCGGAAAGTGAATGAGATAGAGATCAATATACTCCAATCCAAGCTTCCTGAATACAACAAATTATTTGAAAAATAGGAAAAAAATGTCAATATTGGTGGCTCACTTTCTTAGAAAGCAACAAAACTTTTACTTCAGTTTTGGAAAGCATCAATCATGACTTTTTCTTTTTTGGTTAGAGATCACAATTTTGGCTATTCTTTGTGAGAGAAAACTACAATATTAACTATTCCTTTTTTGGTCAAAGATGGGCGAATATGGATTACTTATTTTAGTTGGTGAGATTAAATATTGATCATTAATTGCAAGACTCTTTGGCTATAATCGGAGAGTTCTCAATAAGAATTGTGTGGTGGTGCAACAATAAGAGTTCTCAAAGTAAAGAGAGAGAAAAATACGGAATAGTGGTTTTCTTGGGTGTGAGTGATACAGTACCCATTAAGAAATAATGGATGCATGTGTATACCTATAGGCTATAGTTATCAATCCATTGAGTACTTGCGACTCGTACAATTATATTATTTTTCAGAATCATTCTTATTTATTGAAAGAGAGAAAAATAAATAGACAATACTTTTAATTCAGACTTAGATAGTCTAAAAGATGCATAAAAAACCAATTTAAGAGGTTACACTAGCAAAAAAATCTTGAATTTTGTCGGAGACTGCAGGCCCTATTTGGTTTACGCCTTGCTTCCGGTGGTTCTACTTCATAGTGTTATAGTACCACTATATATGTGAATATAAAAGGCACTCATGAAGAACAAACTCAAAATATACATGGTTTACTCCAAACTGAACTTTGTCCATAAATAAGAAGGATTTTACTATAATATCAGTATAGAGAATTACCAACACCGATAAATGTACACAAATCACGCTTGCGACTCCTTCTCATCATCATACTTTACCCAACCCATAAACTCTCTCTACCCTTCAAAACACATCCTCATGAGACTATATCTCTCATTTTCATAAGTCTCACTCTCAACCCTATTGATTTATTTATAGAGCAAAAACCAAAATTGATTAGAAGTCCTTATAGAATAAAACTTTCTTTTAACAAAAATTTACCATATAAACATACTCTAAAATAGGAAATCTAATTAAAATAGAAATTTTAGACATTTTCCTAACATCTAATCTCTCCATCCCAATTTAACTGTCCACTTTCATATTTTTATCCGTTACATCCCAATTTATGAATAAAATTGACAATTTATATACTATCCATAAAATAAAAAATATTAAAAATCATTGTCTTAAAAGATTAGAGTCCCCCAAAAAGACATTTAAAATGAGAGATAGGAAGTATAACTTACAGCAAAGTGCTTTTTAGGGCAGGGAGTACGCGGTGAGGGTGTCCATCGCTGCACCATAGCTTTGAGGTGATGAATAGCTGATCACGCGAAGTAATGAGGCCGAGGCCCAGAGCTTCTGCTATGGCTTCACCAAGAAATGGTTCAGAATTGTAAACGGCTGCTGTGTCGAAGTGTCTGTAGCCAAATTTGATTGCATGGAGGATTGATTCTTTCATGGTTTCCGATCCAACAAAAGGGAACACTGCTGTTCCAAATCCCAGCACTGGAATGCTTGTTGAAGAAGCTAGTGGAACCATTGGAGTACTTCCCATTTTTCTATTTTCTTAATTAATTGTGGCAATACATTTAACTCCTTGTGTGAGTGCGCATATATATATATATATATGTTGTGACAGGAAGCTAGGACCTTTGACTTTTTTTCTTTAAGATAATCGAAAAATATATAAAAACAAATGGACTTTTGGACCGCTTTTGACTCTTTAATTCATAAAGCGGAAGTTATCCAAATTTCGATTCTTTTTATTTTCTTGTGTGTTTTTATTTTATTTTTTGTTGTATATATATATATATATATGAGACTAGTGGCTCAAATGGTTGTTAGGAATGGTGGATCATTCAACAACCACACAACATATGAGTGTGTGGATTTATTTACCAAAAAAATAAAATACAGGTAAGTTTATTTACCAAAAAAATAAAAAAAAAGTTTATTTAATTAATACCAAAATAATCGTTGATATCATATTTTTGAATTTTTAATATGAAAAATCAAGGATTACCCCTTATAAAAACATATGAGTGCAAAAAATAGATAATTAATTTAATTTAGGAACTCATG
Source organism: Cornus suecica (assembly GCA_963922005.1). NCBI lineage: Eukaryota > Viridiplantae > Streptophyta > Magnoliopsida > Cornales > Cornaceae > Cornus > Cornus suecica. The sequence continues at coordinate 8,328,647 of OY998245.1, forward strand.
AAACTTAACAAAATAAAATATACAATTTGAGTGATTCAAAATAATTTAGATGTCAATACACACATTTTTATTTGTATGACTTAGGCATTTTCTTTGATATTATATATAAAGCTTACTTCTTCAAAAAAAAAAAAGTTACACATTTTAAAACTAATGGGTGTTATAAGCACAATATCTATTTTACAAGGGTATTTTAAACACTTGTCCAATAAAAATAGGTGTCAAAACACACATTTAAAAACAAATGGGTGTTATACGCATAATATCTATATTACAGGGGTGTTTTAAATACTTGTCCCAAAAATTTAAGTACAAATATACACATTTTGAAATTTATGAGTGTTATAAGTACAATATCTATATTATATGGGTGTTTTGAGTACTTAACCTAAGAGAGTTTGAAAATAACTAAGGTTGTCAGATTCCCGATTTTACTTGGTAAGATCTTAAGATTCTGTACGATTTTACAATTTTACTACTTTTTTATAATGATTTGACGGTTTTGTCCTTCAAATGAAATGCCCAAAAACTTTATGATTTAGTCAAATATCCCAATATATGGCCTAGATTTATGAGAAAACATTTAAATGGCTAATGCATTAGAAAATTTTAAAATTTCTAATATAATTTAGATTTTTAAATTAAAATTTAATTATTAATATTTTTTTAAAAAAATTAATACGAGTTGCTAGAATCTTACGATTCTACTTACGATTCTATGATTCCGATTCTACGAACCCCAAAAAGATTCTACCTAGAATTGCGATTCTGACAACCTTGAAAATAACTCCTAAAATATGTACAAGACCCAACAAATCTTTTGGCCCAATAATTTACAAATAAGAAAAAGTTAAAAAAAAGTCTCTCTGAAGCCCAAATAAAAACAAATACTATTAGTTTCAAAAAATAAATCTCTTTGAAACTCTATCATAATAAAAATTAAATAATGGTCTTTTCATTATCAATAAAAATTTTTAAAAAAATTATAAGCTCACGATTTTGATAGTTTGGATGAATGAATTATGCGAGATTATTAGTTGGTTTACGTATGTGCACCCATTTTAGATAAATGAATTATGTATAATTATATTATATGCAATGCACTTGCACAATTAATGTTGTTTTGTTCAAATCAGGTTCTTTAAATTAGGGTTTATTTCAAGAAACCCCTACATACTATTCAATTTAATCAACTAATTTTTACTGGGTCTACTTTGCCCCCTATACTAACTAATTTCATCATTATACTCCCTCCTCCTCACATTTTGAGTCAAAATATCTAAACTACCCTCCCTTAATAGTATAAGGGGGTTTAGTGAAATCAACCATTAAAAAAATTATTTTTCGAAAATAAATTATATATTATGAAAAATATGATATAATCAATATTTTTTTTTTGTGAAAAATATATATTATGTTTCAAAATATGATTTTTTTTGCGAAAAAGTATATATTATGTTCCAAAATATGATTTTTTTCCGAAAAATATATATTATGTTCCAAAATATGATTTTTTTTTTCCGAAAAATAATTGTTTTGTGAAAAAGTATATACTATGTTCCAAAATAAGATTTTTTTCCAGAAAAATATATATTATGTTCCAAAATATGATTTTTTTCTAAAAAATAAATTTTTTCAAAAAATATATATTATGTTCCAAAATATAGTTTTTTTCCGAAAAATATATATTATGTTCCAAAATATGGTTTTTTTTGCGAAAAACTATTTATTATGTTCCAAAATATGATTTTTTTTACCGAAAAATACTTTTTTTGAGAAAAATATATATTATGTTCCAAAATATGATTTTTTCCGAAAAATATATACTATTAAGTTCCAAAATATGATCTTTTTGAAAAATAATTTTTTTTGCGAAAACAATATACTATTATATTCCAAAATATGATTTTTTCCCAAAAAATATATATTTTTTCCGAAATAATTCATATTTTGGAAAATAATATACTCCCTCCGAAAAATAATTTTTTTAAATGGTTGATTTCACTAAACCCCCTTATACTATTAAGGGTAGTTTAGGCATTTTGACTCAAAATATGAGGTGAGGAGGCATAATAATGAAATTGAATAGTATTGGGGGCAAAGTGGACACAGTGGAGGTTAGTTGATTCAAATGGATAGTATAGGGGGTTTCTTGAAATTAACCCTTTAAATTACAATGTAAAAATCTAAATATTACATATATAATATATATTGGGCAAATGGCGCAAAACTCCCCTATAGTTTAAAAAGTGTGCACAAAACCCCCCTTTACTTTGTAAAGTGGGCAAATACACCCCCTTTGGTCTGATTTCAGGTGTGATTTTTTACCTAATTGCCCTTCGTATTATATTATAATTTTATGGTTAATTTCAATAAACCTCCCTAAACTATTGAATTTTCACATTGCCCCACCATAATGAGTAAATTACACTGTCACCTCTTAAAATTTGAAAAAATATTTAAAATTTAAAACAATATATAAAATTCAAAAAATATATATATATATATTTTTTAAAATAAAATAAAAATATATATATATAAAAAAAATTGGGAATATATATATAAATTCCGAAAAAAATATAAATTTTAGAAAACATATAAAATTTCAAAAAATATATATATAATTATAAAATATATATAAAATTTCGAAAAAATATATATAAAATTTGAAAAATATATAAATTCAAAAAATATATAAAATTCAAATATATATATATAATTCATAAAAAATATATAAATTTGGGGAAAATATATAAATTTCGAAAAACATATAAAATTTTGAAAAATATATAAAATTTTGAAAAAATAAATAAATTCTAAAAAAACATATAAATTTCAAAAAATATATAAATTCGAAAAAATCTATAAAATTAGAAAATATATATATATAAATTCAAAATTATATATAAAATTAGAAAAAAAATATAAAATTCTGAAAATATACATAAATTCTTAAAAAATATATAAAATTCGAAAAAAATATATAAATGGAGTAGAATTTTTTCCATAGAAATAAAATCCATCAGATGAATCATTCATTAGTCATATCGTTTAGTGTGTTATTTTGCAGTTTTAAAATAAAAGGTTTAATGTTTGTGTTTTTATGGAGTCAAAATTGTATGAGTTTTAATTTCTTGTCTCAATAAATAAGGATCGTTATTCATTCCAGCTTATTATTAATTTGGGCATATAGACCTTATAGTGTGTTTGTGAAGGTGAATGTGAAAACTGTAGCATGGCGTGTTAGCTTCCTTGCAAAATATAGAATCATGGTTAATGAACCATCCTATGTTTCCATTCATGTGTACAGATTAGAGATTACATCATTTATTAGTTTTTTCGAAAACATATTTAATTAATTATCCCATTTATTGGTTTGGATAATAATATTTAATAACCCATCTTATGTTTTTGGGAATTTATATACATTTTTTGGATTTTATATATTTTTACTAATTTATATTTTTTTTTCTAATTTTATATTTTTTCTGAATTTATATATTTTTTGAAATGTATATGTTTATTTAGAATTTATATATATATTTTCGAATTTTATATATTTTTTGAAATTTATATGTTTTTTTAGAATTTATATATTGTTTTGAACTTTTTTTTATATATATATATTTTAATTTTATATATTTTCCAAATTTTATATATTTTTTCCGAATTTTATATAAAATTTTTGAATTTATATATTTTTTCCTAATTTTACATATTCTTTCTAATTATATCTATATTCTTTCTAATTTTATATTTATTCTTTCTAATTATATATATATATATATTGAAATTCTATATGTTTTTTGAATTTATATAGTTTTCCCAATTTTATATATTTTTTCTAAAGTTTTTATATATATTGTAAATTTATGTATTTTCTTCAAATTTTATATATTGTTTCTAATTTTATATATTGTTTTCGAATTTTATATATATTTTTAAATATTTAATATTTTTTTCGAATTTTAGGAAGTGAAACTGTAATTTACCCATTATGGTGGGGGCAATGTGAAAATTTAGGGGGGTTTATTGAAAATAATCATTAAATTATAATATAATATGAAGGGTAATTAGGTAAAATCACACCTGAAATCTTACCAGAGGGGTTGTATTCGTCCACTTTTCAAAGTACATGGGTGTTTAGTGACCAGGAGGGGGTTTTGTGCACACTTTCCAAACTATAGGAGGGTTTTGCGCCATTTGCCCAATATATATTGGTACAACAAAAGATTTAAGTAGTTAATTGATATATTAATATTAATGGTGCTCTATTTTTTTTTAATCATTTAGGGACAAGTACTTAAAATACCACTCTAATATATAGATATTGTACGTATAACATCTATTAGTTTAAAAATGTGTGTATTTGTGCCTAATTTTTCTGGATAAGTGCTGAAAACATCCACGTAATATAGATATTGTGCGTATAACACCCATTAGTTTAAAAATATATATATTGACACCGAGTTTTTTTGAAAATGTTGCAACTTAACCCTTGCCAATGGGTGAACCTAGCTCCCTCGCACTCATTAAGAAACTCCCACCCCATCCCGACCAAAAACCGATTAAACGGGATGGGATGTCACTGTCCTTGTTTCCGTCGGATTTTTTAAAACTCACGAGTGCCCGCGGGTACCCGTTAACAGTTGAAATTCTCAAATATGTCACTTAACCAAGGGCATATTTTTCGTCTTTTTACATTCTACTAATTTTTTATATTTTTTAAAATATAAATCAAGGGCATATATATCATTTTACATATTTGGTGATCGGTAAATAGAGAATGAGGGTAATTCGCTCTTAATTAAAAAAATTAGGGTGAAGTAGATCCACATAGGATTATACGCATTATATGCCATATTATGGGGGTTAAAAGCTCCCGACCCAATCATTTATGCCCCTTCAATTACTGAGATCTGTTTCAAATCATTTGCTTCTTAAAGATTTATGGTTGTACACTTGCTATCAATATCAGTTGGTAAAGCCAACTTAAACACAAATTAGACCTTCTCACCATCCAAAAACTCATAAGTAAACAAATTTATATAGGCCATCTACATATCCTATGAATTTGAGAACAGTTTTCTTCAGAGTTAATAGTGACAGCACTGAGAACATTATCTTCTTAATAATTATGCAAGGTATATAAGATAACATGATTATAATCTAATCAACATTGATAGACCAGAAAAATAAGAAATCCCAAGCTAAAGCCAGCTTAGCTTAATTACGAAAATTCTCAATTGCTTACATGAGTTTTTAAGTACATAATATAAATTAGACGTTCTCATCCCAGAGCTCGTAACAAGATTTAAATGGACTTTCATCACCTGTGAATTCTAGTCCATGGTACCCCTTCTGCTGTGGAATTTGACTGATCTTATGGCAGTCCTCAAGGCTCAGTGTCCAATCGAATATCTCAAAATTCTCTTTCATTCTTTGATTATTAAAGCTTTTCACGAGCACACTCGCACCCTGCTCGTAAACCCATCTCAAACAAATCTGAACATGCAAAAGGAGGAAGATGATTAATAAATATTCTGTGTAGAATACATGGAAATAATAAAATTTGTTACATCTGAGAAAATGTTTTTATGAAATTAAATTGAGTCCTTAGCATACTCTTGTTTGAAATCGTATATGAGTTTTGTATACTTGTGTGTGTATATATATATATATAAATTTACCTGAGCAACTGTCTTTCCCCTTGCCTCGGCAATTTCCTGTAGAACCTCACAGTCCAAGACATGGTTGGTCCCCCATGCTGTTCCTCTTGCCCCTAGGGGTGAATAAGCAGTGACATGGATTCCCTTTTTTTCACAATATTCTCTCAGCTTATTTTGCCGCCAAAGTGGGCTCATCTCCACCTTGAATAAAAAAGATCAGTCATCCTCTCAATAAATCACGTCACTTGGCACTCGACAATTGAACAAAGAAATATCGAAATTAAATAAAGTTATCATATCAAAGGAAAATGTTGAGTGATTCAAACGAGCGATATAAGAAGGCAATTCATAAAACTGGATATATTTACAAAGAACATGGGAAAGTTGAGTTTTAAAGCACTTGAGCCACCATGGTTAAAAATAATTTATTTTATTACAAATTGAAAACGGTAAAATAAACTTTTATTTAAACCAGCAGTGCAACAAATTTACTGACCGAGAAAATAAAATGCGGTAATTAAGGTTCACTACAACAAATTTGGCATTTTGACACAAAAAAGGTCATTTTTTGTGGTAAAAGACTTTTTGGCACAAAAAAAAATTTGTGGCTAAGTCACAATAAGTCCGTGCACAAATGTATTTTGGCACAAAAAATGGTCTTGCGGCAAAAAAAATTTGGCCAAAAATTGTTTTTGAGTTGGTCAGATTGAGAGTGGCTCATTGGGCATTGACTGAACGCCAAACCAATCTTATCTCAAGTTGAGATATAATGTGTGTGTATTGCCCCTATTCTGAAGTAAATTGTCTGAAATACCCTTAATATAAGTTTTTTTTAATAAAATAAAACAAAAACAAAAAATAGAAAATTTGTTTATAAAAATATATTTAAGAAAATCATCAACAAAAAAATTATAAATTTAGTTTTCAAAAATATTAAAATTATTTTGTTTTAAAAAATAAGCCTATTCTTTCAAAAAAATTATTTTTATTTATTTATTTATCCTTTAATTAATTAATTAATATATATTTATTCATTTTATTTATTGTATTATATTATATTTTATTTATCAATTATTTATTTTATTTTTATTAATTTAGTGTTTATTCATTTAATATCTATTCATTTTATTTTATATATTTATTCATTTTTATTTTTATGTAATCATTTTATTTATTTATTATTTTAATTTATTCATTCAATATTTATTATTTATTTTATTTTTATTATAGATTATTTATTATTAATTCAATATTTATTATTTTTATTATATTAGAAGGGCTATTTTAGGGATTTTATATCTTTTTGGGGGTAAGTTGCAATATTTTTGAATGAAAGTGGATTTATACACACATTTTGTAACAAATGGAGTATTCGCACCTAGTATAAAACCAATTGGGGGGGGGGGGGTTTCGCTGAAAACCCTATTATATATTAGGGTTAATTACAATCACACCCCATGAGATTTGGAAAAATTTACAGTTAGATGCAACATTTGCATTTTATGATTATTCAGTTAGTAAAGTTGCTTCCAAAAGAGTGTGTTAGTAAAGTTGCATTTTATGAATATTCAATTTGCATTGAATGAAATTAATGAAAAAACTATAAAAATATCAGGTGCTTTAAATGTTTATAATATCCCTTCTAAATTATATCACTTTATACACTCAATTGAATTGACCTTAATTGGAGTACTCTATTATTTTTTAGAATAAATTACATTTTAACCCCTCTAGATAAGACTAATTACAACTTGACCCCTCTAAATTGGATAATTACACTTTCACCCCCTCAACCTCATCGGCGTTCATCGAAAATAGTGAATTACCAAATTACCATGTCCTTTTATGAATTTTTTTATAGCTAAACATAAATATATTATAAGTAAATAATAAATTATTTAATTACCCTTTGAACCCTAATTCTAAATACATCTTCTTCTTCTTTGTTTCTTCCTTCTTCTTCACCACCACCACCACCACCAAAACGAAGTTGCAGAGCAACCCCTAGTTGATGGCAGTAGACTTGATCATTACATTGCATGTTACATGGATATACCACATATCCACCCAGGTTTTGATACATACCAGCACCCTTGGCCTGATTCTGATAAGGGAAAGATCCAATCTCCCCTTCAATCCTTCCTTGAATGTCCACAAGCAAACACTTGAGCCAAATCGCTCCCCTATTTGACCTATGCCCATTTGGGTATTTCCTATCACGTGGACAGAAGAAGAACCACTCTGGGTCATCCGTCTTTATCACAGATAACCCTAAAAAACACATAGAGAAATCAAATCAAAGCAAAATAAACATGAATTTGGGTTATGTAAAGCACAAAACAATTTAATCCCAGAATTCGGAAATATATATACAAAGGGAAATTCTTATTCCAGTAGAAAAAGAGGAATAGAAGGAATAGAAGATAAATTGGGGAATCAAATCAGAAAAACCATATATCTATCTATCTATCTATATATATGTATATAGGTAGGTAGAGAGATAGAGATAGATAGATACCTGGTAAATCCCAAGGTTCCCACTTGCAGACGTCAATTTCGGGGATGACTTGGACCTCGGAATCACGACCATTGATCTTGAGGCGGAGGTAGTGATTGATGAGCTCTTCATCGGTGGGTTGGAATCGGAAGTCAAGAGGGAGAGGCTCCGTCGGGACTGTGACCATTTTCACACAATGAAACATGCACAAAAAACACACACTATTGGGGGAATTAGGTTAGATCTCTCGCAGTGAAGAAAATAAAGCAAATAACATGAATAATTGATTTATGAGTAACATAATTGGTTGTCTAGAAAAATCCATGTGCGTATGAAAAGGCACAAAGTGACTTGAGCCAAATCACTGCAATTGGGGACTTCTAGAGTGGTCGCGGCGGTAGTGGCGATAGCGGGGCGGTGGTGGTGTGCATATATATATATATATATATATATATATGTGTATATGTATATTTATATATATAAAAATAAAAAAAATTAGGGTAAAAAGGTAATTTTATTGTATCAGGGGTCACATAGTCATTTCTCATCTTAAAAATAGATGACTTTATCTTTGACCCGCGTTGACCTTTGCCGGAACAATGAGAGAATGGGGAACTATTACAAAAAACCAAACTAAAGGGGATGAAAGTGTAATTATCCAATCTAAAGAGGTGAAAGTATAATTTATCCTATTTTTTAAATTGAGATTTAATACTTTTAGGTGTTAAGTGAAGAAATTTCACACGATAAAGGTTGACATGTTTTTGATCTTCTAATACATAAATTTTGCCCTATATATTATTTTTTGTTTGAGAAATTATTTATGTGATTATACTTATTTAAAAAAAGACGGAATAGGATTTGTGACATTGGAATTTTTATTTAAGAATATATATATTTTTTTATCCACCTGGATTGATATCTTGTGATTTTTTATTTAACTGCACTTGATGAAATTTGATCTTATCTAATATTTTGAAATTGCTTATTTTGTTTTATTGCAATTAGGGTTAAAATAGATCATCTAATTAGTGTTGACAAATTAGGTATTTTTGTTTAATTGAACTAATAAATAAAACTTGATCCTATGTAATTATGTAAAATTTATTGTCTTAATAAAATTTGACCCGATTAGTTTTGATAGTTTGGATTTTTTTTTTTTAATTGTAACAAATTGTTGAAATTTGACACAAATAGATATTATTAAATTGAGGACTTTGTTTAGTTGCATGTAACTGATGTAATTTAACATTATGTGTTATTTATGTATTTGAGTTATTTTTTCTAAGTTGCATAATGAAATTGACATTATTATGTATTTGACTCAATAAAGATTGAAAGATTAAGAATTTGTATTTGATTACTTAATTATTAAATTAATATTTTTGTTCGTTTGCACAGATAAATATAACAGCAGATTCAACCAATTAATTTTATAGAAGAATTATTTATTCCTCAAAGTAAGGACCAATGATAAAAAAGACAACATATAGAAGGGTTATTAATTCCTGCTGTGTCGAAGTGTCTGTGGCCAACTTTGATTGCATGGAGGATGGATTCTTTCATGGTTTCCGATCCAACAAAAGGGAACGCTGCTGTTCCAAATCCCAGCACTGGAATGCTTGTTGAAGAAGCTAGTGGAACCATTGGAGTATTGCTGATACTTCCCATTTTTCTATTTTCTTAATTAATTGTGGCAATACATGTAACTCCTTGTATGTGTGCGCATATATATATATGACACGAAGCTAGGACCTATACGTTTCTTGTTTAAGATAATCGAAAAATATATAAAAAGAAATGGTTTTGGACCACTTTTTACTCTTTAATTCATGGAGCGGAAGTTATCCAAATTTCGATTTCTTTTTATTTTATTTATATATATATATATACCTACAATTAGGGATAGCAATGAGTGCGGTTTTTGGCGGGTATACCCTCCCCGCCCCTACAACCGTTAAAAAATTCCCACCTCATTCTCACCCAAAACCGACTAAATGGGGTGGGAGATCATCTCGTCCTCGTTCCCGTCAAATTTTTTAAAACCATTGGATGCCCGTGGGTGCCTGTTAACATTTGAAATTTTCAAATATATTATTTTAAAATTAAACAACTCCATAAAATCATATACTTAAAATACGAAATTCAACATTATAAAAATTAAATGAACCACCAAATTATACAACAATCCACATTACAATACATTCTACCGAAAATGATAACAAAAAAGAAGATTGTCCAATATTAGGTTCACTTCAATCTAGATAACAATAAAAATAAAATTTAGAATAGTTGGGTTATATATATATATATATATATATATATATATATATAAATATGTCTAAACGGGACGATGCTGGGCGGGGACACCTATAACCGTCCCCACCCCGTTTATGTGCGGGTTTTTTCCCAACCTCATTCCCACTCATATAGTATAAATGAGACACCCAAAAATTATTATAAACAGGGTGGGACGGGTAGATACCTGGCGGGGCTGGGCAAATTGATTTCCCTACCTACAATCATGGATTGAATTTTTTTTTCCCTATTATTTATCCTAAAATATAGGATAATAATGTTTATACCCACTCAAATTTTTAAAAAATTTCCTAAAGCTCTTGTTGAATTTGAAATTATACGATTTCGCTCTCACCAAAATCTATCCGTGCCTGCCTACAATGGGGTTATATATTAAATTTGAAAACTAAAAAAAAAATCAGTTTATCGCATTAATTTTTTAGGACGTTATTCTGTATGCAAATTGGCGAACATATATATATATATATATATATATTTGAATGTGGTCCAAACTACCATAGATTGAATTCATTATCAAGGACTAAAATGGTCCCATATGGGACAAACCCAACCCAAAAGAAAGCAAACACGGACAAAAAGAAAAGGACGCGAGTTTAAAGGTTAAAGCGACTAATAAAGATATATAATTGAATGCCAACAATCACATAAGCTCATGGGGCTTTTAAGTTTATTGTTGTTTGGTATTATCTGGTTTTATGTGTGACTTCACATGTGTGTGCAAGAAAAGAAAAAAATTACAAATATACAAGCATGGCCCGAAAAAGGACCACACATAAAAGTTGACAAAGCCCGATTGGAATGGAGCTGTCAGTGTTGAAATCAAGAGTAAATAGAATAGTAATTATTAAAATCGAGAGTATTAGAATAGTTGGAGTCGGTACCTAGTTATTAATAAATAATTTTATTTAATTTTTTTAAAATAATATATTTATAATATAACAAAAATATACTCAAAAATTAAAGATTATTAACATAAAACTCCTATGATTTCAAAATTTTAACAAACACCCCATTGAAGTACCATTTAGCCCCCTACACTTTTTATAAGTTGCAAAGAGTCTCTTTTAAATCCATAAAACCCTTTATAATACCAGCATTTTAACATAAATCCTCTATGATTTCAGTGTTTTAACATAAACCTCCTATGATTTCAATTTTTTGGTCTTAAAAATACGTCGTATAGAGGCTGAAAAGGGGTTTGTGAAAGATTTTAAAGTGAAGGGGGTAATATGGCACCTCATGGGGGTATTTGTTAACAAATAAAACCATATGGATTTTTATGTTAATAGTCTAAAAATAAAATATGAACAAAAACATTAAGATTTTGGGTCTTTCATTATTTTCTCATAAGTTCAGGCCATATACTGAAATATTGGACTAGATGATTAAGATTTTGGACCCGTCATATGGAGGACCTAACTCTCAAACCATTATTTTAGCCCAAAAATTCTTAAAACACATGTGAGTAGAATCGTGGTATAATAGTAAAATCGTACAAAATTATACAAAATCATACAAAATCATGGTAGTGGTATAATAGTAAGATTTTACGAGTCAAAATCGCTATTTAACAATCATGGCTGTTACTTGTGTTGGGCAAAAATGTGAAATAACTTTTGAAATAACCTAGAGGGTGAATAGTTGTATATAGTTTGTTGTCAATATAAAGCCCCATCGAGTTGTACTTTTAATCTTGTAGGTTGAGTTTGGAATAGAAAGCATGTGAATGACCTATAGATGAAAAACACGTTTAGATCAGTTATGTTGGTGAGTTACACTCCAGGTAATACCAATTATTTCAAAAACTTGGAAGAAAACCATTTTTGGGTGAAAAATAGCTTTTGAGGAAATTTGCAATATTATTTCAAGGGTAAATTTCAGCGACACCTTCAAGGGTTGGTCATATTTAACCTACATACAAATTTTGATTCTAATTTTCACCGAGACTCCAAATTTATTTTTCATCACTTTTTGACAGGAAAAATGACTATATTACCCTTTTTAACTTTAATTAGTTAAATTAAAAATAGCTTGTTTCTAGTATAAAATAAATAAAATATCTTAAACAAATATTAACATTTATTTAAATTAACCTGATTTTATATACAAAAAAATTAATTTAATAACACTCATAGCACAAAACTTAATCAATTAGAAATTAACCCAAGTTATTTTCGAGTACTTGAAAAATTCAAATTATTAAAAATGATTTCAGAAATTAATAGAACAAGGTGTGCAAATAGAATTAATTTGGATAATTAATAAAATCTATGTTAACAAATTAGAAAATTTCATGAAATTAGGTTAATTTAAATAAATATTACTATTTTTTGAGACATTTTACTTATGATATACCATAAACAAGTTATTTTTAATTTAATTAGAGTAAAAAGGGTAGCATAGTCATTTTGCTTGTCAAAAAATGATTAAAAGTGATTTTTGGATCTCACTGAAAATTAAAGTCAAAATTTATATCTAGGTGAAATATGACTAAACCACTGACTTTTACCCTTGTTTCAACCATCTCTTGCGTGGGGTGAGAATATCAACAATAACAATGCCTAAAATTTTGGACACCAACTCAAAAAAATTGCATCGGTTCAATTACTCCCATTCACAAAAAGAAATTGTTTTATAAGTTAAATCCTACCTCTCTTCTTCTTTTTATTTATTTATTTTTTATCATATTTTAGAGAGAAATCCTTGAAGGAAACTGTTATCGACTCTCTAAAATATGCGAATACTCTCTTTGCTACCTTAATTTTTTTTTCAAAACTCTCATAATATTGCTTTGCATAACCTACTAGGCTAATGTAATATCACAACTCAATAGATACAAATCTTTATACAAGTGTAATATAGATAATTGAATCAACTTTCAGACAAAAATGAAAATAAATAAAAAAATTAAATGGAAACAAAAATTAAAAGAATTTGTAGTACACCTGCAATTATTTTTTTTATCTATTAGGTTGTGATACACATTAGCTTAATGACGTGATATCTATTAGGTTTTTTCCCCCACTTTGGACTTTGTCTGAGGATGTTCAAGAAAGTTCAAGATAAATCATATTAGATTGGTTTTTATTAATGAAATAATTCTGTTGTAGTAGAATTGTTGAACGATTGAATATTAAAGTTATACCCTCTCTAAGTAGATGAGTGTTTAACATGGTCTAATAAAAACAAATCATGTGTTCGAATTTCATTATCACTCAATTAAATAAAAAAAAATTATTTCAAGTGTTGGACTAAATAGTAAGCAATACGTGAGGGGGCGTGTTAAAAGGTTACATATTAAATTCTCAGGTTAATTGTTCTATTCAAATTTTTATTTCAATTTCAAGTAAAGATAAACATATGTGTGCTGATATATTATTTTTCGAAGCTTTAAGTGCCCAATGTAAGCATTTATTTTTGTAGTCTAACAAATATTTAATTATGTCCGTATAATATTAATGGGGTGTTTTGAAGAGGTGTGTTGGTTGATGGAACCAACATGTCCGTTTTCTTACAACCCTTTAAGTAATGGTCACAACCCTCTATAAATATGTGGTAAACAAGTCTGAAATCATAGTTCAGTATCACAATAAAGGTAGAGGGTTGAAGAGTGTTCTTATAGTTGATGGACTTCTACATACAGATTGTTTCCGCTGCAAAGTCTGCAATATCTTCCTATGGACTTTCCATATTCGGGTATGTCTAATCTATTCACGTTTATGCAGTTAGAGTCATGAGAATCCTATTTGATTTATTCAACAAATAGTATCAACATGTATGTATGAAATATGAATCATTGCCAACATGTGATTTACGATCTAAATAGTTGAGAATCGGTTGGCATTTAACCAAAGTTATTCTTTGTAAATTATATGTTTTAAGTGGATAATATGGTTATACGCCTTAATTAAGATACGGTGATGCATGCATATATGACAAAGTTGACATGAACTTCTCAATTTCTAATCATGTGTTTTATATGCTTCATAATACGAATTGGCTATAACATATTAAATAATGTTATAGGATTTACATGCATTACAAGTGCGATTCTCATATTTGTCATTGAATAAAATCATTGTGATCAAACTTAAATTGTACATTAATGTCGGGACGTAAGTTGCAGTATATATTTCAAAATTATTACAGTATGTATTGTAAAATTGAATTGAAACGTGCATATAAGGAATTACATAAAGGGCTATAATTTGTATCCGTGTTTATGTGAAAGACTCCAACCTAATCAACATTGTGTTTATGTGAAACACTGCAACCGGTTAGTTGTTTGACAGTGGCAACGTTTCACTACTGCAACCGTCCTATGCCTTTACGATAAATGTGTAGCCATGTTGCCTAGATATATCTTATGGTATTACAATTACAGAAGGGTATCCCATCTTATAACACAAGGTATGTAATTTATTCCTCACACATGCATACGAAGAAAGAGTTGTTGTGGTGTCTGTATTATTCCATTTTTGATATTAAATTCTCTAAAGTATAAGAGTTGGTGTCAAACTCTTTGGTATTCCATTTTTAATATTAGTTCTCTGAATTTATAATATCTAAATTGGTAAGGTGTTAGATGGGTGTTTAAATAGTAGGATAATATGAAAGTACAATATCTAATGATATATTTCATACAACAAATATGGGTTAAATTCTCCAACATCCTTCTTGAGTATTGGAATGAAGAAGGATTGAGTTACATTGCTAGTATGGTGGGTTAACCATTGTTTGCTGATGGGTTAATTGAAGAGAAGGCTTAGTTTTGCCAGAGTTTGTGTCCAAATTGATGTCACTTCTGAGTTGCTTAATGAGTTTCATTTGAGTCTCCTTAATGGTGAACAAGTTCCTATTTATGAGGATTATCAGTGGAAGCCTCAACGTTGCTCTGCTTGTAAGGTTTTTGGGCATGGCATCAGCAAATGACCTGTTTCAAGACCTACTGAGAAACCTATTGAACCTAAGGAGCAAACCAAACAAGTCTGGGTTAAAGTGAATAAGAAAGGAAGCGTGACTACTGCTGTTGAGGATCCTTCTTCTTCATCCTCCAAGGAACCTGCTGCTCCGTTCATTGATTCAGATCCAATTCAACCTCCTATGGCTGTTGTTGATGTTCCTATCACTGATATCAACCCTCCTAGCAGATCTGATGGCCTTGATGAAGATGAACCAACTACGGACATCATTTCCCCTAACAGATTTGAATGCCTTCAAGACATTGATAAAGTTGATGTTGTTGAAGTCACTCATTTGGATATGGTGGTTTTCCAGAACTTAGAGTCTCCACGCGCATCCAAACCCATTGAAGTTAGCGCGATTTTTCCTCTGCCAGTTAACCATGTCTCCCCAAAAGGCACTGTCACTCGATCTAAGAAAGGAAAGAAATGAGCTGTTGCTCTTAAAGGGAAGGGTACTTCATCAAAGTCTCAATGATCAGTGCATGGAACGTGAAAGGCCTTAATGGGCTTTCTTCTCAAAATGAGTGTAAAAATCTCATCAAGAATCTAAATATTTCTTTAATGGCTTTCATTGAAACTAGGGTTTAGAGAACCAACATGCCTAGAATTTTATCTTTTATTGCTCCTTTTTGGTCTAGTGTTAATAACTATGATTTTTCTAGCCTTGGTAGAAATTATTGTTTGTTGGGATCCTTCCTTACGGGACCTTACCATGGTTGACTCCAATGCATAAGCCATTCATTGCCATATGGTTAACAAATTTAATGGGCTCTGCTCTGGATCTTTCATTAGCTTCATTTAAGGTGACTATGACCACATCAAGAGAATATCTTTTTGGCAGGACATCCTTTCTAAATCCTCCTTCTGGGCTTTTCATCCTTGGTGTGTCCTAGGTGACTTCAATGTTATTAGATAGATATCTGAAAGGGTTGGTGGTACTAAAAAATGGACTCATAGTATGCAGAAATGTGGTACTATTCTTGACAGTGCAAGACTCCAAGACTTAAAATTTCCAGGGCTCAAATATTCTTGGAATAATGGTCATAATTTTAGAAAGATTGATAGATGCCTCGCAAATGATAAATGGATTGAATGTTTTCCCAATTATGATGTTCATTTTGGAAGCCAAGTTATTTCTGATCATGCATTCATACATCTGAGGATGATCTCTGACTTTACTAACCCTAAGAAGCCTTTTAGATTCAACAACTTCTTGGCAAGAAATGATGGTTTCATGCCTTTGGTTCAAAATACTTGGAATTGTCATATTAAGGGTACACAAATGTTCTCTGTGATGAAAAAGCTCAAGATTGTCAAAGAAGGGTTAAAGAGGCTCAACATAGCTCATTTTGCCGACATATCCAAGAATGTCAAGGAAGCTAGGAGGAAGGTTCTATCCACTCAGATCCTTATTGATGTTGATCCTACCAATAGTGAGTTGTCCAAGATTGGGGATGATTGTTTGAAAGAATATCATCACTTTGTGAGTGCTGAAGAATGCACTCTTAGACAACAATCTAGAGTGCAATGATTGAGTTTGGGTGACCAGAATACTTCATATTTCCACAAGATTGCTAATCAAAGGAAAACCATTAACAGAATCACCTCTTTAACTAATGATGATGGATTGCTGATTAGAGACAATGGGGAGCTGAAAGGAATGATTATTGATTACTTCCAAAAGATCTTCTCCAGGATTCCTAATGAAGATCCCCCTCTTGACCTGGATCCCTTCTTCACCTCTCCTCTCTCCCTTATCCAACAAGAGGGGATGTGTAGAGCAGTGAATAAAGATGAAATCAGAGATATTTTCCTTCATATGAAGGATGATAAAAGCCCAGGGCCTAATGGCCCTAACAGTATTTTTTTCAAAACAGCTTGGCTCATTATAGGTGATGAAATTTCTAATGCTATTATTGACTTTTTCAGTACAGGTCATATGTTGAAAAAGGTTAACTCCACTATTATCACTCTCGTTCCCAAAGTTTATAATCCTGCTAAAGTGGAAGAGTTCAGACCGATTGCAGTGTGTAATGTGATTTACAAATGTATTGATTGCTAACAGGATCAAGCATGTTCTCGATGGGTGCATTAGTTCTAATCAATCAACATTCATCTATGGGAGGAACATTTTTGACAATGTGCTTCTGGCTCAAGAGGTTATGATGGTTTATCACAACAACAAGCCTCTTGGGAGAATGGCTCTCAAGATTGACCTCAAGAAAGCTTATGACTCTATATCTTGGAACTTCCTTGAAGGTACTATTAAAAGCTTTGGCATCCCTCCTCATCTTCTTTATCTTTTCATGGTGTGTATCAAAACTGTTAGATTTTTTATGAACTTTAATGGCAGTGTTGAAGGCTATTTTGGTAGTGGCAGAGGTATAAGGTAAGGTGACCCCATGTCTCCTTACCTTTTTGTCATAGTTATGGAAGTTTGCTCTAGCATGCTGAATAAATTGGGGAAAGAAGTTGGTTTTAAGTATCATTGGAGATGCAAAAAAGCCAAGCTCAATCATATTTTATTTGCTGATGACTTTCTTATTTTTTGTAATGGTGACTCTTCCTCTATTAATGCCATCATGGACACTATCACTAAGTTTTACAGCCTCTCTGGGCTAATACCCAATCCCTCCAAGAACTCCTTGTTCATGTTTGGGCTGAGTGATGATCTCATGTCTTATGAGGAGAACCTTACTCAGTTTAGAGTTGGTGAGTTACCTATAAGATACCTTGGAGTCCCCTTTCTTTCTACTAAATTAAAAAAAACCTGATGATTGTGCTGACTTGGTGCTTAGAATTATAAAGAGAATCCAAAATTAGAGTTCTAGATTGTTATCCTATGTTGGAAGACTTCAACTGATCAGATCAGTTCTTTTCTCCACTCAGGTGTACTGGAGTACTACCTTCATCCTTCCTAACACCATCATTAAACAGATTACCAGCATCATTAGAAGGTTTCTTTGGAAATGTCCTGACCTCAAGCCTGGTGGTGAAACACTTGCTTGGTATGAGGTGTGATTACCCAAATAGGAAGGAGGGTTAGGTATTAAAGATCTCAGCCACTAGAATCAAGGTGCCATGGCTAAACATATTTGGAAGATTGTTCAACCTAGTCCCAAATCTGTTTAGGCAAAATGGGCTCAATCCTATCTTATTAAATGTAATAATTTTTGGCTCCTCAAATACTCTAACAACAGATCCTGGACTTGGAAGAGAATTCTCAAGATGAGAGATACCTTCAAGGATAGCTTTAGAGTTTCTGTGGGAAATGGATCTAACACTTCCCTTTGGTATGATGTGTGGCTGCTTGATAGACCTATAGCTGAGATTTATGGTGAAGACATTGTCCATTTCTCAAGTCTTGGTAAATGGGCCAAAGTTGTTGCTTTATATTCTAATGGTTCCTGGCAATGGCCTCATTCCTTGGCCATTTCCACTATGTCTTCAGCTTTGGCTCATATCCCTCATCCCTCTAATGAAGTTGACAAGCTTACTTGGTTTGCTTCCCCCACTAACTCCTTCAGCATATCTACTGCTTGGGATATGATAAGATTGAGAAGACAAAAAGTGGCTTGGTGTTCTGTGATATAGTTCAACAAAGCTATTCCCCGATATTCCTTTACTGTTTGGACTGCTATTCATAATTGCATTCTTACCTAGGATAGACTTCAAGTTATGGGCCTCATCACCTCTAACAAATGTGTGTTTTACTCTGGGATCGAGACCAAAAGACACCTCTTTTTTGAGTGCCCCTTTACTACTAGAGGGTGGAATTTGATTAATCACAAAGGTGCTCTTAACTACCCCTTCCATGCTTTGCAAGATCTATTATGTTGGTGCTCTTCTATCAAAGGTAAAGACCTGTTATCCTTGATCAGAAAGTGGTGCTTTGGGGCGGCTGTTTACATTTTTTGGAGTGAGAGAAATAGAAGATTTTATAAAGAAAAGGTTAGGACTGATAATCAAGTATACAATGAGGTTCTTGATGTGGTGAAATTTAGAGCTTACTGTCACGGACTTGGTGTTTCCAAGGAACCGTGCGGCCTTAGATACCTCTAAGATGCTTGAGAAGTGCTAAGTAAGCCTTTGTGAGTCTCTAGCTTAGTGGACAACTAAAGCTAGGTGAATGCGGAAGCTTGGTGTGAAAGAAGAGAAAGCTAGGCAAGAGAGCTTAGAAGACAATTGAGCTCAAGAGAACTTGTATTGCTTGAGAGCTTGTGTAATTGCTTGGATGGTGAGCAAATGAGCTCCCACCTCTATTTATAGGCTAAGGGCCTTACAAGGAAAAGTGGAGATATTTTTAGAATCCTCTATGTATAGTCTACTCTAAAATGATCTATACAATTCTAGTATAGTCTATACAATTCTATACAAGTCTAGACAACTCTACAATACTCTAGAGAATTCCGGAAAAGTGTGGAGAAGTCTAGAATATTCCGGGCGCCATGTAGGATGCCAAGTAGGATCCTATGAAGCGTCTGCGTGGCGCATGTGTAGCGTCTGCGTGGCGTAACCTCATAAGGCAGGACGTAACTTGAGGATAACTCAAGTTTGGAATCTCCCATCTTCTATTTTTACTAGTGATGCTTGATTTCTTGCTGCTTAGGGTGCTCTCTACATGCTGGTTCTGGCCCGTGGAAGCTTGCAGGTCAACTCTCTTGTGTCTATGGTGACTTGTGATCCAAGTCTTACTCTGGTGAAGACTGTGATTAAGTTTTGGATCATGTGGATCATTCTTGATTGGTTTGAAAATGTTGTTTTTGTTTTTTGTTGGCTTCTTTGACTTTGGTGGGTTTGGGGTTATCCTAATGGATGCCTCCCTTATTTTTTTGTAACTTGAGAAGCCTGCTCTTTCTTGAGCTTGCTCTCTTTCTTTAATTCAAGTTGATTGTTCAAAAAAAAATACTGATAACGTGACACTATTATGTACTCCGACTAATACGTTGTTATACTGAGATTTGGAAGTGACACATTTTATTGTATGATATTAATATTTCACTTAAGGTTATGGATTATTGTTTTAGACGTGTTACTATTTTTATATGTTGGTTGTTACCTAATTGTATATGCGGTGGCAATAGATGTGTCTATATGAAACAATAACATATTGGATGGTGGGTTAAATGAATAGACAAAATTGCAACAAATTTTATTGCTAATATGAGTCAGTGATCATATGGGGTAATTGTTGGGATTGCATGAAAGAGTTTCCAACTCTTTTATATACAACCCAACATCCATTTGAAAGTACACTAAAAATTCTTTACAAGATGGAGTGATATTTATTTTATTTAGAATTCTTGAATTAAATTAATCCATATGTTTCACTTTGAAATTCTTTATTTTATGACATGTATGAATTTCATTAACCTGATATATGCTTTTGTGCCTTATTTTTATATGCCAATATTATGCGGTCATCATCATTGTTAATTATTTGTATACTTGATGATATGTATGGCATAATTAAGGTTGTTTAATGTCTCATAATATGTTTGATATGAAATCATATATGTTATTGGGATTATATACATAATTATGTATGTGCCTCATGTATAAATTATTGCATATAATATATATATATATATGTTTGATATGAAATCATATATGTTATTGGGATTATATACATAATTATGTATGTGCCTCATGTATAAATTATTGCATATTATATATATATATATATATATTATTTTAATTCATTTGGGGAATTGAAATACTTATCGATCCTAAGTACAAATACATTAATATTTTAATTGGGCGTTTAGTCACCAAAGTGACACACTCATGAAAATTTTAATGATATTTGTAGTTTGCGGCAAAATTGTTAATTTGCTCAAATTAAAGGATTATGTTGGCATTTAGTAGAGACGATCAATGATCAAGCCCAAAAGTAGGTCATTGAGCTTGTCCAACTAAGCGGATTAGGGTAATTAATGTAGTAGACATAATTAATAACGGTTATTTCCAAAGAAATACTAGTTGTCACTATGTTTTCTATGATTAATTAGCTTCAATGGTGAAATTTTTATCACCAGTGGGAGACTAGCATAAAATAATTTCGGCCCAAATGAAAATTATTATATGTGATGTTGATCCCATTCAGAGTTAATTAGGTTGATGCATTATATAATTAACTCTGGAAAGTTTAATTGACTTCCCTATCAATTAAACTGTGTGTGGCCTAAATTATTCTCAAAGTTAGTGGGAGTAAATTCAATATTAGTGTTAAGTGTGGGTGACAACAATAATATTATTGTTCACGAGATAAAGTTATAAGTTTCGATATTTGAGATTAAAGTGTGGTGAAGTCAATTATTTGGCATTAAGTTTCACCTATATAAATCTCATGAAATTATTAAATTGTCAGAAAGAACTTACTTTGATGGAGTTCTGAAAATATACGACACATTAACACTATATGGTATGAATTGTACTCTATTGTAAAGTTGAGAAATAATTTAAAATAAAATTCCTAGAGCATGAATAGATAAAAAGGCTTATTTTATGTGTTTTGGAATTAATGTTGATATATGCTCAGGTTGTTGCATATGAGTAAGTGTTATATAACATTTGTTGTCTTAATGCTAGACATATATCACAGTGATCCTGGTTTGGATCTTAAGTTGAGCGGCAAAGAAATTTATATGGTGTCTGGAAAGGGTTTTAACACTCATGTGTTTTATGAAAAGACAACATGTCTTAAGTAGTGGAAAGACTGACTTTGCTAGTTGTCAGTATAGTATAAAATCCACTTAAAGGATTATATAAATTAATTAAAGTAAAGTTTTATTGCATGTTATATGGCCACTATCATGTATATAAGTTTTGGTACTCCAAGTTTATAGTTTCGCTACAGTCTTGTGGTAGAGAAACAACAAGAGTTAGGTTGGTCTGAAAATAAGACTATTATTACCTTGTTGTGAAATTGAGGATTGAAAACCAGCTAGTGTCTTTTGAGCATATTGATACACAACAAACGTTGTTGTTCCATAACTAAGTGTTTGTCGTATATGTTGTATTTTAAGTATGATTTTTTTTTCTTGATGTCATTGATTGGTTTAGTTAGTGAGAGGTTGTATTTGGCTTAGGTGATGACACTTTATTATGTGATCACATATATTATCCTCATTATTAGATTTTTCATATTGGCGCGCGTGTGTATGAAAAATCACTTGTTTAATTGTCCGATTTTAAGACAAGTTATGTCCTTAATTGAGACACGGTAGGACCGATACATGGCATGAATATTGTATTCAATATATGCACATGTAGTATATATGTGACTTTAGAATTGAGTATTATTGTTATGCGTGATCATTGGAGTCCTATGTCGCGTAAAGATATAATGACGCCTTGGTCCCGTATTAGTAATACTCGGAAGGACTCCGAATGACTAATACAAGTAAGAATTAATTATTTGTTAGACTAAGTGGGAGAATGTAAGCATTTATATTTGTAGTCTAACAAATATTTAATTATGTCGGTATAATATTAATGGGGTGTTGTGAAAAGGTGTGTTGGTTTATGGAACCAACATGTCCGTTCTCTTACAACCTTTTAAGGAACGGTCCCAGCCTTTTTTAAATATGTGGTAAACAAGTTTGAAACCATCATTCAGTATCACAGTTAAGATAGAGGGTTTAAGAGTGTTCCTACAGTTGATGGACTTCTATATACAGATTGTTTCCGCTGCAAAGTCTGTAATATCTTCCTATGGACTTTTCATATCTGTGTATGTCTATTTTATCATGTTTATGCAGTTAGAGTCATGAGAATACTATTTGATTTTAAATGCTTACACCCAATGGTTGGAATTCTACTATATAGAAGATAGAACCAGTGGTTGTGAATTTTTAAGATGGTGGTTGCAGTGTAGTGGTGGTGAGTAGTGGCGGTTTATGAAGATAGAAAAAAAAAAAAATATTTGTTCCGTTCTTTTATATAAATTGGGTGATACGTAGAGCACCGTTTCACTATAATACGTGGTTCATGAAGATAGGAAAAATATATATTTGCTCCAATCGACACAAAGATATATACGTGGTTCGGCCAAATTAGCCTACACCCGCGGAGAGCACCGTTTCACTATAATCAATTAGAGGATTACAAGGGGATGATCCGCAGATCATACAAACGCACACACATAGTGTATACTCACGCTTGTATCACCAAAATAATATAAGCCTATATTATTCCTAACTCTCACCAAGAAGAATACTGATATGTATCTCTTATTATCTCTCTCTATTTGTGCATTCAATACAATAGGGTTGGCCCCTTTATTTATAGGAGAGGCTGGAGTGGAGACCAAGTCAATCAAATCAATTAGGAGTCTCCTGATTGATCTCCTACTATAAGTGTGATTGCTTGGTGGCTAAGTTTAACTTTCCTCATAAGGAGATGAGTCACCCAAATATAACAATCTCTCACTTGACGACTTTCCATCCAACAATAAACTCTATCAATGATCAGTGCATTACGGTGCCCTCATATCTGTCTTCAAGCTTGAAGACCCACTGAAGTTGCGCACAACTTCAATTTATCTGTTGTCACCAGTTTGGTCAACATGACTATGCCGATAGCTCCCACTTCATGAGCAATATTAAGTCTTTTACAGAACCTGAGACCTTTATTGCGTCTAACCACTCTGTCTTGTAATCACTGTCGTTTCTGACTTCGCCTTGCAAACTTTGTCGCGTCTGTCTTCTTTCTCCCTTTCATTGAGAGATTTTCCGGTTGCTGCATATAAAGCTCATCCTCTAGGTCACTTTAGAGGAAATCGTATTTTCCATCTAACAGCTCTAGATGCAAACCCTCTACTTCAACAATGCTTGAATGAATGGTATTCAGTTTCACAACCGAAGAATATAGAGCTTTCTTCTTTACCGGTAGCTCGGTTAGCTTCCATGTCTTGATGGGGATAAGGGACTTCATCTCATCTTCCATCGCAAGCTCCCACTGGATCGTATCTACTGTACTGCATGCTTCATCATAGTACTCTAGTTCACCTCCATCTGTGAGTAACAAGTAATTCATGTATCTCATGTTCGACATATATGATCGTGAAGTCCTTCTAGGTACAGGAATAAGAGTCGAAGACTGTGGTGTATCATCTGTTGAGAATTGTCGTCTGCAATCTATTCTTCTGACCGAGTACTCTCACTATTTCTAACATCATCTAACTCAACACACACATAATCACTCTGTGTTGTAGGATATGAGGTCGTTACGTGTTTATCTTTGTACATCAACTTTTCATTGAACACTACATCTCTGCTTCGGATTACCTTTCGGTTCTGATCATCCCATATGCGGTAACCATACTTATCACCACCGTATCCAATGAAAGTACACTTTTATGATTTGGGATCAAGCTTACCCCTGACATTATCACTAACATGTACATATGCAACACAACAAAAAACTTTTAAATGTGAAAGTGTTGCCTCTTTACCGCTCCATACCTCTTCTGGTATTCTATGCTCTAATGGTACTGATGGACCTCGATTGATTAAATACGTTGTTGTACTAACTACTTCTGCCTATAACTGTTTTGGCAACTTTGCCTGAATGCGCATCCTTCTGACAATCTCAGTTAGTTTCTGATTCATACATTATGATGTAGTGTACTTGAAACAGTCTTCTTTAATCTGATACTGTTTTCAAAGAAAAAGTTCTTGAACCCGAAGTCTTCGTTTTCTTCACCAAAGTCGGATCTCAGTTTCTTTACCTTAATCTTGTCTCGTTCTCTACCATGGCTTTCTATTTCTTGAACATATCATACACCTCATATTTATGTTTCAAGAAGTAAACCCATATCATCCTTAAATGGTCATCGATGAAAGTCACTGATGTTCATCGGGGTGTGCTAAAAATATGTGTTAATAATGAACCCTTATGACGGCTTAGGTTTTACCTATCGCAAGCGCACAAATCGCATTGTAATACAGTTCAGCTGAGAAAGGTTATCGATCACACAGAGACTAAGTCGTATTCTAAATTTCCGTAAAATAATACTCTCGAATTGCTAGAAAAATATAGTTTATCATTTTGAGAATGATTAACTAATTAACTAAGAAAACAAGTAAAGATAGATCAAGATAAGAACAATAAAGAAAAACTAGGGTTTTCATACTCCACCACTAACCACATAATATAATTCTCAATTAGCTCAATTGCAAGAGGGCGATCCATAACTGTGAATCAGGTTGTACCGCAAATAGCTAAATACGACCCCAAAAAGGATTACCGTCAACCGGATTGCGACAACCCATCTCATGACTGAACTGACTAGTACATACCAATTAAATTACTATAATCTACTCTTAATGCATGAAAATAAATTAAAGCATGTCTATACCAACTCGCCAAGGCATGACCTGTGTCAACCTAGGATTTCGAGTTTTATTACCACCATTGTTAGAAAATCACAATTTTTTTAGAATAACCATGATTGTGTAAGAAAATATATTCATTCAATTTAAGATAAGAATTAAAAATAAATATATAATCTTGTGTCAAGAATAAAAATGGTCGCACATCTATAATCAATCATCACAGTATGGTCATAGCTTCCCCTCATTATAATTGAAAACAAATAAAAGAACTACATCATTTGGCTAAGGTTTTGCTAGAAAACCCTAGATACCGAATTAGTTGCTCATGGTAGAGGAGACTTCATTGTTGATGTAGAATCGCCCTTCATGATCTTCTTTTCCGAATCTCTAGGTCTTAAATGGATCCTCATTGGAATGATAGATGAATCTCCAGAATGTATTCTGAAAATTACATGTAAAAGAAGTCCCAAAATTATGTGGAGAGAAATCCCTTAGATCTGTAGCGGACCTTGGTATATATAGGCAAAGGTGAGGGAGACCCTAACTTGTGTTAGACTCCTATTGAGAATAAGATTCCCCTTTGGTATAATTTCCTATGGTGGGATTAGGGTTAGTGTCACTGTGAATAGTCATTTACCTTTTCCTTTGAGGTGTCATTCACTTCCTCTTCTTGATTCATTTGCTCCATTTGAGTGTATACGAATTCGCTTTGGTCTTTTCGTTGGTGTTTCGTTTGTTTCCCCGAAAAAGGATTTTTCATAAGACTTGCATTTAAGTCTATTCGATCTTTAAGTGAAAAACCCGTTTACGCCTACCCCCGTGAACCCTGATGACGTGGTGCTGACATCACTACTTAACTGATCGAGTACTCGGTGATCGGAGTGTCGAGTACTCGGTAAAATACCCTTCGAGTACTCAGTAACTGGATCTTCAAGTACTCGGTGAATCCTTCTTCGAGTACTCAGTGAACCCTTCTTCGAGTACTCGGTGAAGACTTCGTCTTCTCCAGCAAGGCGCGTCGCCGGATTGGTTTTTCCGGCGACCTACACGTGAGATCTCCGGGCGAGGCTTGCGGCGGCTTGTGGATGGTCCGTTTGTTATGCGGCCGACGGGGTTGGCTTCGTCTCGTCGAGGCGAAGCTCCTAGTTATGTCAGATTTTGATTTCGGGCACTTTGATCCTACGAATATAGACCATCGCACACAAACACACACCAAACACAATCGACACAAAAATATATAAGTGGTTCGGCCAAATTAGCCTATGTCCACGAAGAACACCGTTTCTTTTCTCTTTCTATTTGTGTACTCAATACAATAGGGTTGTGACCCCTGTATTTATAGGAGAGACTGGAGTGGAGGACAAGTCAATCAAATCAATTAGGAGTCTAATGATTGATCTCTTACAAGGAAAGGAGTCACCCAAATATAACAATTGTTGGTAACCTGAGCTTTGATACCAGTGTTGGGTGGTCTTGGGCCTCTCTCACCTCAAAAGCTAGCTCAAAGGGTGGGACTTTTCTAATACTTATATACTGACCACCAACCCCTTCCACAATCGATGTGGGACAACCCCAATATTATGTACTCCTTCATATATATATATATATATATATATATTCAACTTCTTTTTGTTTAGACAAAATAAAACATATCATAATAGAGAGAAGCTTAGTGATATTATTATTATTATATTTTTTGGTTCATAAATTGAGGAGCCTATAAGTAATTTTTTTCCTATGGGATTGTACAAGTCGGTGTTAGTTTTTGGGCATTTCCAAGTGCTAATTTGGGAATTCTTCAGTTCATTAGTTCACTACTACTAAACTGTAATGAGTCAAATTTTGCTTTAGCCTACTCCTTTATATGTCGGTTTTCGATTAAATGAGCATTTTATTATGTAGAACGCTTCTGAGTTTTGTTGGGGTTCGAAATGTAAATGATTTAGAAATAATTTCTACACTTACATAACAACACCTGAAAGGAAATAATGATTTTATTGTTTTGCTTTGATAATAATGTTTACAGAACTGTGGAAAAGAGAGAAAATAACACTATAGAAGGCTTGAGAATCACTCATCCTCTCTCTAGAACTTTTTCTCTCTAAGTTCTGAAGTCCTCTAAAATGAAGCCAAGCCAATCTATTTATATGCATTATATCAAGCTAATCCTTGCGAGATATTTTTGCCATGTCATCATCATCTCGCGATCCCAAATGGGGTACCTCGCGAGATACCTGTTTCGCGAACACCCTTAGCGGATTTTTTCTTTTTTGTATTTCCTTAATCAAAGGGGTACCACCCCTTGCTGATAACATAGATGTCTCCCAGGTCACGTTCCTTTGCATGTGTACCATTTTCATGACCTTAAGTGTTATTGGCCTCTCTAAGGTACTTTATCTTTAGAATGTGAAGGTAAGGTCGTGATCCTTTACTTGCATATCTAAAATGTTTCCTTAAATTTTCATTTAACACTCTCTACGCGAACAATATATAGGGTCATGAGTTTGATGTTAGCTATGCCTCATCAAACTTTCCATGATTGCCTCTTTGTAATGTTTCCCCTTCTCGCGTATGAACCATTTTTGGCTAGTTTTCAATTTTATAATTTTTTTCCCATGTCGTCTTTTAAGTGCGACATGCCCCTAGCTCGCGAGATATATACACTCGCAAGTTACGCTAACAGCTTTCTAATTTTTTTTGGTGTTTGTGTGATTTTAGTTTTATCTTTAGTAGATTGGGTTTTGTTTTGATACCACAAACATGTGACAAAAAGTGGGCATACCAAGACAATTAAGTAAACATGTATTTTTTTGGATCAGTTCTACATTTTACAAATTTGAACATTTATAAACTGTGACCTAGATTAGATTGATTATTTTTTTGATCTCTATACGTGCTAAGTGACCATGAAATAGTTGCATATTCTTTTAACTTAATTTTTCAATAAAATTGCAGTTTTTTCTCTATACGTGGCATTCCCTCAACACGAATAAATTCACTTGATTTTAGATTTGGTATTATTAGTCTTTCATCAATTATAAACGAAACAAATTTTGGATGAATTTGATCCCCTTTAAGTTAACAATTTGACATATACTATTATACAATTCTTTATAATGCGAAATTCTTTAATAAAAACTAAAGTTAAGTTATGAATTTCTTTTCCTAATTAAACATCATTTAAATTCATGTATATTTTGTTTTAAAATATGAGAGGCTGTTAATATAATTTTTAGTTTTCTCTCTTGAATTCAAATAAATGAATATTATCCACTTGTCTATGTAAATGCAAATAAAGTAATTAAAAGTTCCAACCCAAAGAAAATATATTTTTGTTTGGCAATATTTTGAGTTTCTAAGTAGACTGAAAATGTTGAAATTAATTGGCTTATGAGTTTTAAAAAAGCACAAGTTATATTTAATTCTGAATTCTTGGGCCAATGAATTAGCTAGTGTGGAGGGCTATTAAATTTTTTCATGAGTTTTGAAATCCACAATCAGATTTTATTTGCTAGATCAGACATCAGAGCATTATGAGATATTTGAATTATTATTATTATTATTATTGGTGTCACCTCTAACGCCACGTTGACTTTGGCCCCCAAGGTTTTTATTTTATTTTTTTATTACTATTTATTAAAATTTGAAATTATAAGTCTACATAGGTTGTATATTTCTCACGGGCCCCTCCATGATTTAAGCTTTATACAAAATTTATAAAATGACCCAAAATTTATACATGCTCAAATTTAATTGGACACTATTAACAAGTATACATATAGTATTAAGTTTAAATTGGACTTTGTTGGACTACTTATTAAAATTTGAAATTATAAGTATACATAGGTTGGATATTTCTCACGAGCCCCTCCATGATTTAAGCCGTATACAAAATTTATAAAATGGCCAAAAGTTTATACATGTCCAAATTTAATTGGACACTATTAACAAGTATACATATAATATTAAGTTTAAATTGGACTTTGTTGGACAACTTGTGACAACCTGTCAACCACTTGCACAAAAAAATTGAAACAAAAGAATATATGCTGAGTCTGTATTACATATCAGAAGTTACCAAGTCTCGTCTGTTTTTGCGAAAAAACAAAAGGAAAAGTTATATTATAGATTATTTTTATTCTTTGAAACATTGTCGAGCTCAACTTTTGTAGTAAATTTTGGCTAATTCTATTTTTTGATGATTCTGATGGATATTGGAATGATTTTGGTGTAAAATATATCGGTCTTATATAGTATCTTTTTGAGCAGTTTTTATTTTTTATTTTTTATAAGTACTTTGGAGCAGTTTTGCCCCCCCCTATGTTGGAATCCTGGCTCCGCCTCTGGAAGGGTTAACCATATTATTTTAAGATGGTCAAAATGGAGTAATTTTATTTTATTTATTATTTATTATTTATTATTGTTATTATTATTATTATTATTATTATTATTATTATTATTATTATTATTATTATTATTATTATTATTATTATTATTATTACCCTTTTGATATAGAACAAAGAAAGTTTCTTGAAAATAGAATATATGCTCGTTTATACCTATGTTGGGGTAGGTCTTTTAAGCATTCGACTCATCAAGTTAATTTGTAAACTGGAACAGCTAGATATTAGATACAATATCTTTTTTATGAAGGCTTTGACTTTGCGAGATAGACAACACTTGATAATCCCAGTTACATTTTCAGGAAAGTTAGCATGTCTATTTCAAAATTGACAATTCTAAAGATTATTATAAATAAGGTTATAAATGAGCCGAGTCCGACCGAATTTTGTAATGTTCAAACTTATTTATTTATTAAATGAGCTTAAAATTTTTGTTTAAGTTTTGTTTATTTATGAAACGAACGAGCCTGAACCGAGCGCTAGTTTTAACGAGTTGAGTTCGAGCTTGTTCACGAATACTCACATAGATTGGGTTATTTGTTCAGTTGTACCATAATTATTGTTACCAATACTCACATAGATTGGGTTATTTGTTAGAGATTAGGGTCTTTGATAATTTTTAATATAATAATAAATATTGGGTTTCATATGTTTGTTGGGTGAGAACTTTGTCCTATATTAGATTAAATTTGTGTAAAGTAATTAAGGCTTTAAATATATTAATAATTATAATACACACACAGATATATATATATAAATATATAAGTGAGCTTTTAACAAACCTTGTTCACAAGCACTTTCACGAGCTTTGCTTGTTAACATTTTCAAGTCAAGTTCATACTTGTTTGAGTTTGGTTTATTTAATTAAAAAAATTGGGAAAAACTGATAATTTAGGATTTAGAATAAACTATATCCTTCGATTAATAAATACTCTCTGTTTAGAAATAACAGCAAGAGCTTAGGTAAAAAGCCAAATAAATAATAACAAATAAGGAAGAAAATGTTGTGATAATATCCTAAAAGAAGATTGGAAAGCTGGATATAAATCACAATATTATAACAAAAGAAAAACTTTTAAGAAGAAAAGATTTCGATGGAAAAAATTGAATAAAAATAAACCATTTTCGAAAAAACGAATATATGTCAAGAAAAGACGCACTTCTTCTGATTCTAAACCAGAATATAAGAAGAAAAAATGTCGTTGTTTTATATGTGACAAAAGAAGGTCACATTGCACCAAATTGCCTTCAAAAAGGAAAAGGAGCAAAGAAAATGATAAAATTCTTAGAAGAACAACAATTCGAATTTTTTTTTATAGAGAACGTGAATAAATTAAAAAATATAATTTAAAATTATAGATACGTTTAAGAAGCATCTGATACGTATCTGTGAGTTACGGATACGTATTGGTATCCGACACGTATCGGATACTGGTACGTTCCTCTTGTAGAAGTATCCGTGCTTTATAGCCTTTAAGACCTCATAGACAGGGGCGAAGCCAGGATTTGAAGCTAAGGGGGGTCGAACCAGTGATGATTATTTAAGTAGTACAATTATTTTTGGTTCTCAAAAATATTTAATTATTAATTAACTCTAAAAACAAATGTGACTAATTCAACATTGTCGAATTTGTGTACAAAAAATAATAATTGATTTCTCTAAACTAAAAATGTATTACAAAAATTTATTTCGACAACTTTTTAGGAAATACAAATTATTTATTATTAAATCTAACTTCAAAGTGACAATTTTTACTAATACTCAAGTAATTATAGGAAATTCATTCAACATCTTGTTATTGTTTTTGCCAATTTACATTCTCGTAAATGAGTTTTTTTCATAGATGCAATATTTTATTTACCTAAAAGAATTGATCATGCATTTTTGGAATGTACAAATGTTGGGTTATAGCTCACAATCTAGGAAGGAAGACCTTGGGTCTAAAGGGGCTGGGCCGAAGGCCCAGGGAGGCCACCGTACCGCAGGGGGCTACGTCCCCCACACCCCCAACAAGTTAATCGATGTCCCAGCTAGTGATTTTGGTATTTTATCAATACATATGAATTAGATATATATATACATCATTGTAACCCTAATTCATTGATAAGCGAAATATAAAGATTGCTCTGGTGGAAATAGGTCAAATTGACTGAACCACGATAAATCTTATGTGTTCTTGATTATTTACTGTTTTATTATTTGCAATTGATAAGCCAAATTCAATCACATTAGCAAAAATTGGTATTATTTACTTTTCTATTTTTTTTTTATATATTTGGTAAGTTGTTTGACCACATAACTTGTTGATTTTTATAAAATCATGTTATTTTAGGTCACATAGTTACTTAACAAATAAGTTAGGAGGGGTAAATTATATATATAATTTACATTATTTTAAAATATATGTATAGTAAATAGATAAAATTAAAAATCTTGGGCCCCCCTCCCTCCGCCCCTGCTCATAGAAAAGGCCAACGTTGCATGGAAACAACGTTGTGGGTTTGCCCATGATGGTGATGAAAATTAGACTTAAGGGTGAATTTTATTTTTTTGGGTGAGAAGGTGCGCTGAGGTGTACATATTAGTGGTGATGTGTTAACTGTTGCCCGATAAATGACTCTAGAGGGGGGGTGAATAGAGTCTTAGCTTAAACAATGGAATTTAATTCGATTTTCTAATTGATAAATTTAATTGCAATGCTAGATGATTTAATATAAAAACACAAAGCAATATAAATCAAAATAAAGTAGAGAGAGAATTATAAATACTTGGACAAGCGATTTTAGCGAGGTTCAGAATACCCTTGATTCCTACGTCCTCGGCTCAAGGTTCTTCTTGAGACTTCTCAAATCCACTATGGCTTCTCCTTACGGGTGGAGAGCAAAACCTTCACAAGAAGCACACCACTTCTCCTTGCTAAGAGAACACCCTCTCTTAGCCTAAAATTGGGTCACACCAACCCTTTGAATACAATGATCTTGTACACTAGAATATCTCTCAAAGATTGATTTGTACAATTGTAGCTCTCTTGCTCACAAAACTAGAGTAAGAATTTGAATAAAAAAATTGAAGCTCTAGACTTGAAAATATGTGAATGATGATACAAAAGTGTATATGAAAGTGTATGATTGAGTTTGCAAGAGGTAATTTGTAAAGAGAGTTTTAAGTCCTTTTATAGCAAATATTTTCATCATTTTTGGCATAAAATATGACAAAAAGTCATATAGAGCCGTTTGAAAAGGCAATAGAGCCGTTGAAAAGCAATTCAGGGATTGGGGTGAGCTGAGTTCCTGAATGGGGTGAGCTGAGTTATGCATTTGAAAATTGTGAGAATAGGGTGAGCTGAGTTTGCAAATGGGGTGAGCTGAGTCTCCAAATATTTTGTATTTAATTTGCAAAACTTTGAATGCTAATTCTCAAATCCAAATTCATTAATTTGATATTTATTTGTTTTCAAAAAATAGTTTTATGCATAATGATTTTAGATTTCTAGAGCTTCAAAATAATTCAAATAATTACTTTGACAGTTAAAATCTAAACACTCACCAACCTATCTACCCAATCTTCAAGTAGTGGTTGATCCTCTTTGAAATGATTAACTTTAAGCTTCAATCTCTTTGCTCTTGATCATCTTTGAACTTCAATCTTTTTGCATTTGATATTCTTGTTTGTTCGCTTTAAATGCAACGCCATGATCTTTTTGTCCGCATGATCCATATATGATTTTCCTGTTCTTTCAAGTTTGGACAAATACTCATTGTAGTCATTAGTACAAATACATCATTAACGATTTGTTATCATCAAAATTACGGAATTACCCTTAGATTAAAATCTTAAGGCCAACAATCTCCTCCTTTTTGATGATGACAAAATATTAATGTGTGCATAGAGATAATGTATATTAATGTAAGTAGGCTTGAATTTTAGACAAATTCTCCCCTGTCAATATGCATAATATTTTTTACATTACCCAAAAGTTTAGTACACAAGTTTAGATTCATGTTATAATAGATTTATGTTATAAAATAAGCAGTACACAAGTTTAGTAAATATCAAAATAACATGATAATAACACACATACTTCTCCCCCTTTTGTCACAGCAAAAAGAAAGGGCGGAGAGCCGCCATCGAGGAAAATCGTAGAGCAATCAGCGTCGATCCATTAGATGATGCATATGCTGCTGAATTATGTCCATACGTAATGATAAACCTATAAGACCCTCATCGACCCGTGAATATAAAGCATCAATCCGGGACTCCATCCGAACTTGAGAAGCTGCGATCATGGCTAATGGATTTTTCGGGTCAGAATGTGGTGATGAAGTAGCACTAGCTTGCTGGAAAGCTGGTGTATCTTCAATTTCTGCATCATTAGTAATCACAGGCTGTGGATGTATTGATAGTTTCGGATCATACCAATTTCCATTCTTGTCGACTAACAACCTCATGCTTTGGAGAGTTCGAGGCACGAAACGATCAATGATGCGAGAACGGGTTCGGGCCTCTTTGGAGAGGTTAATCTTAAGTGATTCGAAAAGATGAGACAGAGGCATGGCATAGCAAAGGTGTTTGCCTCTTTTAAGGCAAGCCTTCATGTGATTGAACATAATGAAGGCCAAATCAAACCGGCACCCTGCCAACACGCACCATGTCAGAAAAGCCTCCATACGGGATACGTCGGACTTACCGCCAGATTTAGGAATGATATTGCATGTGATTATATTGTACACAAGGCGAGCCTCAAGAGTAAGCTGAGTATGCTTGAGTAGGGAATCAGGTTTGGTGTTGGGATTATGACAAAGGAGTTGAACAGCTTCAACAGGATTGAAAGTTGGAGAACGGTACCACTTGTGTGTATTGTAGTGTTGAATGCCTCCTTCATCAAGATTAAGGTAATGACGGAGGTTGGAACAGTTAAGTTCAATTACAGTTCCGAGGATAGAGGACTTCAGGGTCGTCTTTGATGTTGAAAGATGGCTATAGAAGAGTTTAGTTGCCCGAGTAAAGACGGGAACATCCATGGAGACGAAATGTCCTAGTCCAATAGCGTCAAACAGGCGATACGTATTAAGGTGGGCTTTTTCACAATCTTCGGAAGTAACAACTCGACAAATGACAATATTGCGATGGGCAAAAGTGCCTTCGAATTTTTGTTGCCATTTGGGTGTCCCATGAATTTTGACTATCGGAGTGGGCAAGGGAGAAACCGGATTGTGGGTTACGGGATTGGAACCGGAACAGGGGCTGTTTGGGATACGAGTCACACGCTGGGCTCGAGTTTTGGGGGCCATTTTCGGAGAAATTTTCCAGAAAGAAATCTGACAGCTCCAAATTATTTTTAAAATTAGCCAAAATGTTTTTCCAGCCCAAAATTTTGCTCCCAAAATAAAACTAGTGTTCAGAAAAACAAAAGGAAATTGTGAAAGCTTCAAAAGGTCCAAATTTGAAAAACAGGGTAAGTTTCAGAATTTTGATCCCAAGCTTTCAATCAATTCCAAACTTTGAATTGCCAACACCAATTTTCGAAATGAAAAGCCTTAGGTAGAGAAATTAAAAGCTGATAAAGGCAACACATATATATATGGATATATATTGATATATACGCAGGATATATATTTATATATATACGCAGGATATATATATATATATATATATATATATATGTATGATATGGGTAAATGCTCACAGCAGGGGAAATGACAGGGGAGGCTGACGCCGTGGAGGACGGCGGCGCAAACCACAAAGCACAGCGGCTTGGCGGCGACGGGAAGCTGGGGTTTCGTCCTTAGTTCGCGCGAGAGAGATGTAGTGATGGTGGAGCAGCGGGTTCCCAGAGACACAGGCGGATGCGGGTCTCGCGGTGGTGAGTTGGGTGGCCTGGTGACTGGTCGCCGAGTTTTCGCAGAGACAGAGACAGAGCAGCGGTGGTGGTTTGCGAGTGAGGCGGCGACACTCTGGTGCTCGGTCGCAAAGGAGAGAGCAGGGCCGTCGGACACGACTGTGAGAAGCGGTGGTAGAGGATTCTGTTCGGTTCGCGGCGGAGGCGGTGCTGGTTCACCGTTGTGGTGGGTTGAGCTTGGTGGTGGCGGAGGCGGGTCTCCCGGTGGAGCAGAGGAGGTGTGGTGCTTGGTCAGTGATGGTATTGAAGGATCAATTTGTGGCAGAGGTGGTGATTTGGGTATGAAAGTCTGTGTGAGAGAGATGAGGGACACAGACGAAGTGAAGAAGCCCTAAAATCTGCCCCAACAATTGTTTTAATTGAAAACTCCTTAAAACATTCGGATGAAACCGAGATAAGACTTGGCAAAGAAGGAAAAGTCAGTAGCTTTGGACAAGTTTTGCACATAAAAACTTAGCTTAGTTGAGTGGAATCCGGTTTTTTTTTTTTTTTTTAATTAAACTAAATATATACTTACATATGTATAGGAAACAAATATAATTATAGATGAAGATGTGTAAAAAGACACAAATATATATATATAACTATATATAGATTTTTAAATAATAATTTAGATTACCTCAAATTCACGTGTCATGCCGAGTTCTCTTCGGATTGAACAAAATTGATCCTCTTGAAGGGGTTTTGTAAAAATATCCGCAAGTTGATCTTCCGTTTTGACAAAAACAAGTTCGATGTCACCTTTAGAAACATGATCTCGAAGAAAATGGTACCGAATTTCGATGTGTTTGGTTCGAGAG
Source organism: Cornus suecica (assembly GCA_963922005.1). Taxonomy (NCBI): domain Eukaryota; kingdom Viridiplantae; phylum Streptophyta; class Magnoliopsida; order Cornales; family Cornaceae; genus Cornus; species Cornus suecica. The sequence continues at coordinate 8,365,539 of OY998245.1, forward strand.
TGTTGTATAGGGTTCTTTGAGATACAAATTGCACTCGTATTGTCACACTTAATCGGAATATGATCATAGGTAAGCCCAAAATCCTCAAGTTGTTGCTTAATATATAGCGTTTGAGCACAACTATTACCTGCGGCTACATATTCGGCTTCCGCCGTTGATAAAGCCACGGAATTTTGTTTCTTACATGACCACGATACAAGGGAGTGTCTTAAGAAATGACAAGTGCCGCTAGTACTTTTCCTATCAACCTTGCATCCGGCAAAATCGGCATCCGAATAGCTAGTTAATTCAAATGATGTGTGACGTGAATACCATAAGCCAAGATCAATTGTGCCACTCAAATATTTAAAGATTCTTTTAACCGCAATAAAATGAGATTCTTTAGGGCATGATTGAAAACGAGCACATAAACAAACACTAAACATAATGTCCGGCCTACTAGCCGTTAAATACAAAAGACTACCAATTAGTCATCTATATTTCTTAACATCAAAATCAATGCCATTTTCATCCTTATCAAGTTTCAAGGAAGAACTCATAGGAGTTTTGGCATGTTTGGCTCCCTCCAAACCAAATTTCTTTAGCAAATCTTTGATATACTTGGATTGGCAAATGAAAATGCCATCAAGTGTTTGTTTGATTTGCAACCCTAAAAAGAGGTTGAGTTCTCCCATCATGCTCATTTCAAACTCGTTTTGCATGATATAAGCAAACTCGTCACATAGTGTATCATTAGTTGATCCAAATATAATATCATCTACGTATATTTGAACAATTAACAATTCACTATTAATGGATTTAGTAAAGAGAGTATTATCTATTTTACCACATTTGAATCCATTTTTAAGTAGAAAACCACTAAGTCTTTCGTACCAAGCTCTTGGAGCTTGCTTTAAGCCATATAAGGCTTTTGATAGCTTAAAGACATGATTGGGAAAGGTGAAATTTTCAAATCCCGGGGGTTGTTCTACATAGACTTCCTCTTCAATGAAACCATTTAAAAATGCACTTTTAACATCCATTTGAAATAATTTAAAATTCATGTGAGATGCAAATGCAAGTAACATTCTAATCGCTTCTAACCTTGCAACGGGGGCAAAGGTTTCCTCATAATCAATTCCCTCTTCTTGATTATATCCCTTGGCAACAAGTCTTGCCTTGTTTCTAACAATGATTCCCGATTCATCCTTTTTATTCCGAAATACCCATTTAGTTCCTATAATGGTTTTATCATTCGGTCTTGGAACTAATTCCCACACTTGATTTCTTTCAAATTGATTCAATTCTTCTTGCATAGCAAGAAACCATGATTCACCATTTTCGGCTTCTTGTATGTTTTTAGGCTCAAATTGAGATACAAATGCCAAGTAATTGCACACATTATTAACTTGAGAACGTGTGCTAACTTCCTTGGAAGGGTCTCCAATAATTTGGTCAATAGGATGATTTCTTACATATTTCCAACTCTTGGGAAGAGTATCACGTGACTCTTCAAGAGAGGGTTCATTGGAAGACTTATCATCTTGGGATGAGTTTGGTGAAAGTTCATTTGGATTTTCATTCATATTGAGTTTATTGACACCTTGTTCAATATCGTTAAACTCATCATCACTTTGGTTTGGTCTAGGTGAAGGTAGTGGTGATTCATCAAATGTTACATGGATAGATTCAACTACCGCTTGAGTTTTTCTATTGTACACTCTATATGCTTTACTCCTAGATGAATAACCAAGGAGAATCCCTTCATCGGATTTAGCATCAAATTTTCCAAGATTGTCCTTATCATTTAGGACAAAACATTTACAACCAAAAACTTTGAAATACCCAATGTTGGGTTTTCTTTCATACCAAAGTTCATATGGAGTTTTGTCAATGGTCTTTCTAATAATTACCCTATTAATAACATAACATGCGGTGTTGACGGCTTCGGCCCAAAAATATGTAGGCAAGCTATGCTCATTTAGCATAGTTCTAGCCATTTCTTGGAGAGATCTATTCTTTCTTTCAACAACTCCATTTTGTTGAGGAGTTCTAGGGGCCGAGAGATTATGATCATAACCATTGTCATCACAAAATCTCTCTACGTCTTGATTTTCAAATTCCCTTCCTCTATCACTTCTAATGGTTTTAATCTTATATTCTTTTTCATTTTGAACTTTTCTACAAAATTTAGAAAAGATAGAGTGAACCTCATTTTTATGTGTAAGAAAAAAGACCCAAGTGAATCTAGAGAAATCATCAACAATGACAAATGCATAAAGTTTACCACCTATACTAATAACCCTTTCCGGTCCAAACAAGTCCATATGAATTAATTCAAGAGGTCTTGTGGTAGTAATGCTCTTTTTGCTTTTAAATGATGTCTTAACTTGTTTCCCTAATTGACAAGAGCTACAAATTTTGTCTTTAATATACTTAGTCTTTGGGAGGCCTTTGACTAAGTCTTTTCTAGACAATTTAGATAATAAATCCATACTAGCATGTCCAAGTCTTCTATGCCATAACCAACTATTTTCATTTGAAGAAACAAAACATTTTACATCTTGGTCATGCAATTCACATAAAAGCAATGTATATAAATTTCCATTTCTATTAACAACAAATACTTGTTTGTTATCATGTTCAACAATGCATTGGTTAGATTTAAAGATAACATTAAAACCTTTATCACAAAGTTGACTAATACTAAACAAGTTATGTTTTAATCCATCAACAAGAAGCACGTTATCAATAGAGAGAGATGAAGAAATACCAATTGCTCCAATGCCAATTACTTTTCCTTTAGAGTTATCCCCAAATGTCACATTTCCTCCATCATAAGGCTTGAGAGAAAGAAATTTTGATTTATCTCCCGTCATGTGTCTTGAACACCCACTATCAAGAAACCATTTGTCCTTGGAAGAGGAGGACTTCAAGCATACCTACAAAAATAATTAGGTAACTAATTTTGGTACCCATATATCCTTGGGTCCTTTGTGGTTAGAAATTTTAACATAAGTGCCTTTGATAACCCAAATTGTCTTAATGTTATTTTTCTTTCTTTTGGTACATTCAAATATTCTATGTCCACTCCTCTTACAATAATTACATCTTAAATGAGTCAAAGAATTTTTAATGAAAGTTTCATGTAAGGGATTTCTTTTCTTTAATAAACAAGCATCCTTTTGATAAGGATCATAACCTAATCCTTCTTTAAAGAATGAACTTCTTTGGCTTCCAAGCATAATAGCCAAGTTTTCCTTTCCTTTTGTAAATTTGGCTAATATATTTGTTTGATCATCAATGGTCTTTTTGAGTAAAATATTTTCACTAATAAGATCATTTGAAGGAGTAGTGTTTTCTTTTTGTTCTTTTAAAGAAATAACTTCTTATTTAGATTTAGAAAGCTCAAGTGATAAAGATTTGTTTTCTCTCTTGAGAGAATTACATTTTAAAATCATTTTTCTCAATTCATCATGAATTTCTTTAAATCTTTTTGTAATTCATTATATGAGTCTACAACATCATCATAAGAAGGTAAAGTGTCATTAAGAGAATCATTACATACCTCGTCATCGAAAGCCATGAGACAAAGATTTGCCATTTCTTCCACTTCATTGTCACTATTTGAGACGTCAGATTCATCATCCTCCCATGTAGCTTGCATAGCCTTTTTATTTTTCTTCTTTTCCTTTTCGCTTTTGAGCTTGAGACAATCGGCTTTGAAGTGACCCACCTTTCCACAATGAAAGCACGTGGGTGTATCTCTTTTGCTAGCCTCATTGGATGGTTCTCCCTTCCTCATAGGATTCCTTCTTTGAAAACTTTTTCTTTGAAGATATTTCTTAAAATTTTGGATGATGAGAGCTATTTCTTCATCATCATTTTCGAGATCATCGGTCTCCATCAACGCTTCTTTGAAGGCGGCTTGAAGAGCTAATCCTTTCCTTGGTTTTGATTCTTCTTCACAAGATTTGAGAGTCATCTCCCATGTGAGAAGTGAACCATGTAGCTCATCAATGTTGAGTTTAGTAAGGTCATGAGATTCCTTGATGGCGGTAGTTTTGGCATCCCATTTGGCCGGAAGACTTCTAAGAACTTTTCTTGCAATATCCGAGTTAGCCATAGGTCTACCAAGATGTTTCAAACCATTCAAAATATTTGTGAATCGAGAAAACATATCATTAATGCTTTCATTTTCTTTCATGCGAAATAGTTCATATTCATGCATAAGTAAATCAATTTTTGACTCACGAACTTGTGAGGTTCCTTCATATGTTATTTCTAATTTATCCCAAATTTCTTTGGCGGTTGTGCAAGTTGATACCCTATTAAATTCATTTGGACTAATTGCACAATTTAAATTCACTTTGGCCTTAGCATTTATTGAGATAAGTTTACGTTCATCCGCATCCCACTCTTTTGCCTCCTTAGGCACCTTTTTGCCATCGATTTCTTTCATAGGAATAAATGGTCCATTTTCAATAACTTGCCATATTTGGTAATCTATAGCTTGAAGAAAATCAATCATTCTAGTTTTCCAATAACTATAGTTTGAACCATCAAACCAAGGAGGTCTACTGTTAGATTGACCCTCTATGTGTGTAACACCATTGTTTGCCATGATCTTTTCTCTAAGGTGATTAAGCCTTTAAATTAGAGCCTTGCTCTGATAACAATTGTTGCCCGATAAATGACTCTAGAGGGGGGGTGAATAGAGTCTTAGCTTAAACAATGGAATTTAATTCGATTTTCTAATTGATAAATTTAATTGCAATGCTAGATGATTTAATATAAAAACACAAAGCAATATAAATCAAAATAAAGTAGAGAGAGAATTATAAATACTTGGACAAGCGATTTTAGCGAGGTTCAGAATACCCTTGATTCCTACGTCCTCGGCTCAAGGTTCTTCTTGAGACTTCTCAAATCCACTATGGCTTCTCCTTACGGGTGGAGAGCAAAACCTTCACAAGAAGCACACCACTTCTCATTGCTAAGAGAACACCCTCTCTTAGCCTAAAATTGGGTCACACCAACCCTTTGAATACAATGATCTTGTACACTAGAATATCTCTCAAAGATTGATTTGTACAATTGTAGCTCTCTTGCTCACAAAACTAGAGTAAGAATTTGAATAAAAAAATTGAAGCTCTAGACTTGAAAATATGTGAATGATGATACAAAAGTGTATATGAAAGTGTATGATTGAGTTTGCAAGAGGTAATTTGTAAAGAGAGTTTTAAGTCCTTTTATAGCAAATATTTTCATCATTTTTGGCATAAAATATGACAAAAAGTCATATAGAGCCGTTTGAAAAGGCAATAGAGCCGTTGAAAAGCAATTCAGGGATTGGGGTGAGCTGAGTTCCTGAATGGGGTGAGCTGAGTTATGCATTTGAAAATTGTGAGAATAGGGTGAGCTGAGTTTGCAAATGGGGTGAGCTGAGTCTCCAAATATTTTGTATTTAATTTGCAAAACTTTGAATGCTAATTCTCAAATCCAAATTCATTAATTTGATATTTATTTGTTTTCAAAAAATAGTTTTATGCATAATGATTTTAGATTTCTAGAGCTTCAAAATAATTCAAATAATTACTTTGACAGTTAAAATCTAAACACTCACCAACCTATCTACCCAATCTTCAAGTAGTGGTTGATCCTCTTTGAAATGATTAACTTTAAGCTTCAATCTCTTTGCTCTTGATCATCTTTGAACTTCAATCTTTTTGCATTTGATATTCTTGTTTGTTCGCTTTAAATGCAACGCCATGATCTTTTTGTCCGCATGATCCATATATGATTTTCCTGTTCTTTCAAGTTTGGACAAATACTCATTGTAGTCATTAGTACAAATACATCATTAACGATTTGTTATCATCAAAATTACGGAATTACCCTTAGATTAAAATCTTAAGGCCAACATTAACTAATATAACTATGTGCCATAAAATGAGGTGCATGACTAAGCTCATGTTTGGTAGACGATTTTATTTGGTCTGGTTTCGTTTGGTGTGGTATGGTTTGGTTTGGTCTATTATGGTATGGTCTGGTATGGTCTGGTCTGGCTTATTTACATTCTGAACTTAAAAATCTATTTGGTAAGCGGTTTGATCTTACTATTTATTTTTTATTTATTATAATATTCATTTATGTATTATTTATTATTTATTCACTTTATAATATATTTTATTAATTTATTATTTATATTATTATTTCTTCATTTACATATTAATTTATAAATATATTCTATTTATTTATTATTATTTCATTATTTAATTTATAAATTATTTATTCATTTTTAATTATTTAAAAATATATTTTATTAATTTAATATTTATTTATTATTATTATACTCATTTTTTGTTATTACTATGAAGTATTTATTTATTATTTATTATTATATTTATTTATTTATTTATTATTATTTATTATATTTTTAAATATGTTTTATTTAATTTATTATTATTATTTATTTATTTTTAATTATTTACGATTATATTTTATTAATTTATTATTTAGTCCATTTTTTATTATTATATTTATTTATTATTATTGTATTGATTTTTTTAATTATTATTATGTATTATTTAATTGTATTTGTTTATTATTTATTATTTATTTTTCAATATGTTTTATTTAATTTATTATTTATATTATTAATTATCCATTTTTAATTATTTATAAATATATTTTATTATTTATTTATTTATTATTACTATAATTATTAGGTAATATTTAATTCATTTTGTTTATTATTTATTATTTATATTTTATTTTTAAAATATGTTTTATTTAATTTATTATTATTATTTGTTCATTTTTAATTATTTATAAATATATTTTATTAATAAGACCAGACGGTACCGGACCAGGTTGAACCATAAAAAAATCTGGTTCCAAAAACACCCCATTTAGTTCAATTTGGTCTGGTTCTAAATTTTGAGACCAAGTCCAAACAAACATGGTCTGATCCCTGAAAACAAAGACGAGACCAGACGAGACCAAATAAGACATCCTACCAAACAGGGCCTAAGTCCATACAATAATTTATCCTAATTATACCCAAAATTTATTACGGCCTACAGGTGAATATTTGTGTAGATGGCGTGAATAAAGATGCTAGAGAAATATAGTATTACAGGTGAATATTTGTGTAGATGGCGTGAATGAAGATGCTAGTACTTGGGTCCTCACCGGTGATGATGAAGTTGGTCCTCCCCCTTATGTAGCCCAATAAAATCATGACATGTGGCTAAAATGAATTAAATAATATAGATGGGTATTACCCACCCGAATATGAATTTCTATTTTATATTTTTTCTTATTCATTTAATCTTTTTATTATCCACCACCATTTGTAAACCCTATTTCTTCTTCTTCCCCCACCGGTCATCCTCTTCCTCCGCTTGCCCTGAAATTTTTTATCCCATGAAATAGAAGATAAAACTAAAATTGAAAATAAAATGCTTTCGGTTCAGTATCCACACAAGCAATGTAATGAAAACAATACACACCACCACCATTATCGACCTGTTTGAGAGACACCAAAGGGACCCAACGCCGTCGGTATACTTGACATCCCATATTTGTTTCCATCGGAAGGTTTGACCAATTGGGAAGGTGTGGGGCAAAGAAAACTCAAATTTTGGGAGATTTAGAGGGACCCATTTGGGGGTTTGTTGGTGGGGTGAGGATGGGTTTTGTGGGTTGTGGTGATTTTGGGGATTTTGAGATTGGGGAGGAGGGTTTTGGGTTTATTAGGTAAAGTGTGAGAATGATTTGGGGGTGGTGGTGGTGGAATAATAGGGTTTATGATGAATAATGAAGAGATTAAATGAATAAAAGAAAATAAAAATTCCGATTCGGGTTAGAATCATAAAATGATGGTGTAGGCCCATTTTCTACATCAGGCCCATCAGACAAAGCAACACTGGATCAACATATATTAGTAAGCCCAATAGAAAACAAGACCCAAAAATAGAAGCCCATCTCAGGATAAAATCTCCTAAAAGCCGACCGTTTCATTATACACTATAAAAACTGATATGGATTTTAATATGACAGTTTTACAAAATAGTAAATTTGTATTTAATATAGGGATATTTTTTTGAATATGTTTTAAATACCCATTTATGAGGTTAAGATCAAGTTCATGTATAAAAAGACTCAAAGAGAAAAAGAAAGGGATCCGAAATTTTCCCATTCTGGTTGGTTCTTCAATATCTATTGTTTATCTTTGTCATTTTTCTATATATTGCTTCTGATTTAAATTATAAAAGTTACAATTCGTTCGGTGATCTCGAATGGCTTTACACTTTTTGGCGCCGTCTGTGGGAAATCGAAGGTTCTAGTCAAAAGCTATTAGATCAATGGCAGGAGAAACCACCACACAGCTAGGAGACACAACAACTATCCTTCAATGCCTGGAGGCTCTTGAAAAAGAGAATCAGGAATTGAGAGAAAGGCTTGATCAATCAGAACGCCAAGAACTGCCACCAGGAGGACGACAGAATGACCCCGCCGCTGAAGAAGAGGATAATCATCACGAAGCCAGTTCAGCAAATCGTAGTCGTACCCAGCAAATTGGGGATGAGATAAATGCCAATAATCGGGCAGTTCCGCTCGATATGGTGACTAGGCTTCAGAAGATCGTAGACGAACAAGTAAAATATCTCATAACACAATCACCAGCTGATCTAGCCATCGAGATGACAACGAAAATGATTAAGTCACCGTTCAACACTGAAATACAACAAACAAGAAGGCCAGATAACTTCCGGATGCCAAAGTTCCTTATGTTTGATGGGACACATGACCCAATTGAACACCTTTTTCATGTGGAGCAGATGATGACTCTCGACATGGCTGATGATGCGCTAATGTGCAAAGCTTTTTCTACGAGTTTAACGGCCCCAGCCCTGTTATGGGTTAGACAATTACCCGGTGATTCGATTGATTCCTTCCAAACTCTAATGGAAAAGTTTCTAGCCTAGTATTTTGGCAATCAGAAGCATAAGAAAACCATTTCTAATATGTTCACGATGAGGCAAGCGAAAGGTGAAACTTTGAAGAATTTCCTGTCCAGATTCAATTTGGAAATGGGAATGATACCCAGTTGCGATCAACCAACAGCAGTGGAAGCTTTCAAAGTGGCTATCAAACAAGGGGTCAGCTTTCATAGATCCTTGGTGAAATCAACACCCCTCAACATGGGCCATTTGAATTCACGGGCACAGGGATATTTGAGATTGGAAGAAGATGAACAAGAAATGGGTCATCGTTCGGCATTGGTTAGTGTGGAAAACAAGTCAAAAGAAAGGATAATCAAGAAAGCTGATAGTACGAGCAGCCTACAATTAGCTCCATACAGGCAGCATGAAAGGAGGCCAAGGTATGACATACCTGAAACTCCACTCCGAGCAACGTTAACGAAATTGTATAATGAGAATAAGACAAAAGGTATCTTTCGTCCACCATTTCCACTTAGAACACCACCAAAACAGCAGGACCGTTCGAAGCATTGTGCGTTCCACAATGACTTCGGTCATTTAACTAATGAATGCAAACATTTAAGGAGGCAGGTTGAGACATTAATAGCCAAAGGAGATTTGAAGGAGTATGTGGACAATAGAACGAAAAATTTTGATCGTCCGAAGACTAATAAGATGGTGGGTGGGCAGCCAGTGAAAATCATTGACACGATCCATGGAAGACCAGAAGAGGATGATGAAAGCCGTTCGGTTCAGCATTCACGAATGCGCAATACTAACAAGATCCGAAGGGTTGGGGAGGTGAACGTAATTCGTAACTATCCAATGCCGACAATATCATTCACCCAGGAGGATTTGAGACGTGTACAACTACCATATGAAGATCCACTGGTAATTTCGATCATAGTTTCAAATTGCTTAGTTAAAAGGATGCTGGTTGATCCAGGTAGCAACACGAACATCCTGACCAAATTAGCCTTCGAAAAAATTGGCATTAACACGGAATTAATCAAGCCGACCGCCAGTCCGCTGGCAGGTTTTGATAGAAAGAGGATCTGCCCGATTGGTGTACTGAATTTACTTGTAACAGTTGCAAAACGAACTTTGACAGAAAATTTCATGTTGGTGGACGTGCAACCTTCCTACAATCTGATCATGGGAAGAGGTTGGATTCACCGAATGCAGGGAGTTCCTTCAACTCTGCATCAGGTGATGCGGTGTGTAGATCTTTCAGGGAAAGGATTTGTTGACATCCAGGGAGATCAAGTGGTGGCGAAAGAATGCTACGCCATTGTCACCAAGGGTTTAAAGGGCAAAAGTGTCGAACGCAATTTATAGCAATTACTGAACATTCGTGATCAGACTGACGATGATGAGAATACAGAAGAAGACACCATCATAGTAGATCTGATCGTTGGGAGCAAAGGAAAGAACACACGAATTGGAAGAAGCCCGAATTTTGATGAAATGAGCAATTTGATTTCTATGCTAAGATCAAATGTTGATGTTTTCACTTGGGAGCACAACTACATGCCTGGGATTGACCCAGGAACTATGATGCACACTTTAAGTGTTCATCACGGCGCACGTCCCATACGGCAACGACCCAGAAGGTTAGAACCGAACAAGGAAAGTTTGTAGCTGAAGAGGTTGACCGGTTGTTAGAGGTTGGCTTTACCAGAGAGGTTCATTACCCCGATAGGCTGTCCAACGTTGTCGTCGTACAAAAGAAGAATGAGAAGTTCCGAATGTGTGTGGACTTCACCAACTTAAATAAATCTTGCCCGAAGGATAGTTTTCCTTTACCAAAGATTGATCGCATGATCGACGCAACTACTGGGTTCGAACGACTCACTTTCCTCGATGCTTATTTAGGATACAATCAAATCCCAATGAACCCAAAAGATGAAGACAAAACGGTGTTCATCACCGAAAGAGGGATCTATTGTTACAAGGTGATGTCGTTCGGTCTCAAAAATGTAGGTGCAACTTATCAACGTCTGATCGACAAGATTTTCAAGACCCAGATTGGAGACACTGTGGAAGCTTACATAGACGACATGGTTGTCAAAAGCCAACGTAAGGATGATCACCTTGAACATTTGGAGGAAGTGTTCGCATCCCTGCGATCGCACAAAATGAAGCTAAACCCAGAGAAATGTACATTTGGTGTGTCTTCGGGACAATTCTTGGGGCACATAGTTTACAAAGATGGAATCAAAGCAAGTCCCGCACAGGTTCATGCATTGATCGAGATGAAGGCACCTGAATCCCCAAAAGAAATTTAAGTGCTTACAGGGAGGTTAACAGTTTTAAGCCAGTTTATCTCCAAATTATCAAATAGATGCAAGTCGTTCTTCGATGTGCTGAAGTCTAAGAAAATGATGGCTTGGGGAGAGAAAGAGCAAGAAGCATTCAATCAACTGAAGCTCTATATGGCGAAACCACAAATCCTGACAGCACCCAAAGATCATGAGTATTTAACTCTATATCTAGAAGTATCACTGAACGCAGTTAGTTCAGTGTTAGTGAAAGATGATGGGAGCAGGCATCACCCAATTTATTATGCAAGCAAAATGTTGCTTGATGCCGAGAGAAGGTATTTGAAGACGGAGAAAATAATCTTGGCTTTGGTTCAGACTAAATGAAAGCTACGACATTATTTTGAATCCCGTCCGAGCAGAATTCCTACAACATTTCCGATCAAAGTGATTTTATCAAAACCTGACTTCTCTGGGTGAACTACTAAGTGATCAAGCGGTGGCGGATTTTCTCCTTGAATATGAAGCAACCGAAGATGAGATCTACAGTAAAAATCCAAGGTGGGCGCTTTATGTGGATGGATCTGTGAATAGCCCGGGGGCAGGTGTGGGGATCAAACTAATATCCCCAGAAGGCACCAAGTTGCAGCAATCAATCAAACTTTGCTTTCAAAGTTTAAACAATGAGGCCGAGTACGAAGTCGTTTTAGCAGGCTTGAGGTTGGAAAATGAGCTCCAGATTAAATAATTAACCGTGTTCAGCGACTCGCAGTTAGTCGTAAATCAAATCGCAGAAAGTTACAATACAAATGAGAAAAGGATGTTGGAGTATAAAAAGGCTATTCAGAAAGAGGCACAAAACTTTGAGGTAGTAACTTTCAAGCAAATTCCAAGGGCGGATAATCATGGGGCTGATCATGTAGCAAATCAGGCATCATCAGCTGGGGATGATATGGTCAGGATAATTCCTTTGGATGAATTATTCGCTCCATCGATCGGAAAAAAGAATGAGGTGTGCGTGATTCCGTACAAGCTGAGTTGGGTCGACCCAATCCTTCAATATTTAGTGATTGGCGTTTTACCTGAGGATCGACGGGAAGCAAATAAAGTAAGATCAACTTCTACCAAGTATTCAGTAATCGATGGTTGTTTATACCGTCGATCGATGACAGGGCCTTACCTGCGGTGTTTGACCTCGTCTGAAGCGCAAGAGGTATTCAAATAGTTGCACGATGGAACTTATGGAAGCTATATAGGGGGTAGATCATTATCCCACAGAGCAATAACACAAGGCAATTTTTAGCTGTACATGATCCGAGATGCGGAAGAGTACGCGAGAAGATGCGACAAATGTCAAAGGCATTCGTATATAATCCATCAGCCAACAGAGCTACTCACAACAATGGCTTCCCCTGTTCCGTTCGGACGATGGGGAATGGATGCGGTCGGACCATTAACAAGGGCAGTATCAAATCAAAAGCATGTGCTTCTAGCCACATATTATTTCACTAAATGGGTGGAGGCGAAGGCTTATGTAAGAATCACGCACACTTAAGTGATTGATTTTATTTTAAATCATATAATCTACAGGTTTGGAGTGCCAAAGTACATAATGATGGACAACGACAAAAATTTGGACAATCAATACGTTCGAGAATTACTGGATGAGTACGACATCAATCAAAACTTATCATCAGTCAGCTACCCACAAGCAAACGGACAGGCCGAGACAACAAACAGAACAATTTTTGCCGGAATAAAAAGAAAATTAGAAGGGATTGAAGAAAAAGGGAGATAGTTATAAGAATTGCCAAGAGTCCTCTGGAGCTACCGAACGACTCCCCGAAAGCCAATCGGGATGACACCATTCGCAATGGCGTACAATGTCGAGGTAGTAATTCCAATTGAATTTGGAAGTACGCACGACAAGAACACAGTTCTTCGATCCTGAACATAACGAAAAAATTCTTAAAATCGAAGATAATTTCATGGAGGAAAAAAGGGAAATGGCCTAAATAAGGTTGACAGAGTATCAACAAAGATTGATGAGGATTTACAACAAAAAGGTGAAGCCAAGATCGTTCCAAGTGGGTGATCGAGTATTAAGGGTGTTGGCCAAAAGATCAAATAAGCTAGATCCTACATGGGATGGACTGTACACAGTCACAGATGTGATCGGCAAAGGAGCCTACAGACTGGCCGATCAACATGGAAAATAGATCGAATGAGCGTGGAATGCAATCCATCTGAAAAGGTATTTTCAATAGAAAAATTGCAAATTAAGAGTTCTATAAAATTTTGTTCAATCATTTATTTCAAAGTTATATGTTGATCATAAAAGTTCCATATCAAATCAATATAAGTGATGCATTCACATTTCTATACTTATGCTTAGAAATCACAAAAATTTATGAAAAGCCCAAGTAAAAGACTTGACCAAAATATATAAAGACCATCCAAAAAAAATGGCACCATTCAAGTTCCTGTTCCAAAAAGCTCACAGAAGCTTCATTTCAAAAATATGTGCTAAAAAAAAACACATTTAACCTGTTCAAAATACTTAGCACATTAGTGCCATCTCAAAACCTGTTCAAAGATGCTCACCACAGAAGCATAAAAAATATATATTGTTTTACAAACCATGAAAATTGTTCAAAGTAAAACTTTCAATCAAGAAGTTGAAGGTAAAACATCATCGGTAGTTGACTGTTGATTCTTTAAAGGAGGAATGAAAGGTCTAGCTGAAACTTCATTTGCAGCAGAAGGGTCTGCAGAAATAGGCTCTGGTCGTTCAGCCGGTATGATCCCATGCAAAATAAATTGAGCAAAGTCATTCTCGTCTCTACAAGGCTCAGGCTCAGCATATGGGTGAACGACACCACAAGCAGTATCATGAGTTGACGGATCATCATATGTACGAGCAGATGGGTCCATATACATTTGATCATCATAAAATCTGAACCCATCATAGAATTTTATGTAAAAAAAGCTCACATACCTCCGGTGCATTTCCATACCCCCTCTTCGGCAAATCTCCAAGTCGGATTTTAGAACGGCATTCGAAGTCTCAAGGTTGTGGACCTACTTCTTCAATTCAACATTATGATCGGCTTCCTTTTTATGGAGTTTCTTTAGGCTTTCCAGCTCAGTTTCCAAGATCTTATTCTATTTTTCAGCTAACATGACGCATTTATCAGCCCTTAGATATGCAGTATCCATGTTTTTCTCTTGTACTCCCCCATCTCAAGAGCCTTGCAGAGAGCTAGGACATCAAACACAGACTGAAGAAAGAAGAAACATTATCATTACAAAAAAAAAAAAATTTACCTCCAAAATAGAAACAGGAGCCCTAGCCAAAAGCTCATTCTGATCGACATGCTACTAAAAAATTTCATCTTTTGGTGGCCACATACCACGAGCAAGAGCCATCATAGAATCTGGATCCGACATGGCCAGCGAACGGCGATTCAGAACACTTCCATCACTTTTTTCAAACTTAGGGATCCAATCACCTTTAGGATCAAATGATGGAGGGAAACAGCAGTCTGGAATAGTATAGCCGCTCATAGATTTAGCTTTCTTCGGTAACTTTTCATGCTTCTCAGGGTCATTCCTTTTTGCATGCTCTGAAAGAGGGCCAAGCTACAACTTTTTCTGAACATTACCGTCATCATCAGTGTTCGTCCTTTTTAGAAGCCCCTTTGTCTTCTTCGGATCTTCAGTCAGATCAATCAGTTTATTTTTTCCTTTATCATCAAACAAACTGATAGGGGTAGGAGATCTTTGTGTTGCAGCACGTTTGGAGGCTGTCACCGGAATTTCCATTATGGTAGCTTCTGAAGCACTGGCAGCAATTAATTTCAGATTCTGAAAAGTTAAAAGAGTTTTGTTGGAAGGAAGAGTCGCAAAGACATTCTCGTTCAGATATTCCAGACGTTCGGCTATACAACACACATACATACGATCAAAGAAAAATCAATACGCAGTTCAATAAAAACAGGCAAAATTCGAAAAGTACAAAGGGACACTTGCCAGGATTCTTGAATCCACATTTGTATTTTTTACAAATACTGAAGGTCCTTGGCAGAGGGTACGGGCCGGACGCATCCAACCTCCAATTTCCTCCAATCTTCACCATCTTATCTTTCCATTCTTTCTCAGAAGAAGGATTCCCATCACAAAGTTTCAAGGTTGAATGAGGGTGCAGATGGTACCGACCAGGGTTTTTCCTAATCTGATCAACTTTGTAACAGAGCAAGAAGTCACCCAAACCTAAGTTCAAATCTCGTTCCCGATTCAGAACGAGCATTACAAATAGAACACTGAAAAAATTAGGGTTCACTTGCAAGGGTGTAAGCCCTAGAGAAAAAAGAACGTAGTGATAGAAGGGATGAAGATGAAATCTAAGTACGGCCAAATGATGCGTAGAAATCAAAGCTTCATTTGGTTCAACTTCTTCATACGATTTGAAGTTCATATTGGAGGAATACTCAGAAATCGAAACATCGTTAGGAATCTAAAATTTTATTTTACACCTATCGGCTAGGGAAAGTTTACACAATTGTTTTCGGGAAAGTTTTTGGGGTTTCGATTCAATCGAGTTGGGGGCAACCTCAGAAGAGGAAACAACGGGAACATCATTCATCACCACCTCCTGAGAAGGGGTTCGGCTACTATCGCTACTCATGATATTTGATTTAAGAAAGAAAAGTGAAGGATGAAAGAAGTAAGACTAACCTCAGGAGCTTCTTGATGGAATCGCCTTCAAAAAATAGAAGTCTGCTCTTGTAAATGAAGAAGTAATGTTGGAGAAGACGAATGAAGTAAGGAAAGTGGCAGTTACACATGGCGCTTCGAATTCCCACCCAATTTCAAAATGCGAAATGGGCTTGGGAATTTGGGGCAAAGTGTAGGCCCATTTTCTACATCAGGCCCATCAGACAAAGCAACACTGGATCAACATATATTAGTAAGACCAATAGAAAACAAGGCCCAAAAATAGAAGCCCATCTCAGGATAAAATCTCCTAAAAGCCGATCGTTTCATTATACACTATAAAAACTGATATGGATTTTAATATAACAGTTTTACAAAACAGTAAATCTGTATTTAATATAGGGATATTGTTTTGAATATGTTTTAAATACCCATTTATGAGGGTAAGATCAAGTTCATGTATAAAAAGACTGAAAGAGAAAAAAAAGGGATCCAAAATTTTCCCATTCTGGTTGGTTCTTCAATATCTATTGTTTATCCTTGTCATTTTTCTATATATTGCTTTTGATTTAAATTATAAAAGTTACAATTCGTTCGGTGATCCCAAACGGGTTTACAGATGGGTAATACACATCTATATTATTTAATTCATTTTAACCACATGTCATGACTTTATTGGGCCACATAAGTGGGAAGGACCAACTTCGTCCTACCAATGAGGACCCGAGTATTGTCCCTAGAGAAATATAGTATTACAGGTGAATATTTGTGAAGATGGCGTGAACGAAGATGCTAGAGAAATATAGTATTTTTAAGGTGAATAAATGTGATAGGGTGTATGGAATAAAGACACCACCTATGTCAAAGTTGTTATTAAGGCCCTGTTTGGTTCGCGGTCCGGTCTCATAATGGCTTTTTTGGGACCGGACACTGTTTGGCAACACGGTTCCAAAAAAACAAGGACCACTTGGGACCAAAATGGGTAATTTGAGACAACAAAAAATGATGGTCTCAAGTGGTCTTATATACAATTGTCTTAACATATGAGACCATAAAATTTGAAAAATATATATAAAATTAAAAAATATATATAATTTGAAAATAATATATAAAATTAAAAAAATAATATAAAAAATTTGACATAATGTATAAAATTTGAAATATATATATAAATTTCAAAATTAATATACAAAATTCAAAAAATATATTTAAAATTTGGGAAAATCAAAAAAATTCCAAAATAATAGAAAAAATAAAAAATAATGTATAGAATTCGAAAATAATATAATTTTTTTAAAATAATGTATTAAATTCGAAAAAGAAATATAAAAATCAAAATTAATATATAAAATTTTAGATATATATGTATTTGAGAAAAAAAATAATATATAAGTTTTGAAAAATAATATAAAAAATTTGAAATAATGTATAAAATTTGAAAAAAATATAAAATTCAAAAATAATATACAAAATTAGATATATATGTATTTGAGAAAATATAAAAAATTTGAAAAATATATTATTTTTGAATTTCTTATATTATTTTCAAATTTTATATATTTTTCATACTTAATATATTTTTTGAATTTTATATATTATTTTTTTATATTTTTATTATTTTCCAAACATAAGACCAAACACCTTAAATAAGACCATAAGACCAGACAACTTTACCAAACAGACTTTCAGAACACCACCCAGATAAGACCAGATAAAACTAGACTAGACCAGATAAGATCAGATCGAATCCTCTACCAAACGGGCCTTAAGTAATTTAAGTTACCTAAAATATGTAATAATAAGTCGAGTACAATGTCTTCCGTGATGACATCCATATATCTAATAAATAAAATTATATATAGGATTGTTTATTATTGATGGCAAAGGTGTACGCCACATGTTTCTCTAATTAGCTCTATATGCATGTTTATCAACATTTCACAAGACTATACGTGTGAGTTTTAGTGGTGGTTGGACCTTATGTAGGACTGACAATTCGTGTCAACAGGTTGATTCACGGGTTAACAGGGCAAATCTGATATTCGTTGACACGAAAATCAAACATTTTAAATATGATACAATCCAACACGAAAAATAAAAAATAAAAAATAAAAATGAAATTGAAATTGAATTTGACACAATTCAGTAATAGTTTATTAATGTATTTTAATCCATGACTAATTAGAGAATATAAAAAATCAGCAAATAAATATAATAATAAATATAATCGTGTCAAACGGGTCAATTCGTATCAGAAATTGCCAGCTCTAAACTTAGGTGAGAGTCTTCAATATTTTGTTAAACTTTTAAGTCTATATTAGATCTATGATAGGGAATATTTCTATGTTTGAAAAAAAGTGTGATCTAAAAAAGTTTGATTGAATTATAATTTTTATGTTTATTTTGTGTCTAGTCAATTCTCTAATTAAGAAGGGATTGGTTTTTATTTTTTATTTTTTTTGGGTAATTTAAGAAGGGATTGGTCGCATCATATATATACTTTGCTTTATTCAAGAACACAAAAAGAAAAGGTATACTGGTGACGTTACTCTTTAGTTTGGAGCGATTAACTAGATAAATTTAGATGAAAACAATGTTTCGATGTTATATCAAGTTTTTAGGAACCTTGAACTGGTTCACGTTTTTCTTGCACATTTCAAAGTTCAATAATATACAAATCTTGAATTTGTGTTCTTTGAGCCAGTTCAAGTACTCCGACTGAAAAAAACAAAAAAAAAATTACTTTTTCTGTAAAATCACACTTCCATTTTTATTAGGAAGTTTGGAGGAAAGTTTTTGCACACAATTGACTTGTCTCTAAAACACTTTAGGACTCTATGTAGTCAACTCTAAGGTCAGTTTGAGATCATGTAATTGGAGATTTGGAATTGGAATTGGGAGCTCTAATTTCAAATCCATTGTTTGGATGTAACAAAATACTTTATAATTGAAATTGAAATGCAATTTCCAATAACACCAATTCCATAACTTCAATTCCATAAGGAGAAGTTGTGATTTTCAATTACATATCTTCTCCAAACTTTGACCAACTAAATATTATCTCTAACAATAAATTTTTCACAACCACCAATATACATACGTACACATAAATATCTATATATATACATATGCCTATATATATACACACACACACCTATATATATAAATACGCTTATATATAGAAACATATATACAAATTTATATATATGTATGCATATATATATAAACTCATAGACGCATATATATACAAATATGAATACGCCTACACATAAATATATAGCCACACACACATATATACGCATACATATAAAGTCATGCATATATACACATTCACATACATACATGTATATATACACATATACATGTATATACACACATACATACACATATATATATATATGTGTAGGTATAAGTATTATTTTAGGGTCCACTCGACTCGTAGAGGGGTCTCCTTTAGGGTACTGGGCTACTGGGTAGAACCTTGGACCCGCCCCACCGAAGTTGGTAGTTTGACCCAATGTGTCCGACAACGGTGCGGATTACTCGTGGCAATTCAAAAGCCTTCTAAAGGTGGTCCTTTTGTGGTAGCGCACTTGTGGAGCTGAAGAGCGTACACGGGAGTAGTACCTCCATGGTTTACGGGTCTTGATGACGTAATAGTCTCTCAAGGGTGTCTACCACCATTTATACACAACTCTAGCAGTATATATGCGTGTACTGCGAAGGCTATTGAGGAGTGATTCGTTGCACGACTGATTCAGTTGTGGCCACATATGTTGCGTAGCAGTGACACGTGGACATCGCGACACTGTCCTCACATTTTGAAGGGATTGGAAAGAGCATGTGACATGGAGGTTAGGGGTGTAGTTTAGTCATAATAAATGCTCATAATGTGAATTCCACCCATTATTCTTAATGTGGAATGAACTCTCCTTATTGACCCACATTATGGCCCTCATCACATCACTTATTAGAGATACGTGGAGCATTGGTAGGACTTGGGGACCACTTCAATTAGGGCAACATTTTGAGCAAAGTCACCTATAAATACAACGCAATAGTGCATTGCCTAGGGACCGGATCCCAACCTCATTCTCATTCTTTTCCTTTCTTGGAGGCTACTCCTTCAAGATGGCGACATACCTTCTTCTTCTTGCTCTTCTCCTTCCTCTGGCAGCTCTGGCCAGGGAAGCTTGATTTCGCCTTTGCCACATCTCACCCTTCTTCTCCATTTACTTCTCTATTCTCCATCTCTTGGTCTTTCGCTATTTGGGGATATTTCATTTTGGGGTTTTTAGCTCTACTAGTGCTCACTACTCACTTTTTAGTTGTGATGAGGCTACACTCTTTGCTCTTCTCCACCTTCTCTTTTCTCTCCTTTCACCCTCTTTGCTTGAGATTTTGACCCATATGTTCTGACTTGCTAGTGGAGCATTCTCTCAAGTTTTTCCTTATTTACAGTTTTTTCACCCACAATATGAATACCTATACTTGTATACTTATATATATATATATTCATCTATATTATCTATTTTAATTTTAAAGTTATGATCTTTTACATTTAAATTGGGCTGACTTGTGATTGAATTTCAATTACACATGAATTCTAAGACACATCCAAACAATGTATTTGTGGAATTGAGATACCATGACATTCCGATTCCAATGCAATTCCAATTCAATTCCAAATCTGTGCACCCAAACGGACCCTAAGGATTCTCTAATTTGTATACATTTCATGCAAATAAATTTTCATCCTATAGATACTCTTTCTAAATTTCTCAAAAACTATTTTGGATTTTTTCCACACATTTATGCATGCACCTATTCTTTTTTTTTTTTGAAAATTTAGCGCGCACACCTATTCCCCTCCTTCTAGGAGTTTTGGAAACTTATTTCATTACCATTCCGCACAAATCCACTTCCAGATTTTTTGTGTAAACAATGCATTTGACTTAAAACTGTAACGGGTTAGCCGAGTTAAAAAATATTTGGGACTAAGTGTCTCAAGAAGCATTATGTTCCATGTTCGATTCCTACGGGGTGCAAAAAATTTGTTTGGGCCACGACCGCAGATATAGTTTGAGTTTTACCCGATCAATACGGAGGGGTCACTTTGCACGGATCCCATTTTTTCCTAGACACCCTAGTTATTGGGAAAAAAAAAACACAATGCATTTGACCTATTCGATTACTTGGTGACTCAAGAGAACATAAATTGACTTTTTTCTCTTTCAATAACCAAGGCATCTAGGAATTCACCACTACTAATTCACGGGGACTCGTGCAAATCGACTTCCTTATCTAAATAAAGTAAAAATCAAAGTATGTCAGCAGTTGTGGCTCCAATGAATAATCTTATTCTAACTGAAAATCGCACCTCATGATGCATAATGCTTCCTAGGACACCATGTCCAGGTCTTTATGATTGAGTCAATCTATTCACGTGAGCATAAATTGAATTATTTGGGAACAACTAAGACCTTGTTTTGATTAACTTTTCAAAAATTATTTTTGGTTTTTTGGAGGAAAAAGATGTTTTAAACGGTATTTGACAAAATTTCTAGAAGAGTTTTTGAACTTTAGAAGAGTATTTTAAAGAAGTTGGAGGTACGAACTTTTCAAAATAGCTTTTGCTTCTTTCTTTCTTTTATTTTGTATAAAATTAAAAGCAGAAGCTTTGTCAATTAAGGCCAGTGTTACATATTTGTAAGAGATTAATAATGTATAGTAACTCTACTTTAAGACTTTACAAACCTAATTAATTTTATTTATGAAATCCAACCCTAAAGCTTCCTTAAGGATCCTATATTTGAAGAGGAATTAAAGAATCATATTCTATATATTCTAAAATTGTAATTTTTTACATACAGGACCTTGTAGCGATTTTGGCAGAGTTTGGTGTTAAAGAGTAATTAGAGATAAAATTGATAATAATTTTGAAGATAAATTCTTGGAGGATGTTTATGATTTATTTGGAAGACAACATTTAGGGCATGTTTACTAAAATGATACATTTCCTGTTTCCTACTTTTACTTCCCGAAATGTGAAAATAAAAATAAAATTACTTTTCTTAATTTACTTCTACTTTTTCACTCAGAGGAAACGTTTCCTGCATTAACAAAGAACAGAAGAAGTAAAAAAAAAGTGCTTTCTCTTTTTGTTTTCCCTCACTAATCCTAATTATCAAAACTAAATAATAAATAATAATAAATGATAAAATAAAATAAATAGTTAACAAATGAATAAATAAATTATAAATAATAAATGAATAAAAATAATAAATAATGAATAAGTAAAATCAATAAATGAATAAAACAAATGAGTAATAAATAATTAAAATAAAATATATAATAAATAATTAATAATAATTAAATAATAAAAATGAGTAATAAATAATTAAGAATAATAAATAAAATAAAATGAATAAATAACAAAATAAAAATGGATAAATAAATAAAATTGAGTAATAAATAATTAAAACAATGGTTAATTTCATTTACACCCCTTGAGGTATGCTTTTATTTCAATTAGATGCCCCCACATTTGAGAATCTTTATTTACACCCCCTGAGGTTTGAAAGTGTCATAATTTACACCCCCTAATGTCACTTTCAAAATGTCATCATCCTGAATTATTTTTTAAATACCTAAAGTACTCTCAATGTGATAATCTGGTGGTGTTTGGAAACAAGGATATAGGTTTAATCAATTTGACCCCCTCCAAAAAAAACTTAATTTAATTTTTTATTAAAAAAGTTTCATTTTGTTACATGTGCATATGTACTATATTTTTATCAATTTGACACCCTCAACTACCCACTGTTGTATAATTTGGCGCAAAAATGGGAATCATAATTTATCATTTTGAGCCCCTCTCTTCCTTTAACAGCTTACCAGGCCCCACAAATTTACTTTAATTTATCATTTTGACCCCCTCAACGGTCATATTGCATTGTAACAGTCAAATAGTCAAATGGTTATATTTTTGGCTTTATAAAGTCTTCCATCTTCCTCACTTTTTGCATTGTACCCTCTTATTTTATTTTATTTTTTTGAATGTTAAGGAACTCACACATCCACACACTCACACACCCCCACATGAGCCTATAGGGCTCGAACCTCAGACCTCTCCCAATTTGGGGAGGAATGGAAATACTATTAGATCACAAGGTCATTGGTACCCTCTTATTTTCTCTCTTTGTTCATTTGGTCATGTCTGATAGTTATGGTAGTGGAGGTAGGGGATATATAATTAGCTAGGTACAAGAATGCCAAGTGTCTATGTGGGAATTTGGATATAGTGAAAATTACAGAGAATGACAAAAATCACAATACATGAAGATTATACTATGCTTGTGAATAAAAAAATATGCAAATTGTGGGGATGCTGTAATCCCATGATTGGTGAAGATCATGTATTGAATCATGAAGACCAAGCTGAAATTCTTGAAGAGATTGCAGAATTGAAAGCTAAAAGCAAGATAATATGCTCAAGGTTAAAAGCTCTTTAAATCGTCTAATGTGTCATTCAAACTCACTACATTTATATGTATTTTGTTATCAATTTATGCTTATTTTTTCAAATAAACATATGTAACTAGAGTAGCAAAAGTGTAAACAGTTCTTGAAATAAAATGTCAAAGCAGTTTATGGCAAATAAAGTACCAAAAAATATTCCAGCATCATGTAACTTTCCACTAGTTGATTAAAGTACCAAAAAATATAGTTACATCAAACATTGCCTGCAAATTACTCCCCACAAGAAAATTAAAGTACCAAAAAATATCTAACCAATTACATCATATCAGCCCAAAAAATACAATTGTGACTTCCTATGTGTCATGTACCAAAACTCATTCCTATGTGTGATTACCAAAAGTGTCTTTAACTAACCAAAAAATACAATTACTTCCTATTTTTTCTCTTCTCTATCATAAATCCTTCTTAGACAGTGTAATCCAACATTGCATGCCTAAATACTCTAACATTTTTTATTCAAATTTAATTTTCTGCCCTTTAACTCATTCATATACTTTTTCCTTTACTCTTTTTTTTCCCAAACTTCACTCTTAGACCTCTTTTTTGGCTTCTCACACACTTCCAAACTTGAGTTAGAATGGGACTCGTAATCAGATAACCCATCAACATTCATAGTTCCTCCATCACCTTCATTAAACTCCTCATCACCTAGGCAATATTTATGTCACCCCCTGCCCTCCAGTCTTGTTCTTCTTCTCTCATCTCCTCAACTCCATCATCTCTCTCAACATGTATCTTCCCCCCCCCCCCCCCCCCCCCCACATTACCCTTATATCCCTAAACATGTACTTTCTTCCCCACATTACCCTCATTGTTCTCATCACAATCAATCTCCTCTAAGGCTTCAACTTCACTTATCGTTAAGATAACACTTAATGCCTTTTACACCCACATGTTCATTAAACATCTCCATTACATGTTTGTCAGTTTCAATTAACATATTACCCTTTGAACCAGGTAACTCACAATACACTGTGTAAACAAATCCCAAACCCCCAGAGTAATCACTAAGAAATGCAGCATTAATATCTTCAAGAAAGTAAAAAATGCAATACTTATTAGGGTCTACTATCCTTATGCTAACACTGTTTTATTCAAAATGAACATGTATTTCATGGAGAAAAAAGGGTCTACCATCACTGTAAAATGTAAAAAAATAAAAAACATAAATACAAATCCATCAAATAATGCAACAAAAGTATAACATAAACAGATAAACTGTAAACATTAAGTTTTAATTTTCTATCCTAATTATGAAATTATAACAAAATCCCCAAATTAACAACCCTAATTTAGCAATTAACACCAAATCCCCAATTTTTCAAACCTAATTTTGCAATTAACATCAAATCCGCCTTGATTTAAAATGTTAAACCACCAAATCATAGCATGCATACCAAAACCCTAAATCATTTATATTACATGTAGCCAAAACAAAATTAAACAAAAAAATTAAACCCTAAACATGTTACTACGTGATAAAGATGAGTTTGACTTACCTGTTGGCGTATTCTTCAAACTCAGATGAACAAGCTAAGGAGAGAAATGTTGCGAATGAACCTAAATAGTGAACGACTTTAGATCTATGATTTTCTCTATTCGAAATGGCCTTCAAGTGTCAAACGAACGAACTTCATGTTTGCACGACGAACGAACAAGCTCCAGATCTAGGGTTTCGTTCAAGAGTTTGAAAAGTTTCAAGGGAGTTGAGAGAGACGGCTCATGGGAGTTTGAAAGGGTTTCATTATAAGGTTTGAAGAGTGTATATGATGAGATCCAGGGCTTGAAAGAATGAGGTTGAGTGAAATGGCGCGTGAATGTATACTATCCAGGGTTTGAAAGAATGAGGTTGAGATCTAGGGTTTGAAAGAGTGAGGTTGAGAGAAACGACGACTGAGTGTACGTAAATGTTTGAGAGTGTATCTGTGTGTATGTGTGAGGGTGTATATCTCTTCATATTAAGGATTAGTTATTACTTTGTGGGGTTCGTTTGGGTATCGAGTTAGGACTATCCTAGGATTAAATAGATTTAGGTAGTGTTTGGTTTAAGGGCAGTTTAGATATTTCACACTAAATTTGACTATCAAAAGTTGACATGGGGTGTAAATGAAGGTTCTCAAATGTGGGGGGTCTGATTGAAATAAAAGCATACCTCAGGGGGTTTAAATAAAATTAACCCTTAAAACGATAAATGAATAAAATAAAATAAATAAATAAACATTAGATATTAAATAAATTTGAATAAATAAAAAAATGGAAAATACTGAATTATTTTTTTAAGACGGTTTTAATATTTTTCAAAAAAACATTTGTAATATTTTTGTTGATTGTAGGCCCATTTTCTGCACCAGGTCCATCAGACAATGCAACATTGAATCAACATATATTAATAAGCCCAATATAAAACAAGGTCCAAAAATAGAAGCCCATTTCAGGATAAAAGTTCTTAAAAACTGACCGTTTCATTATACATAATAAAAACCGATATGGATGTTAATGTGGTAGTTTTAAAAAAATCTGTATTTAATGTAGAGATATTGTTTTAAATATGTTTAATACCCATTTATGAGGGTGAGATCAGATTCATGTATAAAAAGACTGAAAGGAAAAGAGAAAAGGATCCGAAATTTTTCCCATTCTTGTTGATTCTTCAAATATCTATTGTTATCTTGTCATTTATCTAATACATTGCTTCTGTTTAAATTACAAAAGTTACAATTCGTTCAGTGACTACGAACGGGTTTACAGTTATGTTAAACATATTTTATTAAACATATTTTCTGTTTTTTATTTTTTATTTTTAAAATAATCAATAATTAGTAAACATGATTTTACTTTTTGATTCCCTGCATGAATCGCCTTAGCATGCCAATTTTTTTAAACAAATTGCATGCTTTTGTTTAAGATTTATGATAAGCATAGCTATAATTGTAGGTTGGTGTACTTCCCTCAGTTGACAACCAGTACAAATATGACTCGGTGAAGCAATTAACAACAATGTTAAAGGAGAATAGGACAAAGATCTCAAATTTGGGATAAATTGTATTTGGAAATAAAATTTGAAGTTGTAGGGGTTCGCAAGATTTAGATGATATGAAGATAGTTTCTGCACAAGTTTGTCAGCCAAAATAACAATATAATCAGTCTTTATTACTTTTGATTCGCCGTACAGAGAAATGGAGGAAAAGATAGCAAGTCCAAATCATTGAGAAGTATTTTCTCTCTCTAGGATTTTCTCTCTCCTCGTCTCCGAAAAGTCCCCCCTCTTTGCAAGTGGGCACCTCTATTTATAGACGCGGCCGCTCAATAAAAGTCGCGGTTGGTATTGCCACGTCATCACCTGTTTCGCGACATGGTTCCGTCGCCCTCGCGGATTCACTTGCCACGTCAGCACCTGTCTCGCGACCTGGTTCCTGCGTACTTAATCCGTGATTTAAATACCTTGTACAGTATTATTCCACGCCTATGACTACGCAAAACGGATTCGCGTACTCTTATGCGTAACTAATACTGCACACCATAAATACCTTGCACAATATCATCCGCGAAACGAATTCGCGGATCATATTATGCACCAAACCCTGTTATCCGCGCCTGTTGCATCGCAGATCCGATTTATCCTTAGCCAAGGATGCCTTTATAGCTTTGCTGGGCCATAACCAATCATGCATGCCTTGGTTATGTTCCTGAATACTAGCGGCCTCTCTAAGGTATTTTTACTTAGGATGGTGTAAATAAGGTCGCGACCCACTACTTACTCATCCCAAGCATTTCCCTTAGATTCCGCATAGTACTCGCCACGCGAGCAGCATATAGGGTTATGAGTTACTGATGCGAGCTATAAAACACACCAGTTCCTCATACTTCCCTCTGTGTAATGCAAGCTCTCGCATAAAAAGAACCATATTTGGGCTAGTTCCCCAAGTAATCGATTACTTGGGCCAATCTCCCAAATCATCTTTTACTTGGGCCGGTTTCCCCAAATATACCAAACCTGGGCCATATCCCAAATAAATACAGGTTGGGCCATATCCCAGATAATTTAATCCTTGGGCCATTATCCCAATGAGTTATTTAGCGGTTATGTTATTTCGCGAATCGTTACTCTTTACATTTTTCCCCATTGCACTTTTGATACTTGGCCAAGTATTAAAAGTTCAATAACCTGTAGCCTCGCGAATTAAATCCCTGCTTCGAAACTGCTTTTCCCCGGTTTAAAGTGCAACAACCTTTGGCATTTCTCCTGCAGATTTATTTCCCCGGTTTCACTTCTCTTGATCCGCGAACATTTTTTCTTGGTCCTTTTCTGTTTTTCCCATAAATTTCGTGCACATGCTTATTTTACTTTCTCCGTACCTTTCTTATTTTTCGTAAATTATTATTATCCTCTGATCCGCGATATTTGAATCTGCGGCAACCTTGGCGCCGGTTCGGCTTCCGCGGTCATTAATGGCACCTTCTAGGTTTCCGGGCCCTTCCCCTATAAAAGTTGCTCTTGTCTATTTCATTTCACTTTTTTCTCTTGCCTTCATTTTTTCTGCTTTTACTGCTTCAAATCTTCTTAGTGTTATTTTTAATCCTCTATTTTCTTCGCGGTCTACTTTCTTTAACCTTTACTCCTTTTATTTTCAATCCTTTAGTTCAATGGCCAAATCCTCTACCCCCAAACTTTTAGTTCCTCCATCTGGGTCTATCCCTTCTGTTCCTCAACCAACAGAATGGAGAAAGGCCCCATTTTTTGAGAATTCCCATGATCAATTCTGGAGTTCCATTGAGAACCATCCTCCCGCGGGAGATATTGCGGATGAACCCATGTTTATTCATTCTGACGGTGAAGCACCCCTAGCCAATATCCCATCTTCCTCACTTCTTCGCCTCCTTATTGAAAGAGGTGATGTCCCATATTCTTTTATAGAATATGAAGCACATGTGTCACCTATTACCCACTGGAGGATGTGGTCCAGCCACATACTCAGTCAGGACAGGCACCGCGAGACTCTTAGGCAGACAGGTTTACTTGAGTCCATAGAACTCTTTTCGGACCTATCTGTTCGTCGAGACGCGGATGCACTCAATCTGTTGGTGTCGCGATGGAGCTCTTTCTCGCACACCTTTGTAACCTCTTGGGGGGAGTTTACCCCAACCCTAGAAGACGTGTACGTGCTGTTTAGGCTCCCTATTTTCGACTCGCGATCCCTATATACCCCAGCCTTCAGTGAGGCAGACCAAGTGATTCATTCTCACCTCCAGTCCTGCGCAGCTTATGCCGCGAAAAGAGGTAGTCGTTTCAAGGATGGTGCCATACTTGACGAGGTACCTTTAATAAAAAGTGCTAAGTTGAAGTACTCGAGTTGGTGTCATCACTTCTTCAGGGAGTATGAACCAAAACTTCCTCTTCTCCGCGGTCAAGACCGCGAATCGGTGCCTGGTCCAGAATTCAATGGTGACTTTGAGTTAGCTGGATTTTTAGCTTATTGGTTGGACCGCTACATTTTCCAGGGGCGTCCTGAAGATGGACCCAATAAACTAGTATTTTTGATGGCTTCTATAGCCTCGCGGGGTATAAGGCTTCCCTTAGCCCCCCTCTTTCTGGGTACCCTCTATTCTCAGTTGGACACTTTATCCAACGATTTTCTGAGGTCAGTTGGTAGATATGACATAAGCACCCATGTCCCCTGCCTTTTCCTTATGCTCTTTATCTTCGAAAGATTCCCAAAATATGCACCCAAGCCCCTTAGTTTTTCATCTTCAAACCCTGATTCCCCTACTCTCAGATCGCGATCCGCTCGCTGGTCCGGCCTTCTTTCCACCAAGCGACTTGAGGATTTCATTGACTTCAGTCGTAATTTCTCTTGGAGGCCTTATACAATGCCTTTAAATGGTATTTATTTTCCTTCTTTCTATCCCATGGAGGAATAAACCGCTTATGGTTATCAACACCATGAGGAGCTCATATTTGCCTCTTTTTCCTTTGGTTGCTGCTTGCCCGTTTTTGATGATTCCTTTTCGCGGACCACACCCTATAATCCTTCGCGAGTAGCCCGTCAACTGGGTTTTGAGCAAGCTATTTCGGTCTATGTTGCTCCTCAATCAGGTGATTCTCCTGACAGCTACGATGCGGCCCTGGTGAGGTACCGCGAGGAATATGAGAAAAAACATGAAGAATTCTCCTTTGCCATTTTTATTCCCGCGAGATCTCGAGCAGGATGCCGAACCGCGGCATATATTGATTTTTGGCTTCAAGTAACAACAGATTTTCAGACTTTTGTGATGGGTCCTCCTAGACCAATTGCCCCTGTAAAAATATTCATGGGAGACTCATCTCTGAAATTGCACAAGCCCCATGGTTCCCGCGGCTTTTATAGCAGGGTTTCCCTTCCAGCGCCTGTCGATCATGCAGGAACAAGTACTTCGAATCCGGTCAACAAGAAACAGAAAATTTTGAAGGAGAAAAAGGGTAAATCCAAAGCTCCTCCTGCGCCTAAACGGAAGCGTTCCGAGCGTGTCGAAGTCACCACCTCTATTCCGGTTCACGAGGAACCTATTTCTAAACGCTTGGTAATAAAGTTATAACTTAATACTTTATTCTTACTCACTGTTGTCAACTTTGTTTCTAATATATCTAAGATTACTTTATTTGTTTTCAGAAATCCG
Organism: Cornus suecica; assembly: GCA_963922005.1. NCBI lineage: Eukaryota > Viridiplantae > Streptophyta > Magnoliopsida > Cornales > Cornaceae > Cornus > Cornus suecica. Next base: position 8,395,684 of record OY998245.1, read on the forward strand.
CGAGATCGGTTGTCACATCGCCATCGCGACCTTATTCACCAATAGCCCCCTCAATAGTAGTTAATACTACGGATGACCCCCTCGACTATATCCCTTTGTCTCTGCGGAGAAGAGAGCACAGAGCCCAGATTTTAGAGGCTGCTGCTAATCATTCCTCCGAGGATGATGAGGTAGATATGATTCCCTTGATTCGCAGAAGGTCGAATCCTTCTACCTTGATCTCTCCTGACAGATTTGGAGTTGAACCTATTGCTTTTCAGTCACATCAAGATCAGGCTGAACCATCTTCGCGGATTGTAGAATTACCTAAAAACACAAGCTCCTTATTGGATACGGTTGCCAGGGTCGTGGAGGACATTCATGCTTCTGATCCCTTACTTTCATGTATTTCCTAACTTGTTTTAAATCTTCCTTTATCTTTCATACTTCTTGTGCCTTCATTATACTTATTATTTTATGTACCCATGTACAGCTCGCGGTCTTGGAACAGATGCAAATCAGGAAGCTGACCATTCTATTGATGACTCTGATCGCGAGATAGCTGATGTACTCTCAGACTTCCCTGATCAAGGAAAAGAGAATGCATCGTAAATATCTAAAGTTGCGAGGAATATTTTACTCTTAGATTCAGATGATGGGGATGATCTTCCCATTTCTTCCATTATCCGTAAGGATGCTCATCCATCTGTTACAACTTCATCCCACATTGACCAATCCGCGGTCCCGACAACAAATTTTGATGTTGCGGCTCAAATTGAGATTGCGAATATTCCGGACATACCTGAAACACATGACACCGTTCCTGACTCAGAAGTGGTCGTTGCAGCAGCAATTGACCCTGAAGCTTCTGGTTCTGATACGGATGCTCGGCATATGGAACCTATTGTTTGTGATATCGCTGCTGAGCTTGCTGCCACTCTCCAGGGTGGGTCCCAACTTCAAAGATCCCTTTTCGGGGGTTCTGAAACTGATATGGAATCTTCCATTGCCATGAATCAAACTGAGACCGCGAATGCTGGTAAAAACTAAAAAATTATACTGTTTTGGATCCGCGAATACAATTCTCCATGTAATATTGACTTCTTGATAATCCATAAGACTTCTTGATAATCCGTGAATACTGTTTTGCAGGTCAAACCAATAAGAGTCCTGATTCCTTATTTCCCAATTCCGCATTTGAGGATCCTGAAACTCTTCTCAACGAATTTCCCTCACCTCCAAACACTTTACAAAACCTGACATTTCCTAATTCTGATTCGTTTTTTCTTCCTATTCACCCTGATCAAACACATAACCAATCCTCCTTATCAGTGCAGCAAATTCAACCTCATCCCTCACAAACTCATACTTCCATTCCTGGTACCACATCCACGCCATATACACAAACCCCTCAGCCTTTACATACTCATACATCTGATCCTACTACCTCATCTGTGCCACAAACCCAACCACATCAATCCCTTCCCCAGGCTATTCCCGCGCCCTTGACTCTAAACCTTCAGCAGGATCAAGTCTACTGGCGCAACGTTTTATGTTATTCAGGCGATATGGCCATTTTGGATCGCGTTTTCAGTAGTCATCCCGAGACTTTTGCTACTATGGAGCTCTATGATCCCCTTCTCCAGCTTACATTTATGCATATAATCGCGGATACTTTTGCTTCGCTGACGACTACTTGCATCCGCGACCTTTCTCCCAACACCTTACCACTTTGTCGCGCCCGTATCAAGGATTGGAAGAATATGAAAATGAACGTGACCTGGTGGGAGGTTCATCTTGAAAAGGTTGAGCACCTATACGCGAAGTACTGTGCTGAGGTCAAAGCTTTTTCTGATTATCAAGCCAGTATATCAAAAGTGGAAGAGGCCCGTGCTATTTTAGCTGCTGCAGAGCAAGATGCGTTAAGACTTAAGGATGCCGCGGAACATACCATGCGTTCCCGCGAGTTACAGGAGGAGCATGAAAATTTCCATATTTCCTCTCCTGTTAGCCGCAATTTGTTCTGATTGCTTTCTCTTTTTGAGTGAATATGTATATTTATGATGTACTCAATACACATTCATAGATGCAATTTTATATACATTGTGCTGATATTTTTATCATTCGCCTCTTGTATTTTAAGATTGGTACAACTTGATCCATTTTACATTAAGAGGTCCAGTACTTTCGCGGGTAATTTCATGCTCCATTCTGTAGTACCCACTACTTCCTTCACTTACAATCACATACGGACCCTCCCATTTGGCTTCAAATTTTCTTACCCTTTGTCCTCTCATGATTGCTGGTACCACTTTCAGCACTCTGTCCCCTACCTTAAACCATCTGTATCGTACCTTTTTGTTGTAGTTTTTTGCTTGTTTCTGATTGTACTCTTTTTGATTTGTGAATGCTTCAGCCCTAGCCCCATCCAATCCTTCTATCTCCAATATTCTGTTCTCCAAACTGCTGCTGTATGCAAGCCTTTTAGCAGCCAATTCCAGTTCTGCAGGTAGCACAGCCTCTGCTCCATATACCAGTGCATAAGGGGTCATGTTTGTCGCGCTTCGGTATGCGGTTCGATGTGCCCATAGTGCTATTGGAAGCTCTTCTACCCATTTCTTCTGATTATCATGCACCATCCTGGACAGGATTCGAATTAGCGCTTTATTAGAGGCCTTAGCCTGTCCATTTCCTTTTGGATAGTAAGGCGTGGATTTGTGATGAATGACTGAGTATCTCCCCAACAAATCCGCGACTTTACTATTGACAAAAGGAGTCCCGTTATCCGACAGTACCTCCTTTGGTATCCCAAATCGACAGATGATGTTTTCCTTTATGAATCGCACCACATTGTCTGCTGTCGTTCTTCTTAATGGGATAGCTTCTACCCATTTTGTGAATAAATCAGTTGCTACTAAAATCCACACATGTCCCTGAGCCTGCGGCGTGATTGGTCCAATTATATCCAGCGCCCAAGTATGGAAAGGCCAGGGGGTTGCTAAGCTGTGTAATTCAGTTCCCGGAGCATGAATAAGATCCCCGTGTACCTGACATACGTGACATTTTCTGACAAAATCACTGCAGTCCCTTTCCATCGTTGGCCAGTAATACCCAGATGATAGGAGCTGTTGAAACATTTTTCTAGGTCCTTGGTGGCCAAACACATGAACCTGTTTCAATATTTCCCCCGCTTCTTCTTCGCTTACACACTTCATCAATTTTCCCTCAAAACTTTTGCGGAACAATTTTTCCTCTTGTAAGACAAATCGCGAGGCCAATTTTCTGAACCGCGGTTGATCTTTTTCCGGCAAAATCCCATCCTTCAAATAGTGCACATATTTGTCCCGTCAGTCTATCAAGTCTGCTATATTACCTTCACTCGCGGATGGATATGCATTACAGTTTTGACAGCTACTTTGTAACTTTACTGCCTCATCTTTCATACTTGGCCAAAAGAAGCCTTCTCGCTGCAAAACTCGGTAGAGACTGACGTCCGTTTGACCGCATATTTTCCAGTGAGCTTTCTGGAGCAGTTCCTTTATCTCGTCTATTGCTACGCATCTAGCCAAAATTCCTCCGGCCCTGTAATATAACACACCTTTTATAAGCTGGTATTCCCGTCTCAAGGCATTGTTATCGTTCTTCAGTAGAGCATGTACTATCTGTGCTCTCCAATCATGTTCTTTATACTCCTCTGATTCCTCTCTATTACTGATCACTGAGTCAGTTCTTCGTACTACTTGTACAGAAGACTTCATTCCTTGGAAATTTATTCGCGAACCCAATGTCGCTAGTGCATCCGATCGTCGGTTGCTTTCTAGCGGCTCATACGTAAAACTCACAGTCCCAAAGTCTTCTATTATCTGACGAATAAGGGTTCTGTAGGACACCAGATGAGGTTCTTTGACAACATACTCTCCTCTGACCTGCTTAATGACCAGCTTGGAATCTCCTTTAACATGAAGTACCCTTGCCCCCAGCTTTTGAGCCATCATCAATCCTAGCGCCAATCCTTCATACTCGGCAATGTTATTGGTACAAGGAAAGTCGAGCTTGTAGGCCATGACTATTTCATCTTTTGTTTCTTCATTTCTCAGTACGAAACCAGCTCCCCCTCCTTGTTCAGTGGATGAACCATCGAATTCTAAGGTGAATTCCGTGCCCTGTGCCATGCTCGCCATCCATATCTCCTCCATCTTGGGTTCAGCTCCTCCAGGAAATAAAGCTAGCAAATCTGACAAGGCTTGACTTTTTATTGCCTTTGGTCTAGAGCATGTGATCTCATATTCGGATAGTGCTAATAACCACCGGGCAGTTCTTCCACTGAGTATGGGCTTTGTGAGCAAATACCGTATGGGGTCACTTGTTGTGACCAGCTCTAATGGATGTGCCAGCAAATAGTGTCTAAACTTCTGGGCTGCGAATACTAAAGCGAGATAGTGCTTTTCCAATGATGTGAACCACGACTCTGGTTTTTTGAGTATCCGACTGATATAGTAAACAGGCTTTTCTTCCCCTTCATGTTCTTGGGCCAACAGAGCTCCCACGGATCTATTGGTGGAAGTGAGATACATTATCAATGGTTTTCCTGACTCGGGCGCTACCATTGTTTTTGGTGATGCCAAAATCTTTTTGATTTTCTCAAAAGCATCCTGCTGTTCTTCTCCCCAGCTATATTCAGATTTTTCTTTCAACAACGGCATGAGTGGGTGAGTTACTTCCGCCAGTGCCGGGATAAACCTCCTTAGATAAGATATTTTTCCCATAAAAGTTTTCAACATTTTGCGAGTTGCAGGTGGAGTCATTTCTAATACTGCATTAGCCTTTGTCGGGTCCATATCAATGCCATGCCGATGTACAACACACCCCAAGAACTTTCCTTCTGGTACTCCAAAGGCACATTTGAGGGGATTCATCTTCAGATTATACTCGCGACATCGATGCAGTACCTTTCGCAAATCTCCCACATGATCTTGTATGGCTCTGGATTTCACCACCAAATCGTCGACATAGTCCTCCACAGTTTTATGCATTAGGTCATGAAATATGGCTGTCATGGCACGCTGATACGTGGCGCCGACATTTTTAAGCCCAAATGGCATGACCGTATAATGAAAATTCCCCATGGGGGTGCGAAAAGCAGTTTTCTCAGCATCCTCCGGCGCCATCTTAATCTGATTGTACCCACTGAATCCGTCTATTAGTGAGAAAATCTCGTGCCCTGAGGTCGCATCTACCATAGTGTCAATGTTAGGAAGAGGGAAGTCATCTTTTGGGCAAGCCTTATTGAGATCACGATAGTCTACACATACGCGTATCTGCCCAGTCTTCTTCTTTACAGGAACAATGTTCGCGAGCCATGTCGGATGCTGAGTTGGCTTGATGAATCCTGCTTTCAGCAGTTTCTCTACTTCTGCCTTAATTTGTACCTCTAAATCGGGATGAAATATTCGTTGCTTTTGCTTCTTTGGTTCTGATGCGGGATTTACATGAAGGTGGTGGCTTACCAACCCAACATTGAGTCCCGGCATTTGATTATAGTCCCAAGCAAAGACATCCCGAAATTCTTTGAGCAATTCTATTAGAGCAATCTTAGTATCTTCAGGCATCCTACTGCTTATGAAGGTAGGTCGCGGATCCGTACCATCGCCTATGTCCACTTCACACAACCTATGCTCTGACCGCGGATCCGCTTTCAGCACCTTAGGGTCAGCTTCAAATTTTCTTTGTATGGTCTTATCTTTCCCGGGGCCAGTGCCAACATTGCAAGCTTCTGACCCCCAATCCCGTCATAATTTATACACTACTCGTCCATCGGGCTTTTTGACCCGTGACCAGCTCACCTCCTTATGCTTCCGTTTAACCGTACTAGTATTTTGCAGTTCGTTCCATTCTGGCAATGGTGTAGAAAAAACGCCGGGCCCATTTTCCTCACTGTATTCTGAGAAGTAGACTGCATCTGCAAAATGGGCCTCTGACGCGCAGAAAGGACTTTTGGATGCCTTTACGGTCATTATTCCTTCTCCCCAATTAGCTTTCATCACTTGGTGATAGGATGACGACACTACGCCATATGCATGCAGCCACGGTCTTCCCAGCAACAATTGATATGAGGGTTCCCCTTTTATGACATGAAATTTGGTGGGCCCCCTGATCTTCCCAATTTTGAGGTCCAATGTCGCGAATCCCATAGTGACCTGCTGATCTCCATTAAAATCAGTAACTGCAATAGTATGATTCACGATTTTTCCTTCGGGAAAATTGATCATTCGCAAAGTGGCTAGCGGGATCAAATTGACTGACGCTCCCCCATCTAAGAAAGCTCGTTTCATCTCTCGACCGTTTACAATGGCCGGTACATACAGGGGCCGATTATGGGGAAAAGGTGTTTGTCTGTCCTCTTCAGAAAATGTGATCTTACTGGAGGCCCTCTCATGCTGCGGAATTTCAATGGTATGATTGAGTGCGGCAACTATTTGCTCTTTCAAGAATTCCTTCACATGTTCCTGTATTAGGAGCTCATTGAAGAAGACATCTATCTTAGCATTCTCCCTTGCTTCATGTACTGGTGGGCAATCACACTTGGTGACATTGGCCATATCCTCAGTATTGTCTCTAGCGGTCACCACAGCCACATGTGCAGGGAAAGGCTCATGAACTACATTCTTTGCTACTTCCAAGTCTCCTGATGCTATTTTTCGATGCACCAAACTTCGAAACGCCCAACAGCCCATTAACGAATGCCGAACACTCCTGTGAAAGGGACAATAGTTATTCTTCATCTTTTCCTCTCTTGATGGCACCCTTTGTACTGGAGGTAGCGTTATGACATGATCTGCGACCCATTGATTTAGCAAAGCAATTGCCTCTTTTTTGCTGAAAGGTAAAGGGGATGGTTCAGATCTCCCAACGCGCTCCTCCCTAGGTTTTCCATTCTGCGTAGTTGCTACCATCGGTATCCGTCTAGTACTGATATTTGGTCGTGTCGGGAGAACCAAAACTTCTCCTAATCTTCGGGCATGATCAACAAGTGCAGAAAAAGTTTTGACCTCATGATTGACCAGATGCACTCTGTATTCCCGCAGCATCCCTTCTATACAAATTTTGATCAATTGCAGTTCGGAAATTGGTTCATGACATTGCAAAGAAGTCTCGCGAAACCTCCGGACATAAGCTGCTGCCTCCTCCCCAAAGCGTTGTCTTTGCCTTGTGAGCGAAATCATTGAGACTTCCTCATCAGCTTGAAAGAATTTGGTGTAGAATCTGAGCACCATATCCGTCCAGCTGGTCACTGAAGCCGGAGCGAGACCAGTATACCATGTATATGCCGTTCCAGTTAAAGACTTGGAGAATTCTCTGAGTTTTAAATATTCATTGTTTCTATGTGATCCCAGAGCATCCGCGAACCTGGCTATGTGCTCTTTTGCATTTTCCTTCTTGCCGTCGAATTGATGAAAGATCGGTGCCCCATAGTTTTCTGGATATGGCAAGGCCATAATACTAGGATGATATGGTGGGGCAATTTCCACTTCCTCTGTTTCAGATTTTTCATTCAGGATAGTTCGCAGTTGTTCCTTAGTGATGTATGACTCTTTCTCTAGGGGCTCAGCTCTTACTGATTCACGAAAAAACTCTTCTGCTGAGTCCTCCGGAAAAGTCTGATTATCCATCCTTAGTGATTCAACATTCTGTGGTGGAACACGCGAGGCCTCCATGAAGCGAAGTATGGCCTTTTGTGTTTCCTGGATGTTGAGAAGAGTTTGCAGTAGAACTGTTGGCAATTCTGCCGAATTCACTACTGGTTCTGCCATCGGAGGAGTTTCTGCCTGATTTGCACCAACATTTGCGCGACGTCGTTGTCTTCGTGCTGGTTGGGCTGGTTCCCCTCCTTGTGTCTGTGCTGCGGTTTCCTCTTCCATTTGTTCAGTATGCCGGGTTGGTGGTCGACCTCTCCGCCGAGGTTGACGAGGCTCCACTTGTGCAGAAGACATCTTCTCCCCAGTGAAGTCGCCTTTAATGTAGGGGTTCGCAAGATTTAGATGATATGAAGATAGTTTCTGCACAAGTTTGTCAGCCAAAATAACAATATAATCAGTCTTTATTACTTTTGATTCGCCGTACAGAGAAATGGAGGAAAATATAGCAAGTCCAAATCATTGAGAAGTACTTTCTCTATAGGATTTTCTCTCTTCTCGTCTCCGAAAAGTCCCCCCTCTTTGCAAGTGGGCACCTCTATTTATAGACGCGGCCACTCAATAAAAGTCGCGGTTGGTAGTGCTACGTCATCACCTGTTTCGCGACATGGTTCCGTCGCCCTCGCGGATTCACTTGCCACGTCAGCACCTGTCTCGCAACCTGGTTCCTGCGTACTTAATCCGTGATTTAAATACCTTGTACAGTATTATTCCACGCCCATGACTACGCAAAACGGATTCGCGTACTCTTATGCGTAACTAATACTGCACACCATAAATACCTTGCACAATATCATCCGCGAAACGAATTCGCGGATCATATTATGCACCAAACCCTGTGATCCGCGCCTGTTGCATCGCAGATCCGATTTATCCTTAGCCAAGGATGCCTTTATAGCTTTGTTGGGCCATAACCAATCATGCATGCCTTGGTTATGTTCCTGAATACTAGCGGCCTCTCTAAGGTATTTTTACTTAGGATGGTGTAAATAAGGTCGCGACCCACTACTTACTCATCCCAAGCATTTCCCTTAGATTTCGCATAGTACTCGCCACGCGAGCAGCATATAGGGTTATGAGTTACTGATGCGAGCTATAAAACACACCAGTTCCTCATACTTCCCTCTGTGTAATGCAAGCTCTCGCGTAAAAAGAACCATATTTGGGCTAGTTCCCCAAGTAATCGATTACTTGGGCCAATCTCCCAAATCATCTTTTAATTGGGCCGGTTTCCCCAAATATACCAAACCTGGGCCATATCCCAAATAAATACAGGTTGGGCCATATCCCAGATAATTTAATCCTTGGGCCATTATCCCAATGAGTTATTTAGCCGTTATGTTATTTCGCGAATCGTTACTCTTTACAGAAGTTTATGAATAAGTAGCATAGTTCGTTTCTTCACAATATATAATTGAAAATACCATTTTTGAACTTACCCGAAAAAAAATACTAGGCTTCTTGGATTAAAACATTCGGCCCTAGATTTTGAACGCTAGCTGGTGCATGTATTTACACGAGGACGTGTGAACGTGACGAAAATATTTTTTCATCAATTCTCAGAATGTGATTGATCCTAAAATTGTTAATTATGATAGAAAAATGTGGCCTAATCTAAAGGATAAAAAAAATCGCCTTAAATATGGTACAAAATATTAAACATCACCGTGTACTTCGAACAAAGACTGATTGAACCTTTGAATGTCATATTTAAAGATCAATTCCCATTGATTAAAACGTTATTTTTAATTATTTTTTTTCGTCAGTTTATAACTTTTGACTGGATGTATAAATATGTTGCCCAATCAGAATAATAATGTAACTTTTAAACAACATTCTTCTTCGACTAAATAACACAGAATACATGTGTAGTCCATGGATAATAATGTAAGTTTGCACGATTCTTCATGTGACTCATGCCTCTATTACCCTTTAAATTTAATTTAATTTGTTTTATTTGTCTATCTATCTGTTTATTTATTTATTGAAAAGTTTAAGTAAAAGCTCATACGTCCTAGAGACACTTGAATTTCCAACTTCTGGTTTTTTTTCAAGAGAAAATAAATTGAATAATGTCGATCGACTCACCTTATTGACAAGAAATATCAATTTTTCTTTTTTCCCCCTCAACAGATAAAGCGTATATGTCATTTTGAGTTTTATGTCCATTTTATAGCTGATAGATATAGATAAAGACAGTTTTGAGGCAGATCAACTACCACAATTAATATTCATTTAGTTGAAAAACTATATATTACTATAACAATAGAAATATGAACAGTGATAGTTATAATAAATCCCTTTCTCCTCTCCCTCAATGATTGTTTTATCTTGGAACACTAGGGTCTTAATAGCCCTGATAAGCACCATGAATTTAAAAAGATGGTTATCTCCTTGAATATTAATATTTTATGTCTTATTGAAACAAAAATTAAGAGAAACTCCTTCACTGATTTTGTTGACTTGGGAAGATTAATTGTTTGTTGGAACCCTTTTAAACTTACTGTTATGAAACTTGGTGAGGCTCATCAGTATATGCACTGTCACATTACTATGAATGATAACTCCTTCACTGGTGTGGGTTCTTTTGTTTATGGGGACAATGATTTGATCCCTAGAAGGCAGCTTTGGAATGAGCTCTATGAAAAGTCTATTAGTTATGAGAATCATCCTTGGTTTGTTGTTTAAGATTTCAATGCTCTTCTCATGAGAGGATGGGAGGATCTAACAAATGGAATGGTGGCATGAGAGAGTGTGGCACTTGGCTTGATTTTGCAGGCCTTTTTGATCTCCCCTTTGCTGGAATGAAGTTCACATGGAATAATGGCAGTGTGCATAGAAAGCTTGACAGATGTCTGTTGAACTCTACATAGCTTGAAGCTTTCCCTTCCACTGATGTTTTTTTTGGTCCTCCTGTTTTTTCAGATCATGCTAGCATTCAATTGAAGATCAATACTGTTACTAGGATTAAAAGGGGAACTTTTAAATTCAATAACTACCTGACTTCAAATGATTTATTTATCCCTGTGGTGACTCATGCTTGGAATATGAGAGTGAAATGTACTAAGATGTTCTCAGTGGTGAAAAGGCTCAAGATGGTGAAACAAGGTCTTAAGAAACTTAATACTAATGACTATAGGAACCTCATAAACAACATTGGTGAAGCTAGAAGGAAGCTCATGAACATTCAGCAGCTGGTTGATTTATCCCCTATGGATAAGGATCTTAAAAAGGTTGAGAAAGATTGTTTGAGAAATTACTCCAGTCTAGCTCATGCTGAAGAGATAGCAACTAGACAAAGATCCATAATTTAGTGGCTGAAACTAAGGGACCAGAACACTAAGTACTTTTATAAAATAGCTAAACAGAGGAAAGTGCTCAATAGTATCAATTCTTTGACCCAAGAGGATGGCTTCAGGATTGAGGACCCTGAGCTCATCAATGCTAAAGTTATAAACTATTTCACCTCCCTTTTTTCTAAGGATCATGAGGATAGAGTTTCAGCTGATTTGAGTGAGTTCATTGCAAATCCCCTATCAAATGCTCATGCTGAAGAGAGGTGTCTCCCTATCACTGCTGAAGAAATCCAAAAGACTTTTTTCTCTTTTAAAGATGACAAGGCTCCAGGCCCGGATGACGTAAATGCTCACTTCTTCAAATCTGCTTGGGGTGTGACTGGGAAGGATGTGATTGAAGCTATAGGAAATTTCTTCACCACTGGTAAACTTCTAAAAGAGGTTAATGCCACTTCTATTACCCTCATTCCTAAGATTTTAAACCCTTGTAAAATGAGTGACTATATACCAATTTCAGTGTGCAACACCATTTACATGTATATTTCAAAGATTCTGGCTAATAGAATCAAGCCCTTTCTGTCTCAATGCATTAACCCTAACCAAACAACTTTCATTCAGGATAGGTGCATTTCATAGAATGTTCTCTTGGCTCAGGAGGTGATGTTCCAGTATCATAAGAACTCTAAGGTTGCTAATGCCACTATGAAAATTGACATCAGGAAAGCTTATGATACTTTGTCTTGGGATTTCCTTCAAGATGTGTTGAGAGGTTTTGGTTTTCATGACACAATGGTTAGATGGATCATGGAATGTGTTTCAAGTCCCATGTTTTCCATTTCTATGAATGGTGGGATGGAAGGATATTTTAAAAGTGAGAGGGGGCTGAGACAAGGTGACTCTCTCTCCCCTTATTTATTTTTGCTTGCTATGGAGGTGTTGTCTGGGTCTCTGAACAAATTATACCTTCACCCTCGATTCAAGTTTCACTGGAGATTCAAGAACCTTAAGCTGAACAACATCCTTTTTGCTGATGATATCATGGTGATTAGTGCTAGTGACCTAGTCTTTATCAATCTCATTATTCAAACTATTAAGAATTTTAGTTCTTGGTCAGGCCTTATTCTTAATACTTCCAAATCCTCCCTTTTTGTGTCTGGCATTGGAGAGATTCAAATAAACCAGTTCTTCAGCATCGCTGATTTCTCCTTGGGCCAGCTCCCCATCACTTACCTAGGAGTTCCTCTTGTCACCACTAGACTAAAGGTTGTTGATTGCATTTCTTTAGTGGAGAAAATTTCTAAAATAATTAACAGTTGGAGTAGTAAATGTATGTCCTTTGCTGGTCGTTTACCACTACTAGCAGTTGTTGTGTTCTATATCCAGGTTTATTGGGCTTCGGCTTTCATTTTACCTAAAGTAGTGTTGAAGCAACATGATACTCTGATGAGAAGCTTCCTTTGGAAAGGGACTGATACTTTTAAAGAAGGATGGAAAGTGGCTTGAGATAAGATCTACTACCCCAAAGATGAAGGTGGTCTAGGTTTGAAGAACCTTGTGGAGTGGAGTCAAGCTGCCATGGGGAAGCATTTATGGAGATTAGTGAATCCTGACAACAAAAGCTCGTGGTCTAAGTGGATCAAAGCTGAAGTACTTAAAGGAAATCATTTCTGGCACATGGAGAATCCCCAAGCCTGCTCTTGGACCTGGAAAAAGATTTCGAGGCTGAGACAGAGGTTCAAAGGGTTGGTTCATTTCAAAATTGGTGATGGCAGACAAGTTTCTTTGTGGTATGACCCATAGGTTTATAAGCTCTCCATTGCTGAGGTGTGGGGAGATAGGTGCATAGTGACTTCAGGCATAGGAATAAATGCTAGAGTCAGTGCTATTATTCAAGGTGAGGGATGGAGATGGACTAGAACAAATGCTACTGCCCTCTCTCAGCTCATGGATGACATCCAAGGCACTCAAAGATTTCAAGAACATGACAGGTTGATTTGGCTCCCTTTTATGGGAAAGTTTAGTATCCACTCTGCTTGGGAGGTGTTGAGACCTAGAAGAAACAAGGTTGCACGGGGCAAGAGTGTATGGTTTAAATGAGCTATCCCAAGACATTCTTTCTTTTTATGGCTTGTGACTCAAGATAGGATTTTCACTCAAGACAAACTCATCCTTATGGGGCTGTTGGACCATGTTGCATGCAAGTTCTGTGGCTCCTTTGAAGAGTCCAGAAACCTTCTCTTCTTTGCATGTCCTGAATCTTCTAAAGTGTGGAAGTTTATATGTGATCATGGAGGCTTTGTCTGGCCTTCTACCTCTTGGGAAGAGACCCTTAACTGGTGCAATATCAATTTTACAAGAAACAACTTGCAACATACGTTTGCTAGATGGTGTTTGGGTGCAACTGTGTATACTCTTTGGATTGAGAGGAACTATAGGTTCTATGCACAGGAGTACAGGCCTATGTGGAGCATTCAGAAAGAGATCCTCAACACAATCATATGCAGAGGGGTTTCTCTCCAAAATGTTAAGAGAACAGAGCTCAATGTCAAAACAACTTGTAATAATGAAAATTAATAAGCCCAATCCTGATTTTGTTAGGCCCAATGTTAGTCAAGCCCATATGAATGTGAATGATTAAATAGTCCATGATCTAAGGCCCTTGTAATAGGCCCATCAGGGTTGAACCACTCCCTAAAAAATAGGGATTAACAGCCCACTACCAATAGGTGGTGGGTAGTTAGTAACAAACTGGGTCATGACCCCATAAAAGGAGATGCACGACCCTATGAAATAAAGGGAGAAAATAGCTCTTGAAATGTATATATAAGGCCATTAGAGCCCAAATAAAGGTATCTTTTGATGTAAGCATATTTTTGTTACTTACATTTAGCGCCGTCTGTGGGAAACTTCGAAATAGTTATCCACTTGCAACAATCTCATTTATTTTCTATCAAACATGGTGTCCACACGGTCAACGAACAATGAAGTTAGGTTCAAAGAAGTCAAGAGGAGGTTGGAAGCTGTGGAGCAGAGAAATGCAGCCCTCGAGCAACGAAATGCTGAGCTACTCCATTGGGTGGCTCAGGGTCCTTTTCCTCTTCAAAATTCTAATCCAGCAGAGTGCACAGATGAGCCAGAGCCCTCCAACTCCCATCACGAGCAAGACGTATCAACCGCCCGGAGGGATAAAGTGCTGAGGGAAGAGGAAGAATCCTCTCATCCCATAACAAGGGAAATGCCAGCAATGCATGCCCCGACCCTGAACGACTTGCATGAAATGGCTGCTAAAATACAGAGGGACGTGATGAAAGATTTGAAATTGCAGATGCCTGATGATCTGGCCATCCATGCGACAACAGATATGACCCAATCCCCATTCACAGAAGAAATAGAGGCAGCATAATTCCCGAAGAAGTTTGTACTACCAACTTTTGCACTCTATGATGGTACGAAAGATCCACTTGACCATATCTATCAGGTGCAAACAAAATGACTGTTTATGGGAGGAACCAGGCACTCCTGTGCAAAGTCTTTTCAACCAGTTTGACGGAGGCATCACTCTTGTGGTTCAGGAAGCAGACTCCCGGATCCATCAACAGCTGGAATGACCTCTGCAGACGCTTCATCGGTCAGTACTCCAGCAATCGGAGGTAGAGAAAAACGATATCAAGTCTTTTCACCATGACCCAAGAAAAGGGGGAGAGCCTCAAAAGTTTCTTATCCAGATTCAATGTGGAAATGTCTTCTATTGATGACTGCGACCAATTGTCAGCAGTAGAAGCATTCCGTATGGCGATCATCCCTGGCACAAAATTCCACTCTTCACTAGTAAAATGGCCCCCTGTCAACATCGGTGAGCTCAACTCCAGGGCACAAGGGTATCTTATAATAGAAAAAGAAGAAGCAGTCAGATAGAGGAGAGCCTCACTGGTAACGGTAGAGGCAAGATCCAAGGAAATGATGAAGGACCAGAGGCCTCAACGACCCGATCCACCACGACAAACTTCATCATCCATAAAATTTAGACAATCGTCAACGAATGGAAGAAAGAACCACTCCGCTCAAAACCAGTCTTGGAAAGCTCTTCCAAGAAAACAAAAACAAATGAATTTTCAGACCACCTTCACCAATCAGACAACCGATGGAGTTAAGGGACATGACCAATCACTGTACCTTTCACAGTGAGTATGGCCATCATACGAATGACTGCAGAAATCTCCGAAGGTAGGTCGAGGCAATGATCGCCAAATGGGAGCTTGCAGATTACATAATGAAGGATCAGCCAAGACCGGACAAATCGTACAGGACACGGCAAAATAACACTACACCCGGACAACCAGTGAGGGTCATCCATATGGTCCAAGGGGGTGAAGAGTTATTGGAGGACGAAGGAAGCATAAGGTCAAAGCTAAGAAAAACACACAAGCTCAGGCGGATCGGCGAAATTTTCCAAACGACCCTCATCCTAGGAGAATCAAGAATTATGTTTTCAAAAGCCGATATGCAGAATATTCAGACGCCCCACGAAGATCCTTTGGTAATCACTCTTCTGGTAGCTAATTGTCTCATCAAATGTGTAATGATTGATCCAGGTGGCAGTACCAACATCATGACGAAGTGGGCCTTCAACAAAATCGGAGTTGATGTGTCACAGCTATGCCCGACTCGGACGCCTCTGGCCGGTTTTGATGGACGACACGTTGAGCCAATAGGTGTAGTCCACTTGTCAGTGTCAGCGGCATGCCGAACCCTGAAAGAAGATTTTGTCGTGGTGGACGTCAAGCCATCGTACCATCTCCTGATGGGACGAGGGTGGATCCATCGGATGCAAGGTGTTCCTTCGACACTCCATCAGGTTATGCGATGCCTCGATCCAAATGGAGTGGATGTGACAGATATCCCTGGAGACCAGGTAGTAGTGAAGGAGTGCTACTCAGTATCAATGAAGGATCTTAATCCAAAAAACAAACAAGTGTTGGAAGCACCAGAAGAGTCCCTGTACAACGAGAAATAACAATTACAGTCAGACCCTTCCTCAGAGGGTCAGGAGACTCAGGCAACCACAGAGCCCCTAGAAGAGGTGAATGTTAGTTGGACGAACCACACCATAATCACGTTTATCAGCTCATACCTCCAGAAAGAAAAAAAAGGATGAGTTGATTCACTTCCTCCAGATGAATTCAGACGTGTTCGCATGGTCTCATCTTGATATGCCAGGCATAGATCCCACGGTCGCTCAGCATAACTTAAATGTTGATCCCGATATAAGACCGGTGAGGCAGAAGCAGAGGAGGTTCGGGGTAGAAAGGAACCAGATCATATCCGAGGAGGTGGGAAAACTGCTAAAAGCTAGATTCATAATGGAAGTGAAGTATCCATCATGGTTGTCAAACGTGGTGGTAGTCAGAAAGAATAACAGAAAATGGAGGGTATGTTTGGACTTCACCAACTTAAATTAGGCCTGCCCGAAGGATTGCTTTCCCCTACCGAAAATCGATCAGATGGTAGATGCCACTTCGGGATATGAATGACTCTCTTTTCTTGATGCATACTCTGGCTACAACCAGATCCCGATGAGTCAGGCTGATGAGGAAAAAACAGCCTTCATTACCGAGGAAGGTACGTACTGCTACAGAGTAATGCCTTTCGGACTTAAAAATGCAGGAGCCACCTACCAAAGGCTTGTCAGAAGGATATTCAAAGGACAAATGGGGAAAACGGTTGAGGCCTACATAGATGACACGGTGGTAAAAAGCAGAAGGAAAGACGACCATCTCAAGCACCTGTAAGAAGTGTTCGATGCGCTCCGAAAGTACGGGATGAAGATCAACTCGGCTAAGTGCTCGTTCGGAGTCTCATTCGGGCAGTTCCTTGGGCATATCGTCAATCGAACAGGAATTGAGGCCAGCCCATCGCAGGTCAAGGCTCTGATAAGCTGTGAAGAGCCAAAAACGCAAAAGGAGGTCCAGATTCTAACAGGAAGGGTAGCCGCGCTGAGTAGGTTCGTATCCCGACTGACGGACCGATGCAGACCATTTTTTCAGGCAATTAGAGGCGGAAAAAGGAGCATATGGGGAACGGAACAGGCCGAGGCTCTTTAGAAATTGAAGTAATATCTCCAAAATCCACCAATCCTCGCCTCACCAAATCCAGGAGAACCACTACACCTGTACCTTGCCATATCAGCAGCCTCAACCAGCGCAACGCTTGTAAGAGATAACAAAAAATGCCAGAAGCCAGTCTTCTTCAGCAGCAAGTCCCTATCTGATGCAGAAACCAGATATACTATGGCGGAACGAGTTGTTGTTTCTCTAATCAATGCGAAGAGACGCCTGAGACACTACTTTGAAACCCATCCAATCGTAGTACCAACCACCATGCCTATAAGAGCCATCATATCCAAACAAGATCTGATGGGAAGAATAACCAGATGGGCGTTAGAACTCGGGACATTTGACATGACATATGTACCACGAACAGCCATAAAAGGTCAGGCCTTAGCTTACTTTCTCCTAGAAGCAGAGCCAGAGTCAATCCTATAGGACCTGGATGAGCCCGAATGGACGCTCTATGTAGACGGATCAGTTGGTTCAACAGGTTCGGGAATTGGGCTTGAAATTATAACACCAGATGGAACCCAAATCCAACAATCAGTCCGTCTGGAGTTTTCTGCCACCAATAACGAAGCTGAATACGAGGCACTCCTGGCTGGGCTACGGCTAGCTCAGAGCCTCTGTATTAGAAGGCTCCATATTTTCAATGACTCACAACTTGTGGTGAAACAAGTTCAAGGCGAGTACGAAGCGGGGCAAAAGTTGCAGCCCTATAAGAAGCTGGCTCAGATGGAGCTGGACAGATTGGAGCAGTACACCCTCAGTCAAATCCCCAGGGAGGAAAATGAAAATGCAGACCGACTGGCTAACATGGCTTCAGTCAATGATAAAGATCTTACTAGAGTCGCCCCGATCGACTATCTTGATGTCCCGAGCATCCACCAGCCAAACATCGTGTGCGTAATACCTTGGGAGCTGAGTTGGATGGATCCCATAGCAGAATACCTCAAGAACGACACACTTCCTGAGGATAAAGCAGAAGCTTGGAAAATTCGTACGAAATCAACCAGATATGCCTTGCTACAAGGCCAGCTTTATAGAAGATCTTTTGGGGGTCCATACCTTCGGTGCCTCACACCTTCAGAGGCATCATCCATAATGAAGGAAATCCATAAAGGATCATGCAGAAATCACTCGGGGGGACGAGCACTGGCCCACAAAGTCCTAAGCCAAGGATATTTTTGGCCTTACCTTTCCCAAGATACCGAAGCTTATGTTAGAAGATGCAGAAAATGTTAGTTCCATGGAGACTTCATCCATCCGCCACCAGAACTGCTAAACCCCATCTTCAGCCCGTACCCATTTGCGCAATGGGGGATCGATGCAGTTGGACCACTGCTCTCAGATCAGTAAATCAAGCACTGATAGCAACTGATTATTTCACAAAGTGGGTTGAGGCAGAATCTTACTCCACCATCACTCACAGACAAGTAATCACGTTCATATGGACCAATATCATCTGCAAATTCGGAGTGCTGAGGGTGATAGTGATCGACAACGGAACGAATCTGGATAATCAGTGGACCAGACAATTATGTAGTGAACACGGAATTTAGCTAAGAACTTTATCGGTCGCATACCCCCAAGGAAATGGCCAGGTCAAAAGGTTTAACAGAACCATATTGAATACCCTGAAGAAGAAGTTAGAAGACCATAAAGGAGTATGGACAGACAAGCTCCCAGAAGTACTATGGTCTTACAGAACAACATCAAGAATCCCAACAGGAGAAACACCATTCTCGATGGCATATGGGACAGAAACAGTCATTCCAACAGAGCAAATAGTGTCGACAGCCAGAATAGAACTGTATCATGAGGAACTGAACAACCAACAACTGGTTGATAGACTAGATCTGCTCGAAGAAAGACGAGACGAAGCCACCATCAGGCTGGCAGCCTACCACCAGAGGGTAAAGAACGCCTTCAACAAAAAAGTCAAAAGGCGGGAATTCCAGGTGGGTGATATGGTATTAAGAAACAAGATCGGGTTAATCGGTAAGCTCAGGGAGAATTGGGAAGGATCATACACAGTCACAGAGGTCATAGGACATGGGGCTTATCGCCTCAGGAATAATGACGGCCATATGGAACCCAATTCACAGAATGCCTCACGACTGAAGAGGTAATATCCTTGACGTTCATTTTTGGTTTTAGAATAATGAAGCATAGGCATCTGAGCCTAGTTCTATTGATATGTTTTAAAATTTCCTGTTATTCTGAATCAGTCAAATGTTGTTATCTTGGTAATTTCTTGATTATAATAAAAGATGGTCATCCTTCTTGCAATCAAGTAGCCTGATTCATAAATAATTTCCTAAAGTAGTGAGATGACAGAGGCTTATAAGCCTGACTCATTCTTTCAGATGAATGAAATTTAAAATAATTTCCTAAGTAGTGAGATGACAGAGGCTTATAAACCCGACTCACTATTTCAGATGAATGAAATTTAAAATAATATCCTAAATAGTGAGATGCCAGAGGCTTATAAGCCTGACTCACTCTTTCAGAGGAATGAAATTTAAAATAATTTCCCAAGTAATGGGATGACAGAGGCTTATAAAGTCTGACTCACTCTTTCAGATGAATGAAATTTAAAATAATTTCCCAAGTCGTGGGATGACAGAGGCTTATCAGTCTGACTCACTCTTTCAGGGGAATGAAATTTAAAATAATTTCCCAAGTAGTGAAACGCCAGAGGCTTATAAGCCTGAAGTAGTGAGATGACAGAGACTAATAAGCCTGACTCATAATTAAAAAATAAAAATAAAATAAAATAAAAATAAAAGTAAAGTATTAAAAGTAGAGGCAAACAGTGCATATTCCATTAATAAACAAAATCGCTGCCTTGTATCACATAATTGCCCGAAGGGCATAGTACAAAGTACAACATTACAAAAATGAGTAGAAAAACCTAAGAATGGCTTGGACCGCTGAAGTCCTTCCCTAGGGAATCTACATGTGTGGTCGGAGGGAAGAACTCTATAGAGGAGTTGAGAGGGTCAGCAGGAAGATAGCCTTTGAGGAATTCAGTGAAAAGGTTCTGAGCGTAGCTAAGTTCGGGGCTGGCATATAGCTTCTGAACCCCTAACTGTTTATCCATCGCATCAGGATCCTTAACCTTCCTCCTCGCAGGATCCTTCTCTCCAGTAATAAAGCCCTTCCGCCAGAATTCATCAGCCACTATCATATTCATCATTGAATAGTGCTGGTGCATGTCTAGCCCACCCTTCTTGTACATCTCCATAGCAGACTGGGAGATGCCGAACTGGTGTTGAAGAGTCTCATGATCTGATGGAAGCTTCTCATTTTCACTAGATAGCTTAGCATTCAGCTCTTTTGCCTGAGCAAGTTCTTCTTCCAACTCAGCAACTCTGGAAGGAAGGTCCCCCAGCTGAGCCTTCAGCTCCTTCTCTTTATCATCCCTCTCATCCAATTCATTCTTGAGGCGCTTGACTTCCTTTGCATCTGCCTTGTGAGCAAGGCACAATGCATTGACGCTGAAGAGAGCCTGAAAGAAAATTTTAAGGCAAAGTGGATCAGCATTAAATATGAGAGCAAGAATAAACATGAAATAGAACAGATACATACCCCCAGTAACAACCCCGGAGTTCGATCCACAATGCGGTCGGGGTCGGCCTCACTCTGCATCTCAAGCTCCTCCGGCGTCCAAAGCCCCTTTGCCCGAGTCATCATGGCGGACATTGATGTAAGGCTGGAGGAGGACTAGTCAGAGGAAGCAGAACTTTTGTCCTTACCCTTGTGCTTCCTTTTCTTGCTGGGTCTTTCTTCCCCCACTGTTCGGGTTCAGGCAGACGAAGGATGTAGCAGTTCGGGGATGGTGGTCTGCACAAGTGTAGACCCAGCAGTATCGCCCACCACAGCAACAGTCATAGTATGTTGTTCGAGATTTGGAGGCACTTCCTCTTGTCCTGCTGGAGACGCAGCTATCTCCTCTATCTCGTCATCATCATCCTCAATTACTGGTCTGATCGGATCCATCGTAATCTTGTACTTGGCTCCTAACCTTGATATACCTTGCAAATTGGCAGGAGTAAGCAGGTCAACACATGACTTACGGTCCGACCAGACCTTAGACTTCAACATAGAAAAACGGGCCTCTACATCCTCAGCCACAATGTCTGTATCAGCATAACCTAAAGACTTATACAAAAAATCTGCTCTGAGCTGATCACACCCAAAGTAGAGGCACGACTCCTTATGGATAAAATAAAAAGGAAGAAGGGCCAGACGCTTGAAGACACTCGGGATCGGCCATTTTCTAGAGTATGGGTAAAACCAAGCCCCCTTCACTAGAACCATCTTCTCCTTCCAATACTTCTCCATCTTTTCAGTCCCATGGCAGATCGCCCGACCCTTGCAAGGGTAAAAGTTGTACCTCCCTTCACAATCCTTCAAGTCCACAATTTTATAGCAGAGGAGAAGATCCGCCAGACCCAAGGACAACTTATTTTCTCTGTTTATCAGGATCAGAATTGAAATTATCCGAAGGAAATTTGGGTTGACTTGCAGAGGGGCTATTCCTAAGGTGAAAAAAATGAAGTGAAAAAGAGGGTGAAGAGGGAATCGAAACATCTTTATCTGAAGAGCCGACAATAGCACTTCATCCGGACCCACTCCATCGCCCATCCTGAAATCATGAGAAGGATCATATTCCATCAGGATCACCTCTTTTGGGATCTTACAATCCCTCCTTAGACTTTCTTTTGTGAGCTTCAAGAGGCTCAGCTATGAATGGGACTGACTCAGTAGAAGCTTCAGTCGAGACGCCCTCAGGAACATCAGTCCCTACAAGATTAATTGGAACGGTAACCCCAACGGGCATAGTATCTAGAGCAGTTGCCCGATTATTCACCCCAGAAATAATAGTTCCCTCCTGATTGTTCGATAGAAAAACTCCCAAGCCAGATGGGTTCAGACGGCTAGGTATGAGCAAAGAAGGAGGTGGAGAGGATGAAGAAGATGGGTTCGCAGAAGGGGGGCTGGGAACATCAGATCCCCCATGTTCCTGAGGAATCATCTCTTCGGTCGATCTAGTGGCACTACTATCAGACATGATGAAAAGTAAATCACAACTTACACAAAGAGAACCGACGAGAAGAAAGAAGAACCTCCGGCGACCAAAATACGATCAACGGCCAAAGCTTGAGCACTGCTAAGGATTGCTTACAAGATTTAAAAAGATAAGAGTAAAAAATGAAGCCATACAAGGGTTTATATACACCCGGACATGCCAACAACCATCATTAAATGGCCGAAGAGGTGCGTCGATTCCCAATACCTCAAATACACTGAATAGCGAACCAACAACCGCTTTTGTGAATCTTGAAAACCACATGCCTCCTCGCAATGATGACGCTGACGTCATCATGAACGGCTATAAGCAATCACTCCAATTGAATTCGGGTCAAGCCCATGGACCAGTGTGCCAGACCCGAATAGGGCTAGTGTAATAATCAAAATTAATAAGCCCAATCCTGATTTTGTTAGGCCCAATGTTAGCCAAGTCCATATGTATGTGAATGATTAAATATTCCATGGTCTAAGGCCCTTGTAATAGGTCCATCAGGGTTGAACCACTCCTTTAAAAATAGGGATTAACAGCCCACTACCAAAAGGTGGTAGGTAGTTAGTAACAAACTGGGTCATGACCCCATAAAAGGAGATGCATGACCCTACGAAATAAAGGGAGAAAATAGCTCTTGAAATGTATATATAAGGCCATTAGAGCCCAAATAAAGGTATCTTATGTAAGCATATTTTTGTTACTTACACAGTTGAAGCTTGGACCCTTCCCGAGTCTATTTTTGCTTAGTTTCTGGTTTGCTTGGTACACTAAGGACTTTGGTGCTAGTGCAGAGCCTGGTTTGATTTTGATCTCTAAGTCTTCTGCGTCTAGGACTGAGTTTTCTTTGATGATCTATGTGTTGTATTGCTTGGGCAAGTTTTTGCTAGTGAACTTGTTTTCTTTGATGATCTATGTGTTGTATTGCTTGGGCAAGTTTTTGCTAGTGAACTTGTATTGGTGGTCTAAGCATGTGGTTGTATTTTGTGTAGACTGCGCTCCTGTGGTGGGTTTGGGGTTTTTTTAGAGCCCTTTTGTAAGGCTCATCTCTTTTGCTAAGAGTTTCAGTCCTTTTTTCTATACAATGCTTATTTTTTCAAAAAAAAAAAAAGAAGGGATAAGGATGATATGAAATAGTGAGAAGACAAAACCTCAATCAATACAAAACGATATAAAGAGCTTAGATACACATATGGATCTTGCCAATCCTTGTCGATCTAATGTACATACATAACATAATTATGACTTGATACATATTATTCTCAAAAAAAAAAAAAAAAAAGTTCTGCATGCATAGAGAAAAACACAACATCCAAACAACAATATTTGTGAACATGGTTAAAACTGATTCATGGCCACAAGTCTAGATGGAATGAGAAGGCTATATGAGCTGTGGCTCTTAACAAAGCCACAACCCTTAGGTATATCATCTGAGTGGTCCATTTCCATTAAGACCTCGTAGAATAGATCGACGTTGCATGGAAGCTCAAGAGGGCCTTCACTGTGGAACCCATATTCCAACTCAGCTTCTTCAAGTAACATCTTGAAGAGTGGGTGGTTAGCGTATTCAGTCTTGATCACAAACTTTTGCTTCTGTGGGCCAACATACACTGAGAAGCAACCTTCAGGAGCCACCTGGCTTTTCTTCACGCGCTTGCTCTCCTCCGGTGTAGCCCTAATCCGAGGCCATGATTTGTTTTTCATCTTCAGAGCACGTTGAATCCTTGATGGACTCTTGCCAACGCCACTATCCGATGACCAGCATCGTTCCAACGTCCTGATGAACATCCCTTTTTTCCCTTTTCCCGGAATCGGATTCATGTCTTCAAAAACAGAAACACCGCCTCACTAGCTATGATTTGTTTGGTAACAAATTAAGAATCAACCTACTGATTAGGAGATTGAATTTGCTTAAATGGCTTCGAACAAAGGCTTGAAATAAATAATTAATTAAACTGTGAAGGAATTGGGATTGGTCTACCCTCTGTCATAAGCCAGATAGAACATGACTTTCATCATTGGCATCATTGTGTTGCTCATACCTATTTTGGAGTCAGTACTGAAACCATGCGAATCGAACACAAAGAACTCCAAGATTTAAGATGGAAATATGTGAAGATATATATATATATATATAGTTGAAGGCTTAGGCACAAGATTAAAAAGTTATGAGAAGTGTTTATGATCTGAAGAGCTTGATCAAGAACCTGGAGTAGATGATAAGAATGGAAAAGAAACAGAAGAGAACTTCACAGGTTGGGTTTACAATTGCACAACTCTATCTATTATGAGGTAATTAAGTTAAGCACATATGGAAGTATATATAACTCCCACTTGGGCATATGGTAATATATCCAATAGCCTCCTATGAAATAAGCAGCCATCAGTTGTAGAAAAATACACATTTTGATAATGTAGTTTTGTCCTGGCATTAGTTGACAATTGGAGGCAAATTGTTTTCAGCTGATGTACAACTTGTTTTTGGGCTCTTTATTTTAATCAATCAATAAAGTACTTTTGATGGGTGCCCACATGTCAACTCTGAATTGGCCTCTTTTTCCTGTGTTTTGATTTTGTTACTTGCAATGACTTGAAGAGGCCAGTTTCTGTGAATTGAGTTCTTGAAAGATGGTGGACAAACTCACAAACAAATGTTAGTGGGGTGATACAAGTGCAGTACTCTAGATTCTCCCCAGCGACAAAAGAAATTTCCTCTACTGCTAAAGGAGATCTATTGAGGTTTTTAGATATGATCAATTCTTTTTACTGTTTAAAGTTAGACATTTCTTATTATCAATACATACATGTGAGAAGTGACTCATCCGTAATAATCCATCCGTTTTAAATTATAAGTTTTATTTGGGGAATTCAATTTTTTTAAAAGATGATTTTTATTGTAATATTAGTGAATGAAATACCAACTTTATCCATAGTCTCAACTTTATCCATACAATTAATTAAGATAATAGGGCAAACGAGTAAAAGTTAAAATTTCATGCATTTATAACTATATTGGCTGAGTTTTGGCATTTTGAAAATTTATATCACATTTAATTGTCACAATACAATTCTCTTAATATAGAAACTTATTAAATATATATATATATAACAAAATACTAACAAGAAAGTAAAGACCGCAGACAAAATATGTTTCTTCCTCTTTAGAATCTTTTTTCTTTTCTATGGACATTAAGATCTACGAGTTTTCCTACAATTTTGTCGGACCTTCTATATAGTTATTAAAAGTTACACAGAAAAAAATAAAAATAACAAAGAAGTTACTGACCATTAATATGGCAAGAGAGAGAGTCTTGGATTACTCTTTTATTTTCACAACTTAAAACTTTAGCAGGAGCAAACGAAAGTCGTAATCAGTAATATACAAAATGAGTAGTGGCAATTTAGAACTTTAGTAAACATTAATGCAACTAAAGGAATAAAAACATAAAAAATTCAATGGGGTGTCCATGCCTGCATGTGAATAGCATTTTTAATGTTCAATGTATAGAGAACACTTCTATAATCCAACCCTATACAATTGATTTGGACCAAGTAAATCTCAAAATATATGGTATACGTAAATCACCCTTACATGTGAACTAAGTACAAATTTATAAATATAGAGTTAGAGAAAAAAATATTTTATGAATTGACAAAAATGCTCGGACGAACTGCAAAACACACGCATTTAATGTGCTATATATAGGGCGTGCATGTCATAGATCTTACCTGTACAAACTCCCCGATACAATTAATTTGGGGTGAATAAATCACAGAAAATCTTATATGTTCAAATTAATATTATGCATATTATATATATTTTTAAAAAGGTCATTTCGTGAAATGACAAAAATGCCGAAAGTTTTGGGTTCTAAAGGGCCCGTTTGGTAGGCGGTCCGGTCTGGTCTTATTTGGTCTGGTCTGGTCTGGTCTTATCTGGTCTGGTCTGGTTTGGTCTTATCTGGTCCGGTCCGGTCTGATCTTATCTGGGTGGTGTTCTGAAAGTCTGTTTGGTAAAGTTATCTGGTCTTATGGTCTTATTCAAGCTGTTTAGTCTTATGTTTGGAAAATAATACAAAAAATAAAAAAATAATATATAAAATTCAAAAAATATATTAAGTATAAAAAATATATAAAATTTGAAAAAATATAAAAATTTGAAAATAATATAAGAAATTCAAAAATAATATATTTTTCAAATTTTATAAATTATTTGGAATTTTTATATTATTTTCAAATTTTTTATATTTTCTCAAATATATATATATATATCTAATTTTGTATATTATTTTTGAATTTTATATTTTTTTTCAAATTTTATACATTATTTCAAATTTTTTATATTATTTTTCAAAACTTATATATTATTTTTTAAATTATATATATATATTTAAAATTATATATATTAATTTTGATTTTTATATATATTTTTCGAATTTAATACATTATTTTAAAAAACTTATATTATTTTTCAAATTTTATATATTATTTTCAAATTTTATACATTATTTCAAATTTTTTATATTATTTTTTTAATTTTATATATTATTTTCAAATTATATATATTTTTTAATTTTATATATATATTTCAAATTTTATGGTCCCATATGTTAAGACAATTGTATATAAGACCACTTGAGACCATCATTTTTTATTGTCTCAAATTACCCCTTTTGGTCCCAAATAGTCCTTGTTTTCTTGGAACCGTTTTTTTGGAACCGTGTTGCCAAACAGTGTCCGGTTCTAAAAAAACTATTATGAGACCGGATCACATGGGACCGGACCGCGAACCAAACAGTGCCGAAATTTCTTTGGTTCACTTCAAATCATTCTACATATATTTGTTGAGAGAGTGATTTGATGTTAATTAGGGGGATTTGGAGAAGTATTCAATGGAATATATCATGGTAGTGAGGGTATTTATTTATGTTTTGATTTTCATCAGCGTACTTTTGGTGCAATGGTATAACATCATTCCCAAATTGGGGAGGTGAGGTTCGAGACTTTCTGGAGGCATTGTGGGTGTGTGGTGTGTGAGTTTCCTACCATTCAAAAAAAATGAGAGTTAAGTAATTTGAAAAGTGACTTAGGAGATGCTTAAGGGGTAAATTATAACGATTTGATTCTTGAGGGTTTGATTTACTAAAAAATATATATAATAATAACTGAGGAAAGTATATTGCAACAATGTGATAGTTCATGGTAGATTTTCGGATGTTAGCTTTTTCCATATATATGACTGTTGAAAATCCAAAGTTGGTGTTAAATCTTCCAAAGATATATATCTATACTATTCTAAAAGTGTAAGCTCTTAGATTATTTTTCCTCACTCTAATATAATATTTTAAATAAATATTATATATATTTTTTTATTTATTAAATCTATTTAATTAAAAAAGTGTATTAAATTTATTTCATTAAAGAAGTGCGACCCTTGGATTATTTTTCCCCACTTTAATATAATATTTTAAATAAAAAAATATTTGTTTTATAGAAATTTACATGCATGTATAGAAAGACCAAAAGTTTTTCATGCTCCATTGATTCTGGATTAAATACATTATTTTCTCTATATAAATTTTAAATCAAATTAAGATACACGTAATGCAACATGTTTAACCTCTTACCATTCTTGAGAGTTACAATTAATTGAACAATTTTAACCGTTACATTTCTTTACATTCCTTGTAGAGTTACAACTCACAATCATTAACAATCTCCTTATCTATAACTATTCTAAAAGTGTAAGGGGCTTGGAATATTTCCAAACATTTTTTTAAAAATAATTTGCATTAATTGAATTGTATAATGTGAGGCTTTTTGAAGATGTCTATACCTTTTTTTCTTTTATTAAATCACCCCAAATTTAATTCTATCCATTTGATTACTCTCATGTTTAAATCATCTAAATTTAATTATATCCATTGAATTACTCTAATATTAATGAAATGTTAATTGTTTTGTAACTTTTAGATTTCCAAAAAATAGAATTAAAATGATCCAATGTATCTAAACTCGTACCTAATATTCATTACATGACTGTCTCTTTATTGATCACATTCTTAATAATCTATTTTCACTTCCCTTAATTGTTATATTGTTTTGCACTCTCTCTCTCTCTCTAGACTACTATAAAATCTAACTTTTTTTTTATAATAAAAATAGTGATTAGGTTCTAAATGCATGGTATCTTTTTTAATAACAGATTGATTTATTATGAATATTAACATAATTAATGCCTTATAAATTCAATCATGATGATTACTAAGTGATATTCCAATCATTTAGTATATTCATGGACCAGTTGAAAAAAATGGAATATCAAAGGGTGCAAGAGTGTTTAGTCAGATTCATTTATTTTTACATATGTATATATGCATAGTCTTTATATTGATATTTTTTAGTTTTATACCCTATTTATTCTCTAAAAGTACCAAATCAGTATATCTTATTTGTGTAAAAATATAATTATGTATATTTAATGCTATGATGGTTCGGTGTCTAAGGGATTATGTAACTCTTGATAGTTTATTAGATTCAATGCAAATAAAAAAAAATTATTATACAATTACTCATGATTAATGTCTTATAAACTCACTCATCATGTAATAATTTAATTTAGTTATGTCAACGGATGAAAATGTGGGAATGTATCATAATGGTATTTAATCCATATCCATTTGTTTTCATATATGTGTATACATATACACGTGAATATATTTGTTTATACTTATAGTTTTTTAATTTTGTACCTTATTTATGTGATAAAAATACATTGAATATTTGTATACATTTTTTGTATTTTATTAACTAAAAAAAGTACTCGCAAATAATAGATTGATTTATTATGAATGTCGTTTCCTCATTTAAGAAACAAAAACTTTGTAAGGAGGGTTCGTGATGTGAATGATGCTGAAATAGTTTCTCAACTAGCCAATCCGCCATAAACCAGATTTTTTTGATGTTCAGAAGATAAATACAAAGTACAGAAAGTATAAAGAACAGATAGCCAACAAGAGCCTTACAAGGGTCATACAAGATGTGCCTATCTCTCCCTCCCTCACTCTTTCTCTCTCTAAAACTTTCTCTCTCTAGATCTGGAGTGGAATTGGAGCATAATTGGAGTCCACCGGAGAGCCCCTTAAACCATGGTCTTGCCTTGGTATTTATAGACATCGAGTCCAGCACCGACTTGAGAAGCCATTTTTATGCCACATAATCTGAGCCTTTAAGCTCGTGACCTTTAATTAGGATCCCTCGTGACCATCCTTCTCGCAAATATTCTCGCGACTCTTCCCGTCACAACCCTCCTTCTCGCGACCATTTTTGTCAACACCCTCCTAGTCGCGACCTCCTCCGCGACCATTTTCGTTGACACCATCCTAGTTGCGACACCTAGTCGCGACCTTTCCGTCACGACCCTTCCTGTCGTGGCTTTTCTCGTGAGCCTTCTTTCACGTTGCGACTTTTCTGCGACTTTGGACATACTATCACCTGATGACATAGGTTGTGCCTGATCCATGACCTTTTGCATGCATACCTTTTCATGACTCACAAGTCCTGCCATGCCTATTTAAAGTGTTATTTCTAATTATGCCAAGTGATGTTGCAACTATCAGTTATCCTTTTGAAAAGGTCCCCTTAAAGCCTCAATTCAGGACTCCCATTATGATGCAACACAAGGGCGTGAGTATCGGTGAGCCTATGTCTCTCTTCGGGCCCTCACGCGCACCTCTTTGTGTTCATTGCAAAATCCATTGAGGCCTAGTACTTAGCTAAGTACTAAGGTTACGAGCCATTTCCTGCGACTAATCAAAATACTAGGTCGCGGGCCAGTTCCCGCATCCGCAATATGCCAAAATATCATGTCGTATTTAACCAAAATTCCATGTTACGGGCCTGTTCCCACGACCCCCACTACATTTTGCCCCCTTGCATTCTAATGCTTAACCAAGGACTAGAATGCAACCAACCTCATTCCTTTCCTTTTCCTGTGTCATTTCCCTTTGAATAAACATAATTATCATTTATCTCAATTCGCGATAGTGTTATCCCTTCTGCTACAGTGCCATCCCATCGGGTACAGTGCCATGCTCTCTGCAACAATGTCATCCCATATGCTGTAGTACTATCTCATTTCCTATTTAAAGGACACTTCAATATTTTGCATTCCTCTTCCTCTTTCCTTTCCTTTCTCCTCAAAAACCCTTTGCTTCTTTATTTTTCCTTTCTAGCCATTTCATGAATCATGAAACCTCTTAATGCCCCGAAGCCGCTTGCCTTTTTTTCCAGCATTGTTTCTCCCGTTCCTCCACCACAGGAGTGGAAGAAAGCATCATTCCTTAGCCTTCCTCATGATGTCTTCTGGTCCGGAGTAAAAGCCTTTTATCCTAGTGAAGACAACCCTGGTGAGCTTTTTCTTGTAGACCTAGAGGGAGACGTCTCCCTTTGCTCTATTCTTCTTGAATCCAAACCACGTTTGCTAATAGAGATGGGGGATGTGCCCTTCTCCTCCATTGAGTACGAAAGTTATGTAGCCAGCTTTATCAGTTGGAAAATGTGGTGTACCCATATCCTGAGTCAAGATTGCCTTCGGACAACGTTTAGCTAGGCAGAAGTATTTAATTATATTGAGCTCCTTGCCAACTTCCACCTCAAACGTGATACTGATGCACTTGTTACTCTTGTTTTGCGATGGAACACATTCTCTCATACCTTTATAGCAACCTAGGGTGAGTTCACTCCAACTTTAGAAGATATGATAGTTTTATTCAAACTTCCCCTACTGGACTCCCGCGATCATGATACCCCTGTCCTTGAACAAGAAGACACCACTACCTACAACCACCTGATATCTTGTGCAAGCTTTACTAGTAAACTGGGAAGTTGGTTCAAAGGTGGCGTACGCTTACATGAGAAACCCTTGGTGCAGCAAGCAAAGCTGACCTACAATGGTTGGTGTCGCCATTTTTACATGAAAATAGAACCTCCGAAGAATGTACCATACGAGCAAGTTCATGAAATCGTCTCAGGCTCTGAGCTTAATGGCCCTTATAAGCTTGCAGGCTTCCTGGTCTACTAGCTAGACCGCAATGTCTTCCAAGGATGTCCAATAGAAGGCCTTAGCCGGTCCCTGTTTGCCTTAGCCTCTATTTTATCATAAGGCACCACAGTTTCCTTAGCTCCTCTATTCTTGGAAAGTTTATATGCTCACCTGGATACCTTGGCTTCTGATTTTACCCGTTCCATGGGTAGATATACCATCAACACTTATATCCCTTACAAATTTTTCATGTTCTTCTTATTTGAATGCTTTCCAAACTTTGCCCCCAGTCCCATTGATACTGTCTCAGACATGACTGACCATGCACTTCTTAAGTCACGGGCTGCACGGTGGTGTGTTCTTTCCTCAAACAACAAATTTGAGGGTTTCATTGATGCAGAGAATGAATTTGTATGACGCCCTTATACTGTTCCTTTGGATGGCTTCCATTATCCTGGGTTCTATCCTCAATACATCATTTTTTCATACGGTTTACCTTCAGATGATGAATTGGCATTTGCTGCCATCATACATGGGTGCCACCTTCCGGTTTTTTATGGAACTTTCAACAGAGTTACTCCCTACTCCTCCTCGCGAGTGGTAATACAACTCGGTTTTAACCAAACCATCCCTTTTTTCATTACGAATACTGGGGTGATTTTCAATTCTGCCTCAAAGCATTACCATAAAATTCTGGAATTGGGGCTTCGCACATTCTCTGAAGTCATCCAAATTCCTTCTAGACAAAAAGGGTTGGAGGAAAAACCCCGAAATATTATAAATTTTGGGAAGGTGTGTTTTCCAGCTTCCAATCCTTCATTGACGGCTTCCCTACTACTAACAACCCCATAGATGTGTATTCATATGACCTTTCTTTGAAGCTTCCAAAACCGCAAGCTAGTTGTGGCAACAAGCTTGATTTTGTACAGGAACAGTCATGCCACATGGAGGTGTCCCCAGAAACCTTAGATGCCTCTAAAAATCCTCATTCTTTATGTGCAGGACCTATTACAAAGAGACTGGTAACTTGTCCACTTATTTGGCTCCCTATCTCCTCTCCTACTTTGTATATTTTTCACTTACTTGAATATCTCTTCCATCATTCTTTCAGCGACGTCATAGGGCTATTACCCATACTGAAGATTCCATTGCTACAACCGTGGATAACACCATTGAGATTTATGTTAAACCCATGACAAAATTAAAAGTTTCAACTGACACCAGAACCATTAAGAAGCAAAAGGCTGTGGAACCAGCCATGAAGAAAACTGGCATCGCGAATGTCTCAAAATTCGCGAGAAAGAAAGTACTCACGAATGAGACCAAAAATTGCATCAACAAGTGAGGTCGTGAGAGAGACAAAAGTAATTGCGACCTCCCAAAACCATACAAGTAACTTTTTCATATTAGGGCATTCACTTCTAGAATTTTTTCATTGACCACAAGAATGCACCCCTTATTGTTGAGGGGCACACAACTTCAAAAGATATGTTTCGTGCACTCGCTGATGAGTCAGATGATTCTCCACCTCGACCACAGGGATAAGTTCCCTCAACGACCCAAGGTACCGACCATTCGCCCTCCACCTACTCGCGGATTTCCCTTCACTCGCGAGTGCACTTCATGGCAGTGATATCAAAAATAGTGAAGAAGAAATAATCGGTAGCCAGGAACCTAACACTCATCATATGAAGACACTCTGGGGTGATGTCGCGACAGAGGTCGTGGCTTGCCTGGATGACTATTTGCAGATTTAGAGAGACCTATTTGGCGGCGTTTTGCATGATGTTAAAACAATGCTCGAGGATGACCCTTATCATTCCCCCCATCAAGATGTCAGTACTTCTCGAAATGAGCTTTGAGTCTGAATGCCCCCAAGTCCAGTTCCACAAGCTGAATAAATAATTAATTAAGAAGGGCCTGGGCAAAACCCAGCAACCACGTTCAGCAATGAGAATACTACTGACGACTCCCTCATGTGTCCACATGCAACCTCGCAAACTCGTATTTTCGAACAATCCTCAAAATCTTCATTCAACTCCATGCCTTAATTTCCAGGATGGTTTCTATCACCAGAAACATAGCTCTATCTCGCCAATTGTCACTTGGCTATCTTTCTAGTGTAGCTTGTGCAGTGTTGTGATTTTGGACCAAATTGGTGCGCTTCATTTAGGCACCTTCATCAACTTCATGGTTCACGAACCATTCTTTCAACAGATGTACTTAGACTTATTGGCCAACATATTCCTGTCTCTGGATACCACACTTGTTAAAGATTTGAATTCTGCAGTCATTCAATGTATCCTCGCATGAATCTTAGATTGGCAGCATGTCGGCTTGGAACTATCATGGCTAGAGCGTCGTTTGAATGTCATCACAGAAATTCAGGGGTGCCACAAATCCAAAACTGATGCTTATGCTATATTCTGTGATAACGAGTTGTAGATTGCAAAAACTCACGATCATTTTTCTGCCCTTGAACAGAAAAATACCATTCTGAAGGAGAATGATGCCCGCGCATCCTGTATTCGCGAGAACAAAGAGTAAGTGGAAGGTCGTGGATTAACAGATCTCATCTTTAAAGCACCCTTGTAAACTCTTTGTAATTGATCCTCTTTTGATAAGCTATATACAATCAGTCGTCACTTTAATGAAATAACTTATTTTGCTTTTGTCATCTTTTTGCCAATCACCCTGTGCAAGAATGCCTCATTTCTCATTTCTTCTAAGACTTCAGTTTCAAGTAACATTTCCATTGATTTGTTGTTTGTGACTAAGGCCTTTGTCGTGACCTCCAGTTTTGCAACCAATGTAGTCAAAATGCCAAAAACTAAAGTATACAGTAGCCCTTCTGTTGTTCGGTACGAAATCACAAGTACCCACAGAGCCATTGGCAACTCCTCCATCCATTTTCCCTGATGGTAACTGCATCTTACTGAGGTGACCTCGCGACTTGTGGCATAAGTTACGAAAACAAAATTATGAATGGTACTTCATCACTAAACCGTATAATCAACTGATGTGCTCCTTCATACATAAAGAACACCATTTCTGCCATTGTGCACCTTAATGGAATAATGCCTCCAAGTAAAAAGGCCAAGGGGTGAGATCCATGCAACTCAGCTGTCGGTGTATGAATACGATCTCCATGATCGTGATATATTTGACAAGTTCTCCAGCATCCTCTTCCATAAGTTATTGATAGCCTTTCCTCTATCCCAGTGTGCAAACTCATGCACTTGTCACCGTCGTGAACAATGAATTGCGAGGTTCTTTTTCTAGAACCGCGAGACGTCCTTTTTTGATAAAAAAAAAATCTTGTCCTTAAATACGCTGAGTGTTTTCCTTTCCATTTCAACTGCTTTCACGAAACTTCCTTCACTCGTGGATAAGAAAGAATCGCGATTTTGACACAACCTGCAAGATTTATAGCCTTTCATCCACATTTATACATCGGTACCTTTGTGATACAACATCATTGTACATGATCTGAAATCCATGCTTCAGCCTTAAGATTCCATTATTGGCTTCCTCTAGTCTTTTGTGAGTATACTCTCGGTGCGATTCGGCCTCAACCGACCGTTGGCGATCTCAGGATCTCGCCAAGCCTCCGTATAGGTCATGACCCCTTCCTCCAACTGTTGTTTCTGCCTCATGATAAAGAGCACTAAGATCTCTTCATTAACTTGAAAAGAAGACTTGTCATAAAATTTAATAAATATGACCACTAAAGCCGAAATAAGCATCGTATACCAAGTGCACACCATGCTAGTGAGAGATTTGGAAAGTTCTCACAACTCCAAATACTCGTTATTGCGATTAGGACCAAAAAACATCAATGAACTTTAATGTATGATCCCATGCCTTTCCTTCTGTCATTGAATCGATGAAATATTGATGCAACACCCTCTCCAGGATAAGTTAGCGCCATAATGCTCAGATGATACGGCGGAGATATCTTCACCTCCTAAAAAACAACCTTCGCGCCTAAAACAACTCAGATCTGTTCTCTGGTAACATATGCAGTTTCTCTTAGAAGCTTGATCAAGCGCAAGACACTTCTTGCGGGGATCTGTGAAGATCTCAGAAATAATAATATGTGAAGAACTCAGAAACAGCGATTTGTGTAGATCTCAAAAACATCACTTTCCATAAATATCGCCATATGCGCCTCCTAAATATCGAACAACATCTACCACAAAACTAAAGACAAATCTTGCAAGTCTTCTGGCAGATCTGTCGCCAGATAAGCTCATGCGACGTCGTTGCCTTGGTGTCAACAGTCTTTGTCCGGGCTATTGACTTCGTTTCCCACCTGATCTCTGGTACAACTCCATGAGAGGATTTCCTGATGCAACCGACCGGCCTCTCCAGCGAGATCGACGAAGATTAGTTAGCGAAGAAGACATTCCAGTCCCCAGTGAATTCGCCTTAATGTAAGGGGGTTAGTGATGTGAATGATGCTGTAATAGTTTCTTAACTAGACAATCCATCATAAACCAGATTTTATTGATGTTCAGAAGATAAATACAGAGTACAAAAAGTATAGAGAACAAAGAGCCAACAGAGGCTTACAAGGGCCATACAATATATGTCTATCTCTCCATCCCTCATTCTTTCTCTCTATAAAACTTTCCCTCTCTAGATCTGTAGTGAAACTGGAGCATAATTGGAGTCCACCAGAGAGCTCCTTAAACCATGGCCCTGCCTCGGTATTTATAGACATCGAGTCCAGCACCAACTTGAGAAGACCCTTTTATGCCACATCATCTGAGCCTTTAGTTAGGGTCCCTCGCGACCATCCTTCTCGCGACACTTCCTGTCACAACCCTCCTTCTCGCGACCATTTTTGTCAACAATCGCGACCTCCTCCGCGACCATTTTTGTCGACACCATCCTAGTTGCGACTTTCTAGTCGTGACCTCCTAGTCGAGACCTCAGTCGCAACACTTATTTTCGACCCCTAGTTGCAACCTCCTAGTCGAGACCCTTGTCGCAGTCGTTCCGTCACAACCCTTCCTGTCGCGGCCCTTCTCGCGAGCCTCCTTTCACGCGACTCTTCCCATTACAACCCTTATTTTCACAACCATTTTTGTCAACACCCTCCTAATCGCGACCTCCTCTGCGACCATTTTTGTTAACACCATCCTTGTCGCGAACCCTAGTTACGACACCTAGTCGCTGCCCCTAGTCGCAAACTCTTAGTCGCGACCTTTCTGTCATGACCCTTCCTGTTGTGACCTTTCTCGCGAGCCTCCTTTCACGTCGCGACTTTTTCGCGACTTTGGACATCTATCACCTGATGACATAGGTTGTGCCTGAGCCATGACCTTTTGTATGCATACATTTTCATGACTCACGAATGCCTTTTTAAAGTGCCATTTCCAATGATGCCAAGTGATGTTGCAACTATCACTTGTCCTTTTGAAAATGTCCCTTTAAAGCCCCATTTCAGGACTCCCATTGTGATGCAACACAGGGGCGTGAGTATCGGTGAGCCTATGTCTTTCAATGGGCCCTCACACACACCTCTTTGTGTTCACTTCAAAATCCCTTGATGCCTAGTACTTAGCCAAGTACTAAAGTTGCAAGCCATTTCCCATGACTAATCAAAATACTAGGTCGAAGGCCAATTCCCGCATCCACGATATGCCAAAATATCATGTCGCGCTTAACCAAAATACCATGTCCTGAGCCTGTTCCCGCAACCCCCATTACAAACTTCTATGTAAAAAAAGTCATTCATGTATACGTAATATTTTTCACAATCTTTTGGTGAGAAAATTTAACATAGAAGTTGGATAGTCCTAAACATTTAGAATTTTTATGATTCTTTAAATTTCCAAAAGTGTACTTTTAGGACGTTTAAAATTCTAGAACTATAGAAACATATCTCTCTAGCTATAATAAATACATACATCTATATATAGCATAATTCTTCTCTACACTAATCATTTAATGTAATTTATTTTCTCTCTAATTAACTATTTTTAATTCTCATTTTATTTTTGAAGGTTTGATTTCATTATTCCAGGTATTTATTTGAAGGTATGCATGTAGTTCTAACTCTATAATAGATTATAGTTTACTCATTTTTATTATTTTATGTTTGATTCGAAATACTTTCAATCGTATCTTTTTCTTTATTCACCTCCATTTTTCTTTATGTCACAAGAATTTATATTCATTGATAATTTATGTTACTTTTAAGTAAATCGGTATAAAGAGAAGAATTATGATCAAGGAAGAAGGGTTTTTCAAAGCAAAATATTCTTAAACTCTAATGTATTTTGTGATGACTAAATTGTTATTTAATTTGATGGCTTTGGTACGTAAACCAATTGAAATAAGTAACTGGGTTTATCGACATATTATGACTCTAAATTAAACTGGTATAATCATATAAGTTTTTTTTTTTTTTTTTAATCACGTACATCGCACGTGCTTTATGCTAGTATATATAAAAGAGAGAAAGAGTGTTGGAAAAGTTATATATACAAAAAAGATAATGCCAAATGTGCATGTTGTTAGGAATTAATTCTCATCACACTTGGCAATTAATCCCGTCCAAGATCATCCACGCATGTTTTTACTCACACACACAAGCACAAACATAACACATAATATTTAACGTGGTTCAACCCCAACTTTAGCCTACGTCCACGGAGGGAAGGTACTCATTAGGAAGATATTACATAGGTGCACACATCACCCTCATCTGGTGCACACATCACCCTCACATCCTCTTCCTCTATTTTCTCCTCTTATCTTTTCTTCTTTAAGTCTCAACCCAAAATCTAGGTCTCTATTTATAGAGTTAAATCTCATTTCTTATTGAACAAGAAAACTCAATTTCTTGTTGGACAAGAATTACAATTCTTTGGAGAATAATATTTTCCTATAACAAGAAATTACCATATAAAATATATTCTAAAAATAGAAAACCTAACTACAATAGGAATTTGAGACACTTTAGTAACAATCTCTACCTTGGCTCAAATTCCATCGCGTCAATCATCTCTTCAAGGCTCCACCTTGCTTCAAGCATCATCACTCTTCTACTCATTATTTTTTTTCCATTCATGACTCATCTTTTGTATCTTCTTCAAGCCCGGTCACCTCCATACCAAGCCATAATCATGCTGGATTTGACGTGTGCCATCGGTCTTCTCCCGCTGCTACGAGCATCATGCTCCACCGCGACTATCTGCGCTTCTTCATCATTCTTCATCATCTTCATCACCATCTTCATGACCGCACCTTTCTTCGCGATCACTTCATCTACTACATCATCTTCATCTTCCTCGTCATCATCTTCATCATCATTTTCACTGCGCCTTCTGCACGATCACTTAATTTTCTTCATCTACTTCATCATCTTAATCTTCTTCATCTTTACCGGTGAGTAAAAACAACCACAACCAAGCTTTATTATTTTTGGAGTCGAATCACGCAAAACTGAATCCACGGTTGCGTCCAAAACTGTTCAAAACCTCAAAATTGCCTCTGATTGAGCTTGAATCAGACTTAACTTAAAACGAGCTCAGAATGGCCAAAACAAGAAATCACAAAAAAAAAATTGTTGACGATGTTAGGAACTTCTCGAGGCGCGTGCCTACTTCGATTGGGCTGATTTTTGCGCTAAAACGTTTTCCTTTGAAAGAGCTTTCCGTTAATATATTTATAAGCCTTGTTTGGATCAACGATACTCCAAGAAATAGGCCCGAACAAAAACTGCTGCGCGTGGGAGCCAAAATTATGACCGGAACTTCAGGCGGCGCATGCAGCTGTTTCCAGCGATGCGCTTGACACTACTGGTTTTGTCTCGTCGAGCCGCTTCTCTTGGTGTGCTCAGATTTTGATTTCGACCACCTGTCGAGATCCGAAATTGACCAGATTGTTGTTTCTTTGATTTTGCTTCAACCATGAACTCTCTGATGTCAATCTACTTCCGCCGAAGACTCTGATACGGATCTGGTTTTACCTGGATTGCTCTGATACCACTTGTTATGAATTAATTCCCATCACACTTAGGAATTAATCCCGCCCAAGATCATACACACATGTTTTTACTTACACACACAAGCACACACAACACACAATATTTAACGTGGTTCAGCCCTAACTTTGGCCTAAGTTCACGGAGAGAAGGTACTCATTAGGAAGATATTACATAGGCGCACAGATCACCCTCACCTGGTGCACACAACACCGTCACATCCTATTCCTCTCTTTTCTCCTCTTTTCTTCTCTTCTCTAAGTCTCAACCCAAAACTTAGGTCTCTATTTATATAGTTAAATCTTATTCCTTGTTGAACAAGAAAATTCAATTTCTTGTTGGACAATGATTACAATTCCTTGGAGAATAATACTTTTCTCTAACAAGAAATTACCATATAAAATATACTCTAAAATAGAAAACCTAATTACAATAGGAATTTGAGATACTTTCCTAACACATGCAACACTTAATACTAGTTTTTTATTTATTTTACGTCGGGGAAGAAGAAAATAAAATATTAAATGAAATAATTTAGGAGAATATTCAGGAATACATATTTCTAAAACATAAATTAAAGTAAAAAAAATAATAAAATAAGAGAAAATAAGAAAATAAAAGAAAATTGAGAAAGATCA
The DNA here is from genome assembly GCA_963922005.1 of Cornus suecica. Taxonomy (NCBI): domain Eukaryota; kingdom Viridiplantae; phylum Streptophyta; class Magnoliopsida; order Cornales; family Cornaceae; genus Cornus; species Cornus suecica. The sequence goes on from OY998245.1 coordinate 8,435,529, forward strand.
ATTTAAGGATGATGAAATTTTAAGCGGGGTATTTTCTAGCTATTATAGATAAGAAAATACCATAAAGAAAAAATTGTTCACAATCTTAAAAATACCTTAAAGAACTAGTTCACGCCACCCCTGATTACTACATTTCGGGATTAGTCGAAGTGAGCGTAAGCTGTCCCAGATACCACGGCTACCGAAAAAAATAAATAACTTTAAATTGTTCAAAATTTGCAATATTATTTTCAGATTTTTTTTTGCACAATCTTAAAAGTTTAGGGATGTTTTTGAAACAGCCTAAAAATCAGATATGAAAGTGGTTCAAAGTAGTATAGACTAACGATATTATCTACAAGCGACGTGAAATTGGAGTCTTGGAATTGAAATTGGAAGTTTCAATTCCAAATCTAGTATTTGAATACAACAAAATATTTTGGAATTGGAATTGCATTCCACAACTTCAATTCTACATAAGAAGTTGTGATTTCCAATTTCAAATCTTCGACCCATTAAATACTCTCTAACAACTAATTTTTCATAACTACAAACATACATACATATATATATACATACGCCTATATATATACACATACGCCTATGTATACAAATATATATACATATGCATTATATATATGTGCCCATTGACCCATATATATATATATAAATATGAATACATATGCATATACATAAATATATAACCACACATACACATATACATATACATACATAAACACATACGTATAAACTCACACATATATACACATTTACATACATGCATGTATATACTCACACATGCACATACACAAGCATATATATTTATACATATACTTACATACTTATACCTTTACATATATTTATTTATATTGCCTAATATAATTTCAAATTTATGATTTTTTACATTTAAATTGAGTTTGTGGTTGAAATTCAATTATACTTGAATTTCAAGATTTATCCAAACAATGAATTTGGAGTTGCATTTGTGGAATTGAAATACTATGAAATTTCAATTCCACGCAACCAAACGGACCTTTAGAGATTTTTCTACCTCAAATATGAAGGATAAACCATGCACCATATAATAAACATAAACTCATTAGATTCAGCTCTTTTATTATTACTCTCTATCCCAAAATAAGTGTCCACATTTGACTTTTCAAAAAAATTTGGGGTATTTTATGTTTCCAAGTTTGCCATTTGAAAATATATTATAATTTTAGTTTTTAGTGGAGCCCATTATTTTTTGAAGTTAATGAAGCGGGATAAGTTGGGAAAGTATAAGATTATATTGCATTGAGATTCTAAACTGGACACTTATTTTTGAATGAATAAAGTTATGAAAGTGAACACTTATTTTGAGACGGATGGAATATTATTATTTCTTTTTCAGGAAAGATCAACAGTAGAAAATTTACCCAAAAAAAAAAAAAGATCAACAGTAGAAAGCATATATATTACAAGCTTTCAAGGTTAACCCTAACACACTTTCTCTCTTCATCAATCTCTGTTTTCTACTTTCGGTGTTCACTTCTACTCCCACCACAATCCAATTAGCATCTGTAAATACTAGCTTACAACAAGGCAAAAGGGTTAAAAAATTAAATAAATGGAATAGAGCGAAATTTTGAACCACAGCTTCCCAAACATTAAGATTGTCATAGTTCTTGCGAACCCAAAATTACACTGCACAAAGTAGATGAAGTCATCTAATTTGGAATGGAGTAAATAGTAATTTAATAAAGTGGTATATGCTTTCTTATACTCACATAAATATATCTTACATTATTAATAATACTTGTGCTTGTCCATAGTTATTCCTCCAACATTGATTAATTCTACACCCAATCAGAATTATTATGAATTATTTTATGCACGTCACCAAACATGTGTAAACAAATCACATATGGCACCGATTTTGCCCTTAGTTTAGATTTTTCGTATGTAACGTCTTTCAACGCAGGTGCATCACTTGGATGAGAATTCACTTGCATGAGAATAGACTCTCAATCTTTTAATGGAGTACCATATTTTCTTGGGAACGCGTACTCATGAAAATCGTTTCTTTAATTGCAGAAAACAAAATGAATTTAACACCATTATTAATTGCCACTTATTTAAAAGTCAAATTGAATAAATGAATCCAACATCACCCAAATAGATCAACCTCAGTATAACATAAATTTGCTACCTTAAACATCATTATGACAATGTTTCCCTATAATCACTTCCTTTCTAATTAAAGCACTTTTATCATCAGTGGGTTGGTAAATTGTAATTACTAGGTACTTGGGTATATATCTATACATATATATATATATATATATATATATATATATATATATATATATATTGCAACCGCCCACTATGACCAACTCTCTCTCTCTCTCACCCATTGTCTATGACTGATTGAATGATTCACAATGCGTGACTGCATGATGTGGTTTTGATGCAGTTTTGACATTATTTATCTTTAAAAAAATTGAATTAAGTTATGTGTATATGCTGAAGGTCAACTTCTTCTAAATAGAATTGTGTGGTTCTCAGTTTAATTAACAAGTCAATAAACTTTAATTACATCTAATTATTGAACTCATATTATTAAGAAACACAAAGCGTTTACATATTTCAAACAAATTCAATATTGCGTAAACAAATATATCTTTGAGTGTCGACGCCATTCCCACCTCCCATCATTTATCTTTGGGTTTTTTTTGTGTTAAGTTCTATATTTTTGCATCTAATTTGACATTGATTCTTTTTTAAAAATTTATTAGAGATTGGTCTCATTATTCTTATTTTAAGTTGGGTAAATTATACTTTCACCCCCTCAATCAAATTTTGAGATGTGAAATGACTAAATTACCCATAAATGTATGTGAGAATCTATTTACCCATCCATAAAGATGCGAAAAGACCAACCTACCCTCCATGTATATATATATTTTGAAATATATATATATATATATTCCCGAAAATATATATATAGAAATATATATTTTTCTTTCAGGAATATATATATATATATATTTCAAAATATATACATTTTTTTAAATATATATATTTTCGAAATATATAAATATATATAGAAAAATATATTTTTCTTTTGGGAATATATATATATTTTTTGAAATATAAAATATATATATATTTTTTGAAATATATATACACATATAAAGGAGGGTAGGTTGGTCTTTTCGTATCTTTATGGATGGGCAAATAGGTCATCACACATATTTATGGGTAATTTAGTCATTTCACGTATCAAAATTTGATTGAGGGAATGAAAGTGTAATTAGAAAAATAAGAGGGAGTGAAAGTATAATTTACCCAACTTAAAATAAGAATAATGAGACCTATCTCTAATAAGTTTTTTATATGAAACCAATATCAAATTAGATGCAAAATTATAGGACTTAACTCAAAAAAACCTTTTATCTTTATAAAATTATAACCTTTGATTGCGAAAAGACTCTATTGGAAGGAAAAATAATAGACATTAAGGCCCTGTTTGGATTGACTTTTCAAACGTTGTTTTTGGCTTCCTGGAGGTAAAAGCTGTTTTGAATGGTGTTTGGCAAAAATTTTGCAAGAAAGATTTTGGACCTTGGAAGAACATTTTAGAGAAGCTGGGAGTACCAGCTTCTCAAAACAGATTATGCTTCTCTTTTTCTTTTGCGGGAAGCCAGAAACAGAAGTTATGTCAAATATGGCCTAAATATTATTGAATCGCATTAAGTAAAGTCTGCTTAGCCTAGAAATTTTAATAGTACGAAAGTAACTTAAAGACTTTAAAATGTAATCTTTATATTTGTTAGCTTAGAATTTTATCAATACATCACTGACTACCCTTAAAAGTATTGCATAAATTATGTTAATATTTGCATAAACAAATATATCCTTCACTGTGGAGGCCATTCCTACGACCTATGTTATAAGAAATAAATACTTTTCATGGTATTTATCCAAAAAAAAAAAATACATTTTATGGTGATATACCATTATTTCAAGAAAAAAAATTAGTAAGTCAATTGTAGATGGTGTCTTAAATAGAAATTTGAACAGTATGAAAGTAACCCCACTAAAAGTCGAATATGCATCTGTAAATTTGTTAGGTCAGATTAGGGAATTGATTTTCTTCTGATTTGAGTTTCGGTCGTACAAAAATAAAAAATATATAAATAAAATTATGGTTACAGGAATAAAAATTTAGTCACAAGAACACAAAACTGTAATTACCGAAAAAAAATAAAAATAACACAAAACTGCTACTCTATTTAGAAAAGTTAAAGTATAACAACAGTTTATATATAAAAAAAAAAAAAAAAATTAGTGTCCGGTTTTTTGTTGACTGTCTACCACAGGTTGTTGTTGCAGTTCTCAGTGAGAATCTTGTGAAATGTTGATAAACATGCATATAGTGCTAATTAGAGATACATGTGGCGTACACCTTTGCCATCACTAATAAACAATCCTATATATAATTTTATTTTATTAGATATATGGATATCATCGCGGAAGACATTGTACTAGACTTATTATTACATATTTTGGGTAACCTAATGCACCACAACTTTGACATAGGTGGTGTCTTTATTCCGTATACCCTATCACATTTATTCACCTTAAAAATACTATATTTCTCTAGCATCTTCATTCACGTCATCTACACAAATATTTTTTTCTCACGTAGACTATAAGAAATTTTGGATATAATTAGAAGAAATTATTGTATCAGCTTAATCCACCATCTCATTTTAACTTATATGATGAACTAAACCAGCCATTTTATGACACATAGTTATATTAATTGACACATCACCACTAATATGTTCATCTCCGCACACCTTCCCACCCCAAAAAATAATTCACCCTTAACCCTAATTTTCATCACAACGTCAACGTTGGCCTTTTCAATGAGGTCTTAAAGGAAATGAATCACTCTGTTCATATAGAGAACTTCTCACTACCTTCTAATGGAGCCGATTGGGTATAGAGGCTCCGAAATGGAGTTGAGATATTTATGATACTTAAAATCAAAACAAATAGCATATTTGGGGCGTGCAAAAATTTCTTTTTTAAAAGAAAAATTATGGCAGCAAGTTGGGTTGACCCAATTCAAACCCGAATCAATCTGAGGCTGATTACAACTCAGCCCGACCCAACCCAATTCAAAATCGGGTTGGACCAAACCCAACCCGACCGGGTCGGCAGGTCACCCGGGTTTAACTCTTTTTCTTCTTTTTTTTTAATGCAATAGGATGGATGTTTGGAAAAAATTTCTTTTCTTTCGTAAAATATAAAAATAATAAAAACAAAATGAAAAATACGTAATCTATAAATCTATCAACATCTACATACATATATATATATATATGAACAATATTTATGTCTCTCTATATATATATATATATATATGTATCTATGAAAAATTTCAAGATTGAATTTTTCTTTCCTTCTACAAAGATCTGATTCCTTATATATACATATATATAATATATATAAAGGGAGAGAGGAGCAAGAAATTATCGTATATATAAAAGTTTCTACATCCCTGCATATCTATTATATATAATCTCGGGTTGGGTCGAATTTCTGAGTCGGGTAGAGAATTCGGGTTGGGCAGTTATTTTTATTTTTCAAAACCAGAATATCAAGATGAAAAAGAAAGAAAAAACTATTGGTAAAAAATAAATTTAACTTCGCAAAGGAAAATATTATATTGAACTGTGTATGTGTATTGTAATATAGATATAAATGAAAGAACCCAGATCTACTTTCTCTACAGTTATATATATATATATATATATATTTGTGTATCTATATGAAAATCAAGATATATTTATTTGTATATATTTATACATATGTATATATATTAAAGGAAGTAACATATTTTCTGTTGATATATATATATATATATGTGTGTGATTATATTTTAATGAAAAAAAATCAAAACAGAGAGAGGATGGAAAGAGAGAGGATGCAGAGAGAGAGAGAGGAGGAGGTGGCGACAAATTATATATGTATATTCGTTGTGGTGGTGGGCAGGAAGCTGGAAGAGAAGAGGAGAAGAGAAGATGAGGGATAGGGTTTTTAAGTAAAAAGAAAAGAATAGCTTAAAGGTAAAATTCGGGCTTAGCCCAAACCCGCTCGGCCCAACCCGACATGATTCGGGCTCAGCCCAATTGAGCCCGAATTTAATATTTTTCGGGCTGGGCTGGTTTACAGCCCTGAGAAAAATTACATATTTTTATACTATTACCCTCATGTAGATTATCCCTTTGTTAGTAGTTAGTATTTTTTGACGTATTTTGTTTTTTTAGTAGCTACAACAGATGTTGTCAAAAACATAGGTTACTGATATTGCGTATTACCAAGTCAGAATGGAAACCTGATGTAATTTTTATCCAAACCCAAGATCCGCCCATACCCACTCTCAAATTTTGGATTATTGGGTTAGTGGTTTTAGATGCGGTTAATAACGGATTGGGTTAAAAAGAGTGTGCAAAATTACGAATTGGATGCGAGTATCCGTCTAGACCCGTACATCAGTTAGCCACTTCCTTCGACAACCCTTCTTCCTCCCTTTCTCTATATATGGATAGATGTATATATATATAAAAAACTCTATTCATACACAGAGATGTAGTTACTGATTCATTTTGATATATCAAAATAGGAATATATATTATAAACCCGTTCGAAAACACTGAACGAATTAATATTTTTATAATTTTAATCAGAAATAATATATAGAAAAATGACAGTAAACTAATAAAACTTGAAGAAATAGTTGGAATGGGAAAAATTCAGATCATTTTCCTTATCTCTTTCATTCTTTTTATACATGAACTTGATCTCTTCCTCATAAATGGATATTAAAGTATATTTAAAACAATATAAGTACATTAAAGATAGATTTACCGCTTTTAATGGGCTGTGTTGTGAAACTACCACAATAAAAACAATATCAGTTTTTATTGTGTATTTTGAAACGGTCAGTTGTTAGGAGTGTTTATCCTGAAATGGGCTTCTATTTTTGGGCCTTAGGGCCTTATTTTCTATTGGGCTTACTAATGTATGTTGATCAATATTACTTTGTCTGATGGGTTTAAGTTTTTCTCATGTACATATTGATTTTGATATATGAAAATATGAATATATCAAAATATATATGGATAGATGTACCTAAAGATGTATATACGGATTCAGTTCATGACACTGGGGCCACTGAAAAAAAAATTTCTTTCCAAATTTCCTTCATAAAATTCTATATTTATGAAAACTCTCAACTAAAATTGCATTAAGCCCCACTGAAATTACAAAAAAATATTATTATACCCCCATTCAGGCTAATTCCTGGATCCGTCACTGTACGGATTCATTTTGATATATCAAAATATGAATATATATATATATATGTTTTTTTGATATACAGATTCATTTTGATATATATATGAATATATATATATATATATGTTTTTTTGATACACAGATTCATTTTGATATATATATGAAAATATGAATATATCAAAATAAATATGGATAGATGTATGATCTATATAACTCTGTTTTATATATCAAACTATGGATTGGTTACCTTTCTCTCTGTTTTATACTGTGTTATATATATATATCTATATCACTCTGATCTACATGCCATATTTTTAAATTATTAAAGTTTGAGGTAAATCGATACTTGTTAACAGGCAAGGAGTTTTTAATTTCATACTGCACATCAGTTTTTTACTTCTCCCCTGCACATTACCATTGATATAGTATAGACTCGCATATATATACTAGGTATAAGTATGTGCTTTGTACATGGTGTAAGATTTTTGGTGAATGAATGAAGTGTAAATATATCTATAAATATTATAATTTTAATGAAGGGAGAAGAAAAATAATGAATATCACAAGAATATTAATGAATGAGAAGCATGTATGGTATAGAGTTTGTGTGTGAATGTGTGTGTGGTAATTATGGGTTTTTGCATAAAAAAAAATTATGTGCAATATATGTAGTAATGAAGGGGTGTGATTTGGAGGGTTTTGAGCAGTGATTGTGATTGTTGGGTGTGAAACAACATGACGGTTGGAAGTGAAATAATATGTTGAACATGTGCTATTGATACAAAATATAAAAGGATATATAGGAGTTTTTGTATTAGCTATTAGAATTTAGTATACGAGTATTAGAGAGAAAAAATATCAAAATAATTAAAAAGATATAAAGGACACACCCATTTAATTTTAAAGGTACACCTATTTAATTTAAGTTAAAAGACACATTTATTCAAAAAAAAAATTTATTTTTTATTTAAATGTAAACAAAAAATGTTTGGAAATAAAAAAAAATCTATTGTACTTTTATAAGTAGTATAGATATATATATATATATATATATGTATTGTATATATTGGGATTGAGAGAAGGCCACGTGACAGGATTGAGAATCTCCCTATCTACCTGATGACTTTTCTTGTTTATTTTGAGATCACATTGTTTATATTTTCCAGAAAAAGGAGATAAATATATATATATATATATATATATATATACTAACGAAGTCGTGTTTTAACAAAAAAAAAAAAAAAAACCCATTGCAACTGAAATTAATATCCATTCTGACAAAAAAAAAAAGGAAAAAAAATCTTACAGGTCGGTGGCCCGCGGGTTGACCCGGCCCATTAACGACTCACCTCATTAATGACCCGGTTTTTCAGGTTGAGAACTGGTCACCAATTCATTTATGACCTACCCATTTATCAAGGCTGTCATAATCGGGATTCTAGGTAGAATCATTTTGGGGTCGGTAGAATCGAAATCATAGAATCGTAAGTAGAATCGTAAGATTCTAGCAACTCGTATTATTTTTTTTAAAAAATATTAATAATTAAATATTTAATTTAAAAATCTAAATCATATTATAATTTTCAAATTTTTTTATTACATTGACCCTTTAAATATTTTCTCATAAATCTAGGCCATATATTGGGATATTGGACTAAATCATAAAGTTTTTGGACATTTCATATGAAGGACGAAACCGTCAAATCATTATAAAAACGTAATAGAATCGTAGTAAAATTGTAAAATCATACAAAATCGTATAGAATCATAACAGAATGGTAAAATCTTATGATTTTACCGAATATATACAAGATTCTAACAACCTTGCCATTTATTACCCAACCCCGCCCAAACTCACCCAATTACCACCTCTAAAATTTAAAACCCGTTTCAAAGTTGGTATGGAAACTTTTTCAACCGGAGGTAGTGAGATTATCCAAATTGATCCCAAATCATTACACCACCCGCAACCCTTTAAAAATTGCACAAAAATAGTATTTTGCAAGCATTAATTTTCTTAAACAAAATTAACTCTAACATATTAATACTTGCATAAACTCATATCCTTGATTTTCTATGCCCACCAACTATATTATGTCAAGAAAATCATTACATTTGATGGTTATAAAGTAAAAGGGTTATTTACACTAACACCCTATGAGGTCTAAGAAAATTACAGCTTGATGTAAGGTTTGGAAAATATTTCAATCGCCCATTGAGGTTTTGGAAAAGTTGACAAACACCCCCCCTTACTTCGAATTCCCCATTTGACACACAATGAAAAATCATTTTTACCCTTTGACTTTTGTTTTCAACCACATCATCTATATGTTGTCTTTTTTTATCATTGGTCCTTACTTTGATGAATTAAAATAACCTTTCAATAAAACTAAATGAATTAAGTGCAAATCTTCAAGAAACTAAGGTGTTGATTGATAATTTTATTTCAGCACTTAAATCTTAACAGATTGATTAATTATTTAATTAATTATGTGCTCTTGATAAATTATTTGAACATAACTGAAAATATTAAGTTTCGGTTGAAATCAATGAAATAATTTTTTTTGTGACATGTTTATCACTTCTCATTTAAGGTATCAAGACTGAAAATTTACAGAGAAATCAAGATAATATAATTTTTTTAAGTACCGCTTAACACATCCACACTTTACCCTGTTTGGTAACTTTGTGGTTTTTATTTTTAGCTGTGATTTTATTTTTCACAAAATGAAAGTTGTGAATTGTTTTGCTGTCATTTTGATAGAAAATAAAAGTTGTTTGGTAAAATTCATGTCCTGTGGAATTTTTGAAAGCAGAAAACTGAAAAAATGTGTTTGGTAACGAAAACAATTAAGAATTAAGAAATTATGAACTAATTACTAATAAAAATAAAATGAACTAATTTAAATATTTTTTTTATTTTTATGTACAAATTTAAATATTTTTTTATTAATTATTAATTATTTATTCATTTTACTTTTGTTTATTATTTATTTGGTTTTACTTTATTTATTATTTATAATTATTTATTACTCAATTTTTATTTATTTATTATCAATTATTAATTATTTATTATTTTATTATTTTACTCAATTTGTATTTATTTATTATTAATTATTTACTAATTCTATTTTATTTATTTATTACTTCATTTATTTATTCTTTATTATTTTTATTTATCTATTTATGTATTTTTATTCAAATTTATTTAATATATTTTTTATTAATTATTTATTTATTTATTTTATTACTTTATTATTTTTTATTTATTAATCTATTTATGTCTTTTTATTCAAATTTATTTAATATTTATTTATTATTTATTATTTTTAATTATTTATTACAATTTTTTTATTTTTTATTTATTTATTCATTAACAATTTTTTATTTTTTATTAATTATTATTTATATTTTTTATGTTCATATTTATCATCATAATAAATTTTATTTCAAACTTCAAGAACTACAAAGGAAATCAGTTCAAGAAATCTCAATTTTATCATCATAACACTTTTGGTTTTGAAAAACCAAATTTGGAAGCTTGAAAGCTTCCAAATCTACAAAGGAAATCTCAGAGTTTTGAAAATCAAATTTGATTTTTTCATAATTTATGAAAACCAAAATTAGTTACCAAACAACTTTTTCACTTTCATTTTGTTAATTTGGAAATGAAAGTAGAAAACTAGAGTTGAACTTTTACCAAACGGGGCCAATAATTCAATTTTAATTTTAAAATTCGCAGCATTTAATTTTCTGCTTTATCAAATAATACAACTAGAGTTAAAAGATGTATACTACAATACAACTCCACCCAATATATGTCTTATATTATCATGTACAAAATATGATACACACTTATTTTGAAGTAAATTTAGGATACAGATAGTGTAAAATATCATGGTTGTTGGTTTTGAGGGCTATTTGGAGGGGATGGAGGAATATATGGTACCCATGTTCTTGGATCCCTTAAATTAAATGCTGGTGGTGGAGGAGGCAATATAGGAATATTGGGTATCCAAGTTCTTGGATCTTCGGGATTGAATGCAGGTGGAGGGGGTGGAAAAGGCAATGATGGGTTTGGAGGAAAAGGAGGGAGGGGTGGAAATGGAAAGGGCAAAGATGGTGGTTGTGGAGTTGGTGATGGAGGGAAAGGAAAATAGGGGAAAGGTGGAAATGGAGGAAAGGGAAATGAGGGGAAGGGTGGAAGTTGTGGTAAAGGAGGAAGTTGTGGTAAAGGAGGTAGTGGAGGGAAGGGAAATGAAGGGAAAGGAGGCAAAGGAGGGAAAGGTGGAAGTGGAGGTAGAGGTGGTAGTTGAGGCAAAGGAGGCCAAAAGAAACCATATGGCGGGAAATATGGGAGAAAAAACTTTGAGGACTCCAATGAATTTGGCACTTCCTCTTTTTGATTTCCACACAAAGTGCCATTCTTCTGAAAGGGTCTATAACTCAAAACACTTAGGCTGTAAATACAGAGATTGGCTTGTTTTGATTTCACTGTGATTTCAGTGGATGTGGTCTTTAAAGCTGGAACATTGCAAGCTGAAGATGAGCTCCCAATTAAGCTTGCCTGGCACAATGACTGAATTGATGGACCTTCAACACAATCAACCCCTTCCACATATGGCATTTCTAATTTGTACACTCCATGCTCATCTGTGGTTCTGTTGACTGAAAATGAGATCTGTTCTGAGGTGGTTGGTGTGTTTGCTTTGAATTTGCATTGTATGTGAACATCCACACCTAATCAATGAAACAAAATTCAATTAAAAAAAAAGGAAAAAAATTAGTTTTGGTTTGTTTACTAACAATTTTTGCTTCCTACTTTCACGTTATATAAAAGTAAAATCACGCTTTAATTTTTTTTTTCCGGTGAATATCATGCTTTAGTTTCCTTAGTGCAAAATCACAAATTATTAGTACTTGCAAATTATTATCCAAAAAAATTAAAAGCAAGACACATAAAGTGTATAAAATTTGTGTTTTTTTTATGAAAAACTAAATTAGAATTTTTAAACAAAAATACAATTTGGTCGTTTTATTTAATTTTGTTCAAAAAATTTTAATTCAGTTTTTAGATTTTTTTTTTTATATGAAGTTGCAATGCGGTAAAAAAAGTACAATCTAATTTTGTTACATTTGATAACCGAAAATATAAAATACTTCTTGTTAATAAACACATTTTTATTTAGGAAAATGCCGCAACACACTAATGAATTATTTATTTATTTATTTTTAGCCTTTATTTTTTATTTTTTAAAAGTTTAAGCGAACACATAGTAACAACACCAAAAAATCAAAAGATTTTTTCGCAAAATTTTCCTAAAAGTTCAAGAAAAGTCAAACATTCACATTATTGTTCTTGTTCCTATTAAAATTATGTTTATTCTTTTGGAAAGGTGAAATCATTTAGGCTATATAGGAATAACCAAGAAACAAACAAAACTAGGCTAACCTATAACCAGATAGGTGGGTGGGATGAAAGAGTTTTCGGATTCGTTCATGAGATCCTAGGTTCAAATCTTTCCAACTATATTTTTGTCTGGGCCACTGAAAATTTATCTGATCATTAATTTTAGAGAGAATTAAGTAGTTTATGACACTCGCGGGTATATTAGAATATTCAATACCTACCACATAGACATGAGACTCGGGTTTATCTTGATAAAGCTACCAAAATAAGTAGAATACATATATTGTATATAAACGTTTCCATCTCTTCAAAACAAAATCGCTCACATGCCCAATATATGTTGTCTCTCCTTGGGTTCGAACCACTAAACCTTCACTTTAAGGGGTACAGATCGGGCCAATGCATAATATTGGTCAAGAACACAAAACTAGAAATCTGAACCCTACTCTTTTAACACTACAACAAACTTATTGCAAAATATAGTAATTTAGCCAAAAAAACAAATAATACAATTGCCACGAACTGATTTTTTTGTGGTAAAGTTAATCGCAAATTGCTGCGGCTACATAGGTACAAATGAGTGATAAAATTTATTTGCCACTAAATACATTTAGAGACCATTATTTAACAATTGTTGACAAAATGTTTTGTTACTGGAAACCATTTTAGTTGTAGTGTAAGGATGAGAGGTTACATATAAAATTGGACCACAAACCCTCTGATTATGAAAAAACAGAACTTCAATAAATAAATTTTGATTTTGTTACCTGGCAAGAAGTAGCTGTGTCTTGTGAAAGTGTTGTTATGACATATATCACAATATACAGCACCCACTACAGATATATGAGATGCGGGGGGTGATGTTTGAGCTACAAGAATAAGTGGGTGTGCGAAAAATGAAGCAAGTAGGAGAAAGAGAAACATTCGCTCCATGGAAGCAAACATTGGAGAAGAGGGAAAGAGAATTTATCTTCCACAATTTGGCATCTATATTCACAATTAATAGATATACTTTATTCTCAATGAATGACATCGAAGCAGTATTATATAACGTGACAATTGGGTGTGTGTGCATATAATGAGTCCGTGACCAAGTTGGTGTTAGAACCAACTGTAATCAGAGTTTTGGAAAGCTTTGTATTCACTACGAACAAAGACATGTGAAGAGCCCTTTTGGCTGTTTGTGAGGTGTCCCAAGAGAGAGCACGGGTAAGGGGATTTAAGTTGGAGTCATGGTGACTTTCTTGTATTGGAAAAGCAAGTTTCAAGGCTTGAAAGGGCTAGAAGAATGGAAGATTGGAATTGTTGATGTGGGCTTTGTCATGCTTTCACATTCTGTTAATGTAACCTTTCTCTTTGTGTCTACATATATATTCCATGAATATCATGATCAGTAGAAGATCGTTGTCCCACAGCATTTGTTCTGCAGTAATTTTGACATTAAGATTATCACATGATCTTTGGATTGAAGTTTCACTTGGCCCATTGATACACTGTTTTGATCTTAGTCATTTTTTCAAGCAATGATACATGGGTAAATTACTCTAACCTCCTTTGAAGTTTGGGGTAATTACTCTCAAATTAAACTAGTAAAATTTTTTTTAGTGAACCTCCCCTGACATTTGTTTGACTTCACTCCCCCTACTCCTATCATAAACCCCAAGTTAAATAAGTTAACTATAGTTGAAAGAATAGAAACAAAAAAATCAATAATATACTCATGACATCTGCTCCCAAATTTTGAAACCTTAATCCAATTAAAAAAAAAAATAAATAAATATTTGACCGCAATGTACACTGCTGTTAAATTTTTATTGTCTCCAATAACATTTCGCGAGTGACAACTTGTAGGGGTTCGAATGAAATAAAGGATGTGAAGATAGTTTTTGTACAAGTTCGTCAGCCAAAGAACAGTATTGATGCTTTTATCGCTTTTGATTTGCTTTACAGAGAAAATGAAAGAAAAATGGAGGAAAAGATAGTAAGTACAAATAATTGAGAAATACTTTCTCTCTCTAGGAGTTTCTCTCTTTTAGTCTCCGAAAAAGTCCTCTTTGAAGTGGGCTCTCGCATCTATTTATAGACATGGATGCCCAGTAGTCTTCGCGGATTGTGTTGCCACGTCAGCACCTGTTTCGTCCTCGCGGATTCTATTGTCACGTCAGCACCTGTCTCGCGACATAGTTCCTGCGTAAATACCGTGCACAATATTATTTCACGCACTTGACTACGCAAAACGGATTCGCGTAATCTTATGCGTGGATAATAATGCGTGCCATAAATACCTTGCACAATATCATCCGCGAAACGAATTCGCGGATCATAATGTGCGCCATGCCCTGTGATCCGCGCCTGTTGCATCGCGGATCTGATTTATCCTTAGCCAAGGATGCTGTTATAGCTTTGTTGGGTCATGACCAACCATGCATGCCTTGGTCATGTCCCTGAATACTAGTGGCCTCTCTAAGGTACTCTTACTTAGGACGGTGTAAATTAGGTCGCGACCCACTATTTATTCATCCCAAGCATTTCCCTTAGATTCCGCGTAGTACTCACTACGCGAGCAGCATATAGGGTTATGAGTTCCTGATGCGAGCTATAAAACACATCAGTCCCTCATACTTCCCTCTGTATAATGCAAGCTCTCGCGTGAAAACCATATTTGGGCTATTTCCCCAAGTAATTAATTATTTGGGCTAATCTCCCAAATAATCTTTTACTTGGGCCGGTTTCCCCAAATATACCAAACCTTGGGCCATATCCCAGATAATTTAATCCTTGGGCCATTATCCCAATATAAGCCATTTCGCCATTATGCTATTTCGCGAATCATCCCTCTTTACATTTTTCCCCATTGCACTTTTGATACTTGGTCAAGTATTAAAGTGCAATAACGTGTGGCTTCGCGAATCAACTCATTTGCTTCAATGTTGTTTTTCCCCATGCCACTTTTGCATTTCTTTCACAGATGAAATTTGTCTCCCATATTTCGCGCCTATTGATCCGCGAATAGTCCTTTAGTTTTTTTTTTTTTTTTTTCTACTTTTCAACAATTTTTTTACATATGCTTATTTTGTTTTCCCCATATCTTTCTTGTTTATCTCAAACTCTTCATATCCTTGATTCTGCGACTTTTGAATTTGCGGCAACCTTGGTGTCGGTTCGGCTTCCGCGGTCATTAATGGCACCCCCTAGGTTTCCGTGCCTCTTCCCTATATAAGTCTCCCTTGTCCATTGCATTTCACTTTTTCCTCTTTCCTCCATTTTTATGTTTCACTACTTCCTGACTTCCTTTGTGTTATTATTATCTTCCCTATTTTATCCTCAGATCCCCATTTCCTTTGCGGCCTTAATTTTAAACCCTTACTCCCCTATTTTCAATGGCCAAGTCCTCAACCCCCAAACTCTTAGTTCCTCCATCTGGGAGTGTCCCATCTGTTCCCCAGCCAACAGAATGGAGAAAGGCTCCATTTTTCGAGATTTCTCATGATCATTTATGGAGTTCTATTGAGAACTTTCCTCCCGCGGGAGACATTACAGAAGAACTCATGCTTATTCACTCTGATGGCGAAGCCCCCTTAGCCGATATCCCACCCACCTCACTTCTTCGCATACTCATTGAAAGAGGTGATGTCCCTTATTCTTTTATAGAATATGAAGCGCATGTGTCACCCATCACTCATTGGAGGATGTGGTCCAGCCACATACTCAGCCAGGATAGGCACCGCGAGACTCTTAGACAGGCAGGCTTACTGGACTCCATAGAACTATTTTCGGACTTGTCTGTCCGTCGAGACGCGGATGCCCTCAATCTTCTGGTGTCGCGATGGAGCTTTTTCTCGCACACTTTTGTAACCTCTTGGGGGGAATTTACCCCAACCCTGGAAGATGTGTATGTGCTGTTCAGACTTCCGGTTTTTAACTCGCAGTCCCTTGATGCCCCAGCTTTCAGCCAAGCAGACCAGGTGATTCACTCTCACCTCCAGTCTTGCGCAGCTTATGCCACAAAAAGAGGTAGTCGCTTCAAGGATGGTGCCATACTTGACGAGGCTCCTTTTATAAAAAGTGTGAAGTTAAAGTACTCAAACTGGTGTCATCACTTCTTCAGAGAGTATGAACCAAAGCTGCCTCTCCTCCGCGGTCAAGACCGCGAATCGGTGCCCGACCCTGAATTCAATAGTGACTTTGAACTGGCAGGATTTTTAGCCTACTGGTTGGACCGCTATATTTTCCAGGGACGTCTTGAAGATGAGCCCAATAAACTGGTGTTTTTGATGGTTTTTATAGCTTCGCGGGGCATCAGGCTTCCCTTAGCCCCCCTCTTCTTGGGTACCCTTTATTCCCAGTTAGATACTTTATCCAACGATTTCCTAAGGTCAGTTGGTAGGTATGACATAAGCACCCACGTTCCTTGCCGTTTCCTTATGCTCTTCATTTTTGAAAGATTCCCAAAATATGCCCCCAAACCCCTAAGTTTTTCTTCATCTTCAAACACTGATACCATTAGTCCCAGATCGCGAGCTGCTTGTTGGTATGGCTTTCTTCCCACCAAGCGACTTGAAGATTTTATTGATTTCAGTCGCAATTTTTCCTGGAGACCTTACTCCACGCCTCTGGATGGTATTTATTTTCCTTCTTTCTACCCCATGGAGGAGCAGACCGCTTATGGTTATCAACACCATGAAGAGCTCATTTTTGCTACTTTTTCCTTTGAGTGTTGCTTGCCCATTTTTTATGACTCTTTCTTGCGGACCACAGCTTATAATCCTTCGCGGGTGGCTCGTCAACTGGGTTTTGAGCAGGCAGTTCCAGTTTATGTTGCTCCTCCCTCAGGTGATTCTCCTGATAACTATGACGCGGCCCTAGTGAGGTATCGCGAGGAATATGAGAAAAAACACCAAGAATTCTCTTTTTCCTTTTTTATTCCCGCGAGATCTCGAGCAGGTTGCCGGACCGCGGCTTATGTGGATTTTTGGTTTCAAGTCACAACGGACTTCCAAACCTTTATGATAGGTCCTCCCAAGCCAATTGCTCCTGTAAAAGTATTCATGGGAGACTCCTCTTTGAAATTACACAAACCTCATGGCTCCCGCGGATTTTATAGCAAGCTTGCTCTTCCAGTTTCTGATTATGAGGCTCCAAGCTCTTCAAATCTAGTTTCTAAGAAACAGAAAATTTTGAAAGAGAGAAAAGGTAAATCCAAAGTTCCTGCCATGCCTAAACAAAAGCGTTCCGAGCGTGTCGAAGTTCCTGCCGTGCCCACTGCCATTCCGGTTCGCGAGGAACCTATTTCGAAATGCTTGGTAATAATTGTATAACTTTATACTTTATTCTTACTCTCAATCACTGTTATCAACTGTTTTTTTTAACCAGTTTATTTGTTTTTCAGAGATCCGCGAGTTCGGCTGTCACATCACCACCGCGAGTTCCTCCACCAATAGATCCCCCACTAGCAGTTAACTCTATGAATGATTCCTTGGATTATATTCCATTATCTCAACGAAGAAGAGATCATAGAGCTCAAATTCTAGAAGCTGCTACTAATACTTCAGAAGATGATGAGGTAGATACTATTCCCTTGATTCGCAGAAGGTCGAATCCTTCTGCTTTGATCTCCTCTCCTGACAGATTTGGAGTTGAACCTCTTGTTTTTCAGTCACATCAAGTCGAGGCTGAAACTACGGATTTTACTCAAGGTGAAGCTGAATCATCTTCTCCGCGAATAGAAGACTTATCTCATTTAGAGACATTCTCTCCGCGGGAAAAAGCAAACTCCTTGCTGGATACAGTTGCAAAGGTTGTGGAGGATATTCATGCTCTAGATCCCTTATTCTCATGTACTTTTTGACTTGTCAAATCCCCTTATTCATACTTTTATTCTCATTTTTGCCTGCTTCTTTTATACTTAATAGTATTTATTTACCATTTTCAGCTCGCGGGACTGGAACGGAAGCCGACCATTCTATTGATGACTCTGATCGCGAGGTTGCTGATATTCTGTCGGACTTCCCTGATCAGGGACAAGAGAAAACACCAAAGTTATCTAAAATCGCGAGGCAGATTTTGCTATCTGATTCAAATGATGGTGATGATCTTCCCATTTCTACTGTGATCCGTAAAGATGCTCAGCCATCCTTCGCGAACTCACTCCCTCAAGGTCCATCCGTGGTACCAGCCAATCATGATGCTGTGGAACCAAATGAAGCCGTGAATCCGCGAAATACCTCTGAAGAGAATGAAACCCATCCTGTCCCAGCAGTAAATGTCGCGACAACAACTGATCTGCAAGTTTCCAGTTCTGACACAGATGTTCGACATATGGAACCTCTCGTTTGTGATATTGCTGCTGAGCTTGCTGCTACTTTGCAAGATGGGCTCCAACTTCAAAGATCTCTTTTCGGGGGTCCTAAGGCTGATATGGAGACTATTGCTGAATCTTCTCTGGGAGCGACTCAAGTTCAGCCCGCGAATGAAGGTCAATTTTACCCACTTTGGTATTCTTCGCATAGAATTTTGTTTTATGCTGTTTTGTTGATAATTCTTATCTTTTTCTACAGATAAGTCAAACATGAATCCTGAATCCTTGTTTCCTGACTCTGCGTTAAAGGATCCAGAAACGTTACTCAATGAATTCCCATCGCCCCCAAATACTTTACAAAACTTGATATTCACTAACTCTGATTCATTTTTCCTTCCCATTCATCCTCTTCAGCCTTCTTTACAATCCCAAAGGCAATCTATACCTAACCTTTAGTCCGCGCCACAAATGCAGTCTCATCAACCCTTACAAACACCTCCATCCATTCCTGTTACCACATCCGCGCCATATATACCATCTCATCAACCTTCGCCTACCCATACATCCATTCTTACTACCTCATCCGCGCAACAAGTTCAAACTCATCGACTCCCTCCTCAAGTCATTCACGCGCCTTTAGCTCAAAACCCTCAGCAGGATCAAGTTTACTGGCGTAATGTTTTATGTTATTCAGGCGATATGGCCATTTTGGATCGCGTTTTCAGTAGTCATCCAGAGACTTTTGCTACCATGGAGCTCTATGATCCCCTTCTCCAACCTATATTTCTGCATATTATCGCGAATACCTTCGCTTCCTTGATGACCACTTGCATCCGCGACCTTACCTCTACAACTTTGCCACTTTGTCGCACCCATATCAAGGATTGGAAGAATATGAAAATGAACGTGACTTGGTAGGAGGTTCATCTTGAAAAGATTGAGCACTTATATGCAAAACATTGTGCTGAGGTTAAAGCTTTTACTGAGTACCAAGCCAGTATGTCAAGAGTGGAAGAACCCCGTGCTTTATTAGCTATTGCAGAGCAAGATGCCTTGAGGCTTAAAGATTTCGCGGAACATTCTATGCGTTCCCGCAAGTTACAAGAGGAACATGAGAATCTCCACATCTCCTCTCCTGTTAGCCGCGATTTGTACTAGTGATGTTGTTTTTTTTTTTTTTTACTCTATACACATTCATATATGCAAATGTTTTTTTTTTATACATTGTGCTGATGTTGTACATTTTATCATTTATCACCATTCACCTCTTTTATCTAAGATTGGTACAACTTGATCCATTTTACATTAAGAGGTCCAGCTCTCTCACGGGTGATTTCGTGCTCCATTCTGTAGTACCCACTGCTACCTTCACTTATAAACCATCTGTACCGTACCTTTTTATTATAGCTTTTTGCTTGTTTTTTATTGTACTCTTTTTGATTCGTAAAAGCCTCAGCCCTAGTTTCATCCAATCCTTCTATCTCCAATAACATGTCCTCCAAACTGCTTTTGCATGCCAGCCTTCTAGCAGCCAACTCTAACTCCGCAGGTAGTACAACCTCTGCTCCGTAGACTAATGCATAAGGGGTCATATTTGTCGCATTTCGATATGCGGTTCGATGCGCCCACAATGCTATTGGAAGCTCCTCCACCCATTTCTTTTTATTATCATGCACTAGTCTGGACAAGATTCGAATTAATGCTTTATTAGAGGCTTCAGCCTGTCCATTTCCTTTTGGATAGTAAGGCGTGGACTTGTGATGAATGACTGAGTATCTCCCCAACAAATCCGCGACCTTACTATTGACAAAAGG
The DNA here is from genome assembly GCA_963922005.1 of Cornus suecica. Lineage (NCBI taxonomy): Eukaryota > Viridiplantae > Streptophyta > Magnoliopsida > Cornales > Cornaceae > Cornus > Cornus suecica. The sequence goes on from OY998245.1 coordinate 8,456,383, forward strand.
AGTTCCATTATCTGACAGTATCACCTTTGGTATCCCAAATCGACAAATGATATTTTCCTTAATGAATCAAACCACATTGTCTGATGTCGTCTGTCGCAGCGGGATAGCCTCTACCCATTTTGTGAATAATTCAGTTGCCACTAAAATCCATGCATGTCCCTGAGCTTGTGGTGTGATTGGTCCAATTATGTCTAGTGCCCAAGTGTGGAAAGGCCATGGGGTTGCCAAACTGTGTAATTCAGTTCCCGGAGCATGAATAAGATCCCCGTGCACTTGACATACATGACATTTTCTGACAAAATCGCTGCAGTCTCTCTCCATTGTTGGCCAGTAATACCCGGATGATAGGATTTGTTGAAACATTTTTCTAGTACCTTGATGACCAAACACATGAACTTGTTTTAGTACCTCCCCTGCCTCTTCTTCACTTACACATCTCATCAGTTTTCCTTCAAAACTTTTCCGGAACAACTTTCCCTCCTGTTGGACAAATCGCGAGGCTAATTTTCTAAACAGCGGATGATCTTTTTCAGGCAAAACCCCTTATTTTAGATAATGCAAATATTTGTGTCGCTAGTCTATCATGTCTACCACATTACCTTTGCTCGCGGAGGGATATGCATTGCAATTTTGACAGTTGCTTTATAACTCTACTGCATTGCTCTTCATACTTGGCCAAAAGAAACCTTCTCGCTGTAAAACTCGATAGAGACTGACATCTGCTTTGCCACATATTTTCTTATGAATTTTCTGTAATAGTTCTTCTATCTCGGATATTGCCACGCATCTGGCCAGAATTCCTCCGGCCGCTCTATAATACAACACTCCTTTTATGATTTGGTATTCTCGTCTCAAAACATTGTTATCGTTCTTTAGTAGAGCTTGTATTATCTATGTTCTCCAATCATGTTCTTCATATTCCTCCAATTCCTTCTTATTATTGACCGTAGAGTTGGTTCTTCGCACTATTTGCACAGAAGATTTTAACCCCTGGAACTGTAGTCGCGAGCCCAATGTTGCAAATGCATCGGATCGTCGATTGCCCTCTCGCAGCTCGTGCTGGAAATCCACATTCTCAAAGCTTTCTATCATCTGACGGACGAGAGTTCTATAAGACACAAGATGGGGTTCTTTGACAGCATACTCCCCTTTTATCTGCTTAATGACCAATTTGGAATCACCCCTTACATGAAGTATTTTTACCTTCAGCCTCTGGGACATCATTAATCCTAGCGCCAGCCCCTCATATTCCACAATGTTGTTGGTACAAGGATAGTCAAGTTTGTAAGACATAAGTAATTCCTCCTTTGTTTCTTCATTTCTTAATACGAAACCGGCCCCACCTCCTTTTTCTGTGGATGATCCATCAAATTCCAAAGTATATTCCGCTCATTGTGTCACACTTGCTACTCCCACTTCTTTTGCCTTGGGTTCAGCTTCCCCAGGAAATAAGGCTAGCAAATCCGACAAGGCCTAACTCTTTACTGCTTTTGGTCTGGAGCATGTGATCTCATATTCAGACAGTGCTAACAACCATCGGGCAGTCCTTCCACTGAGTATGGGCTTTGTGAGTAGATACCGTATGGGGTCGCTTTTTGTGATTAGCTCCAACGAATGTGCCAATAAATAATGTCTGAACTTCTGAGCCGCGAATACTAAAGCGAGACAATGTTTTTCTAATAAGGTGTATCGCGACTATGGCCCCTTCAATACCCGACTGATATAGTGAACAGGCTTTTCTTCCCCTTCACGTTCCTGGGCCAGGAGAGCTCCTACAGACCTATTGGTGGAAGTAAGGTACATTATCAACGGTTTCCCTGACTCTGGTGCTACCATTATTTTTGGTGATGCTAAAATCTTCTTGATTTTTTCAAAGGCCTCTTGTTGTTCTTCTCCTCAACTACATGCAGACTTTTCTTTTAAGAAAGGCATGAGTGGCTGAGTTACCTCCGCCAGTGCCGGAATAAACCTCCTCAGGTAAGATATCTTCCCCATAAATGTTTTCAACATTTTGCGAGTTGTGGGTAGAGCCATTTCTAATACTGCCTTAGCCTTTGTCGGATCCATATCAATGCCCTGTCGATGTACGACACACCCCCAAGAACATTCCTTCTGGTACTCCAAAGGAACATTTGAGGGGATTCATCTTTAAATTATACTCACGACATCGTTGCAATACCTTTCTTAAATCACCCATATGATCCTGCACGGCTCTGGACTTTACCACCAAGTCATCCACATAGTCCTCTACAGTTTTATGCATCAAGTCATGAAATATTGCCGTCATGGCGCGTTGATACATAGCCCCGGCATTTTTTAGCCCAAATGGCATGACCGTATAATGAAAATTCCCCATTGGGGTACGAAAAACAGTTTTATCAGCATCCTCCGGTGCCATCTTAATCTGGTTATACCCGCTGAATCCATCCATTAACGATAAAATTGCATGTCCTGCGGTTGCATCCACCATGGTGTCAATGTTGGGTAAAGGGAAATCATCTTTAGGGTAGGCCTTATTGAGATCGCGATAATCTACACATACGCGGATCTGCCCAGTCTTCTTCTTCACAGGTACAATATTCGCAAGCCTGGTTGGATCCTGGGTTGGCTTGATGAACCCTACTTTCAATAGCTGCTCAACTTCTGCCTTAATTTGTACTTCTAAATCGGGATGAAATACTCGTTGCTTTTTCTTCTTTGGTTCTGATACGGGATTCACGTGAAGATGGTGGCTTACCAATCCAATATTGAATCTTGGCATTTGATTATACTCCCAAGCGAAGACATCCCAAAACTCTTTGAGCAATTCTACCTGAGCATTTTTTGTATCTTCAGGCAGCGTATTACTTATGAAGGTGGGTCGCGGATCCGTGCCGTCACCTATGTCCACTTCATACAAACCATGTTCTGGTCGCGGATTTACTTTTAGTACTGCAGGATTAGTGTCGAGTTTTCTTTGTATAGTCTTATTTATCTCGGTGTCAGTGCCAGCTGTGCAAGCTTCCCACCCCCAATCCCGTCATAATTTGTACACTACTCGTCCATCGGGCATTTTGACTCGTGACCAGCTCACCTCTTTGAGCTTCCGTTTAGCTGAACTTCCATCTTCCAGTTCATTCCATTCTGGTATTGGTGTAGCAAAAATGCCGGGCCCATCTTCCTCACTATACTCTGAGAAATAGACTGTATCTGCAAAATGAGCATCTGACGTGCAGAAAGGGCTCTTAGATGCTTTTATAGTCATTATTCCTTCTCCCCAATTGGCTTTCATCACTTGATGATAGGATGACGGTACTACGCCATGCGCATGTATCCATGGTCTGCCCAGCAACAGCTGATACGAGGGTTCCCCTTGAATGACATGAAATTTGGTGGGCCCTCTTATTTTCCCGATTTTGAGATCCAATGTCGCTAATCCTATAGTGGCCTGCTGGTCTCCGTTGAAACCAGTAACTGCAATGGTATGGTTTATGATCTTGCTTTCAGGAAAATTGATCGTTCGCAAAGTGGCTAGTGGGATCAAATTGACTGACGCTCCCCCATCTAAGAAGCTCGTTTCATCTCCCGACCATTTACAATGGCTGGTACATATAGAGATCGATTGTGGAAAAAAGGCACTTGTCTGTCTGTTTTAGAAAAAGTGATCTTACTAGAAGCTTTCTCATGCTGCGGAATCGCAATGCTGTGATTGAGTACGACAATTGTTTGCTCTTTCAAGAATTCCTTCACATATTCCTGTATTGGGAGTTCATTGAAGAAGACATCTATCTTATCATTTTCCTTTGCTTCACGTGTTGGTGGGCACTTATACTTGACGGTATCCTCAATACTGTCTCGGGCAGTTACTACAACTACATGTGCAGGAAAGGGCTCATGAACTACATTCTTCACCACTTCTAACTCTCCAGATGCTATTTTCCGGTGTACTAAACCGCAAAATGCCCAACATCCCATCAGCGAATGCCAAATAGTCATGTGATAGGGACAGTAGTTACTCTTCATCCTCTTTTCTTTTGGCGTCACCCTTTGCACTGGAGGTAGCGATATGACATGATCTGCGATCCATTGATTCGGCAAAACAACTGCCTCTTTTTCGCTAAAAGGCAAAGGGGGTGGTTCAGATCTCCCAGCGAGCTCTTCCCTGGGCTTTTTCTTCTGCATAGCTGCTACCATTGGTATTCGCCTAGTACAGATATTTGGTCGTGTCGGGGGAGCCAAAACTTCTCCCAATCTACGGTCATTATCGACAAGTGCAGAAAAAGTATTGAACTCGTGATTGACCAAATGCACTATGTATTCCCGCAACATTCCTTCTATACAAATTTTGATCAATTGCAATTCAGAAATTGGTTCATGACATTGCAAAGCAGCTTCGCGAAATCTTCTGACATAAGCTGATGCCTCTTCCCCAAAGCGTTGTCTTTGCCTTGTAAGTGAAATCATTGAGACATCTTCATCAGCTTGAAAGAATTTGGTGTAAAATCTGAGCACCATATCCGTCCAACTGGTCACTGAAGCCGGAGCGAGGCCAGTGTACCATGTATATGTTGTTCCAGTTAAAGACTTGGAGAATTCTCTAAGTTTCAAATACTCATTGTTTCTGTGGGGTCCCAAAGCATCCACGAACCTGGCTATGTGTTTTTTCGCGTTTCCCTTTTTGCCATCAAATTGATGGAAGCTTTGTGCCCCATAGTTTTCTAGATAAGGCAACGCCATGATACTAGGATGGTATGCTGGGGCAATTTCAACCTCCTCTGTTTCAGATTTTTCGTTCAGGATGGCTTGCAGTTGTTCCTTGGTGATGTATGACTCTTTCTCCAAGGGCTCAGTTCTCACTGACTCGCGAAAAAGTTCTTGTGTTGAATCCTCTGGAAAATTATGTTTGTCCATCCTAGGCGATTCAATGTTTGGTGTTAAAACGCACGAGGCCTCCATGAAGTGAAGTATGGCCTTTTGCGTTTCTTGGATGTTGAGAAACGTTTGTAGTAGAACCGATGGCAATTATGCTGAATTCTGCACTGACTATGCCATCAGAGGGGTCTCTGCCTGATCCGCACCAGCATTTGCGTGACGACGTTGTCTTCTTGCTGGTTAGACTGGTTCATCTCCTTGTATTTGTGCCGTTGTTTAGTCCTCAACTTGTTCGGTACGTCGGGTTAGTGGACGACCTCTCTGCCGAGTCTGACGAGGCTCTACTTGTGCAGAAGACATCTTCTCCCCAGCAGAGTCGCCTTAAATGTAGGGGTTCGAATGAAATAAAGGATGTAAAGATAGTTTCTGTACAAGTTCGTCAGCTAAAGAACAGTATTGATGCTTTTATCGCTTTTGATTTGCTTTACAGAGAAAATGAAAGAGAAATGGAGGAAAAGATAATAAGTACAAATAATTGAGAAGTACTTTCTCTCTCTAGGATTTTCTCTCTTTTAGTCTCCGAAAAAGTCCTCTTTGAAGTGGGCTCTCGCATCTATTTATAGACATGGATGCCCAGTAGTCTTCGCGGATTGTGTTGCCACGTCAGCACCTGTTTCGTCCTCGTGGATTCTATTGTCACGTCAACACCTGACTCGCGACATAGTTCCTACGTAAATACCATGCACAGTATTATTTCACGCACTTGACTACGCAAAACGGATTCGCGTAATCTTATGCGCGGATAATAATGCGCGCCATAAATACCTTGCACAATATCATCCACGAAACAAATTCGCGGATCATAATGTGTGCCATGCCCTGTGATCTGCGCATGTTGCATCGCGGATCTGATTTATCCTTAGCCAAGGATGCTGTTATAGCTTTGATGGGTCATGACCAACCATGCATGCCTTGGTCATGTCCCTGAATACTAGCGGCCTCTCTAATGTACTCTTACTTAGGACGGTGTAAATTAGGTCGCGACCCACTATTTACTCATCCCAAGCATTTCCTTTAGATTCCGCGTAGTACTCGCTACGCGAGCAGTATATAGGGTTATGAGTTCCTGATGCGAGCTATAAAATACATCACTCCCTCATACTTCTCTCTGTATAATGCAAGCTCTCGCATGAAAACCATATTTGGGCTATTTCCCCAAGTAATTAATTATTTGGGCTAATCTCCCAAATAATCTTTTACTTGGACCGGTTTCCCCAAATATACCAAACCTTGGGCCATATCCCAGATAATTTAATCCTTGGGCCATTATCCCAATATAAGTCATTTCGCCATTATGCTATTTCGCGAATCATCCCTCTTTACACAACTTTTTGCACTTTTTTTTTCTATCATAATTATTTCTTCTCCCCCACTTACACGAGCAGTTAAAATTACTCATATGCAAAATCGACCAAGTCACTCCCTATATTTGTTAATAGGCAAAAATTTAGTTTATTACTCCATGGGGTATTTTCAAAAACTCCTATGTGTATTTTGTGAATCAAGTACTTTGCACTTGGTTGTGGTGTATTTGGTTTCAGAGTGGGTTGCTCAGTGATGGGATTTATGTGGGTTTGAGTGATCATAAGCTAGAATTGTTTAATTGGGCTGAGGAGCTAGTGATGGTGGGTGGAGGAGCAATGCGGCACTGTATGGGGTGAAAAGATAAGAGAATTGAGAGAAAATGGCGATGGTGTTAGTGAAGGCGGTGTTATGCGACAATAACTAAAGTGATGATAATGTTAGTGCGGTATTATGGTTAAAATAGGAAATTACATACAAAACAAAAAAATGACCTATGATTGAACCACAAGTTGAAGGTATACTTGTAATTGATTAACTCATAATTAATCTTACTAGGGGTGTTAAAATTTTAATTTGAGGGTAATTACCTCAAAGCTCAAGGGAGGTACATTAGCACGGATTTGGGTCCTCTACATTGGTCACTCTCTCCGCTTCTCTTCACTTTTCAAATTTGTGGCTCACATGCTGCCATGTGTGCACTAAAGTCCAAAAAGATGGCTAAGTTTTCTATTAGAAAAATTGACTACTTTACCCTTTTATTTCTTAAAATTGACATATATGTACACACAATAACAATTAATACAATTAGGGTAAAGGGCATAAAACACCCCTATAGTTTGCAATATGATCAAATAACTCTTTACAAATTTAAACAAACCCCTATTATTCACTTTTTGCTCAAAGAGACCTTTCTGAAGGGCTCAAAGACTATGTTACCCTTGACTATATTATATAAAAATCAAATAAAAAAGTGTTAATTCCAACTAGACCCTTGAACTTTGCCTATATTTTGGACTTAATTTTTTTATATTTTACTCTAAAAGGAAAAAAAAAAAGAAGAGGAAATAATTTATTTCGGACTTAATTTATAAACGAAAAAAAAATTATTTCAGACTTAATTTTTTTATATTTTACCCTAAATGAAAAACAAAATTAAATAATTTATTTTTTTCCAACCAATACATAAAAGTCTCAAAAAAAAAAAACAAAAACAAAAATTTGAATTGGGAATAGGCAGCTTTTTCCCGATTCATTCTTCCATGAATTGCTGAAAGCGAAAAGAAGTTCATCAAAAATTAAGTGAATAATTCAAAATGACTTGCAAAAATTCTGATTCATTCTAATCAAGCTTCCTTCCAAATTTAAATTGGGGATAGACTGATTTTGTATTTTTTTTATGTATTGGTCGGGAAAAAATAAATTATTTAAATTAGTATTTTTTGTTTAGGGTAAAATATAATAAAATTACGTCTGAATTTTTTTTTTTTCATTTATAGTTCACTTTTTAAATTTAACTACTAATTTGGTTTTTTGTTTTTTGTTTGTGACTTTCTTGATATATTGGTTGAGAAAATATAAATTATTTATATAAATAGATAATAATATTAAAAGTAGAAAAATATTGGATAGAGATAAATAAACACTTAGAAGGGGTCTAGGTGATATATTTGAAAAAAGAGGGGGTCTAGGTAAAATATTTGAAAAAAGTGGGGATATGTGAAACAACGATATATAGGTCAAGGCAAAATGGGTATATGGAAGGAGTAGGGGTGTGTTTGCATCATTTTTGAATAGTTAAGAGGCGATATTTGCACTTAATGAAGTAGAGGGATATTATTTGTCCAAAATGCAACCTATTGGGGTGTATTCCACACTTTGTTCATACAGTTGATAATACAGTGGTGTGGAATTTCAAGTACAATTTAATTTCAATTGGAAAGTTACAACACCAGATTTCTAAGAACATATGGAGTGGGAAGGTAAATGGAAAGTGTTTGGGTACGTGGACAGTGACCTGTGTTGTGGAGTGGGGCACATTAGATGGTGGGCCCATGGGAGAGACTTGCCCTCTCAACGCCACAATCCACGTGTGTAGTAGTGTGTTGGTTCTTTTTGTGTTTTATTTTAGGATTAATTTCACAAAACTCCCCTTTACTATTCAATTTAGTCAACTAACATTTACTGTGTCCATTTTGCCCATCATACTATTCAATTTCCTTATTATGCCTCATCCCCTCACATTTTGAGTCATAATACCTAAACTACCCTCAATAGTATAGGGAAGTTTAGTGAAATCAAGCCTTTAAAAAAATTATTTTTCGAAAATCAATTATATTTTTCATAAAAACAATAAATTTCAAGTATATATATTTTGAAAAAAAATATTTTCTAAAACAATATATATTTTAGAAAAAATATATATATATCGAGAAATATATATATTTCAGGAAATATATATATGTTGGAAAGTGATATATATTTCAGAATATATATATAATTCGTTAAAAATCGAATTGTTTTCAAAACATATGAAATTTTTCTGAAAGATAATTTTTTTGGGAAAAATATATATTATATTCCAAAATATGATTTTTTCAGAATAATTCTTTTAAGAAAAATATATATTATTTTCCAAAATATGAATTTTTTCTGAAAAATATTTTTTTTGCAAAAAATATATATTATTTTTTCCGAAAATAATATAATTATTTTCCGAAATATATATTTTTTATATTTTGGAAAATAATATATATTTTTTGCAAAAAAAATATTTTTCGAAAAAAATTCATATTTGGGAAAATAATATATATTTTTCTCAAAAATAAAAATTTGGAAAAAAAATCATATTTTGGAAAATAATATATATTTTTCTCAAAAAAAATATTTTTCGGAAAAATCATATGTTTTTAAAACAATTCGGAAAATATATATTTTTGACGAATTATATTTATATTCCGAAATATATATCATTTTCTAATATATATATATTTCCTAAAATATATATATGTTTTCCAAATTATATATTGTTTTCGAAAAATATTTTTTCCCAAAATATATATATTTTTGAAATTTATAGTTTTTACGAAAAATATAATTGATTTTCGAAAAATAATTTTTTTAAACGCTTGATTTCACTAAACCCCCTATATTATTGAGGGTAGTTTAGGTATTATGACTCAAAATGTGAGGGGAGAGGGTATAGTGATGAAATTGAATAGCATAGGAGTCAGAGTGGACACAGTGAGGGTTAGTTGATTAAATTGAATAGTATAAGAGAGTTTTGTAAAATTAACCCTTTATTTTATTTTATTTTTCATTATGGTGGGCTCAACTGAAGTTTACATGTTTCATTTATTTTTCACATTCAATTCAATTCAATTCAATTAATTTAAATAATGATAATATAATTAACTTTATTATAAAATATATTTTTCTTAATAATTTAATTTTTACAAAACTCTTATTTTTTTACTTTTAATTTACGGGAATATAGGTATATTATTTTGGCTATGTTTTTTAATCTACAATGCAATATTAGTTTTATAAAATTAAATTAATTAATTAATTAAAATAGTTATAATTCAATTAACTTAAGATAAAAAATATAATTTGCATAATAATTTAATTAACTTAAAAATAATATAAGACAAAAAAATATATTCGTTGGGAGAAAAATAAAAAAATTGAGCCGTTTGGATATCGCGTTTCAGACAAGGGGATGTTTAATTTTATCGTTATATGTGATAAAATACTAATGTATTTTTTTTATGTGGGTGAAGGTGTTATTTTTTTTTATTTATAGAAAATTTGATAATATATTTGTATTTGCAGTATTTAATATATATTTTTATATTAAAAAATTTAAGTAATTAAATAATAATAAAATGGAATGAAAGATAGAAATCCATACCGTAGGACATAAACTCTCTAAATAAAGTGTATAGTTACATCAGCACACACTCTTCAAATTGCTGACGTGGCTTTACACTTTATTTAAAAGTGGAGTATCATGGAGTGTGCACCACTCTGGATGCTTTATCATTGGTGAATCATAGATTGTTATGGGCCCGTTTGGCAACCCCTGTTTTTGTTTTTATTCTTGTTTTTTCCACTATTCATAAGAACAAAAACATGTTTGGTTGCCCAAAAATTGTTCATGTTTTTGTGAACAGTGTTGAGGACAAAAAACATGTTTTTCTTGCCTTAGTTCAAAATTTGAGAACAATAAAAACCTGTATTTTTGTTCTTGTTCTCAAATAAAAAAACAAAACAAAAAAAAACCAAAAATCGGTTCTCTGCAAATCCAAAGCTTCGATCACCACCACCCCCACCAACCTAAATTGAACTCCCACCCGCCACCGCCACCGCCACTGCCACCCAAATTGAACCCCCACCTCAAATTGATATATTTATATATATATGAATCTATATATGTATGAATGTGTATTTATATATGAATCTATATGTATTAAATTTTGGATTTTGGATTTGGGGGGAAAAAGAATGGATTTTGATTTTGTTCCAAACAAGATCTTGTTTTTTTTGTTTTCAGGTTGAGAAAAACAAAGACAAGAACAAGTTCTTGTTCTTTCATTCAAGAGATAAGAACAAAAACAAGTCATTTCCAAACTGCCCCTATATGCATTGATAGAGACGTCACAAATACAATTTTCCATTCCATATCATTTTCAACCTTTAATTTTGTTTTTCTATTCATATATCTTAGACATTTAACTAACTAATAAAAGTTAATAAAAATTAAAGAATAGAAAGGAAACAAAAAGAGAATAAATTTTTTAAAAATAATATGAAAGATGAGTACAAAAATAGATAGATAATACTAAACTAATATTAGATTGTATACGTGAAATTAATTATAATTAGGTGATAGAGATGCAGTTTTTCTAAAAAAAAATAAGAGATATAAAAGATAACTACAAAAACAAAATAGATAATATTAAAATTAAAATTAACTTGTAAAGGTAGAATTAACGATGGAGTTTAACTAAAATTAAAATATAATTTAAAATTCAAAAAAGAGGGACCGAAACTCGTTATACTTTTAATATTAGTATATATATATATATTTAGATTTATACATCATGTGTGAAAAAATTTCTGTACTATAAAAAAAAAATCATACACTTTTTTTATCACCATATCAAGAAAACACTTTTACGTATAAAAAAAATATAAAATGTAAAAGGCAAAAATGCAAAAAACCTTCTTAATTTTTCTCAAGTGAATAAAATACCCCTAAACTTTAAAAGTGAACAAACTTTCCCCTGAACTTTCCCAAAGTAGCAAAATACCCACTTGAACTTGAAAAGTGAGCATTTTGCCCCATTCACTCAATTGTGCATTTACTTATTTACCCTTTTAGCATTTTGTTTCATTCACTCATTTATGCATTTAGTCATTTATACTTGGTAATAATTAAATAATCTAAACAATTTTTTTGAGAAGTAAAATTAAATTAATTTGTTAATTACTTAATTATAATTTAAGAAAAAGAAAAAAAAATATCTTCATGCATTCTATATGGGTTTGAAATTTAAACCATATACAAAATAAGAAAAAGAACAAACAACAGAATAAAATACAAAATAAACCTCAACATGAACAAGCTACGTTCTTCTCCTGGCCATGGACAGAGTATTCCCCTCAAATAGTTCCTCAACCAACCCCTCAATATCTTCCGGTTGATACTTAATATACTTCCTCTGTCCAGCAGAATCCAGTTGCTGCTTAAACCTTCCCACAAACGACCGCCGATATCGAAACCCTAAGCTCAGACTTAAGCTGCTCGTCTGTCACCACCCACCCATTTTGAATCTTGTGTATCTCATCAAACATTATACCAAAGTTTTTGAACCTCTCTTTCAACACAGGCTTCACCACCTTCCCATTTGTTGTAAATCACTTGGGGCGATTAACATACCCAGGATCAACACAATATTAAGAGAACGAAACTTTTATTTTTAAATCTCACACTTTTAAAAATACAAAGCTCTCTCTCTCTTTTTTCCTTTCTTTCTATGCTTCTAGCTTCTTGATTCAAGATTATATTTCAACATTCCCCTTTAAACTTGATTCTCCACACTTCTGCATTCCTAGCATCATCTTCAATCTCTTGAATATGTCTGGCTTTAATGACTTTGTAAAAATATCTGCAATTTGATCATTTGTCTTGCAAGATATAAATTCCACCTCTTTGTTCTGCACATGCTCCCTGATAGAATAATACCGTGTATCAATATGTTTGCTTCGTTCATGGAAGACTGGATTATTTGCAAGTGCAATTGCTGAACGATTATTAATGAAAATCTCTGTAGGCTTTTCTTGTGGAAAACACAAATCCTCCAACACATTTCTCAACCAAATAGCATGACACACAGTTGAGCTGGCTGCTACGTATTCAGCTTCGCATGATGATAGAGTTACTATCTGTTGTTTCTTGGATGACCAAGTAAATGCTATATCTCCAATGAAAAACACAAATCCAATTGTGCTTTTTCTTTCATCCAAATCTCTACCCCAATCACTATCTGAATAGCCAGTGAATCTTAATTCATCAGTTGAGGTATATAGCAAACCATCATTGATCGTACCTTTGATGTAGCGGAGTATTCTCTTTGCAGCATTCAGGTGTGATTGATCTGGATCCTCCATGTATTTGCTGATCAATCCAACTCCGTAGAATATATCTGGTCTGGTACAAGTCAGGTACCGAAGAATTCCAACTAAACTTTTGAAGTATGTTGGATCAACATTTCCTCCATCTTCATTCTTTCTGAGTTCCACGCTGCTTTCCACTGGAGTTGATACTGGATGCTGACGTGGCAACTGATGATGTGGCAGTTGATCTGGAATTGACACGTGTCAGCTTCTGACTGGGACACGTGTCGGCTTATGAGTGGTACACGTGTCACCTGATGGTTTGGCCACGTGGCTGCTGTTGATTGGGACACGTGTCAACTGTTGGTTGAGCCACGTGGCTGATGACGTCACTGTGACGTGTTTGGCGCGTGTGGCACGTGCGCGCATGGGTGCGCGTGGTTGTCACGCGCGGCTGGAGGTTAAAGATGACCAGGCGTGTGAATGCGTGTGGGGCTCACTCGCCTCTCTTTAGGTGGCGCGTGCGGGAGCGTGGAGGGGAGTTTTGGCCTGATTTTTTCGGGGTTGCGTTCCTTATGGAACGGAGAAGCTAGATTTGTACTCAAACTTGAGGTTTGAACACTTATGGCTCACGAATAGACATTGAAAGGTTCGGCTCTGTTTTGTTTTTTCACTTCTGGGCTTGCTCAAGCTTCACCAAGCTCTGATACTATGTTGTAAATCACTTAAGGTGATTAACATGCCCAGGATCAACACAATATTGAGAGAACGAAACTTTTATTTCTAAATCTCACACTTTTAAAAATACAAAGCTCTCTTGCTTCTAGCTTCTACTTAAGTCAATACCATACATTTTGTATATATAGACATGTAAATAACACAAGACAAAACAACAAATCTTCATCCGCCGTTTTTATTGACTTCGGTGGATAGGCGTGTCATTCTTACGCATGCTTTGGCTTCACTCACGCATGCTCTTTAATGCAGCCCATTTGAACATTTGATGCATGCAAATGGAGTTGTAGCTTTCAAGTACCATTATCAAGTTTCTCTTTCAACATCATTCACTTGCAAACCCTCATGGTTAAGACACTGTAGCACCTTACTCCATGTTTCTCTCTGGTAATTCTTGTGATACTATCTCAGCTCCGTCGACGGTCTCCGACACCAAGTGTCACCCATTAATTGGTGGATCTCAGTTGACCGTTTGATTTTTTGTAATATGTATCTACCATTGTTCATCAAAAATATGCACCGTAATGAAGGGTACTTGTAGAGCTTTGACTTAGTCTCCAAATTTGAATCCAATAAGTCCATGATTTTCTGCACCTGAGCTGAATATGTTAAACACTTATGTTTTTTCTCGTTCTCGTTCTCGTTCTCGTTCTCGTTCTCGTTATCATTCTCAGTTTTGTTGATTTGTTAGAAGATGTGTTCCAACGTGTCCTTGTACTCACATGCGTATTTTAGATAATTCATCACGTAGCGCGTCAAGGGGTGCACTGCGCCTCCAGGGACCGGAGTTCTCGAGACGTCACTCTTGATCGAGTTCTCCAGATCGGCAAAGATGCTCACGGCCGCAGCGCCGATCCGGTCACATGTGTTGCAGATCTTTGAGGTCAGCTCGTCTCGGCAGCCCTCAGTGCACGATCCGGTGACTGCAGGAATCAGATCGCGGAGAGTCTCGTGGATGTCGAGCAATTTGAAGATCTTCTCCGCCGACCGCTTTGTCAACGCCACCGCCTCCGCGAAGTCGAGGAACTGAATCAAGACGGCGCATGTCAGGTTGCTGAAGAGGTTCCTGGAAACCGATTTGTCATCGGAGAAGAGGGAGTCGACAAGCTTCCGCTCAGCGGGGAAGAGCACGCCGGAGCAGTGCTTCACGACTTTGATCCACGCCGTGATCTGAGCTTCGAGAGCTTCCCATTGCATTTTCTGTACCTCATCAATGCTAATCTTCTGAAACTCTATCTCGTTCAATGCTTCGTTAAATGCATTTCGTCTCGCTGCTATACACCTGACAACACTCTCGTTCATATCTGATAAGTTCATTTTACATATATATTTTATCTCCAAATGTATATTTGTTAGTAGGTAAAACTATTTATTTTAATTGATTTAGAAGTGTAATAATGATAAGTGCACAAAACTTAATTTATATAATAAAATTGTTGAATAAATCATTTTCAATGTCATTAAATTACATCTACATTTATGTATTTCATTTATAGGTGTAAAGTGATAAATGAATCAAATGCACATGGATGAAAGTTGGATGAATCAAATGCACATGGATGAAAGTTGGAAGATTCAAATGCACATGGGAAAAGAACAAAATGTGATGGAAAGTTATGTATATTCAAAAAAAAAAAAAAAAAAGAATATTTCATTTCTCTTTACAAGTTGTAATTTGATTTCAATATTTCTCTATAAATATGGATACATCTTGAAGAAGAGAGAAAAGAAGAGGAAGAAGAAGGAGGAGAGCAAGAAGGACACCAAAGAAGAGAAGAATTTATCTTCAATTCCGGGTTTTATTGTTCTTATTTTATTATTTTTTTTTTAAGCATGAGTAACTAAATCCTCAACTAAGGTTGAGGATGAAACCACCATTTATGAAATAAATTCCTTTTAGTCTTTTATCAATTTTCATGTGTATGGTTTAAATGCTTATGATTTTCGCTTCATAGTATTAATTGTTTTAAATTCCTTTCATTATAAATATCATGTATTTATAGTAGTTATGAATTCTTATCACAATTAATCAAGCTTGAATTTGATGAGTTTATATGTAAAAATCTTTGATCTTATGTGATCCATTAAATTGCATACATAGGATGCTTAGAATTTTACACTTTAAAGCGAAGGAAAATCTATTTCTTGAAAATATATTTCATTAGTGCGTTATTGTTAAATCTTGAGAAAATAATAAGATTGATTTCTAATTTACTACTCTAAAATTGGAATTGATAAAGGAATAATTATAAGTTTATGGATTAGTGGTGGTGGATTCCGATAGCTTAGTATTTTCTCCTTATTATTCTCGCTTTAATTATTTGTACTTCGATATTGCATGTTTAGTATAAAAATCACTTCAACAAACACACTTTGAGAAACTAGGTTAGTTTTAGATTAATTTTAGTTTAATTAAGTTCTCTTTAAAGCATTCCCTTGGGTTCGACCTCGTTCTTGCATAACCTAAACTACAATTGATTCGTGCACTTGCGAGTAATAATTTAAAACACATCAAGTTTTTGGCGCCGTTGCCGGGGAATCGCAATAAGAAACTAATTAAATTGAAGTTGATTTAATTCTTCTACTAGTTATTTAAAAAAAAAAAAACAGATTTTAGAAGCTACTGTTTGCTTCAATCTACTCTTTCGAACAACAATTTATCCAAAAAAAAAAATTTCAAAAATTACTGTAGCATTTCGGCTACTGTTGCAAAAATAAAAATAAAAAACTGTATAATTTTTTTTTTAAGCTACTGTTTTGTTTTAAAAAAAAAAAAATTTAATTTTGTCTTTCTAATTATGATAGTACTGTAGTAAGGTAGTGTTTCTTCACTTTTGAATTTAGAGATTTTTTTTATTTTTTTATTGGTGATAACAAATTAAAAAAAAAAAAAAACAATTTGAAAATTACTGTAGCAACTCAGCTACTGTAGCAAATTTTATTTCTTTTATTTATTTTTATTTTTTATTTTAGTTATTTTCTTTATTCTTAGCTTAAGTTTAGAATTAGTGCTTGTTTATTATTATTATTATTTTTTTTTGTTTTATTATTTGTTTTATTTTAATTAAGTAATTGATACTTTTTAATTTTGTAGGTAATATTTTTTTTGAGATTGCATTGGATAAACAAATACTTGGATTTCTTTGTGGCATCTTCATTAGCATTTTGCGGAATCCATGTAAGTACCCTTATACCTTTAGTAAATAGTATTATTATTTTATTTTATTTTAGATTAGGTGAACATAGTTTTTATATAAGTGAAATTTTGCATGCTACCTTTAGGATAGAATAACACTAGAAATAACCTTTAGGTACACACTTTCTTCAAATTTATTTTTGTTATTTATTTTATTTTATCTCGTTTAATTCTTTCTTTATTTATTTATAAAAAAAAAATAAAAATAAAAAGTTCACACACTCACTCTCTTTTACTTTTATTTTTGTTGACTTGCTTGTATGTGCATTTTTAATTTAGCATTTTGCATAAATCTTTTAGTAAGGGCATTAACCCTCTAACAAGATAAGGATTGGATTTCATCACCAATTTCTTGCCCATTAGGTTAAAAATCTCCTTACATTTGTATACCCTTGGCTAAATTTAGTTTAATTTAATATCAAGTAAACGTTAACTAATAGGTTTTCATATAGCTCATAGGATCCGATCCTCTTGGACATTGTTAAACTTTTGGTAACTCCAGTGAGTCACTATCAAATTGATAAACAGTAGGACAATTCTGTCTAGGAGTGTGGCTGACGCGGCATCAAGCAGGCCTAGTGCCTCACCACACTTTTCTGGGAACTACTTCGTTGTTAGTTTGATGGTCCTTAACTGGTCATCCACTAGTTTTCTCTGAAAAAGAGTAGGAGCTGTCTAACTAGGTGAAGATTATTTTGGAATTAGTCCTAATAATATCTCATATAGGAAATTAAAAAAAAATAAATAGAAATCACTACCCTTGAATTAAATTTCAGATAAAGAAAATACTTGTTTTGGTAGTGTATTTGTTGAGTCATGGAGCCTTCCTAGTGCATGTTAGGTCTTCGATCTCTAAAATCAAAGTTGTCACCTTTAGATCTAGAAATTGAGAGAACTTTTAGAAAAGGTGTAAGGAATTCTAGTGTTGGAAAGATCATTGAAGTCAAGATGGAGGGAGAACATAATGAAGTGAAAGCCCTTAAGAATTATTATACTCCCGCACATATCACAAATCCTTCTTATATTGTCTTGTCTGCTACACAGCATGCCCATTTGGAGATACGAGCAACAATAATCAATTTACTGCCAACTTTTAGATGTTCGAACTTTGAAGACCCATACCTTCATGTTAAGGAATTTTAGAGATTTATTCCACCTTGAATTTTCAGAATATTCCCGAAGAGTCAATTAAGATGAGGTTATTCCCGTTCTCTTTGAAAAAGAAAGCCAAGTCTTGGTTATATTCATTGGAACTAGAATCAATCAAATCTTGGGATGAACTCTGTAAAAAATTCCTCACCAAATTCTTCCCTAGACATAGAACTAATTCCCTTCGCCGAAATATCATGGAATTTGCTCAAAAAGAAGGTGAACAGTTTTATATGTGTTGGGAAACATTCAATGATTTGCTACTTAAGTGTCCCCACCATGGTTTTGAAAAATGACGTTTAGTTGAATTCTTTTATGATGGATTATCAGCTCAAAATCGTCAACTAATTGAGTCACGAGGTGGGGTAGATTTTATGTCTAAGAATGAGAATGAGGCTTGGAAATTTCTAGATGCGTTAGCTGAGAGTTCCCAACATTGGGAATACTCAGGGAGGGTTGAGAGAAGAAGTTTACCAATGTCTATGGATACCAAAAAGGGAGGAGTCTATGATGTTGGTGAGGGAACTGATTTGAGTGCAAGGATAGCTAGTCTCACCAGAAAAGTGGAGGATATAGAGATGAAAAATGGAAAAAGTTATTCAGTCCATGTTATTAGTGAGACATGTCAACTTTGTGAGAGTCCATCTCATACTGCTCATACGTGTCCCTCTATAGCATCATTCCATGAGTGTATAACTGAACAAGCTAATGTACTAAATGGCTATAAGAAACCATTTGGCAGTCCCTATTCTGACACATACAACCCCAATTGGAGAAATCATCCTAATTTCTCATGGAGTCAAAATCAGCCTCGGAACAACTCGAGTATGCAACATATGCAATCCCAAGGGCAACCACCAGCATCATATCCTTCCATGTCCCAAAATTCTCATCCATATGTCCCCCAACAACCAAGTAAACCAACACTGGAAGATACTTTAAAACAGTTCATGCAACAAACTAGTCAATCGATTTCTAAATTAGAAACACAGATTGGCCAGTTAGCCATTGTTGTAGGAGAGAGGGAAAAAGGAAAATTTCCTAGTCAGCCCATTCCCAACCCAAAAAGGTCAATATCATGTGAGTGAACAGTCGACCTCTGGTCCAACTGATCAAGTCCAGTCAATCATAACCCTAAGGTCAGGCAAACAAGTTGATAATCAAGTCAAAATTCCAAGAAGGGAAACTGTGAAAGGTAACCATGAACCAGAAAAGGAAAACAAAATAGAATCTCAAGTTGACCCAAAAGTCCAAATTCCCGATCTTGTCTGCAATTCTCTAGTAGAACCTTCATTTAGGAACTTTGTTCCTACTGCACCATTTCCTCAAAGACTCCAAAAGCCTAATAAAGGGCATCATTACAAAGAGATTATGGAAATATTCAAACAAGTCAAAATCAATATTCCATTTCTCGATGCAATTCAACAGGTCCCCTCTTATGCTAAGTTTTTGAAAGATTTGTGTACGGTTAAGCGTGGATTGAATGTGTATAAAAAAGCCTTCCTTACAGAGCAAGTAAGCTTAATTATCCAGCACCACACACCACCTAAATTCAAGGATCCCGATTGTAATACAATCTCATGTACAATAGGTAACCAGATAATTGAGCAAGCTTTGCTTGATTTGGGTGCGAGTGTAAATCTGTTGCCATACTTTGTGTATGAGCAACTTGGTCTTGGTGATTTGAAACCCACAAAGGTAGTGCTACAGTTGGCAGATCGTTCAGTCAAGGTACCTCGTGGTATCATTGAGGATGTGTTAATTAAGGTTGACAAATTCTTCTTTCCAGTAGACTTCATAGTCTTAGACACTCAACCTGTGGCTAATCCCAATAGCCAAATTCCTGTTATCCGTGGTCGACCATTCCTAGCCACTTCAAATGCTTTAATCAATTGTAGGAATGATGTTCTAAAACTTTCATTTGGAAACATGTCTGTTGAGCTTAATGTTTTTAATATGAGCCGACAACCATCAGAATCTGAGAATATGAGTGATGTGAATCTAATAGAGAGTCTAATACAGGAGACTTTTGAACATTCAAGTTTTGATGATCCTTTAGAGGCATGTCTAAATCACTTTGGGTATGATTTTGATCTGGATAGTGCTTGTGAAGAAGTGAATACCTTGTTAGATTCTGTCCCTTTTATGGACATTGAGAATTGGAAAGCCAAGGTATAGCCCCTTTCATCAATTGAATCTAAACATTTCTCATATGTTGAGTCACCTCCAAAATTGGATCTGAAAGTTTTACCTTCTGAACTGAAGTATGCCTACTTAGGTCCAGATGGGAGTCTTCCTATCATCATTGCTTCTGAGTTAAATAAAGAACATGAGGAAAAACTCTTAAATGTCCTTAGGGAGCATAAATCGGCTATTGGGTGGACTATAGCAGACATTAAGGGCATATCTCCATCTGTGTGTATGCATCGTATCCATCTTGAGGAAAATGCTAAAACTTCCCGAGAAATGCAAAGACGGCTTAACCCTAACATGAAAGAGGTCGTTAGGGTAGAAGTCTTGAAGTTGTTAGATGTGGGGATCATATATCCTATTTCCGATAGTTCTTGGGTAAGTCCTATTCAGGTCGTGCCTAAGAAATCAGGTATCACGGTAGTCACAAATGATGCCAATGAGTTAATACCGACCCGAATGACTACTGGATGGCGAGTGTGCATTGATTATAGGAAGTTGAACTCTGTCACTAGGAAAGATCATTTTCCACTTCCTTTTATCGATCAGATGCTTGAGAGATTAGCCGGTCATGAGTACTACTGTTTCCTAGATGGTTATTCTGGATATAACCAAATTCCTATTGCACTTGAGGATCAGAAAAAAACCACATTCACTTGTCCTTTTGGAACATTTGCCTATAAACATATGCCATTTGGATTATGCAACGCACCTGCTACTTTTCAGCGGTGTATGCTCAGCATATTTTCTGATATGGTAGAACGTTTTCTTAAGGTGTTTATGGATGACTTCTCCGTGTTTGGCTCATCCTTTAATGAATGTCTCATTCATTTGAAACTCGTGCTTACACGTTGTGAGGAGAAACATCTGGTCTTAAATTGGGAGAAATGCCATTTTATGGTGAAAAAGGGAATTGTCTTGGGGCATGTTATTTCAAAGAAGGGTATAGAGGTTGACAAAGCTAAGGTTGATCTGATTTCCAATCTTCCACCACCACGTACGGTCAAAGAGATTAGGTCATTCTTAGGTCATGCTGGATTTTATCATCGATTCATTAAAAACTTTAGTAGCATTTCCAGACCACTTTGCAATTTACTTGCTAAAGATGTTGCTTTTGTCTTTGATGACGAATGCATGAAAGCCTTTGAGAAGCTCAAAACATTGTTGACCACAACACCTATCATGAAGCCACCGAGTTGGGATGCGCCTTTTGAGATTATGTGCGATGCATCTGATTATGCAGTTGGAGTTGTGTTAGGGCAACGTGTGAATAGGCTACCCCATGTGATCTATTATACAAGTAAGACATTAAATGAGGCACAACTGAATTACTCTACCACTGAAAAAGAATTGTTAGCAATTGTGTTTGCATTAGACAAGTTTAGGTCCTATCTGTTAGGGTCTAAAGTCCTCATTTTCTCAGATCATGCTGCACTTAGGTATCTCTTTTCTAAAAAAGATGCTAAGCCGCGTTTAATTCGATGGATCCTATTGTTACAAGAGTTTGATCTAGAAATTCAAGATAAGAAGGAGTCTGAAAATGTAGTAGCTGATCACTTGTCTAGGCTCATTCTTGAGACATCCTTAGACTCCATGTCTATTCTTGAGTCTTTCCCTGATAAATAACTCTTTGTTGTATCTGAGTCACCTTGGTTTGCCGACATTGTGAACTATCTCGTCACATGTCAAATGCCTTCACATTGGACTAAGCAAGATAAATCCAAATTCTTATCTGAGGTCCGTCATTTCTTTTGGGATGATCTGTACTTATTCAAGTATTGTCCTAATCATATTATTCGAAGATGTGTCCCCAATTATGACCAAACTAGTGTAATCTCCTTTTGTCATGATCATGCATGTGGAGGTCATTTTAGTTCAAAGAGAACCGCTGCAAAGATATTGCAATCTGGATTTTACTGGCCCCTCAATCTTTAAAGATTGTCCTTCTTATTGCTTAGCATGTGAGCGATGTCAAAAGTTAGGGAGTATTTCACGTCGAAATATGATGCCTTTAAACCCAATTCTGATTATTGAAGTTTTCGATATTTGGGGCATTGATTTCATGGGACCATTTCCTAATTCATTTGGCAATTTGTACATCCTTGTCGCAGTTGATTATGTGTCTAAATGGATTGAGGCAATTGCATGTAAAACTAATGATCACAAGGTGGTAGTCAAGTTTTTGAAAGATAATATCTTTTCACGTTTTGGTACACCCCGTGCTATTATTAGTGATAGGGGGAAACATTTTTGCAATAGGGTTTTCGAAGCATTAATGAGAAAATATTGTGTAACCCACAAAATTGCACTCGCTTATCATCCCCAGACTAGCAGTCAAGTTGAGTTATCCAATAGAGAGATTAAACACATTTTGGAGAAAACAGTTAACCCAAATAGGAAAGACTGGTCCTTGAGACTTAGTGATGCATTGTGGGCATACCGTACTGCATTTAAGAACCCCTTTGGAATCTCTCCTTACCGAATGGTGTATGGTAAAGCTTGTCATCTCCCAGTTGAGTTAGAGCATAGAGCCTTTTGGGGTATTAAACAACTCAACTTTAACCTTGACAAAGCAGGAGTCCATAGGAAGCTTCAGTTGAATGAGTTGGAGGAAATTAGGAATGATGCTTACCAGAGTACAAAAATCTATAAAGAGCAAATGAAAATAAGGCATGATAAAAGTATTCTTAGGAAAACTTTCACACCTGGTCAAAAAGTTTTACTTTATAATTCTCGGTTGCATTTGTTTCCAGGAAAGTTGAGATCTCGATGGTCTGGTCCGTTCATTGTTCGAATTGTTCATCCAAATGGAGCCATTGAGATTGAAAATCCAAAAAATGGTGATGTGTTCAAAGTTAACGGTCAGCGTTTGAAACCATTTTTAGAGTTACTTTCTCAAGAAGGGGAGGAGATCTCTCTAAGTGATCCTATTTATCAGGATTGACCTATGTGGTCTTGTTGTACATATCTATTTTAGGATTTTTTACTTTATTTTTAATTTTTGTTTTGAATTCTAACAACTCATTGTTGTTTGATAGCAAGTTTGACCAGATCAACCTACCATGAGTCAGGTGATACCTTTTCACTCTTGTCTTTTTGTTTACAAAATGTGAGTTTGTCCAACATTAGGGACAATGCTGAGTTTAGGTTTGGGGGTATGATGTCTAATTTGTTATTTTGTAATTCATTAATTTTGAAAAAAAAAAAATTTGAAAATTTGAAAAAAAAAAAAAGAAAAAAACAATTTGTTTTCACGCATGAATGTTTTGCATTACAAGTTGATTGAGTTTATGTTTATGATGTGTGAGTAGTATGTGATGCAATATTCCCGTTCATGAGAGTAATGATTAGATCAAGCTAAATGAAGTGATATGGTTTTACATGGGTGAATAGATTAGTAAAATTGAAACCGAAAAGGACGACTTTGACCTATAAGCACAAACACACATTCACTATGGTAAAAATAATTGATCTTTGACTATGTAGTTAAAAAATTAATTTTGTCACAATAAAATGGGAGATGGGGAGTTGATATAGATGAAATAGAGAAAATTTTGAAAATTTATTTTGAAAAATAAAATGCAAAAAGTAGTTCTTCGATTTGAGTAACCGGACCTTGGTATCACCAATATCATTGTTCGCATAAAAAGGGGAGAAAACTAATGAGCATAAATCCCAATAAAGAAGTTAGGGCCCAGTTGGTTGGGATTAAAAATCCTCGCTGGAAAGTCCGAGGCTTAGAAAGATAAAAAGGGATGAAAAGTGGAATGATGAAAGTAATAATTTTTTGGCAAAATTTGATCAATGAAGTAAAAAAAAAAAAAAAAAAGATTGAAATACCAGAGTAGAATGTTCACAAAAACACGAAGGGTTGTCTGGATTGGGAGTAGAAAGTAACGAAATCTTTTATTTTTGTGGGAACCACAGGAATCTCGAGATTAGTTATTGTTCGGTAGTGAATGGGAGTATTTGCATCCATAATATCTTGTGCATTATATCATGACTTGGTTGATGAGTATGTGAATGCAGGAATGCGTGATTATAAAAAATTGAGAAGTTGTGGGTAGTATATTCTACCCTCACGAGAATCGATGTTTGTGGGTATCATCACTGGAAACCCTCACGAGACTATAACTCGTCCACTAGGGGAAACCTAGGGGTTCAAAGGCTTATTGCATATGCTAAATGTAATCGAGACAACCAGCGAAAATGGTGTAGTTAGAATTTTATTTCTTTTTGTTTTGCTCGAGGACTAGCAAAATATAGGTTTTGGGGTATTTGATAAGTCCATTTTACATACATATTTTATCCCCAAATGTATATTTGTTAGTAGGTAAAACTATTTATTTTAATTAATTTAGAAGTGTAATAATGATAAGTGCACAAAACTTAATTTATATAATAAAATTGTTGAATAAATCATTTTCAATGTCATTAAATTACATCTACATTTATGTCTTTCATTTATAGGTGTAAAGTGAGAAATGAATCAAATGCACATGGATGAAAGTTGGATGAATCAAATGCACATGGATGAAAGTTGGAAGATTCAAATGCACATGGGAAAAGAACAAAATGTGATGGAAAATTATGTATATTCAAAGAAAAAGAAAAGAAAAGAATATTTCATTTCTCTTTACAAGTTGTAATTTGATTTCAATATTTCTCTATAAATATGGATACATCTTGAAGAAGAGAGAAAAGAAAAGGAAGAAGAAGGAGGAGAGCAAGAAGGACACCAAAGAAGAGAAGAATTTATCTTCAATTCCGGGTTTTATTGTTCTTACTTTATTATTTTATTTTTAAGCATGTGTAACTAAATCCTCAACTAAGGTTGAGGATGAAACCACCATTTATGAAATAAATTCCTTTTAGTCTTTTATCAATTTTCATGTGTATGGTTTAAATGCTTATGATTTTCGCTTCATAGTATTAATTGTTTTAAATTCCTTTCATTATAAATATCATGTATTTATAGTAGTTATGAATTCTTATCACAATTAATCAAGCTTGAATTTGATGACTTTATAAGTAAAAATCTTTGATCTTATGTGATCCATTAAATTGCATACATAGGATGCTTAGAATTTTACACTTTAAAACGAAGGAAAATCTATTTCTTGAAAATATATTTCATTAGTGCGTTATTGTTAAATCTTGAGAAAATAATAAGATTGATTTCTAATTTACTACTCTAAAATTGGAATTGATAAAGGAATAATTAGAAGTTTATGGATTAGTGGTGGTGGATTCCGATACCTTAGTATTTTCTCCTTATTATTCTCGCTTTAATTATTTGTATTTCGATATTGCATGTTTAGTATAAAAATCACTTCAACAAACAAACTTTGAGAAACTAGGTTAGTTTTAGATTAATTTGAGTTTAATTAAGTTCTCTTTAAAGCATTCCCTTGGGTTCGACCTCGTTCTTGCATAACCTAAACTACAATTGATTCGTGCACTTGCGAGTAATAATTTAAAACACATCAATATCCGGCAGAGATCATCGCCATCGCGATCACATTCATGTTGTTGATAACTTCCGGCGAGTAGGCGAGATATGAATCGTCTTGCTCATTCGGTACCTCACAATCGCCTATAATGCAACGATCCGATTCATCATCTTTCCCATTACACGAATTGAAACTTCTTGAATTCTTTAAAAGCGCGCGAAACACTTCCTCCAGCACCGACATGGCGTTTTGCAAATCCATGCTGGATCGATTTAGTACCAAAGTGGTGGTGGTAAAACTCGAAGGCAATTGACTCAGTGCATTCGTCAGCTTCGAGATTCGAATGGCAGCTTTGATGAAAAAGGAATGATTCTCTATTATCATTCCGAGCTTCATCTGAGTTTTAGCGGAATTGTACTTGGCAATTATGGATTCGACGATGGTTAAGTAGGTATTGACAGCCTCAGGAGCTTCAGGCGCGGTTGATGTCGCATCGACCATGGAAAGGTCACTGATGAAACGGTCAATGTCATCGGAGAGTTGATCTACATTGTGATCTTGATCGGAGAATGATTCGTCGATAGCGATATTATCATTATCTCTCTCCATGATGTCACATTATTGTTTGTGATTATCGAAACAATTCCATTTATCATCAATGGAGGCTACATTGAGTGATTTTGGACTCGCAGTGTGGGTAATGTGCCATCTCCAACCTGAAAACTACCAAATTTCTCATAAGGGTTCTTTTCCATGAATTCGGGTAATTTTTTTATTTTTTATTTTGTGGGTGTTATTGTTTTGATGAATTTGTAGGGTTTTGAGGATAAAAAGTGGAGATGAATAGATTTGAGAGCGGGAATGGAGGAGATTGGTGCGTATATGGTTTAGAAATAGTTATTAGTTTGTTGTTGTGATGATGGAAGGAATTGAAGAGTGAGTGGGGGGAGTGTACGGATGTGTTTTTTCTGTTTTGTGGCCGTTTATTTTGGTTGGTGGTGGTTCATTGTTGACCCACTTGAGATGGTTCGTCTAGTTTGTGCTCACCACGACTCGCATAATCTTTGCTTTGCTTTGCATTGCATTGCCAACCACAGTCAACCCTCGGGTTTGGGTAGTGAGCACCATTTCAAAATGTGTCTAAACTATCATGACACAAAAGAAAATTCTTATAGTTTATGCGAGCTCTCCATCTAATAGTTATTGTGAATACTATGGTATCAGTGACGGATCCAGGAATTAGCCTAAATGGGGGCATAATAATATATTTTTTGTAATTTCAACGGGAGTTTAATGCAATTTTAGTGGAGTAGTTTCATGAATATAGAATTTTATAAAGGAAATTCGCAAAGAAATTTTTCTATATAATTTTCACAATATTGGATTATTGAGATATTTATTTATTTATAAAGTTTTGATTATCGAGGATCATGTAATTCAAGATCATATAAAATGTTCTCATGTCTGGTAGCAATTTTTTGATCCAATAATAAAGACATGGAGGGCATGATAGTAAAATTTTATTTTTAATTTTCAGTCATAATGTTTAGTATTATTATTTCATAAGTCTTTTGTTAATTATAACTATTTTAGACTGCCTATACTTTTTATAGTTTGTGTTAGTGGAGAAAAGGCCACATGTGTATAGTAAGTCCAATATGGTTCAATAGGATCTCTTCTCTTGTGTAACATAATTTATCATTATAAATTAAGAGTTTCTCTATCTTAAGAGACCACGGTTTATTCTAAACAATATGGTATCAGAGTCAAATACCGAAGTTTGAGAAACTCTCTCCTCACAAAACACTAACCCTAATCACCATCCTTCATCCCTAACCCTAACTTTAATCCAAACAAAACCCTAAACCTTGTTTTTTTTTTCGCGATCCTCGACCTAAATCTAACTCTAATCCAAACAAAACCCTAAACCTTATTTTTTTTCCGCTACGTATATTTAGGTCGAGGATCGAGTTGCTTGGTCAGCTCCCAGGGGTCCAGGGGCAGCGCCGTCCCGAGATATTGTTTTTTCATACTTAGTCTGTTTTCGTAATTTCGTTCATAAAATCCTAATTTTTTTTGTAATTTCGTTGATGAAACCCTAGTATTTTCGTAATTTTTTCTGTTATTGTGTATGTGTGTGTGTGTGTGTGTGTGTGTGTGTTTTTTTTTTTTGAAAGTTGCTATTGTGTGTTTAAGCTTTCAAATCTCAACAGTTTGGTTCATAATCAACAATAACATATATAGGGATGTGTATCTCCCTTTTTGTTGTGATTCTTGGGGAAGTTGTGTTTCCCTCTTTGTTATTGTTTTGTCAGATACTTTTTATATTGTTGATTGTGATTATGGGTGACTCTTCGATATCGAGTGGGCTTGTTGAACCCAAACCTATGATCTCAGAGATTTTTTCATCGAGTTCCAAACTTAATGAGCGTCGGTTGAATGGTATAAATTTTCAGAGTTGGCATAAGCTGGTTTTATTCGTTATTCGGGGTATGGGTAAAAAGGAACATCTTAGCGATGATTCCCCTAAATCTCAAAGTGATCCTACAAGCGCTAAGATCTGGTTACATGATGAAGTCCGCCTATTTAATCAATTGATAAACTCTATGGAGTCTCGGGTGGCTGATTTGGTGACCCATTGTGATATGGTCAAGGAGCTATGGGAGTATCTCAATGTCTTATACTCGGGCAAGGATAATATGTATCGTATTTATGAAATATATCAGTCATTCTTTCATCCGGAGCAGTAGACGACTCATATCAGTGATTATTTCGCCTCTTTCAAGAAGATTTATGAAGAATTCAATGTCTTGATACCCCCTACTACAGATATTCATAAAATGCGTCGGCAGTGGGAGTAGTTAGTTATATTAGCATTTCTCAGTGGCCTTCGACCAAAGTATGCATCGGCTCATTCTCAGATCTTAGCTAGTTGGGAGACTTCTCTTATAGAGCATATTCTCGAGCAACTTCTACAGTATATGTTTCAGCCTCTTCTCGGACATGGATTGTTGATTCTGGTGCTACTGGCTATATGACTAGAACAACAGCTATTTTATGGGATTGTTCTCCCACATCCTCTCGTCCAGACGTGCGTGTTGCTGATGGTTCTTGTATACCAGTTCGGGGGATTGGGATGACATCACCCACTTTCAATATCACTTTATCATCTATGTTACATTTACCTGCACTTCCATTTAATTTACTACTCCCTTCGTCCCGCAATACTTGTCCAATTTGGAATTTTTAACATTTTATGAATTGAGGTTGACTAGTTTGCAAATTCTAATTTTGCCTTTAATGATATAGTATTATGGTGGGGTCCGATATTTGTTTGAAGTTAGTGGAAGAAGGATAGTTAGGGAAAGTGAGAGGTTAAATTACATTGCAATTCAAAATTGGACAAGTAATTTGGGACAACTAAAGTTGCAATAATGGACAATTAATATCGGACAAAGGTAGTATTCGTTAGTGCCCTTACTAGACAACTAAATTGTCATGTTGTTTTCTCTGATAATTCTTGTGAATTTCAGTATCTGTTGACGAACAAGACTATTGGTAGGGGTCGTCACACTTCAGGATGGCTCTACGTGCTGGATGAAGAACCAAATTCCATGACATGTTCCAGTTTATCCTCTATACCTCTTGATCTTCACTATCAACTTGGTCATCCTATTCTTTCAAGCTTGAAGCGTTTGTGTCCTGGAGTTCAGTCATTGCAAGAACTATTTTATGATTCTTGTCGGTTTGCTAAACACCACAGGGTGTCGTATGTGTCTAGGGTTAATAAACTAGCATGTGTTCCTTTCGAGTTAGTCCATTCTGATGTCTGGGGACCTTATCCGGTCTAGTCCAAGTCTGATTTTTGGTATTTTGTTACCTTTGTGGATGATTTTTCACGTATGACATGGTTATATTCAATAAAATCTCATTCTGAAATATTTTCTATCTTTTATGCTTTCTATGCTGAAATCAAGAATCAATTTTCTATTTATGTTCGTACCCTACGTAGTGATAATACTCGTAAGTACTTTTATTCTCCCCTTATGTCATTTATGACTCAGCATGCACTACAAGAAAAATGATTTTTAGGAACTGTCCTTTAAGAACAATCTTAAGAACCGTCCCTAAAGATCCCATCTTTAGGGACAATGCCTCTAAACCATCCCTAAAGACCCTATTTTTAGTCATAGTACATTTAAACAGTGCCAAAAGGCCAAAAAATTGAGTTGGTATGTTTTTAGCGCGAATAAGGGGCGCCAAACAAGCCTTAGAGCCAAAATATTTTAGCAAAAAAAAAAAACAAAAAAAATCTAATAATGATACTTGGTGGAGAAAGCTCCACGTCACTCAAGTGTGAAGACCATTGACCACTTCTCATCTCCATAGTTTCATCTTTGTTCAGTATACTCACAAAATTGGGAACGACCCATCATGCCCTAACCTCATCAATCTCATGGAGATGAACACACTCACCTCTCACGACCTTCAACACACAGGCAACCTATCTTGCTAGGGTTCACCGATTACTCTCTATCTCTCTTTAAGATCCAGGGTCGGGTATGATTCTCAATCCACTGCTCTCTCTCTATATATATTATATAGATATAGATATAGTTATATGCATATACATATATCTGTAATGTTTAGGACTGGGTTGAGGACACTAAAATGGGTTGAAGACAGCCTTTGAGCTGTGTACCTGTAATGTTTGAAGCTTTAAATTCTCAGTATTTGAAAAGGGAACAAGGGATAGTCGAAATTCTATTCTGGGTCAGCAAAATGTTGTCGGATCATTCCTTTTTCTTTTTTTGATTAGGGGGTGTCGGGGTTAGCAAAATTCTGAGAATGGGTATGTTGAATTTTTGTGTTTTGCTTTTGATAAATGGTGTTTGGTGTGATTCTGATAGTAGATCCACTTATTTCACTTGGGTTTGTTTGTGTCATTGACTTTTTCCTATTATAGTTCTAGACAAGTAATTGTTTTTCTACTTTCTTTTCCTTTTCTTGGTTCTTTTGAGGCTTCTTTATGTATCCTGCATTGTTTTCCTTGTAAAGCTAGACCTTCACTCTATTGTCTCGTATCACATCATTTCTTAATTTTTAATCTAAACCCCCATTCGGAGAAAAATAAAAGCAAAAGATGTCGTACCACCAGGACTCGAAATATATTTTACCACCAAGACTTAAAAGATAACAATACCTTGGTCATCCTACATAACAATTACAACTATGTTGGCTTCCTATTTGTCAATACAATCAGAGTGGAGGATAATTCCAAGACAGGACACAAAAATGAAAAAACAGATGTCCCATAACAATAATTTAATCATAAGGTGCCCAGTGAACTCGCATTAGCAGAATATTTAACAAAAACTACTCATGAGGTAGACTGTGAACATACAAATAGCAGAATATTTCAAAATTATGGTTTTTGAATCTTCACAGATATTTCAGCATGAAATTTCAAACCTTTTAGCTGCTGCAATGTATGAGCTCAAGTGGCTAGTTCTGAATAGTACAAATATGCACAATTCTGACTATAAAGGAATGCTTTACTAAAGGTTGATTAGTATAATTCTTTATAAAATTTAGTAGTGTAAGACCATAAATTCAGTAGTGTAAGACCAAAGTCCAACACACCAGCACATGAACTAAGCTTATTTTCTTCTTCTCATTTTAGTTTTGGTAAAAATTAATTGCTGAATCTGTTTGTTTATGTTGGGAGAACTAGTTTTGGTGCCAAATTTGAAGGATAACCTAATGTTTGAAGCTTTAAATTCTCTGTATTTGGACTTTGATTTGTTTGGTGAACATGTGTTTCTTGTTATCATTTGGGTGTGGTTTTCACTTTTGGGAATGATTAAAATGTCTTTAGTTGTAGATAATCTTTGTATATAATATAAATTGATTTGTAGTGTGAAATATGTTTGTGACAAATTGATTCTAAACTGTTTGTGAAATATTTTATGGTATTTTTTTATCACAGATTTGTTGTGTATCACATTTGGTTTTTACCATCTGCTAGCTTGGAAAGAGACAACACTGCAGTCTCTGAAATTGCTGAAGGTATGTGCATTTCTAATGGAGGAATTCCAATTTTTTCATCTGTGCATTATTTTTGAAATTTGTACATTCCAAATATTTCAATATATATATATATATATATATATATTAAATTTTCTCTCTAGGAGATCTAAGCTATAGAAACAGTTTTTAATGTTATTATAGCCTAAAACACTTTTGATGTCATGACTTTAGGTGATAAATTATAGTCTGACATTGAAGTCATAGCGTCAGTTTTTTCCCCTTTTGGCAGCAGTTGCGATATTTTGTGTAGCATCTATATATTTGTGTTTGTGTGTAATATGTATATATAGAGGAATGTGCTTTCATTACCTGTGTATGAGTTAGTGAAGAGACTGCCTTAAAAAAATTAACAATAATAAAAGAAAAACCAACAAGCATTTAGAGTCGTGGCGTACTTGAGACCGCAGTCCATACATATTTAATTGCGTTTTGGTTGCAATAAACTTGATCTTGGCACGTGAACTCGGTCTGTCAGGACCAATTTGTGATTTTACGATTAATTGCGTTTTGGTTGCAATAAACTTGATCTTGTTTATAAAATTCTGAGCATTGTGAATACTTTT
This sequence comes from Cornus suecica, assembly GCA_963922005.1. Taxonomy (NCBI): domain Eukaryota; kingdom Viridiplantae; phylum Streptophyta; class Magnoliopsida; order Cornales; family Cornaceae; genus Cornus; species Cornus suecica. Next base: position 8,488,593 of record OY998245.1, read on the forward strand.
TTTTAATATTATTGAATATTCTGAATATTGTTCATAATATTATTGAGCATTGTAAATTATTATTATTATTTTTTATAATTTTTCTATACATTTAATCACACATCTAACATTTAGACCCGTTCGAGGATCGTTGTTTGCAACATATAGGAATCATTGCATACACGGGATAACATGAGATGCTTATTAGCATTGGTATTTGTTCCCTTGTGGGTTCAATCCTACCAATAATGTGTTATCCTATTATGCAATGAGAAGAGTATGTTACTACAACGATACTTGAATTGTCCTTGCTGGACAGTTTGGGAACGCATGTAGATCTTCATTACAATCATTAGCTACTACTATCATGAATCTCATTTATTTATAAATTTCAATAGCTTCTCCCAATATTCTCTGGATACATATTTAGTTCTAGTTTCATACACTGTTGGTTACATCAGTGTGTACTACTAGAACTATCTCGTGTATTTGGAGAATTATGGGGAATTGCTGCCGAAATTTATTGAAATGATATTCATATTAGTAGAGCTAGTGATGGTAATCTAGACTTTGCGTTCTTGAATGGGATAGGACCACCTACCTAGCACGAACGAAATTAAAGTAATTATGCTTACGAATTTAAAAATGTGTCAAATGATTTGGTTTAGGGTATAACGTTTATAATTTATTGTTCATTCCAGTTATATGGATAAAGCTTGGATTCATCATCACACTAGAGGTAGTGACTTGTATTTTGATGGAATTCAACGCTTTATTGAAGTTGCTAGTCATCATACAGACTCGGTCGGTAGAACTCGATGTCCGTGTCGTCGCTGTGAAAACACAATTTATTCTCCACTTGAGGAGGTTGAGAAACATCTCTTGAAATATGGGATGCACAAAGAGTATACCAATTGGATATATCATGGGGAAGTTCGTCAACAAATGAGGAATGTTAATGTTAATGAAGAAAGTGTTCACGCTGAAAATAGAAGGGTGGATAATGTATTCGACTTATTGAATGATGTACAGATGGGAAACTCCACTAATACAGAGGAACAAGAAGATTTGGCCGATGTTGATGTAGAAGGAGGAAGCTTTGATAGATTGTTAATTGATGCACAACACGAATTGTGGCCAGGTTGTGAAAAATACTCCAAGCTGTCAGCGATATTGAAGTTGTTTCATGTGAAGGTTATGACTCGAATGACAAATAAATCTTTTGACATGATGCTTGAGGCGTTCAAAGATATGCTTCCTGACAATAATGCGCTACCCAAAGGATATTACGATACCAAAAGCTTGTTGCGTGAGTTAGGTCTTGAATATGATTGTATTGATGCATGTAAAAATGATTGTGCTCTATTTTGGAAATATAATGAAGGTAAACAAAATTGTCCAAAATGTGGCGAGCCAAGATATAAACCTCGGGAAGGGAAGGGTAACAAAATACCTCAAAAGGTTCTTAGGCACTTTCCTTTGAAACCAAGGCTTCATCGGTTGTTTATGTCAAAGGATACAGCATTAGACATGCGTTGGCATAAGAAAAAACGTGTTAAGGACGCAAATGAGCTAAGACATCCAGCTGATTCAAAACTTTGGGAAGATTTTGACAATAAACATAGTTGGTTTGCCACTGATCCTCGCAATGTTCGTCTTGGATTAGCAACCGATGGATTCAATCCATTTGGTAACATGAGCAATGCGTATAATATGTGGCATGTGATGGTTGTGCCTTATAATTTACCACCTTGGATGTGTATGAAGGAACCATATATATTTATGTCGTTACTTATTCCTGGTCCAAAATCACCAGGTAATGACATTGATGTATATTTGCAACCTTTGATTGATGAGTTAAAAACATTGTGGACATGTGGTGCAATGACTTATGATGCTTACAGTAAATGTAACTTCAAAATGCATGCGACCCTGTTATGGACCATAAATGACTTTCCTGCCTATGCGATGACTTCCGGATGGATGACAAAGGGTTATCTGGCATGTCCAAATTGTAACAAAGAAACTTGTTCGCAGAGATTGAATCATGGACGAAAGATATGTTATCAGGGAAGTCGCATGTTTTTGCCACTTGATCATGCTTATAGGAAGCGTTATAATCAATTCAATGGGAAAAAAGAAGACAGGTTGCCACTGAAACAGTTGACAGGTACTAATATTCTAGAGCAACTTGACCTCATACCTGAAGTTAATTTCGAAAAGGGACCAAACAATAAGAAGCAAGTTCGTGAAGAATATGAACTTAATTGGACGAAGAAAAGCATTTTCTTTGAATTGCCTTATTGGAAGACCCTTCTGATGCGGCATAACTTGGATGTTATGCATATAGAGAAGAACATATGTGATAATGTGTTAGGAACTTTGTTTTCTTTCGAAAGAAAAACGAAGGATAGTTTTAAACCAAGGCTGGATTTAGAAGAAATGGGGATTAGAAAAGAACTTTATCTTAGGCACAATGGTGACAAAATTGAAATGCCACATGCGCGTTACACATTGCAAAAGAATGATAGAAGACAACTATGTGAGTGGCTAAAAACAGTTAAGTTCCCAGATGGTTATGCATCGAACATAAGTCGTTGTGTGAATGTCAACGCATGTAAAATATCTGGATTGAAAAGTCATGATTCACATGTTCTCACACAACGTATCCTCCCCATAGTTGTACGAGGATTGTTAGATCCCGATATTTGTACCGTAATAGCTGAGCTTGGTATATTCTTTAAGGAGTTGTGTTGCCGAACAGTGAAATTGGATCTCTTTGAGGCAATGGAAAAAGACATTGTTGTTATACTATGCAAGTTGGAGATGATATTTCCCCCCGCGTTTTTCGATATAATGGTGCACTTGGTTCTGCATTTGCCACACGAAACAATCATCGCAGGCCCCGTACAATATCGATGGATGTACCCTATTGAAAGGTATTGTTCATATTTTTTAACCAAGATTTACATTCTTCAGATATTTTCTCTTTGTATATGAAAATTGATTAGTTGAATTTCATAATGTTTATGTAGATTTCTGCACACACTCAAATTGTATGTGCGTAACAAAACACGTCATGAAGGGTCCATTGCTGAAGCTTACGTGGATAATGAGTGTCTAACATTTTGTTCAAAATTTCTTCGTGGGATTGACACACGGTTCAACCGAGAAGAAAGAAATAGTAAGAAAGGTTGCACCAATAATTGGACTATATTTTCAGATCTAAAGCAATCGATTCGACCTATAGGAGTGCAAAGTATGGAGATACTGCCCCACACAGACATGGAGGTAGCTCGGTTGTATGTGTTACGAAATTGTGAACAAATCACCGAATGGGAAGAGTAAGTGACTAATTTGTTAAAATCTAACAATTTTTTTTAGGTTTTTCAAGCATTTATATAAGTGTATCTAACTATCATATAATTTATTAGTAAACACAAGGCAATACTTGAGATAGAAAATCCGCATACTACATCTCAAATACATGCAAAAGAATTCATGAAATGGTTCGAAACAGAAGTAAGTATATACTAGGCTTAATTAAATTAAAATTTTGAACTTGATATATATTTTGTATTATTATATATTTATTTAATATTGTAATTTTTCAAACAGATAAAGAAAAAGCGTCATCATCAAAAGGCAACAACTAGTGATGATCTTTATTTATTAGCGTGTGGACCTGATTTTCGAGTGAATCGATATTCTGCTTGTATTATTAATGGGATTAGATTTCATACTAAGGAAAGAGAACGAAATTGACGAACGCAGAATAGTGGTGTCTTTGTTAAAGGAGAAGTCCAAGATTACTATGGTGTCTTAACAGATATCATTGAGTTACAGTATCCTTTGCAGAGACAAGTTTTTCTTTTCAAATGTGATTGGTTTGATGTTAGAATTAGGGTTCGTAGAGATGTTTATTTCACGAGCGTCAATGTAGCCAGCAGAGCATACATAAATGAACCGTTCGTATTAGCAAATCAAGCAAAACAATGTTTTTATGCCAAAGACAACAAATTACAAGGATCGTGGGAGGTGGTTCAAGACATAACAAATAGAAACTCCTTCGATGTACTTGAAGTAGAGGGTGAAGCCGGAGAAGAGGATGAAATGCTCAACAATTCCGCTTATCAAGATAATGAACCAAGCATTGCAAATAGGATTGTTGAGGTAGATTTGGATGTGGATCCATACCCTTTGAATAGGGATGACTTGGAGGGTGAGAACCTAGATGTAGCAATGGTTCGAAAAAGTATTGTCGAAACACCAACTATTGATGAATCTTGGATCGATGAGAGCTGTGATGAATATGACATTGAAGATAGTTCTAGTGAGGAACCAGATTTCCAGACGGAAGATGATGACACTGATCTAGAAAACTAATGGATCTCTTTGTATTATCGAACATATAACTTGAATTTTTGGCTAACTGTTAATGTTTTTATGTACTTGTGTTCATTTACATTACTAAGTTTTATGTATCGAATTTTCTAGCTGTAATGGTTTATTTCTTTGCTGTTCATTTGTTGAGAGAAAACTTTGTAATATTTTTTGAATACCTTATGTGTAATATATTTGTTATCATATATGTATTCGCGCCACTAATTTTTTATTTGAAGTTGGTTAATTGTCTCTCTCTTCATGGAAACCTCTGAGCCACCCATGCGTAGACTATTGAGGCCTCGCTCGACACAAACTGAGCCACCGCCTACAAGTTCACCACTTTGTCATGAAGCAAATGTTGAAGGTGACGACAATGCTACACAGATGAACACACAGCCGAGTGGAGAGGGTGATATTTATGATTCAATTTACCTTATTTATTGATAATCAATCATTTCTAAGTGTATTTATATTTTAGTACTAATGAGACATCTTTTTTTTTTCAGGCTCAACACTGAAACCAAAACGGCCTGGGCGGGGTAAAGCAAAAAATGTAGCCTTAGCAAAACTTCGGAAGCACCTTGGAAAGCCTATTCCTGTGGAGTTTGATCCAAATTATTATAAACCTGTTGGCATCAATAATAAGCTATGGACAGCTGAAATTGGCATAGCTGCGCGCCGAAACAATGCACTTTTGGAGTATAAGACATGGAGGCAAGTTCCTGATCACGAGTGAGAGGTCCTCTATGATCGCATATTGGTAACTATTAATATTTTTCTCTATGGTGGATCAATATTGCGGTGTGAATTAGTTGTCAATCTAATATGCTTTGGACTCATAGTATTGGCATTGATAGAAACTATCTTAACACAAACTTTAGATAACATGGAAAGGGCATGGCTTACAGGCTATGAGATATTGCTTTACTTTATAACTAATTGTCCAAACACGACTTCGCAACCTTAGATAAATTCCCTGTATATCAAATCATTCCATTTCTTAGAAGGCATTTGACATCACCATTGGAAACTGAATCCTGTCCATCAAACCATGTCACCCAACAGCAAATAAATGTGTTCATTCATTAAATTGTACAATTATTTTATTTAAATACAAATAAAATAAAAGTAGCATCAAAAAAGCATCAAAATTCAATAAACTCAATTCTCATCTTATTTGAGTTACTATTTCTCAACTTTTGGCTTTTTTTCTGCTTCATGTTCTTTGCTCCAACTTGGTGAATGTTTTATGTTTGGAAGTCAATGTGGGATGTGGATATATTTTGCATAGATTTGCAATATTTTTTGGCTTTAGAGTGCTGTGGATACTGCATTGGCCGATTTCGAGTGCTGAATTTTCCATCTCGCTGCTTCTTTATACCACTGTTGCTGCCATTTTTTCACAACTGATTGCAATTTTCATCTATTTTTATTTCTTTTGTTCCAAACCTTAAAGTAACCTGTGTTTTTTTAATTATTTTTTATGAAGGAGAAGTTTGGAGTGGATGCATATGCCTCGGAAGCTGAATATAAGCGAGTAACTAGAGGACTTGTTGAAGCCTTGCGGAAGTATAGGTTTAGTTTGAAGCTACATTTTGATGCAAATCTTCCTGTCGAGAATGCACGACGTCATCTTGTTGAGGGTATTGACTTTGAGATTTGGCAAATATTATGTGATAAATGGATTTCACTAGAGTGGCAGGTTCTTGCTCTTAACAACTTTTCCCCCCCCCCTTCTTATTCACCTTTTGATTACTTAGTGTTGATCCGATTATGATTAACTAACCACAACATAAAATAATGCTTGGGCACATGATAGCGAAACCATATTGTATCATACCATGGGACTTGATTACCACACTTCCACTGACTTAACATTTTGAGCTATTTTTTGTTGGGTAATGGAAGCTCACTGCCATATCATACATTTCATGCATTATTGTTTATTGCTTTAGTAATTTTGAACCAAGTATTTTATAATAATGGTTTTCATTATCATGCAGAAACTAAGTGAGAAAAATAAAGAAAACCGGTCAAAAAATGAAGATAAACATATTTCTGGATCAATGTCATATGTCAAACGCTATGACCGTTTGGTAAGTAAGCTTTGAAATAAGAATTACAAATTATATAGAATGTTATTATTTGTGTTAGCATATCTAATACACATGAACACCATTTATATGCAGATAAAGAAAAAGAAAAATCAAGTAGATGCGGAAGATGAGGAAATTGATCAGTATGGTCCTGCAGTAGCCATGTACAAGGAGACACACTATAAGGATGAAACTGGATGGGTTAATGAAAAATCTAAGCGAAACTATGTAAGTCTCGTACACTTAATGATTAGTACTTTAAGTTTTTTTTAGCGATAAATTTTGTAGTTTTTTAAACAAATGTTGAATTAAATAAATTAGACTTGATTTAGATTAGTTTTGTAAACCCAATTGTAAAGTCAAAACATTATTGCTATTACTTATCTGTATATATCTACTGATACACAAAGAGAGGTCAAATGAACAGACTGGACAACCTATTACGCTCAATGTGTGATTACTTCTTTGACCCTCTCATTTATGGGTACTTTGAAATTCTGGAAAATTGAAATAGAACTCTTCATTGGTCTCTCTGAATTTTTCATTTTTAATGTTAATTGATGGATTGGCTGGATAGTCAAAGAAACAAACTGAACAGTGCGTTATTCATGTTTCTGGAAAACAAACTCTTTATTGACATCATATTTCTGGAAAATTGAAATATTATGCTTTGTTAGTGTTCAACTTGACATGCATTGAAGAAGATGGTTTGGTGCCTTATTCATGTTTTCATATAAGAACATATTGAGTATTCGATACTTTTATACGGCAGAAATATGATGCCATTGTAAGTCTTTGCTTTGTTTTTGCTTGCATTTTATTGCATTGATTTTAATAAACTATTGAAATTTACTTGGTAGGAGGAAATGATGGAGAAGTCGACACAGTCTTCTGAAAATTCGAATTGTCCAAGTTCAAATATAAATGATGTCGAGATAATGCTTGAGCATATGGGTGTCCGGAAAGGATATCCCCGTGGGCTAGGACATGGGTATATTGTTCTGAATCGTCAACGTGCATCATCTTCTTATGGAGAGGTCTCTTAAAAGAGGGCACAAAAAGCTGATGAAAGAACTGAAAAATTGGAAGAGGAAGTAGCACAACTTCGGGAGATGTTGGTTGCCCAACAAAATGACCCTCCACGGTGGTTTCTCCAATACTGCCAGCAAGCATCATCACAATCTCAACATCACCAAGCACGACCACAAGACACTCACTTCCAACCGTCACCACCACCATGGTTTCAGTACCAGCAGCCCCCGGCATGGTTCCAACAATATTTGCAACACCAGTCCCCGACATCACCACCAGCCCCAACACCACTAGCACCAATACCATCAGCTCCAACACCACTAGCACCTTAATGGTATCTATGTGCATGTTTAAAGGCGCATCTATTTTGGGGGGATTTCTTTTTGGTGATATTTAGCGTCTTTAGTAGGGTGATATTTTTTGCTAGCAGGGTGATGTTTTTTGCTAACCATACCATACCAAATTCAAGTGATACATCACTTGAATTTGGTATGGTATGGTGTCAACATCCTTGATTGAAGCTTTCTTATGCTTCAATTTATTTTGTACCTATATTTGTTTAAATATAGATGTTGACTGATACAAGAAGTTCTATATATATCAACTATTTCATTTATATATTTACATACTTTGTCATTTGATATTAGCAATTCATTTAAATTATAATATGTATGGAGAATTAACAGGTAGTGGTGCTTAAAAAGAATAATACATAAAACATGCCAATAAAGCGAAAAAGATCGTCAATAATATTTTTAGGCACGGTATAAGCATCCCTAATAGTATGTTTTTAAGCACGGTAGAACCGTCAATATTAATATTTTTGGGCACGGTATAAGTGTCCCTAATTGTATGTTTTTAGGAACGGTTGAACCGTTGCAATTAATATTTTTGGGCACGGTATAACCGTCCCTAATAGTATGTTTTTAGGCACGGTAGGATCGTCGCGATTTCGATATTTTTTGCGACGGTTTTTCAAAACCGTCGCGAAATAGCATTAATGACGCTATCTTTTGCGACGGTTTGTTTTTAGTATTAGGGACGGTTTTGTGACCTTTTGGGACATTTTTTACTGTCCCTAAAAGCCAGTTTTCTTGTAGTGATGGTATTATTTACCAGTCCTTATATCCGGATGCCCCCCAACAGAATGGTGTTGTTGAACGAAAGAATGTACATATAATGGAAGTTGTTCGAGCTCTTATGTTTCATTTGCAGGTTCCTAAGATGTTTTGGGGTGAGACAATATTGACATCTACATATCTAATTAACCGGATGCCATCATCGGTTTTGTAGGGGGAGATTATTCACCGAGTCTTATTCCCTAAACAACCTATCCACCCTTATCTTCTGCGTATATTTGGCTGCACCTAATATGTTCGTGATATCAGGCCTCATGTTATCAATCTGGATCCCAAATATCTGCGGTGCATATCTTTCTTGGTTATTCTCGTACACAAAAAGGGTATCAGTGTTTTTCACCAGAGTTGGGGAAGTTTCTTGTGCCTGCTGATGTAGTTTTCCATGAGTCCTTTCTATTCTCCTCTTATGTGTCATCCGTTGACCCACCTTTGTCTCCATCTCTTGATCACTTTATGGGGTATGACTTGATTCGGGTCACTTCTGTCCCGTCTGTTCCTCCTCTCCTGACATATGTTCATGGACCGTGTCTGGTGTTTGGTTCTTCTCCCGTAGATGATCCTGAGCCAGCTCCTGCTATATCTGGTCATCCGTCTTCAGATTCTCCCACACCTTCAGATTCAGACTTGGATCGATGTTCCTATTAGGGTTATAAACAAGACGAGTATTGAAGTGTTTGAGCTTGGCTCGAATCCTTTGAAGACAAGATCAAGCTCAACTCAAACTCAATCAAGCTGTCAATAGCCAAGATTGAACTCAGCTCGCTAATAGCTTGATCGAGATTGAACGGCTCGATAAGCTGCTCGTTATCCAAAAATTATGATCGAGTTCGAATGGCTTGACAATCAGCTCGATATCCGAAAATTTTGAAATAATTTTGAATGGGCCATTTAGCCCAATCACAAAGAAAACAACTTATGTCAAAATGGGCTTTTTCATTGCTTATTTAAGAGTCCATTATAACTACTTTTGGGATTAATTTATAGAACTCCCAAGCACCCATATTTCCAAATGTTACCGATGTGGGACAAAAACTAGTCAAGTAATTAGTTATTTGTCTTATGTACACATTCACTCACTCCTTCTCTCTCACTCTTTCACACAACTAAATTCCATTAATTTTTTAATTGTGCTAGGACAAGGCATTGTAGAGGAAAACAACTTGTTGGATAAAATTTATCCTCAACCTCATTCCCCTCCTTAAACATAGGGTCTCTCTCTATATGTTCTTATTCTTGTTGACTGTTTCTTAGGCAAACACCCACCTCCACACACACCTCTTACTACTCACACGCATAACTACTTTCTCTCAATAGTGATTTCTTTATATTTTTCTTTTTAAAAATTGGTTGGGACTTTGTTCATATATATTGATATAAATATATAGCATTATATATATATTTATATTTATAAAATATAAAAAAAATATTTAAGCGAGCTTATTCACAAACAAACGAGCCGAACATAAGGATGTTTGATCTTGACTCGTTTAATAAACGAGCCTAAATTTTTTGTTTGAGCTCGGTTCATTTATTAAACAAACGAACATGAACCGAGTTTTTAGCGAGTCGAGCCTCGAGTAGCTCATCGAGCGCTCTGTTTGTTTACAGCCCTAGTTCTTATTGCTCTCTAGAAGGGTAAACATGGTTGTGCCAATTATCATGTTTCTACTATTGTCTCTTATGTAGGTGTCTCACAATCATTGCAGGCCTTTATCTCTGCCCTGAATTCTATATCAGACATGGGATTTGGTTCATTTGCCTTATGGCAAGAAACCTATTGGGTGCAAGTGGGTATATGACACTAAAATGAATCTAAATGGGATTATTGCTCGTTTCAAGGCTCGTTTAGTTGCCAAAGGTTATGCTCAGACTTATGGTGTTGATTACACTAATACGTTCTCGCTTGTTGCTAAATTGGCTTATGTTTGTCTTTTTGTTTCTTTTGCTGCTACCTTTGTTTGGCCATTACATCAACTGGATGTCAAGAATTTCTTCCTCCATGGTGATCTTCAGGAGGAAGTCTATTTGGAGTAACCTCCCGGCTTTGTTGCTCAAGGGGAGTCTAGGTTTGTTTATCATCTGAAAAAATCTCTTTATGGCCTGAAACAGTCTCCACAGGCTTGGTTTGGACACTTTAGCAAAGTTGTATTGGAATTTGGTCTTCAGAGAGTGAGAAAAGATCATTCTATCTTTTATCGTCATTCCACTGCAGGTAGCATCTCTCTGGTTGTCTATGTGAATGATATTGTCATTACAGGAAGCGATGATACAAGTATTTATTCGTTAAAAATATTTCTCCAGAGTCGGTTCCAAACTAAAGATCTAGGTCATCTACGTTATTTCTTGGTTATTGAGGTGGTTAGATGCAAACGTGGGATATATCTTTACCAACAAAAATATGCTCTGGATCTTCTACGAGATACAGGGATGATAAATGCTAAACCAAGTGATACTCCAATGACTTCAGGGGTCAAGTTATCTATGGAGGATGGTGATGAGTTCCCTGAACCAGATCGGTATCGGCGTCTAGTAGGGAAACTTAATTATCTTGCAGTGACTCATCTAGATATTGTTTTCTCTATGAGTGTGGTGAGTCAATTCATGTCTAATCCTCGAACTTCACATTGGGATATTGTGACACATATCTTGAGATATATTAAAGGAACCCAGAATCGTGGATTACTCTACAGTAATCACGGTCATATGCAGGTTGAGGGGTTCTCCGATGTTGATTGGGCAGGATCTCCTTATGATAGGAAATCCACTTCTGGATACTATGTATTTGTAGGTGGTAATCTGGTGTCATGGAAAAGTAAGAAGCAAAATGTAGTGGCCTGTTGATCAAGTGCCAAATCAGAGTATCGAGCATTGGCGCATGTGATTAGTGATTTGACTTATTTGCGTCAACTATTATACGAACTTGATTATCCTTCTTCAAAGCCTTCTCAGTTGTGGTGTGATAATCAAACAGCAATACATATTGCGACCAGTCCCTTATTTCATGAGTACACTAAACATATTGAGATAGACTTTCACTTTATCAGAGAAAAGTTACAGTATGGGAATTTCTTATTAAAGCATGTGAAAACTGGGGAACAACTTGCTGATTTATTTACTAAATCTCTTTCAAGAACTAGAGTTGAAAATATTTGTAACAAGTTGTGCATGATTAATATTTATGCTCCAGTTTGAGGGGGAGTGTTAGTGGAAACATGTGGCCTCTTGGGCCACGTGTGTAGTAAGTCCAATAAGATCTCTTATATTGTTTAACCTAATTTATTATTATAATAAATTAAGAATCTCTCTACCATAAGATACCACCTTATTCTAAATAACAGTTTGTAAAGATGTGTTCTCAATTATTGATACGAGTAATTTATCTAAGACAATATACGTGTATAGTCACTACTAGTATTTGTGATCTGGTAGTTTGTGGATTGATGATCCAAGTCTTAGGTGAATATCATGTCAAGAAAATATATGTTGCGAGGTTGTGGCTCGAAGTCCTTAACTCCAATCACGATGCGACTCAGTTATAACACAATCTATGGACATGGATTATAAGCAAACTTCGTCGAGTTCTTATCAACTTAGAAAGTGTAATCTTTATTTTGTTTTATTTTTATTTTTTTGTTCGCATGCTTAATTATAATTTGTGACCATATTGTATTCAAGTCGTAGGATCAATGCTAGAATTCAGTTGGATACCATGTGTGAAAGGATTTTCACCTTTGATTTAAAATGAGTTTAGAGGTTCTTATACTATATTCAAGGCCGATGGTCACCTAAACTCAGTCGCATGCTCGGGTTGTGTCTTATACAATTCATTTTTTTGACTCAAATCTCAACAAATTTTCTACCATTAATGTACTAAGGCTTCATAAACCCTCAATTTATGAAACAACCAGTCTAATTTGGACAGCACCCGAATTGTCAACTTATATTGGAACTAAGGCCTTGTTGGACAGAATTTATACTTGTGTATTTTTTCAGAAAAAAAAGAAGGAAAGAAAAAGTCATTTTGAATAGTTGGTACCCCAACTTCTTTAAAACACTCTTCCAAAGATGGGAATAATTTCTTTTAATTTTTTTTTACTACTATATATATATATATATTAAACATAAAAATAAGACATAAATGTTATTGGCCCCTCCAAAAAAAATTCCAAGCCGAATAAACTATAAAATAAAATCAATAAAATATTGAAAAGGAAAGCATCTTGGTAGCCCTAAATAAATAAATAAAAATGCTAGACTATATCACAAATCAAGAAATGGGAATGTTTGGTTATTAATTTATTTCATTCTAACTGATTAATTGAATTCTAATTTCTGCATCACTTCAATTTCTATGTACCAAAAATAACTCATAATTTTATATTTTGTTTCTAGTTACTATTATTACTTTTATATTTTGGACACACACAAAGTCATATATTCATCCACATAATTAACGATATTAGATGTTTTGAATTCTTAATTATAAAATATTATTTATGATGAATTGTAATATATTTAAGTTATTAAAATTGTTCATTTGATAGTTTCTGATGAATTTGAGACTAGTGAAAGGACTTAAAACAATTCATATAATATACTTGAAATTTTCAAAAAGGACATTTGTTTTAGGATAACAGTTGTCAAAGACAACTTCTTTACAAAATGGAAGACGAATTTTTCTTACAGTCGATTATTTGTATTGAAAAAAAATATTCTCAGACTTTTAAGACTATAAAGCTTTGAAAAATATTCAAGTTCAAATTCAATAGTAGAATTTGGTTTTATTTTTTCGTAACGATTAAATAAAAGTCAACTACTTTTTTTTTCCCCGAAACAATTGCATCAAAATAAGTAGTTACATATTTGTAATAGCTATAATTCGTTATTGAATATTTTTTAGTTAAAATATATTTATATTATGTAAGTAAAATAGTAACTAGTTCTGCCCTCTTATCTTGAATTCTAGCTCCACCCCTACTTACAAGGCTCAATAATTCTTTTAAAATTTTTGTCAAACATCGTTCAAAATAATTTTTTTCCCAAATTACCAAAAGAAATTTTTGAAAAGTCAATCCAAATAGAACTTAAGTATCCATACACTTGATTATGTTAATTGTCTTCCAACCCAAATCATTAAGGGCCCGTTTGGGAAACGGTCTGGTCTGGTTTTGTCTGTCTAATTTGGTCTGGTATGGTCTGGTCTGGTTTGGTCTGATCACTTATCTGAAATTTTATTTAGTAAGCGGTCTGGTCTGTCTGGTTTGGTTTATTTGGGAATACGATAAGTTATATTTATTTTGAATTATATATATATATATTCAAATTTTATATATTATTTTTTAATTTATATTTTTTTCAAATTTTATATATATTGTTTCGAAATTTATATATTTGTTTCAAAATTTATATTTATTTTTTAATTTTATATATATATTTTTGAATTTTATATATTATTTTCGAATATTATATATTGTTTTCGAATATTATATATTGTTTTAAAATTTTATATATTTTTTCAAATTTTATATTATTTTCGAATTTTATACATTGTTTTTTGAATTTTATATATTTTTCTGCAAAATTTATATATCTTTTTAAATTTTATATTTTTTTCGAATTTTATATTTTTTCAAATTTTATATATATTGTTTCGAAAATTATATATTTGTTTCAAAATTTATATATATATTTTTTAATTTTATATATTATTTTTGAATATTATATATTGTTTTCGAATTTTATATTTTCTTTTCAAATTTTATTTATTTTTTCAAATTTTATATTTTTTTTCGAATTTTATATATATTTTCGAATTTTACATATATATTTTTGAATTTTATATATTTATTTCAAATTTAATATATATTTTTCAAATTTTATATATATTTCATCACTAGTTGAAATGGTGACCAAATTGGCACCTTCTTCAAAACACATCAAAAATGGTCTTTTGATGTGTTTTTGAAACAAATTTTATATTTTTTTCGAATTTTATATTTTTTCAAATTTTATATATATTGTTTCGAAAATTATATATTTGTTTCAAAATTTATATATATATTTTTTAATTTTATATATTATTTTTGAATATTATATATTGTTTTTGAATTTTATATTTTCTTTTCAAATTTTATTTATTTTTTCAAATTTTATATTTTTTTTCGAATTTTATATATGTTTTCGAATTTTACATATATATTTTTGAATTTTATATATTTATTTCAAATTTAATATATATTTTTCAAATTTTATATATATTTCATCACTAGTTGAAATGGTGACCAAATTGGCACCTTCTTCAAAACACATCAAAAATGGTCTTTTGGTTTTGAATTTCAGTAGTTGAAATAGTAAAAATTGGCGGCTGACACACCAAACGCATCAAAAATCATCATTTTGATGGTCTATTTTGGGCCTGTTGGTTTTGAGTGGTCCGGTTTCAATATTAGAAACCAAAGCCCACCAAACAAGGTTTGGTCTCTAAAATGAAGACAAGCCCGGACAAATGGGCCCAAAACCTCTTTCCAAACATGACATAAGTCATGTTCGTACATCAATCCTCCGTATCGTTCACTTTCATTACCAAAATTTAATAATCTATCTATATCTATATCTATATATCTATACTATTTTGAAAGTCCGAGGGCCTTGGAATATTTTTAAATATTTTTATTTTTAAGGAAAAATAATATTATTTTTAATTTCAAATGCATAGTGTTGTTTAATGAGTAATGCCTTTGAGTTTCCGTGTTACATCCCTAAATTCCAAAGACTCCCGAATCGGGACATCCGAGGAATCTGGGGTATGATCCATACAAAGAGCGACCAATTAAGGTCCTAAACAACCATAAAATGAATGGAATATTATTAATAACAATAATTCCATACAAAACCAAGCGGAAGCTAAACTAAATGATACACAAAGCACATCGAGGCGCCGAAAGAATACATCTTTATAAAGATGCAACGACGCAAAGTACATGGAAGGGATATGCCAACAGACTGACTCTCAAGAAGTACAACAACAGTCCCAATACAGGGGATAAGTAAAGAAAACTAAAATGGAACAACTCTATGTACGAACGTCCCAAATCCCGTAACAGTATCAGTGCCACGAGCCATCCTGCACTCCAAGCTGTCCGTAACCGAAACATTACTTGTAAATTGGTGTAGATCATCAGGGCAAACCAACGCCGAGGTAAGCTCATTGAGCCTCGTAGAAGAAAAATATCCTAACCGTCACATCCTCCAACCGTCCAAGTCCAATACAAACCAACTCGTGTACATGCATCTACCCTAAATCAGTCAATCGTCCCACATGGCACTCACACCAATACGAGACCTCGGAAACACATCCCCTAGTCCCCTATTGTCATAGGGGTCAATTTTTAACACCAAAAATCTTGCCTTATGATGGCCTTGGTTGCACACCAAGTCAGCCACTCACACTTGATGCCCTTGAGAATATACCAAGATAAACACTCAACACACACACAATGTATATATGCATAGTAAATATAGAAACACCCACAATTTACAGAAAACCATAACAATGATTTTCCAACCTTCATTATTATCACACAAATAGTACAAGGATCTCTCACTCAGGCCACACTACAACACAATACAAGCACTTTCTTCTTTGAATTCGTACCTATACAAAAATGCCATACTTGTGCCTATATAGGCATACATACAAAACTGCCTAATTGTTTGGATGACAGCCCCATCCACCTAGGCTAAGTGTTGGAACCATTCAGAGGCTGCCAACACTAACAATGCAGTTGCACTCCCAACTATTAGATGTCTTGGAACTCTCCTGCAGTACCACATGCCTCTTGGTGGTTGTGTGTTTCCAAACTACCCAAATGCCTTGTCTGAGCCACACCATGCCTTGACTAGCCTTGCAAAAGTCTGAGTCATGTTGCACCATCACGAGCCATCTATACCAAACATGAGCCAATAATGCCCAATGTTTGCCTTTGTTGAGCCAAAGGCCTTGTCTCATCTCCTCTCAAGCCTACGTGTACTTAAGAGCAATGCCAAGTTTGAACCCATGTCTTCACCCGCGAGCATGCACCTAGCCATGCCCATTTCTTCGTTCCTCATTGCCTTGGCACATAGGCCATGTCGCGCCATACCTATGTTTTTCGAAGTCAACCATCAGTGGTGTCACGACCTTGTCAAAGACAAGTTAGCATTGCCAAGAGTTGATGTGTGCATGGCTTTCCAAGCCACGCATATTGCATGTACTCCAACACATGTCAAGTCAAGGCAATCCTTGCCCAAGGGCAAGTTAGCACAATAGTGGGCACGTCACACAAGGCTAGCCAAGCCAAGCGCACACACAAATGCCCACATTGTCATCAACACCGCACCACCATCACGAACCCATGCCATTAAGCCAATTGTTGTCAAACCATGCCCACGTTTGTCCATAGGCCTCCATATACATACCCTAGCCAAGGCTTGCCAAGGCCTTGCTTGGTTGTTGGCTGCCAACATTGTCAAGCTCACATACCCCCCTATATATGTCAATTGTCACATGGGTCAATTTTTAACACCAAAAATCTTGCCATATTATGGCCTTGGTTGCACATCAAATTAGCATCACACTTGATGCCCTTGAGAATACACCAAGATAAACACTCAACACACTCACAATGTATATATGCAAAGTAAATAAATAAACACCCACAATTTATAGAAAACATAACAATGATTTTCTAACCTTCACTATTATCACCCAAATAGTACAAGAATCTCTCACTTAGACCACACTACAACACAATACAAGCACTTTCTTATCTGAATTCGTACCTATACAAAAATGTCATACTTGTGCATATATAGGCATACATACAAAACCGCCTAATTGTGTGGATGAAAACCCCATCCATCTAGGCTAAGTGTTGGCATCATTCAGAGGTTGCCAACACTAACAATGCAGTTGCACTCCCAACTGCTAGATGTCTTGGCACTCTCCTGTAGTGCCACATACCTCTTGGTGGTTGTGTATCTCCAAACTGTCCAACTGCCTTGTCTGAGCCACACCATGCCTTGACC
This sequence comes from Cornus suecica, assembly GCA_963922005.1. Classification (NCBI taxonomy): domain Eukaryota; kingdom Viridiplantae; phylum Streptophyta; class Magnoliopsida; order Cornales; family Cornaceae; genus Cornus; species Cornus suecica. The sequence goes on from OY998245.1 coordinate 8,506,291, forward strand.
AACCTTGTACAAAGTCTGAGTCATGTTGCACCATCACGAGCCATCTATACCAAACATGAGCCAACAATGCCTAATGTTTGCCTTTGTTGAGCCAAATGCCTTGTCCCAGCTTCCCTTAAGCCTACGTGCACTTGAGAGCAATGTCAAGTCTGAACTCATGTCTTCACCCGCAAGCATGCACCTAGCCATGCCCATTTCTTGGTTCCTCAATGCCTTGGCACATAAGTCATGCCTATATCTTTCGAAGTCAACCATCAGTGGTGTCATGACCTTGTCAAAGACAAATTATCATTACCAAGAGTTGATGTGTGCATGGCTTGCCAAGCCACACACGTTGCATGTACTCCAGCACATGTCAAGTCAAGGCAATCCTTGCCCAAGGTCAAGTTAGCACAATAGTGAGCATGACACGCAAGGCTAGCCAAGCCAAGCGCACACATAAGTGTCCACATTCTCATCAATAGCGCACCACCATCACAAACCCATGTCATCAAGCCAAGTGTTGTCAAACCATGCCCACGCATGTCCATAGGTTTCCCTACACATACCCTTGCCAAGGCCTTGCTTGGTTGTTGGCTATCAACTTTTGTCAAGCTCACATACCCCCCTATATATGCAAAATACACAAAAGTCAAAGTGACCAAAACATATATCAACCATGTCTGAGGAGTAATAATGAATTTAATTAATAATTCTCAATAACCTCCTTTTTCATATTCATGTCATTTGCCATAAGGGTGCTTATTGACTTTTCTCTAACACTTAGTTTATTTTCTGACTTCTTTCTCAATGTCACTCTGTGTCATTCTCAGCCCCCATTACATATAGGTGTTGTCATGGGGACTTTACCCATGTCACAAAGGCAAAGTCCCACCCTCAAGTCTTCAAGGGGCTAATACCTACCATGCATCGACAAATAGGTCAACTAGCACGTAATGAAACCATAGCACAATAACATATAATAGCGTACACTTGTATATATATGTGAGCACGTATATATACAGAGATATATATACCACCAATACAAGTCACGTAGTATAGGCCACTACATAGATCACTACGACTCGTACCCGTCAGTCATACACTGACAATCCATACAACACCTATCACCAAATTACTGGAGCAACACTCCTATTCATAACACTCCAGAAAGGATAACACTCACACTTCCTAGGTCACGAGCATACTGAGCTCCAAAATCTCAAATAAGTATCAACTCATACTATCAATCACCTCACATGTCACTACCGACATCCGTAAACCCAACACAGGGGTAAAACAGTCACTATAAGTGCAAATAAATGATTTTAAATTTTATATCAAATATTTGGACATAGACCAAGCCCTAGAAACAAACGGGACCTAAATCAAAGCCACGAGGCAAGAGATATGCATTTTTGAAAACGGTATCAGACAACGCCGATCAAATCCGAAAGCTAAAGTACCCCTCTTTCACCAAGGGTAAAACAGTAATTTCATGGGGAAAATGGTAACTTCAAAGTGTAAGTACATATTTTGGACCTAGGACAAGCCATAGGAACAAACGGGACCCAATTCTAAGGTGCAAGACGGAAAATACGAAGTTTCGAAAATGGACCTTCGCACCATGGTGCAAGCTGGGACATCTCGCAAATTGTGAGATTTCGCCCAGAAAAAATGGGCAGCCCCCATTGCAGGTTACGTTTGGGAGATGTCCCCCAGCAATTTTTCCTAGTTTCCCAAAAACCCCCAATATTTTTCCAAAATGTATTTTTCACATACGGTATCCATTTTTTATGTTTCCAATCCCGAAAAATCACAAATATTTAAAAAGTGAGGTTTTCACCTTCAGGTTTCAAAAATAGTAACCGAGACCTCGGGAAACGTGTAAAACGCAAATTTTGGATAAAAGTGATTCTTTAAAATCTCATAAAATTTTCCGTCTTGCCTCCGGTCTCTGTTTTGTACACTGCCGACTTTCAAAAGTCAAAATATTTTATTTCATGACTTTAAAACCATTTCAAAACTCAAAGTTTTTTTTTTGTCGGTATCACGGGGGTAGGCGAAAATGTGTTTTTCACTTAAAGACCGAATGGACTCAAATACAAGTCTTATGAAAAATTTGTTTTCGGGGAAACAAACCGAAACCAACGGAAAAACCAAAGCGTATTTATAGACGCTCAAATAGAGCAAATGAATGAAGAACCGAAGTTCAAAAGCAACTCGAAGGAAGGGGCAAGTGATTATACACAAGGCATTAACTCTAACCTAACTACACTTCGCTCCACATTCAAACTTATAAACCCTATAACGACTTAACCATGAATGATCACATCTCCGATGACATTCCAATCCTTAAGATTGCTAAAGGAACCCTAGTGGTCGTTGCCACAGAACCAACTAGTTTCAACCAAGAACCTCTTCCTATTATTTCAACATCACTCTCACATTCGAAACCACCTCACTTAGGTTTCTAATAATGTCATAGGGCTATCAATACCCAATCGACTCGGTTTCCTCATAACTTCTCCTATCATGATCAAAATATCAATAGTACGATTGACGACACGTTGTTATACCAACACTAATTATACCACAAAACCATCAACCACCTTCTCAAGGCTTCAACTCACATTCCACTCAATAGTCACAACCGTCTTTACTTATCACAAGAAATGCTTTAAACCAACTCATATCACCCCCTAGAGTATATAAGCACATAACAACAAGTATAAACATTTACCTCACTTTATACTTAAATAAAGCATGCAAAACATATTTTCACATCCTTCCATTTCACTTGAGCATTTTAACAACATATGAATTATATATATCAAAATTCATATTAAACATGTTCCTTAACCACATAGAGTAATATCATGATACACATGTCAACATAAATCACATATTAGCAATCTCAAATGCAATGTGACTCACATACCTCATGATACACCCATTGCCCAACACAGGTTAACGAATACTCATTCCACCCATTTACATTGAGCAAGAGTACCTCATCGATTCTTCCTAAATGATTTTGACACTTCTCACTTTCAACAAGGAAGGGGGTTACACGAGATGACCCGCAACTTTGAGGATGGGATGACCCAACCTATATCAATAATTTTTGGCTTTTTAGTTCCGTAGGTGGGGGACACCTTCTAGCCAGTTGTTGCGACGATTCGACACAAAACTACTCACCCATGGTTACACAACCGGGTGTAACCCAACACCAATTGAATTCTCAATACCAAAAGGTGAACACCATATGCACTATGTCTCAACAGACCCATGCACCAACATAAATATGTATCGCATCATATTTATAAACAGCATTCTCACAATGTCAACATGAATGTTTTTCACCATTTAACATGCTTTCAAATTTTATTTAAAGGAATAATCAACAAAAATACTTCTCATGCAACATTCATGCTCCAATTCATCAATTTATCATTTAATTCACAAGGAAAACAATTTCATTCTTTTAAATATGCTCTTAGTTCAATTCAAACAAGTTTATCACAAATCACATCTCAACCTAACATCAATTCCCATCATATATCCAATGTACTAACCAAATGAGTTAGCCTAATCTCTCTTTAAGGCTACATCCCTAACACTCAAATACACATATATATAATTAAACTTAACACATATTCAACACAACACCTATATACATATCCACATATATATAGGCATACAAACATACTTTACTATGAGAATTTTCAAAAATAACCACTCAACTAGCATGCATCATATTCCTAGCAATTTCATTACCAATTACTCCATACACAAAGGTTAATTCACATAACATATGTTCAAACCCTAACTTCACCTTCCCAGGATACACTTAACAATTTTTATCTAAGTTAGAAATCCTAGAATCAAACTCACAACCACACAATCATAGAATGGCTAGTTAAGAAGTTTTTCCCTACCTCTTGAAGAGCAAAACCAATCACTAAGAAAGACCAAGAAACCCTAGATATTCCCCAATACCGAAATCAAAGGAGCAATCGGTGGAAAGTTTCACCATAGTCCCCTAACAAGGAATCTAATTCTAACACAAGAGGAAAACAAGCATTATCAAGTGGTTTATCAAGAAACCCTAAAGTAGGGTTTGAAAGGAAACACATAATGATGGAAGAACACTTACCCATCTTAAGCTCAAACCAAAAACAAGAACACCATGAACATCTTCCATGTTGATGGCCACACCAAACTCCCAACTTAGGGTGATCAAATCCACCTCTAAGTGAAGAAGAACCAAGAGGGAGAAAAGGAGATAAAACAATTAAGTCTTGCAATGGAAGACCAAGTGATGTGTAGAGATTTTTCACTCACATCTCTCACCATCCAAGGGTCCAAAACAAATATGGGAAAAAATAAATGAATCCAAGGGCTAGAAATAAGTTTTGCCATGAAAGACTTATTACACCACTCACAAAACTCATTAACTTGCCAAACAAGGCCTTATCATCCAAGGGTTTAGAATAAGGCAATGAAAATGAATAAACCATTCAATGGTTGACATGAAATCTTGCCAAATGAAATACCAAGAATAATGGATTCTTGCATTTAAATGAAAACCAAACAAGGCCCTATGATCCAAGGGTTTAGAACAAAGATGGGATAATGAGATCAATGGCTTAGAATGAGACAACACCCAAAAGTGGGAAATTACCAATAACCTCTCAACTTAGAGTTAATTACAAGAGTGTCATCATGTCTCTTAATTACCCTTCTATCCTTTTGTCATTATCTCTATTTACCACTATGCCATTCATCCCCCAACACTTAGCCAAATCTCTACACTTTCCACTAAGTGCTCTAAATATGAAAATACTCATTTACCCTTCGGTCATTTCTTTTCCGAAATCATTTTTAACTATTTTCATTATTTACAAAATGAAAATATAACAAACAATTCATGTAATTACACCTATTGAAATGCACCCGTTAAATATACTACACTGGAACGCCTACACTAAACTAAGGTAACACGTTCAGGAATCCAATACAATTGTCTAAGCTCCAACAAGAAAATGTTGCACGAACCCATGTAGTCGCCAACGAATTATTAATCACAAAGCTCGAAACGAAAGTTCACGAAGTCGTCCCGCTAAGTCCGAAACTCAAACGTGAAAAATTTACACGTATCGAGAATACACAAGACGTCATGAATAAGTGACGTCACAAAACGTTAACACTTGAAAAAGAATTCCAGAAAAGATAAAGGAAAAAGCAGGGCGTTACATTCCCACTATATTATTATCATTATTGTTGTTGTTATAAATGTACAAAAAGTTGTAATATTTGTATATATTTTTAAAATATGTTAAATAAAAAAATTACAAATTCTTTAATTTTGTAACAATTAATAATAATTATCTAATTAACAGCTATCAAACCTTTTTGAGCTTTTCGCTAAATATAATTATTACTATTATTATTATAAATTACATTTTCACATTTAATAAAAAAAAATATAGCATTTAAATAAATTATAATGTTACCAATTAATTCATGATTTTGTACAAATACTTATTCTAATAATTTATTTTTTTAACAATGGTTACTAATCTAACTTCTATAAAATTTTCATATAAAGGCACTCAAAAGGACACAAACCAACCACGTTTAAAAATACACTTAGACTTCAAGAGGTTATTGTCAATCCTATTTCCAGTTTTCACACCCAAATAAGCAAATGTTAATTGCTATTGATAATAAATTAGAGTTTTTACTACATTTATTTCTAACACATTATTTTACTAAAGGAATTCGAAATGACACAAAATCAAATACATTAACAAAAATTAGACTCATAACTTGAGAGATCGTTGGAAAGAATTTGAAAAGTCAGAGATTTATAAAACTATTTTAGAGATGTAACTCATAATTTATACCTTGTTAGGATGTGGTGAAATTTAAGTGGTGTTATGATTGGTGGCTCATTTTCTTAAGGAGCAAGAAAATTTGGTTATTTAGTTTTCCTTTTTGTTATTAGGAGATCATAATCTTAGGAACTTCCTTCTTGGATTGACTTGTTCACTAATCCGGGTTAACGTGTTCACCACTTTGCTTCTTCTATATATATTGGAGTCTGGTGGTTAGGGTTTAGTAGTTTAGCAATATAGAAGAGCAAAAGTGTGAGAAAATAGAGGGAGAGAGAAAGTAAAATTGGTAGATTTATGAGTGATATTTTCTTGTTGAGTATTTTTTATTGTTTAATAAAAAGAGTTGTTGATTTTTATGTGTATGATCTTGGGCGGGATTAATTCTTAAGTAGTGAAAAGAGAATTAATTCCTAACAAGTGGTATCAGAGCTATGGCAATAACTTATGATGTCAAGTTTGCAGTGGCTAAATTTGATAGAAGAAAGAACTTCAGTCTCTGGCAAATTCGGATGCGAGATTTGTTAATTCAACAAGGTTTAGATGACGCGCTGGACGAAAAGCCTACAGATATGGATGCAACAAAGTGGAGCAGAATCAACTCGAAGGCAGTGAGTACCATTCGGTTGACTCTGACAAATGATGTTGTATATGATGTAGTCGGCAAAAAATCTGCACCATATTTATGAAAGAAATTGGAAGATCTCCATATGGAAAAAATATTACGAATCGGTTAATTTTAAAACAAGAGTCGTATTCTTTTCGTAGGAAATAAAGTATGGACTTACATACTCATCTTAGTGAGTTCAATAAAATTATTTGTGATTTATCTAATATTGGTGTACAAGTTAGTGACGAGGGTAAAACAATTATTTTATTGACATCGGTTCGATCAACTCATAATCATATGTTTAATACTTTGCTTTATATGAGAGATATCGTGACGGTGGAGCAAGTGAAGAGTGCTTTATTTTCCAGTGAGAAAATAAATGGAGAAGATGAAGGAAGTATCCGAGATGATCACGCTCTTGTTGCTGAGAATAGAAGAAAATTTGAAAGAATACAAGGAGGACATAATAGATGGCAATGTGGAGTTTCATGGAACCCATAAACCATTTATGGAGCGACCATGCTACTATTGGGGAGAAAAATGATATTTCATGCGGGAGTATCCAAAGAGAAAAGAAAGTGGGTACAACACTGCTGCAGTTGCCGAGATAAGAGAAGAAGATAATGACGTGCTTGAAACCTTATTAATTACTAACAAAGAAGATGAAGCAAGTAAGTGGATTCTTGATTCTGCTTGCGTCCATCATGTGCATCCTCATAAAAAATGGTTTACCTCTTACCAACCATTTGTTGGTAAAACAATTATGGGGAATAATTCTTCTTGTGAAGTCATAAGAATCGGAACAATTAATATTAAGACAACAAATGGATTGGTAAGAAATTTGACAGATGTATATCACGTTCCAAGTGTTAGAAGGGACGTGATTTCCTTGGATTCATTGATGTCAAAAGATTGTTAGTTTAAAACAAATTATGGACTGCTGAAAGTATGAAGAGGATCACGTATCATGCTCATTGAAAAGAAGGTCGGTAATTTATATGTGTTGTTAGGAAATACACTATTAGGTGGAGAAATTCCGAAGATGGTGTATAAACCCGTTTTAAAATATTAAGTCAATGTGGAGAAATTTCGCCAATGTGGAGATTGTTAGGATGTGGCAAAATTTAAGCAGTGTTATGATTGGTGGTTCCTTTTCTTAAGGAGCAAGAAAATTTGGTTATTTAGTTTTCCTTTTTTTATTAGGAGACCATAATGTTAGGAACTTCCTTTTAGGATTGACTTGTTCACCAATCCGGGTTAACTTGTTCACCACTTTGCTTCTTCTATATATATTGGAGTTTGGTGGCTTGGGTTTGGTAGTTTAGCAATACAGTTGAGCAAAAGTATGAGAAAAGAGAGAGAGAGAGAGAGAAAAAAAAAGTAAAATTGGTAGATTTATGAGTACATTTTCTTGTTGAGTGTTTTTTATTATTTAATAAAAAGAGTCGTTAATTTTTTTATATCTGATCTTGGGTGGGATTAATTCTTAAGCAGTGAAAAGAGAATTAATTCCTACCATACCTCGCCCAACTCATGTAACCTAAGCTCAATCTTCCATTTCTCATTTTTATTACTTGATTTCTCTTTCAATGTAATTGGTGATATAATATTCTCTCTTTCTAGATGTGAGCATTTCTGGTATTTATCTTCTCAATTTTGACATTAATTTTCATGTTATGTTTTAAAATCAATTTCTACGTACTTTTTCTTTCATCATTATTTAACACATTTACTTTTTTACATTTTCAGATTGCAAAAAAGAGAAGTAAGAATTGAGTTTTTTTTTAATATGATGAGATATTTGACAGGTAGGAATTACCAAAACATAACAAAGGTAATAAAAGTGATATTTATTATTTGATTGCTTGCTGATGTAGACATTATTATGATTATTAAGGGGTGGAGACATTCTTAATCATGTATTTTTATTATCTTCTCTATTGTGTCTATCTAAGGATTCACATGAATTTTATTGAGCTACCTACAAGATTTGATGAGCTATCAATAATGTTTTTTTTTTTACATTTTTACTAACAGACTTTATTCTTATTTGTATAAAATGATATATCTCTTTTTATTTTTAACATGCATTATTTTTATTCGGTGTATGCATCAATTTATTTATGTTTATATATTTATCTATATATCTATCTGTTTATTTATATTTCTTATAAAATTATGAAACTCTATGATTATGTATGTACATTTTCATCATTTGTTAAATACATAAAAAATTTCATTTCACTAATTGTATTTTTTTATTCTTGCATGTTATTTTTAATATGACAATAGTATTAAAAATTTACAAAGTAAAAACATTACTTTTGAAAATATTAGAATCACAAAAATTACAAAGTAAATTTTTTTACACTCTTTTAAAAGTGATATTTATTATTTTATTTTATTTTGATTGCTTGATGATGTAGAAATTGTTAGTAAAAAGTTTAGTACATTTCAAAATTATTGTTAATCATGTATTTTTATTCTCTTATCTATTGTGTCTATCTAAGGATTCACATGAATTTTTTTGAACTACATACAAGATTTGATGAGCTATTAAATAAAATTTTTATATATATTTTTACTCACATCCTTTATTCTTATTTGTATAAAATGATACATGTTTAGTTGTAAAACTACTTACTCTTTTTATTTTTAACATACATTATTTTTATTCAGTGTATGCATCAATTTATTTATGTTTATATATCTATATCTATCTATATCTATGTCTATTTATTTGTATTTCTTATAAAATTATGAAACTCTATGATTATGTCTGTACATTTTCATCATTTGTTAAATACATAAATATTCCCCTTCACTAACAATATTTTTTTTATTCTTTTTTTATTCTTGTATGTTATTTGTAATATGACAATAGTATTAAAAATTTACAAACTAAAACATTGAGTTTGAAAATACTAGAATCTCAAAAATTACAAAGTAAAAAATTTTACACTCTTTTATTTATTTCTCAAGTGTTGCAACTCTTTATTTTTCCATCTTTCAATTTTCCAATTTTACAATATAATCACATTCGTTATCTTTCATTATGGGTGGTCTATGTTATTTTGGTATTTTTAATATGTTTCGTCGTATAAATCAGTACCTTAATTTTAATTAAGGTTGTTTCTAATAGTATTTGAAGTTGTTAAAGTAAAAATTAACAGTTGAAAATATTAGAATTATAATCTTATAAATAAAAGAAAAATATTCTATCATCATATATGTAGTTATATATGTAGTTTTTTTTATCTTAATATTCTTATATTTTTGTCATATGGGAAGGCCTCTAAATGTAATTATGGTGGTTAGTAATGCGATTAAAAGTTTTAAAGTAAGAGTACATATTTTATATATGTAGGTTAATTCACCTGATATCTTTGTGTTGGCTTTGAAATTTACTTTCGGCTAACAATTCCAAAATTGATGATAACAAACCATTGAAGAGTGTTTGATACTAATGAATTATCGAGTTTATATTTTCAGCAAAAGACAGGTGAACGACTCAGAAATCAAACTCGAAAAGGAAACTACTCGAAAAACAAGCTCGGAAAGAAAGCTTGATTTAAAGCGAAAAGCTGTGAAAGAAATTGAAGCGAAAAAGGAAAATCAATTAATTCAACGGCAAAAGAAAAAGTCGAAGACTCAAGACTCGGGGTAGATAGGTCGGGGAGCGATCATTGTAACAAGGTAATTTTATGTGTCGATTTTATCGTATAAGCTCAAGTATAAAATGAACCGAACTCAAATGAAATGAAAAACGCTTTACCAAACTTAAACAGAAAGAAAAATATTTTTATTAAATGTTTTTCTTATTATAGTCGACTAGAATCACCCTGTGTATTTTCTAGTAGTCGACTATTTCAATCAGTAGCTATTGGTTTTTCATCCACATCAAAAGAGTCAACTGAAACAAGCTTGAGTCGACTAGACTACTCATTGTAGTCGACTAGAACTCATTCTAGTCGACTAGATGGTCCAAAGTAGTCGACTAGAACTCAATCTAGTCAACTAGATGGTCCATTGTAGTCGACTACAATAGAGAAGTAGTCGACTAGAAGTTGCTTAAAATCTGCAGATTTTCAGAAAACAATTCCCATGTTTTGTGGATTGTGTTTAATGGTGTTCAAACGGCTCTTGTCTTTCAAATACTATAATCACTCTTCAAAACCCTAATGCAATGCTATATATAGAATGAGATGTGTATATTGAAGATTAAGAGATTGAAATACAAAAGAGAAAGAAAGCTATCAAAAAATTCTACAGAAATTTTCTCTACAAAAGCCATTGAAACCAAGCTTTGAAAATCAAAACCTTTAGTATCTCTTCTTATTCTCCAAATATCATTCATTGATTATATCATTTGAGAATATATTTCTAGAGCTATTGTAAAATCACCAAAAACACTTGAGCTTATATTGATTTATCTTCCATAAAAACCATTGGGTTTTGAGTGTTTTTGTTCTTGAGTGATTTTATTGATTACATACGAATTTGTAATATCGGACAAGTGAAGTCCACCGATTGTTCAAGAGAGGGTTGTTCTCTTGATTGAGAGACAAGCTCGAGAGGCTTGTATTGTAAAGGTTTATCATTCCACCTGTGAAAGAAGGGCCATAGTGAAAGGATCGGGAAAAGTCTCAAGAAGGGGTTCTTGAGCCGAGGAGTAGGAGTTACCGAACCTCGAAAAAATCACGGTGTCAATCTCTCTATCTCTTTCTCTTTACTTGAGTTATTTGCATGCTATAATTGCTTAAATATCTTGTATGCTATCTTGTCTTGAAATTAATAGTTAGAAAAGTTTAAATTGAATCATCCACTTGATTTTTGAGAAATTGATTTTTGTTTAAAGTGTATTCAAATTTCGAAAAGAATTAGAATTATTTTTGAACACCCTATTCACCCCCCCCCCCCCCCTCTAGGGTTAATTAGTGACTAACAATTGGTATCAGAGCCTAATCTCTATTTATTTTAGACTTAACCGTCTTAGAGAACGATCATGTCATCAAATTTAGTCACTCATGTTGAAGGACAATCGAATAATAGGCCCCCATGGTTTGATGGATCAAATTATAGCTATTGGAAAACTATAATGATAGATTTTCTTCAAGCTATCGATTACCAAATTTGGCAAGTAGTTCTTGAAGGACCATTTGTATTGACCAAAATTGTTGATGGAAAAACCGTCCCCAAATTACCAAATGAATGGGATAATGATGACCGTAAACTCATGTCATACAATGCTAAAGCCAAAGTAAATTTAAATTGCGCTTTAAGTCCAAATGAATTTAATCGTGTATCTACTTGTTCAACGGCAAAAGAAATGTGGGATAAACTTGAAGTAACCTATGAAGGTACATCTCAAGTACGAGAATCTAAAATTGACATACTCATGCATGAATATGAATTATTTGCTATGAAAGATGATGAAAATGTGAATTCTATGATGTCTCGCGTTACAAATATTTTGAATGGACTAAAGCATCTTGGTAGAATTGTTCCTAGATCCGATGCGTCACGAAAAGTGCTTAGAAGTCTCCCGGCAAAGTGGGATGCAAAAGTAACGGCTATCAAAGAAGCTCATGACCTCAACACCATGAGTCTCGATGAAATCTTCGGCTCTCTACTCACTTGGGAAATAACATTAAAAGCTCGTGAAGACGACATCAAGCCGAGAAAGGGGATAGCTTTGCAAGTCTTCACCAAAAATGAAAATAATGAGCCGAGTGAAGAAGAAGAGGATGAGGACATTGCCTTGTTCACCCAAAAATTCAAGAGACATCTTCAAAGAAAGAAAGCAAATGGTGGAAGATTCGTGAAAAGAATTGAACCAAGAGGCGAGCCTAGCAAAAGAGAACCCCCAACGTGTTTTAATTGCGGAAAGCCGGGACACTACAAAAGTGATTGCTTCAAGCTCAAAAAGGAAAACGAGAAAAGACCTAGCAAGATGGCAATGAATGTCACATGGGAGGACTATGACTCATGCGACTCGGATGAGGAGAAAAGTAGTGAGGAAACGGCAAACATTTGTCTCATGGCAAATGAAGAAGAGGTACATTTAAATTTAAATGATTTAGATAAACTATCATATGATGAACTTCTTCTTGATTACAATGAATTGCAAGATGTGTTTGAAGAATTACATGATGAATTCGAAAAATTAGCTAGAAAATATATCCTTCTTAAGAAAGCTAAACCTTCATGTAGTCTCACTAGTGCAAGCTTAGAAGTTTCTTGCAATGACAAAAGCATTGAGCTAGAAAAGGAAAATATTCGTTTGAAAAATACTATTGATGATCAAATAAATGTTTTAGCAAAATTTACAGAAGGAAAAGAGAACCTTAGTATCATGTTAGGAAGACAAAAATGATCATTTGATAAATGCGGTTTAGGGTATGATGCTTTTGACAAAAATGCTCTCATTTTGAAAAAGAGAAAATCACTTAGCCCTACATTTACTAGAAAATCATCTCATGCTTCTTCAAATGATTATAAACATGTTACTTGCTACTATTGCAATAGAAAAGGACACAAAGCAAATGTATGCTTTCATAGAAAGAAGAAAATTATGTCAAAAATGGTTTGGGTTCCGAAAGGATCTATTGCATGCTCTCATAGAAAAGAAAATGTTGTAACAAAACAAATTTGGGTTCCAAAAGGAACTATTGCATATCTATCTAACCAAAATGGACCCAAAACAGATTGGGTACAAATAAAAGTTACTTGAACTTGTTTTGTAGGTATGCTTGAAGTCCGTATCAAAAGAAAAATGGTTTCTCGATAGCGGATGCTCAAGGCATATGACGGGAGATAAATCAAAGTTTATTTCACTAAAAACATATGAAGGAGGAAACGTAACTTTTGGAGACAACTCTAAAGGCAAAATTATAGGAATTGGCTCAATCGGTATTTCCTCTTCTCTCTCTATAGATGATGTGCTTTTAGTTGATGGGTTGAAGCATAATTTGTTTAGTATTAGTCAATTATGTGACAAAGGCTATGATGTTATATTTAGGACAAATGCATGCATAATCAAGAAAGATGGGAAGCAAATGTTCAATGCCAAAAGAAATGGAAACTTGTATACTTTGTTGCTATGTGAATTGCATGATCAAGATGTTAAATATTTTGTCACATCTAGCGAAAATAGTTGGTTATGGCATAGACGTCTAGGACATGCTAGTATGGACCTCATTCATCGTTTATCCAAAAATGATTTAGTCAAAGGCCTCCCAAAGACTAAATTTTCGAAAGATAAAATATGTAGCGCATGTCAAGTAGGCAAGCAAGTTAAATCCTCTTTCAAGAGAAAGAAAGATATTACCACTTCTAGACCTCCAGAGTTACTTCACATGGATCTCTTTGGTCCGGAGAGAACGGCTAGCTTAGCCGGGAAACTCTATGTACTTGTTATAGTTGATGACTACTCTAGATATACTTGGGTTCACTTTCTTGCTCATAAAAATGAAACTCACTCCATTCTTGAAAGATTTTATAGAGTCATTCAAAATGAAAAAGATTTGAAGATCAAGAAAATAAGAAGTGATAGAGGTAGGGAGTTTGAAAATCAAGACTTAGAGAAATTATGTGATGACCTCGGTGTTTCTCATGATCTCTCGGCCCCTAGAACCCCTCAACAAAACGGTGTAGTTGAAAGAAAGAATCGATCTCTACAAGAGATGGCTCGAACCATGTTAAATGAGCACAACCTTCCCCGAAGCCTTTGGGCGGAAGCGGTAAACACCGCTTGCCATATAATTAATCGTGTTATTATTCGGATGAAGTTAGGGAAAACACCCTATGAGTTGTGGAATGGTCGAAAGCCCAATATTGGGTATTTCAAAGTTTTCGGGTGTAAATGTTTTGTGTTAAATGATAAAGATAACCTTGGAAAATTCGACTCCAAATCGGATGAAGCAATTTTCCTAGGATATTCTACAAGAAGTAAAGCATTTCGGGTTTATAACAAAAGGACTCTAACCGTGGTTGAGTCTATTCATGTTGTCTTTGATGAATCACCATCACCACCATCACCTAGAATTGACCTAGAAGAAGATGAGGTTGTTGGGATTGAGGATAATCTAAATACTCTCAATATCTCCAACTCATCATGTAGCCAAAAGGAAATGAGGGAAGTTGAGCATCAATCCAATGATGATTTAACCAACTCAATGCCTAAAGCATGGAGGATTGTTCATAATCATCCTCTTGATCAAGTCATAGGTAATCCTTCAACAGGGGTTAGTACTAGATCTTAACTTAAAGATTTTTGCAACCACATGGCATTTGTATCGCAATTCGAACCCAAGAACTTCCACGAAGCTCAATGTGATGATTCTTGGATCGTAGCAATGCAAGAGGAACTAAATCAATTTGAACGCAATCAAGTTTGGCGTTTAGTTCCTAGACCCGAAAATCAAACTATAATTGGCACAAAATGGGTTTTTCGAAACAAAAAGGATGAGAATGGAGTAATTATTCGAAATAAAGCAAGATTAGTAGCTCAAGGATATAATAAAGAGGAAGGCATCGACTATGATGAGACCTTTGCACCAGTAGCTAGATTAGAAGCAATTAGAATGCTTCTTGCATTTGCATCATATAGAAATTTCACTCTTTATCAAATGGATGTCAAAAGTGCTTTCTTAAATGGTGTCATAGAAGAAGAAGTTTTTGTGAAGCAACCACCCGGTTTTGAAAATAATCTTTTTCCAAATCATGTTTTCAAATTGGCTAAAGCTCTATATGGTTTAAAGCAAGCTCCTCGAGCTTGGTATGAGAGACTTAGCGGATTTTTAACTCAAAATAGTTTTATAAGAGGGAAGATTGATAACACACTTTTTACAAAAACCATTAAGAATAATTTGTTGATTGTCCAAATTTATGTTGACGACATTATTTTCGGCTCAACAAATAATTCTTTATGTAGGGAATTTGCCACAAGTATGCAAAACGAATTTGAAATGAGCATGATGGGTGAATTGACTTTCTTCTTAGGGTTGCAAATCAAGCAAAGCTCGGATGGCTTATTCATTAGCCAATCCAAGTACACTAAAGATTTGCTAAAGCGATTTGGTATGGATGCTACCAAACATGCCATAACTCCTATGAGTTCCTCTATTAAGATTGATAAAGATGAAAATGGTAAATGTGTTGATATTACTAATTATAGAGGCATGATCGGTAGTTTGCTTTATTTAACCGCTAGTAGACCGGATATAATGTTTAGTGTATGCTTATGTGCCCGGTTTCAATCATGTCCTAAGGAATCTCATTTGCTTGCGGTCAAACGCATTTTTCGCTACCTAAGTGGTACAATAAACTTAGGGCTTTGGTATCCACGTGGAACTTCAATTGATCTTATTAGTTATTCGGATGCCGATTTTGCGGGATGTAGAATTGATCGTAAAAGCACAAGCGGTACTTGTCATTTTCTAGGACACTCACTAGTATCTTAGTCAAGTAAAAAGCAAAATTCCGTTGCATTATCTACGGCCGAAGCCGAATATGTGGCAGCCGGTAGCAGTTGCGCTCAAACTCTTTATATCAAGCAACAACTACTTGATTTCGGTCTTACCTTCTCTCACGTGCCTATTAAATGCGATAATACGAGTGCGATTTGTATTTCAAAGAATCTTATTCATCACTCACGCACCAAGCATATAGAGATTAGGCATCATTTCTTACGTGATCATGTTGCTAAGGGTGACGTTGAATTGGTTTTTATCGACACTAAAAATCAATTGGCGGATATTTTTACAAAACCACTTGCGGACGAATCATTTTCTAAAATACGTCGAGAAATCGGAATGGCCATGGATTTTGATGTTTTATCTTAATTTCTGTCATAATATTTATTTTTCATATTTTTGCTATTTTTGTGTATTTATTTCCTAATTTTTATCATTTTTATTCTCCCTTTTCTCTTCTAGTCGACTCATCCTGTGTAGTATAAACCATTCTAGTCGACTACAATGATCAGTAGCTACACCATTTCATGGTCTTCACCTTCAAGTCGACTCAATCACCTTCTAGTCGACTCATTGCCCATTCTAGTCGACTCAAACACTATTGTAGTCGACTACTTTGCCTTCCTAACCGACTCAACCCTTGCCTAGTCGACTCAAACCCTCTACCTAACCGACTCAACCTAGCCCTAGTCGACTCAAGCCCTATAAAACCTAACCCCCTTTCATCTTCTCCATCCGCCTCCTTCAAACCCTCACCCACATTCAAACCCTCTCCTCTCAATCCCTCTCCTACTACCACTTATATCCTCAAATCTTCACCTATCTCTCATTAATTTCACATTTCCATCATCCTCCACCCATTTCCTTCTCCAAATTTCATCATTCTCACTCTCTCACACATCTATATATATACACCATCATATATCTATATATCTCTATATATTTGTGCATCATCTTCTACAATGCCACCGAAGACTCGAGGTCTATTTCGGAAACGTTCACGCATTGATGGAGGCCAAAGCTCCACCAATCCACACATTCCTACGGCTATTGATGAAGAGGAGTCGAATGAACCTCTTCTTCTTGAGGTACTTCTTCTTGATGATGATAATAGAAATAATTTCATCACTGTTTTTTATCACCGTGCTCCTACACCTTGCCGTATTGTCACACAAGATTTATGCACTGAAATTCGGGCTCGAACTTTCGAGTTATTCCAAGCAATGGGTTGGGATTTTTTCATTTCTCTTGACATTTCGGTATTTCCGCGAATCGTCAAAGCCTTCTACGCTTCTCTTGCAAATCACAAGGAGAAATTACTCCCTCATCTTCATTTTAATCTATGTGGTGAAGACGAGACCGTTGATGACAGTGAAATCAAGCGCATTTTCTTGCTTCCAAATGACGGCATCCGCCACTTCTCCAAGGATTGGTATAAGGCTGATGGTTTCGATTGTATTGAGGCTGTTCGGGCAATATGCATCGACAAGGAAATTTCGCAAAACGCCGGTATTACCTCTTCTATGCTACTACCCGAGGCTAGATTAATTCATAATGTTATTACTTACTCTATTCTGCCTAAAACTGGTAGTCGTAGCAGTGTTTCTCGTATGGAGGCTTTTTTGGTTTATTGCGTTTTGACAGGAACCCGTGTTGATTTAGCTCATATTTTTCGTTCAGTCATCCTCACATGTCAGCGCAAGCCATCTGGCCCGCTTTTCTTTCCTGCACATATTACATATCTACTGCAGCGGAAAGGTTTTAATTTTCCGAATGAAGTGTCCGAGCATCACCCTATTTTTCTTGACGCCACTCATGTCAAGCATATGCATATTTCTTCTGATGCGGAAGGAAATTTCATTTCTGAAATTGCACCTGCTCCTCGTTCGCGTACCGCTCCTAGCGGTTCTGCATCGCGCCAGGAAGCCTCTTCCTCGGTCCCTTCGTTTGACGGTGCTTCGGCTTCTCAGGCTGCTCTTCTCAACCAACTTCTTGGGGTTGTTCAAAGCAATACGGAGCTACTTAGGTAGCAGGAACAAATGCTTCAGCGCCTTGATACGACCGTGAACCAGAATACGGAAGCCATTCGTTTGATCAATGAGCGCCTTGTCCTTCATGATGAGGAAATGTCTACCCGTATTACAAATTTGGCCGGGTCACTTGATGACCTCACTCTTGCACACAGGAACCCTCGCTCACGCACCCCTCGACGCTGACAAAAAGGGGGAGAAATTATGCTATTGTACTGTCATGCATTTAATTATCCGACATTAGCAATTTCTGTTTTTGTGTGGCTTGTTATGGTTATTTGCGAACTTGTTATGGTTATTTGCAAGCTTGTTATGGTTATTTGCGAACTTGTTATGGTTATTTGCGAACTTGTTTGTTTTCCTTTCCATGTTTTTCATTAGTATAAGCAGCTTGTATTAAACTGAAACATCTATGATAAGCTGTTTATTCTTGCTATCTCAAATGTGCGCCTATTGTTATATATTGTATCAAAATGCCTATTAAACTGCAAATTTCATTTACTAATGGGGAGCATTTGATCAAAATATTATGCACATGTTGAGGGGGAGCATCACTTGATGTTTCGCCAAATGCCAAGCAAACACAAAATGTTTTGTCATCATCAAGGGGGAGATTGTTGGCTATGAAATTTACTTTCGGCAAACAATTCCAAAATTGATGATAACAAACCATTGAAGAGTGTTTGATACTAATGAATTATCGAGTTTATATTTTCAGCAAAAGACAGGTGAACGACTCAGAAATCAAACTCGAAAATGAAACTACTCGAAAAACAAGCTCGGAAAGAAAGCTTGATTTAAAGCAAAAAGCTGTGAAAGAAATTGAAGCGCAAATGAAAAATCAATTTATTCAACGGCATAAGCGAAAGTCGAAGACTCAAGACTCGGGGTAGATAGGTCGGGGAGCGATCACTATAACAAGGTAATTTTATGTGTCGATTTTATCGTATAAGCTCAAGTATAAAATGAACCGAACTCAAATGGAATGGAAAACGCTTTACCAAACTTAAATGGAAAGAAAAATATTTTTATTAAATATTTTTCATGTTGTAGTCGACTAGAATAGACCTGTGTATTTTCTAGTAGTCGACTAGAACAATCAGTAGCTATTGGTTTTTCATCCACATCAAAAGAGTCGACTGAATGACCATTGAGTCGACTAGACTACAAGAAGTAGTCGACTAGAACTCATTCTAGTCGACTAGATTAACCATTGTAGTCGACTAGAACTCAATCTAGTCGACTAGATGAAGCAATGTAGTCGACTCAAATGCAAAGGAGTCGACTAGTTCATCCTTAAAATCTGCAGATTTTTCAGAAAACATTTCCCTTGTTTTGTGGATTGTTTGTAATGGTGTTCAAACGGCTCTTGTCTTTCAATTACAATATTCACTCTTCAAAACCCTAATACAATGCTATATATAGAATGAGATGTGTATTGTGAAGACTAAGAGATTGAAATACAAAGAGAAAGAAAGCTAGCAAAAATTCTGCAGAAATTTTCTCTACAAAAGCCATTGAAACCAAGCTTTGAAAATCTGATTTTCTTCAAGTTTCTTTGAAAATCAAAACCTCTAGTATCTCTTCTTATTCTCCAAATATCATTCATTGATTATATCCTTTGAGAATACATTTCTAGAGCTATTGTAAAATCACCAAAAACACTTGAGCTTATATTGATTTATCTTCCATAAAAACCTTTGGGTTTTGAGTGTTTTTGTTCTTGAGTGATTTTATTGATTACATACGAATTTGTAATCTCGGACAAGTGAAGTCCACCGATTGTTCAAGAGAGGGTTGTTCTCTTGATTGAGAGACAAGCTCGAGAGGCTTGTATTGTAAAGGTTTGCCATTCCACCTGTGAAGGAAGGGCCATAGTGAAAGGATCGGGAAAAGTCTCAAGAAGGGGTTCTTGAGCCGAGGAGTAGGAGTTACCGAACCTCGAAAAAATCACGGTGTCAATCTCTCTATCTCTTTCTCTTTACTTGAGTTATTTGCATGCTATAATTGCTTAAATATCTTGTATGTTATCTTGTCTTGAAATTAATAGTTAGAAAAGTTTAAATTGAATCATCCACTTGATTTTTGAGAAATTGATTTTTGTTTAAAGTGTATTCAAATTTCGAAAAGAATTAGAATTATTTTTTAACACCCTATTCACCCCCCCCCCCCTCTAGGGTTAATTAGTGACTAACACTATTCATCACTCACGCACCAAGCATATAGAGATTAGGCATCATTTTTTACGTGATCATGTTGCTAAGGGTGACGCTGAATTGATCTTTATCGACACTAAAAATCAATTGGCGGATAGTTTTACAAAACCACTTGTGGACGAATCATTTTCTAAAATTCGTCGTGAAATCGGAATGGCCATGGATTTTGATGTTTTATCTTAATTTCTGTCATAATCTTTATTTTTAATATTTTTGCTATTTTTATGTATTTATTTCCTGATTTTTATCTATTTTTATCATTTTTTTTCCTTCTAGTCGACTCATCCTGTGTAGTTCAAACCAATCTAGTCGACTACTTTGGTCAGTAGCTACACCATTTCATGGTCTTCACCTTCTAGTCGACTCATTGCCATTCTAGTCGACTCATCTTCCATTCTAGTCGACTCAAACATTGTTGTAGTCGACTACTTTGCCTTCCTAGTTGACTCAAACCTAGCCTAGTCGACTCAAACCTAAATCTAACCGACTCACCTAGACCTAGTCGACTCAACCCACTATAAAACCTAACCCTCATCTCATCTTCTCCATCCGCCTCCTTCAAACCCTCACCCACCTTCAAACCCTCTCCTCTCAATCCCTCTCCTACTACCACTTATACCTTCAAATCTTCACCTATCCCTCATTAATTTCACATTTCCATCATCTTCCACCCATTTCCCTCATCCAAATTTCATCATTCTCACTCTCTCAGACATCTATATATATACACCATCATATATCTATATATCCCTATATATTTGTGCATCATCTTCTACAATGCCACCGAAGACTCGAGGTCTATTTCGGAAACGTTCACGCATTGATGGAGGCCAAAGCTCCACCAATCCACGCATTCCTACGGACGTTGACGAAGAGGAGTCGAATGAACCTCTTCTTCTTGAGGTACTTCTTCTTGATGATGATGATAGAAATAAATTCATCACTATATTTGATCATCGTGCTCCTACACCTTGCCGTATTGTCACACAAGACTTATGCACTGAAATTAGGGCTCAAACTTTCGAGTTGTTTCGAGCAATTGGTTGGGATTTTTTCGTTTCTCTTGACATTCCGGTACTTCCGCGAATTGTCAAAACCTTCTACGCTTCTCTTAAAAATCACAAGGAGAAATTACTCTCTCATCTTCATTTTAATTTATGTGGTGAAGACGAGACCGTTGATGACAGTGAAATCAAGCGCATTTTCTTGCTTCCGAATGACGGTATCCACCACTTCTCCAAGGATTGGTATAAGGCTGATGGTTTCGATTGTATTGAGGCTGTTCGGGCAATATGTGTCGACAAGGAAATTTCGCAAAACGCCGGTATTACCTCTTCTATGCTACTACCCGAGGCTAGATTAATTCATAATGTTATTACTTACTCTATTCTGCCTAAAACTGGTAGTCGTAGCAGTGTTTCTCGTATGGAGGCTTTTTTGGTTTATTGCGTTTTGACAGGAACCCGCGTTGATTTAGCTTATATTTTTCGTTCCGTCATCCTCACATGTCAGCGCAAGCCATCTGGCCCGCTTTTCTTTCCTGCACATATTACATATCTACTGCAGCGGAAAGGTTTTAATTTTCCGAATGAAGTGTCCGAGCATCACCCTATTTTTCTTGACGCCACTCATGTCAAACATATGCATATTTCTTCTGATGCGGAAGGAAATTTCATTTCTGAAATTGCACCTGCTCCTCGTTCGCGTACTGCTCCTAGCGGTTCTGCATCGCGCCAGGAAGCCTCTTCCTCGGTCCCTCCATTGGACGGTGCTTCGGCTTCTCAAGCTGCTCTTCTCAACCAACTTCTTGGGGTTGTTCAAAGCAATATTGAGCTCCTTAGGCAGCAGGAACAAATGCTTCAGCGCCTTGATACGACCGTGAACCAGAATACGGAAGCCATTCGATTGATCAATGAGCGTCTTGTTCTTCATGATGAGGAAATGTCTACCCGTATTACAAATCTGGCCGGGTCACTTGATGACCTCACTCTTGCACACAGGAACCCTCGCTCACGCACCCCTCGACGCTGACAAAAAGGGGGAGAAATTATGCTATTGTACTGTCATGCATTTCATTATCCGACATTAGCAATTTCTGTTTTTGTGTGGCTTGTTATGGTTATTTGCGAACTTGTTTGTTTTCCTTTCCATGTTTTTCATTAGTATAAGCAGCTTGTATTAAACTGAAACATCTATGATAGGCTGTTTATTTTTGCTATCTCAAATGTGCGCCTATTTTTATATATTGTATCAAAGTGCCTATTAAACTGCAAATTTCATTTACTAAGGGGGAGCATTTGATCAAAATATTATGCACATGTTGAGGGGGAGCATCACTTGATGTTTCGCCAAATGCCAAGCAAACACAAAATATTTTGTCATCATCAAGGGGGAGATTGTTGGCTTTGAAATTTACTTTCGGCTAACAATTCCAAAATTGATGATAACAAACCATTGAAGAGTGTTTGATACTAATGAATTATCGAGTTTATATTTTCAGCAAAAGACAGGTGAACGACTCAGAAATCAAACTCGAAAAGGAAACTACTCGAAAAACAAGCTCGGAAAGAAAGCTTGATTGAAAGCGAAAAGCTGTGAAAGAAATTGAAGCGAAAAAGGAAAATCAATTAATTCAACGGCAAAAGCGAAAGTCGAAGACTCAAGACTCGGGGTAGATAGGTCGGGGAGCGATCATTGTAACAAGGTAATTTTATGTGTCGATTTTATCGTATAAGCTCAAGTATAAAATGAACCGAACTCAAATGAAATGAAAAACGCTTTACCAAACTTAAACAGAAAGAAAAATATTTTTATTAAATGTTTTTCTTATTATAGTCGACTAGAATCACCCTGTGTATTTTCTAGTAGTCGACTATTTCAATCAGTAGCTATTGGTTTTTCATCCACATCAAAAGAGTCGACTGAAACAAGCTTGAGTCGACTAGACTACTCATTGTAGTCGACTAGAACTCATTCTAGTCGACTAGATGGTCCAAAGTAGTCGACTAGAACTCAATCTAGTCGACTAGATGGTCCATTGTAGTCGACTACAATAGAGAAGTAGTCGACTAGAAGTTGCTTAAAATCTGCAGATTTTCAGAAAACAATTCCCATGTTTTGTGGATTGTGTTTAATGGTGTTCAAACGGCTCTTGTCTTTCAAATACTATAATCACTCTTCAAAACCCTAATGCAATGCTATATATAGAATGAGATGTGTATATTGAAGATTAAGAGATTGAAATACAAAAGAGAAAGAAAGCTATCGAAAAATTCTGCAGAAATTTTCTCTACAAAAGCCATTGAAACCAAGCTTTGAAAATCTGATTTTCTCCAAGTTTCTTTGAAAATCAAAACCTTTAGTTACTCTTCTTATTCTCCAAATATCATTCATTGATTATATCCTTTGAGAATACATTTCTAGAGCTATTGTAAAATCACCAAAAACACTTGAGCTTATATTGATTTATCTTCCATAAAAACCTTTGGGTTTTGAGTGTTTTTGTTCTTGAGTGATTTTATTGATTACATACGAATTTGTAATCTCGGACAAGTGAAGTCCACCGATTGTTCAAGAGAGGGTTGTTCTCTTGATTGAGAGACAAGCTCGAGAGGCTTGTGTTGTAAAGGTTTGCCATTCCACCTGTGAAGGAAGGGCCATAGTGAAAGGATCGGGAAAAGTCTCAAGAAGGGGTTCTTGAGCCGAGGAGTAGGAGTTACCGAACCTCGAAAAAATCACGGTGTCAATCTCTCTATCTCTTTCTCTTTACTTGAGTAATTTGCATGCTATAATTTCTTGAATATCTTGTATGCTAATTTGTCTTAAAATTAATTATTATAAAAGTTTAAATTGAATCATCCACTTGTTTATTGAGAAATTGATTTTTGATTATAGTGTGCTCCAATTTCGAAAAGAGTTAGACTTATTTTTGAACACCCTATTCATCCCCCCTCTAGGGTTAATTAGTGACTAACACTTTGTTTTATATATATGATTTTATTTTATTTCTAAGAGTGAGAATTCCTAATTTTTTGGTCTTTCTATTTATTTGTTTACATTTATTTTAAGAGTTAAACTACTATTGACCTTTCATCCCTCTAATTAATTTTCATAAATTTATCAAACGTTACACATACATACATAAATTATAATTATTATTTCTATATCATATTGCTATGTTATACAAACACCATTCTCTTATCATTTTTATATAACAAATTTTCTATTATTATATCATCTTTTATATTATTTTAATATTCTTAATGTTTTTTTATATGAGTTAATAATTTAATTTCAGTTATGGTTGTTCCTAATAATATTAGAAGTTCTTAAGTGAAAAATCATTGAAACATGAGATTTATAATCTTATAAATCTTTGACTAATTGGATTATCTAGCTCTATAATGTTTTTATATTTTTTAATTATTGAAAATAAAATTATATTCAGCATTCTTGATATTTTTTGTCATATGAATAAACACCTTTAAATTTAATTATGGATGGTAGTGGTGGTATTAAAAATTTAAAGGGTAAAGTGCACCAAACTCCCCTAAACTATAACCCCCCCCCCCCCCCCCCCCCCCCCCCCCAAACTATCAATTGGGTGCATTGTACCCCCTCAATTCGTAAATGACACATTTACCCCTAAATTAAATTTTAAAAAAATATATAAAATTCAAAAAAAAAAAAATTTAATTCTGAATATATATAAAATTAGAAACAAATATATAAATTCGAAAAAAATATTTTAAATTTTTTAAAAAATATAAAATTCGAAAAAAATATATAAACTTTGAAAAACATATATAAAATTCGAAAAAATATATATAAATTTTGAAAAAAATTTAAAATTTGAAATATATATATATTTGTATCAAAATATATATATTTGTTTCACAATTTATATTTTTTTGAATTTTATATATTGTTTTCAGATTTTATATATATTTTTTCTAATTTTATATATTGTTTTCAAAATTTATATATATTTTTTGAATTTTATATATATTGTTCGAATTTTATATTTTTTTCGAAATTTAATATATTGTTTTCGAAATTTTTATATTTTAATTTTTTTTTGAAATTTAATATATTGTTTTTGAATTTTATATATATATATTTCAAATTTTACATAGTTGTTTCAAATTTTAAATTTTTTTCGAAATTTAGTATATTGTTTTTGAATTTTATATATATTGTTTTCGAATTTTACATATTTGTTTCAAATTTTTATTTTTTTTCGAAATTTAATATATTGTTTTTGAATTTTATATATATTGTTTTCGAATTTTATATATTTGTTTCGAATTTTAAATTATTTTCAAAATTTAATATATTGGTTTTTGAATTTTATATATATTAATTATTGCTTAAAATAATTTATTTTATTTTTTTAAGGGTAAAATTATAATTTTGCAATAGATATGGGGTAAATTGCACCCAATTGGGATAGTTGAGGAGATTTTTTGCCCCTTTTGTAGTTGAGGGGGGGTTTGTGCTCATGGGGCAATAGTTGAGTGGGGGTTTTATGCACTTTATCCAAATTTAAATAAAGAGTTTATATTATATATATATATATATATATATATATATATATTTATTCATTTGCTATATTTGTTTTTAAATATAACAATTTATGTATTTCTAGGAGTTGGAATTCTTAATTTTTCCATCTCGATCTCTTTAATTTGTTTTCACATATTCATGTATTTTCTCCCTTAAGCATGTTGGTTACTAAAAATGCTTGATCCAAAAAAAATTCATATTCTTTATATCATCTTGATATATTTAATTTACCATATAGATCATATTTTAATATGTTTTTGACAAAATTAATGAGAGTGTTTGTAGCCGAGATTCACTTTCCTAGTAAACATAAAATTACAACTCAATATGGAAACATGGTTGGTCAAAATAAAATTATTTATTTTATCACACTAACCATACATATCAAATTACTTTCTTATCATATTTCGACTAAAGTAGTTAAGTTTAACGTAA
Source organism: Cornus suecica (assembly GCA_963922005.1). Lineage (NCBI taxonomy): Eukaryota > Viridiplantae > Streptophyta > Magnoliopsida > Cornales > Cornaceae > Cornus > Cornus suecica. The sequence continues at coordinate 8,532,502 of OY998245.1, forward strand.
ATTGAGATTTAATATACATGTAAATATTGGCTTTTCACGGCATATGTCTATCTAAAGAAAAGTTAATCGAATTTATAACTTACCCTTCTAAAATTGATAAAGTCGAACTAATTATTATTTTCAATAGATAGAATAACAAAATGATTAGGGCTAAATAAATAAAATTTCCAAGTTGTTTTAATCACGATGATTTGAATTGCATTCCTCTGGTTAGAGAATTAGACTGGTATGGTTTAGAGCGATATTTGTATAGCATCACTCAAATAAATTGTATTAGAAATAAGACAAAATTTTACATCATGATTCTTTTAATTTCTTGACTAACTTGGACACTAGGTTTTAGTGTATTCTCTTGTCAAATTACACAAGCAACTCACCTTTTCCATATGTTAATTAATGTTAAATCTAATAAAAATAATATTTAATGCGATTATATCATCTATAATTTAGGGTAATTTGCAGTGACACCCCTTGAGGTTTAGGTCAATTCCATCTAACCTCCGGTTAACACACAAGTTTACAATGACACCCCTTGAGTTTTAAAAAGTCTTGCAGTGACACTCCTTTGAGCCATGAAAAGTCAGGTTTGCACTTATTATAAATATGATTAATTTCAATAAACCCCCATCTACTATTGAATTTCAATCACATTGCCCCCCACCCTCAAACAATATATTTATAAAATTCAAATATATAAATAATTAGAAAAATATATATCAAATTCGAAAAATATATATATAATTCGAAACAATTATATAAATTTAAAAAATATATATATAAATTCGAAAACAATATATTGAATTTCAAAAAATAAATAAAATTCAAAAACAAATATATAAAATTCAAAAACAAATATATAAAATTCGAAAAAATTATATAAAATTCAAAACAAATATATAACATTCAAAAAAAAAATATAAAATTCAAAAATATCATATAACTTTCGAAAACATCATACAAATTTCGAAAACGTCATATAAATTTCAAAAAATATTTTTTTGAAATTTATATATATAATTTTGAATTTTATATATTTTTTGAATTTATATAATTTTCCGAATTATATGTATTTGAATTATATATATATTCAAAATTTATATATTTTTTTGAATTTTATATATATTTTTTGAAATTTATATATTTGTTTGGAATTAACCTAAACCTCAAGGGGTATCATTGTAAATTTTTTTAAAATTCAAAAATATCATATAACTTTCGAAAACATCATATAAATTTCAAAAATGACATATAAATTTCGAAATATATATATATATATATAATTAAAAATATATATATATTGGAAATATATATATAAAAAAGATCACTAATTGTTGTTGTTGGTAAATAGTTTAATTTACTTCATTAAAAAAGATATGATATTTTACCAATATATATATTTTTTTCTAAATTTATTTATTTTTTCACATTTTGTTTTTCGAAATATACATATTTTAAAATTTATATATATATTTTCAAATTTTATATATTTTTTCTAAATATATATATTTTTGAATTTATATATTTTTTCCGAATTATATAAATATATTTTTGAATTATATATATATTCGAAATTTATAAAAAAAAAATCGAATTTTAAATATTTTTTTAATGTTATATATTTGTTTTGAATTTTATATAATTTTTTCAAATTTTATATATTTTGTTCAAAATTTATATATTTTTTTCGAAATTTATATTTTTGTTTTTGAATTTTATATATTTTTTGAAATTTAATATATTGTTTTCGAAATTTTGTTTTTGAAATTTATTTATTTGTTTCGAATTATATATATTTTTTGGAATTTGATGTATATATTTCGAATTTTATATATATATATTTTGAATTTTTTATATATATTGTTTGAGGGTGTGGTCAATGTGATTGAAATTGAAAAGTATATGGGGCAATAGGGATATAAGAGGGGTTACTTGATTAAATTCAATAGTAAAAGGGGGTTTATTGAAATTAACCCTATTTATAATAAAGGCAATCCGACTTTTCACGGCTTAAAGAGCTGTCACTGCAAGATTTTTTAAAGCTCAGGAGGTGTCATTATAAACTTGTGTGTTAGTCGGAGGCTAGGTGAAATTGACCTAAACCTCAGGGGCTGTCACTGCAAATTACCCAAAATTTTATATGATAATAATACCACATGATAAGATATTATCTGAAACACATAAATTTTGGCTTTTAGGGCATATATGTCTAACTAAAGAAAGTAAAATAATTCTGACTTAATTGAAAATCTTTATTTAAGTGAATTTATGGTTCCTATAAAATTCTTTTTTATTTTTAATAGGATAATAATTAGGTTATGTCCCATGAGAATCAAGTTTGTCTTTGCTACTGATGTGATCCAATATAAATTGAACATGGCCAAAATATATTTCAAAAGGAATGTGAACTTAGTCCTCATGGGACATGACTTAAGTATTATCCTTTCTAATATATATGATAATTCAATATTTGAGAGACTTGCAAATTTGCTTCTTAATATATGTTGATCAGAAAGTTTTTTTTTTTTTTTTTTTTTTTCTAAAACAGTTTATTCTTAAAATTCATGTTAGATATTTCATAATTTAAATAAAGAAAATCCCTTTAGTTGCTCAATATGAAAAATACACAAAAGTTTTTCAAAACAAGCAAAATTTCCCAACTTTGTCAAACTAAACAATAAAGTCTAACTTAAAATTTTTCCATCATTAAATCAATGCACTATATTTAATGTATAATTAAGGCAACCTGTGTGGTACGGTGTTAGTTTTTTGTTTTGGTTTGAGTTGCGTTGGGTTGTGTTTGGTATAGTTTTATTCTGAACTTAAATCATGTTTGGTGCAGATGATTTTGGTATGGGAAAAAGTAAAGCTGAAAAACCAAACCATGTTTGGTAGAGTTGGTATATGGGCTGAAATTCTAAAACCAATCATATTTGGTAACTTGAAATAGTTTGACATTTTATTTATTTAAAATAACATTTTGTAAATATATATGTTTTAAAAAATAAAATATATAAATATTTAATTTTTTTGAAATATTTAATTTTTCATAAATATTTTATTTTTTTGAAATATTTATAGATAAAATATTTTATATAAGATATTTCAAAAAAATAAAATATTTTGAAAAAATAAAAGATTTTAGTAAAAATACATATAATTTGTATATTTTTAAAAAAATAATAAATATATTTTTATTATATTTTATTTTTTCTAGAAATATTTATTTTCCCAAAATATTTTATTTTTTACAAAATATATTTTTCGTTTGATTTTTTTGAAATATTTTATTTTTTCATAAATATTTTATTTTTTGAATTTATATATATATATAATATTATAAATGAATTGGTTTGGGTTAAACATTGGTACACCAAATTGAATTGGTTTGGGTTAAAGAATGATTTTGGTGTGAGAAAACAAAACAAAACCACATAAAACCATCTATCGAGATGGTGTAAAAAATGGGGCATTTGGTATCAATGGTTTGACACTGTTGCACCAACACCAAGATTACCAAACATGAGTTGAGCCACAAATTTCAGTTCAAAATCATATATTTGTCACCAACTCCTTTTACCAAACAGACACTAAAGTTGCGTTTGGTAACGGTTTGGTGCGGTGTTAGTTTTTGGTTTTGGTTTGGGTTGTGTTGGATTTGGTTTGGTGTGGTTTTATTTTGGTTCCAAACCATGTTTGGTGCAGATGGTTTTGGTGTGAGAAAAAGTGATGTTGAAAAACCAAACCATGTTTGGTAGAGTTGGTATGTGTTGAAATTCTGAAACCAAACCATGTTTGGTAACTTGGGATGGTTTCATATTTTATTTATAAATATTAAAATTTTGTAATATTAAAATATATTAATATACTAATATATTAATATTAAAATATATTAATATATTTTTATAATATTAAAATTAAAATATATTAATATTAAAATTTATATTAATATTAATATTAAAATTTATAATACTAATATATATAAATTTTAATATTATATATTAATATTAATATTAATATATATAATATTAAAATATAAATATTAATATATATAATATTAAAATATAAATATTATATTCAGTGCTACAATGCTACAGTGATTCGAGTTGTTACAGTGTCCGCACCATACAAAACCATCCACAAAGATGATTCCAAAATCCTTCACAATTTTCACACCATGGTTTGCTACAGTAACTGAACCAAATTTTCACATCATTTTACCAAACATGATTTGGTGTCATTTTTTCGCACCAAAACCATATTTTTGGCACCAAACAATATTACAAAACACGGCCTAAAATGTCATTTATAGGAGATATATACCTTATTTAATTTTAAAGATTTTATTTTCTTAAAAAAAGGTGGGAGTGCACACCAAATAGGGTATATGTAAATTACAATTTCATTTCGTGTTATTAATATAAATTAAACTCACATCTCATATAATTTTATTAATTATACTTTCACCCCCTAAATATCGGCGTTCAAGTAAGGTCACCAGAGTGGAAAATGACCTTTATACCCTACATATGTGAAATTACTTGTATACCCATATTTTTTAAAACAAATTACCTATTTACCCTTCTCAATCATCATCTTCCTCTTCACCTCTCTCTCCTAAAACCCTTAAAATCAAACTCAAACCGTAAAAATTCTAGTGAAGACAAAGTATTCTCAATTACCTTCAAGATTGTTCGATTGCATGCTAGGGTTTGATGGATATATTCATTTGGGATAATTTTCCGATTCTCCTTATAAATTGAAAATATAATCTAAAACCCCCATCTCTCTCTATATATACTCTCTCTCTAAAATCCCAATTTTCTCTCTCTTTATATATATAAACTCTCTCTCTCTCTATATATATATGTATATTTATATCTATTTATATGTCTATATATACCTATAAAAGAGAATAAAAGTGGGGTACTTAGGTCCATGGAACTTCTTTTTGTAATGGTATATTTGTCTCTTTGTATTACAATGGGTAGGTAAATATATCTTCACAAATATTTAGGGATAATCTAGTATGTATCTATTCATATGTGTATATATATATATGGACGTATAAAAGAGGATAAAAGATAGGTATTTAAGTTCATGAAGCTTCTTTTTTGTGAAAGTATATTTATCCTTTTGTATCATTATTAGACATATCAATGAATTAGATTCAGATCTGAATCCGATCCGATCCGATTAGCCGGATATGAATTAAAAATAAAATCTGAGAACCCGATTAAGATCCGAATCCAATAATCCGATATCTTAACAAATTGGATTTTGATTTATGTTAATCCGATCCGATAATAATTCAATCCAAAATTATATAATATATATTTGATATTTTAATGTGTATATATTTATTATTATACCTATATATAAATTTTAATTATTAATTATTTGTTATTTATTAATAATGATTGATCATCTATGCCACTATTAAAAATGTGAATAATTTCAGTATTTTCGGTATTTATACTTTAAATTTATATATTATTTATTAATATATTGAGTTGTAAATGTAGTATACTTAATAATGTTCCAATTCGTTTTTTATTTTTTTATTTTTATATTTGTAATGGACATATATTATAAGTATTGATTGATAATTTTGTATTTACTGATTCTTGGAGAACAAGAAAAAATCTAAATTTATTTATTGATATATATATATTATCGAATTGGAGTATCGAATCAGATATCAGATAATGAAGAAATTTAGATATGAATTAACTAAGTTAAAAACAGTTGAATTCTCGGATTCAGATCGCGAATTAGGGTTTTTGCCATCCTTATTAGTGGACCTGCCAATAATCCGATTATAATCTGAATCCGATTAGCCTGATATGAATTGGAAAAAAAATCCGATAACCTGTTTAGGATCTGAATCCGATAATCCGATTTTTTAACAAATTGAATTTGGATTTAACTAGATCTGATCCGTTGACAAATCTAATCATTATCGACGGGTTAATATGTTTTCACAAACATTTAGGGGTAATCCAGTCATTCACGTGACAAAATTGAGTGACATCATCGTTGATTGTGTTTGACCTCGTTAGAGGTTGAATGGAGGGGTAATTGAAACAAATATGGGAGGAAACTGTAATTAGCCAAATCACAGGGGTTGCGGTCGTAATTTACATTAATAATAGGGGTGAAAGTATACTTTACCCTTATACTTTACCCTTATACATTTCAATATACATACAGATGATGTAAGAGAGACAGACGTGTGATGTAATGAAGAGCTGAAGACAAAGCCGGCTAAAGCTCTTTTGTCCTAATAACAATGCAAATCATCATCATCTCCTATAGACTTGCCTAATCTATTCATCATCTCCAATAGACTTGCCTTATCTATGTTGTTGTTGTTCTTCCCATAGTTGAAATTTGTACTTTTTTCCGCTCTCTCACTTCCAATCTCTTCGACCTCTTGCAGCTCATCATCTGATATCAAATATATATATATATATACAGTAGATGATTTATACCCATTTCATTTTTATTCATCTTTGATATGATCAGTGCAATTGTATGAAGGTTTGATTAATTTAGGGTTCATCGGATAATCGGATTTGAGGATTTGGTTTGGGAGGATTAATGGGTTGCTTTCCTTGTTTTGATTCCAAGGATGCGGAAAAGCTTAATCCCCAAAAACAATATGATGATCGCAAAGTTAAACTCCCAGCAGTCCCTTCCAATATATCTAGATTATCTTCTGGTTGGTCTCTCTCTCTCTCTCTCTCTCTCTCTCTCTCTCTATATATATATATATATATGCATATTCATATATAGTTGTTTGATCTGATCTATATATGTTTTTTTATATTTTTTGTTAGGTTTTTTATTATAAATACCAGAGTCTTCATGAGTATTTTTTTTTTTATATTCTTATTGTGGATGGGGAACTTTTATTTGATATGAGATTTTCAAATTGGTTGCTCTAGTATGATCTATTTAAATTAGATATAGAATTACAGTTCAACTTATTCAAATGCCTAAAACAGTTATTAGATTTTTATGGGTTATTTCAGTTAGTGACACTCTGAAATGAATTGAGTGATTTAGTTCCCAAATTGGAATAGTTTGGTTTTTTTAGTGAATTGGATGAGGGTTTAACAAGGTCCCATTTATTTTCAACTTAGTTGGGTAAAAGGCTTTACTTCTTGTTAGTTTGTTCTTCAACAAAGCCACTGACCTTGCGAAATCTAGGAGTTGTGCAGTACTGCGGATTCTGGGACTTTGTGTTGTTGATATTGTTTTATGGCGGGCAAATATACTGGTGCTGATGTGCACTTCTTGTTTTAATTGGATTTGCAGGAGGAGATAGATACAAATCAAGAACCAATGTGGTGCCAAGGACGGAATCATCGGGTCCAAAGGATGGGCCTGATGTTCCTATCGCTGCACAAACGTTCACTTTTCGTGAGCTACAAGCTGCAACAAAGAATTTCAGGCCGGAGTCTTTCTTAGGGGAAGGAGGATTTGGGCGTGTGTACAAAGGGCGGCTTGAGAGCACGGGCCAGGTAAAGTCTGTTGTTCTTACTTAACTTAAGAATGCTAGTGCCCAATTGATTTTCAATATTAAGGAGGCAATTTGATTGAAATGACGATATTCATCATAAAAATTAAATGACGATATTCATCATAAAAATTAACTCTTTCATATGCTTTTGCTTATTTTGATCGAAGAAGGCAACTGATGTAGTATAGTCAATTGTCACAATGTAGAAGATTCTACATACAGGGAAATTGGAAACAAGCTTCAATTTGTTATAAATTCAAATTGAACTCATTCTTAAATAAAAACAAGATTGAGTCTATAATAGGACAAAGAAAGCACAAACAGAGATATGATGATGACATTTCTATGCAAGACATAATGAACCAATATAGTGGGCGCCTGAATGAACTTAAAGGAATACAAGAGAACAACTGACAGACTTGAAAACGTATTCTTTAAACTACATTGCATTTCTCTATCTGGTCTTCCAACTATATAGTTAATTGAATCTTCCTAGTAGCAGTCTGCTTTTTTCACTTTACCTTATCATGTTCCCTTGGTTGGTCAAGGAGTTCAAGATCTTCTATTTTTATCATTCAGTTCCCATCTAATCATCAAGTAGCACAACAATTTTTATTTATTTATTCGAAGTTCCAGATATATAGTTCAAGTCAAATACTTACCAAACATGATTAGAATCCTTATTTTATCTTAGTTGTACCCTCTAACTAATATTAACACCTTTAGAATTGTAAAGTTTCTCTATTATAATATTTTATTAAGAACTCAAGCTTCAATGTAATTATATTTTTACTTTACTCAAGTCGAGCTCTAGTTAACGGCAACAGTTGTGTTGGGCATGCCTTTTATCTGAGTTATCTACTGATTCATTCTTAGATATTGTCCCTTATCATCATAAATAGAGTAACAGAACATCATTCAATTGTTATCTATATATGTAATTTTACTACGAGTTTAGATACGTCTTTACATTCTGAGGCACATATTTTATAATCAGGGAAAAAGGTATAGATCAGATCAGATTCTTTTATTAAAACAATAAAAAGCAAATTTCTACCTGCGAATTTCATGAAGGAGCAACTTAGATTTGAATTCGTACTGGTGTCTACTCTATTTTCTTGGCCTTATTTTATTTTTTAGTCTTAATTATTCAACGTATGTTGGATGTTTACATAACTAATAATTTTATTTGAAGAACAATAAAAGGAACGAACTGAAATTACTGTACACACAATGATGAATAATGTATATTATAATGTATACCTTTTCCTTCTAGTTGGTGTTGACACCCTAGATGAGTCAACGCGTGAAATTAAAATTTAAGAATAAATTGATAAAGATCGTTGATCAATAAATTGATAAAGATAGTTGACCGGTTGATTGGAGTTTCGGCCCAACGGATACCCATATAAGAAATTAGAGTTTCCGCCCAACGGATAACCTATATAAGGAACGGAAGATTCCCGACACTTTGTGTAAATCATCTTGCAATAGATCAATTATATGAGTTGTAGTGATTTATGCTATTTGTTTGGATAGAAAGTTTACGTAGGAGTTAAGTTAGTTTTTGATAATTATTATATTAGTTTATTTATTTAATTTAACCGTTATCTTGTAATGCATTCTCTGTAAATAAAATACGCATACCTCTGTTTTAGAGGTCCAGCACAAAAATATCCCTGCTACAATAGCAGTCTTTATTTTCATTGTATTTTATTCTTTTCAATTACCGTATCTTTTCAATTTTTGCACCACTTTACATTATCAGTTCATTCAATTCTTTGCACCACTTTAATTTTCCTATAAATTTTTACATTACTAGTTCATTCAATTCCTTGCAACAATTTACTTTCATGTAATATTTCAATTTCAATCTTTCAATTTTCTTGCAATCCTACTTTTCAATTTTCTTCTATCCTTTTCTTATTCTTCTCGGTTACCGAAAGTCCTCTTTGTTGAGGCAATCAGAACCCTTTATGAGAATTGAGTTTTTTCTCTCATAAATTGCCTGATTCTATTCCCTTTTATTCAAAAGAGACGAAGAAATCGTTTCTTTTGAACCGGTTGAACTCCGTCACCGGTTTTGGCACGCCCGCATCTCACGGAAAAGAAAAGAATCGGTCATTTCTTCGGCTGATTATTTTTGGAGCGAACATATTTTGGCACGCCTGGTGGGACCACACTAGGTAGTCGAGAGAATTGCGACATGCCATCACAAGGTTCAAAGGCCATGCTTGCATTCGATGCGCATTCTGAGCGGATGGAATAGTCGTATGCTAAGTTGATGCAGGAGCTTCATAAGCTTAATGATATGTTGAAGAAAAGATTCGCGATTCATCCGAGACACGGGGGGCAACCGATGGCCAGTTCACCATCAGTTGAGAAAGACAAAGTGGTATCGGCTAATACTAATCTGGCCGATACCAAAGTGACCAATTGCATTGCCGCTGTCAATATCAAAGTGATAAAGGTTGGGGTAAATAGAGTGGTTGATATGAAAGTGGTCAATACCACTGCGGCTGACACCAAGAAAGTGGATGATACGAGAGTGGCAGATACCAATGTATTCTCGGCCTATATTGAGAACAAAACTTCATTTTTTATAATTTCAGCCGATACTTCTGAAATTATAAAAAAATATAAACTTTCAAAAGTAGTGGTCGCGAAAAATCTTCATTGGTACGGTGCCGTTCTTCGAACAAAACTGGCAATACGATCGGCTAATATGACTTTACATAATAATTTGATTCCGGTCGATCATGTTTGTTCCCCACCACAAGAGTTTACAAATTCGAATATTATGGTCATTTATGGATTCATTGATCCACTCTCCATGAACGCCAACCAATTTCTTCCAGTTAGGATTAGGTTTTACTAAATAAAGATCACTTTATTGTTGGTCCTCAATGAATAAAGCAATGAAACTACCTTATTGTTTTTTCTTTCCAAGTGACGGACTTGGGGGGCAAGGAAGGATAGAAAAATGAAAAAGAAAGGAATTAGGATAGATACTTGTTGTGATTTGATGGCGTATGGAAAAGTCTTGGTAATGTTTGGGCTATTGGAAAAATAACTTGATACAAGAGTTGTGTTGACATCATTTTGGGTTAAAGAAAATTTCAACAAACCATATTTTTGAAGAAACAAAATGGTGTTGGAATTGGGAGGCATTGTTGACACCCTAAATGAGCCAACACGTGAAATTAAAATTTAAGAATAAATTAATAAAGATCGTCAACCGGTCGATTGGAGTTTTGGCCCAACGGATACCCATATAAGAAATTGGAGTTTCTGCCCAACATAGAGATGACAATGGGGTGAGTACGAAACGGATTTGCTTATAGCTGTACCCGCCCCATTAATTTTTTTTAAATACCATACCTTTCACGGGTTTGTCACGGGTTGTCTTTTTTTAACCCATACTTGCCCCATTAAAACTTTACTAAACCTCGGCCCGGCCCATTAACGCAATATTTTTCAACTTTGTATCCTGCAATATCAAGTCATACAAAAGAATTAGATATGAAATTGTCCACAATGACAACAATTTCATGATTGACAAGGGAGAAATTATATAGATATGTATAATCCAATAACCTTCAAATATTGATACATATAATATATTCGCAACTAACTTTAACAAAAATCATATTTATGATTGCTATTTACCAAAAAGTTATCAATATAAACTGTTGCAAAATCCATTCTCAGAACTTACTAAATGTTATGGCAGTCTCATAATACTAAATATTTTCATTACTTCTTCAATAATGTCTAATTTGTACAATTTCAGTGACATCATATTGTACGGAGGTATACACATGCATGACATACACTTTTATAAATCTCAAACCCTGCAGTAAATTTTATCGTTCACATTGTCATTGGTATATACTAAATATATATAGTTTTTGCATATATATTATCAAAGAAAACCCACAAACACAAATTCATGATCCAGTATAAAAGAAAAGACTCATGAGATTAATCAAGAACAAAAAGACCCAAATGGAGAACTAGATAAAGAAACATAGTAATCATAAATATTGGATTGGATGTAGAATGTTTAATTTCAATTTGGGCTATACTAGTACAATTAAAAAATAATAAGATACATTTATATAAATGGGGCGGGGCGGGCGCGGGGCGGGTATCTATTAAAATTCGTACCCGCCCCAAAACCCATGCCTGGTTTGATTTTGAATACCATGCCCACCCTTACGAAATTAAAAACACTCCCAAATCCTTAAATAAAGGGGTGGATTGGGGTGGGGCGGGGCTCCAAGGGGCGGGTACAAATTGCCATCCTTAGCCCAACGGATAGCCCATATAAGGAACGGAAGATTCCCGATACTTTGTGCAAATCATCTTGGAATAGATTAATTATATGAGTTGGAGTGATATATGCTATTTGCTTGGATAAGAAGTTTACGTAGGAGTTAAGTTAATTTTTGATAATTGTTAGATTAGTTTATTTATTTAATTTAACAGTTATCTTGTAATGCATTCTCTATAAATAAAATACATATACCTCTGTTTTAGAGGTCCAACACCAAACACAAAAATCTTTTCAATTCTTGCACCACTTTACATTATCAGTTCATTCAATTCCTTGCACCACTTTACTTTTCCTGCAAATCTTTACATTACCAGTTCATTCAATTCCTTGCAGCAATTTACTATCATGCAATATTTCAATTCCAGGTCCTTTAATTTTCTTGAAATCCCACTTTTCAATTTTCTTCTATCCCTTTCTTATTCTTCTCGGTTACCGAAAGTCCTCTTTGTTGAAGTAATCAGAACCCTTCACCAGAGTTGAGTTTTTTCCCTCGTAAATCGCCTGATTCTATTCCCTCATGTTCAAAAGAGACGAATAAATCGTTCCTTTTGAACCGGTTAAACTCCGTCACCGGTTCTGGCGCGCCCGCATCTCACGGAAAAGAAAAGAATTGGCCATTCCTTCGGTCGATTATTTTTGGAGCAAACAATTGGTAACATCCACACACCCGCGCCCATTTGTCTTATTGTGAACGCACACCCTCAACCTTCCATTTGGAAGGAGGAGGATATGCCATTTGGGCAAATGCCTTGGTATATCTGTACGGTATAATAAGTTGCAGAACTTGAAAATATGTTCTTGCACTCCTTTATTAAGGTCAAACAAGTCATCACTTGATTGAATATTTATAAAACAATATATTTAAGGTATGATAAAATACATGTTCAACAAACCTCTAAATCAAAATTCATTTGGGAACAAAGCACTCTATGTTGGGTGTTGTCTTAATCTGCATGTTGAGATGTATTTTTGAGAAGCTGAGAAAGGATTAAATTCGTAAAAACGGTTGAAGAAGCACCTAATGGATGTAAAATGAAAGAAGGTTGAATAATATAGTTTGACTATGTGTTGGGAAGACCAAGAAATAAACTACTGATGAAAGTGACCTGATCCACATGAAGGATTATGATAGAATAGTATAAAAAGGAATCTGTAGTAGTACAGAATGACAAAACAGGATTAGTATAACCAATGTCAGATAGTTGGAATAAGGCTTTAATGACTTGATCGAGTTCTTCTAACTAATATTATTGGATTGCTCATTGAATTAGTATTCTCAATATTTTTCCTTGAAGTGGACTTGAACTGCCATGCCCTCAGGTTGTGATTTTGAGAAAGTAATCTCTCCAGAAGCTTTTTTCTGCCTTGCTGAAAGTCAGATACTCATAAACGGCCTTCTTCTCCTCATAAATGAGGTGGTGATTATTGGGTTTAAGGTCCCTTAGGGACTGAATCTCCAATAACTTGGTTTTGTCTTTTTAAGCTCTCAACATTAGTATTTTACATGAAATTGTGGAGCACTTGAAACCCCCAACCAAAACCAAACAGGAAACAAATAGAGGAAAGTAGAAGAGGAGTAAAAAGGGATCATGGTGATATGGTTAGTTGTGTTTTGTTTATCTCGACCTTCCATACATTTTGATAGTGATGCAATTTTACTCAGGTTGTAGCTGTTAAACAATTGGACAGAAATGGGCTTCAGGGTAACAGGGAATTCCTTGTGGAGGTTCTTATGCTCAGCCTTCTACATCATCCTAACCTAGTGAGTTTGATTGGGTATTGTGCTGATGGGGAGCAACGACTTCTTGTCTACGATTTCATGCCCTTGGGATCATTGGAAGATCATCTCCATGGTAATGTTAATTATATCATTCTCTTTATCTCATCAAAGTTTCTTTCTTATTTCATTTTGTTGTTGTTGTTGTTATTGTTGTTATTTTTGTCGTATAAAGTGCAACATTGCCCTTATGGGGTGACTAGAGTAAAATAGAGCCTAGCTATATTCAAAACATCATGTTTGGAACTGAAAACATGGCCAAAATTGTTGTTGTATGGTAGTAAAAGTGCAGGTATAGGGAGAGTGTAAAGATTCAGTTCTTAGTGGCTGTCCATCCTGTAAGGCTTAGATATGATAAATTAAGATGAAAATTGCTATAACAGTCAAAAATGGAACAAGCTAAGAACCACAAAGCATGTGATTGGCGATTAGAGATGCCAAAATTTGCTTATATAGGATTGCAAGGAGATTAGGTAATGTCAATAGTATTGGATTCTGCGAGCCTTTGTGTATATCTTGTATCACTGGGATTCAGGTAGATATAGGTTTTCAGCATATGAATTAGTGCCCTTCTGCAATGTTTTAGTGCTTCCAAATAGAAGTAGCTGCCATTGAGCTGGTTTAGGTGTGAGAATTGTAGCGACAGAAGTTGACTTTTATATGAGATAAAGTTGATGAAATGATGGCTGGTCAGAACAGAAAAAAAAGAGGAAAAGGTTGGGGTGATGAGAATAGATTAGAATCTTATGCTGCAATTGAAGCATCGCTTTTGAAAATGTAAACCACTGAGTAAGGTTTGTGACTGAATCCAAATAGTTGGGATAGTACTGTTTGCACACAATTTTAACTCGATTACCAGTGGCTGACTGACATGGGGCAATTACTAGTGGACAATTGACATGTGACCGACAATTGGTCAAAGTATATATCAAGATTGTTGGCTGAGAGAACAATCAAAGGTTGACATGTAGCAGATCCGAGGATAGGATGAACTAAATGTTTGCTATGAGATGGTCTTCAGAGACTAGGCACTTGGCTTGTTCCAATTGAAGGTCAAGTTGGTTTCAACAATTATTTCTTTACGCAGTCACTTGTAGAGATTTTGGGGATTAATTAACCAGCCATGAAGTTAGTGGAGCTGTACATGAAAGAAGACTCGGCTACGTGGAAGACTGGTAGTGAAAGAATGTGGTAGCAACTAGCAATTACTTCCGTGAATAGCTGCTGAATCAGTTTATGGCGTGGCCAACTGTGATCACTGACAAGAATGTGATGACCACTTAGCGGAGTCATAGTTTCGGATGTACTGTGACTTTATCTAAAGAAGAGTCTCTCATTTCAGACAGAGTAGTTATTCCATAAACACATGGAAGACTGGTAGTGGAAGAAGATGATCGCCAACTTGATCTTTGTAAATGGCAGCACTAATGATAAATGAATCATATCCTCGGCACACCAACAGATACTTGTTAATTTCATTCTTGTTATTACATTTTGTTTGGTAGCAAATATTTTTATTCTTCCTTTCTGCCAAAGGGAAACACTGGCATGACAGGATTCGTAGACCACCAGATGAAGTGTTTTTTTTGTGCCAAACGAGATTACAAAGGGCTCTAGAAATGAAATGGAGTGAAAGAAGTTTTAACTAAGGACTGCAAGTAAAGAAATTGGAAGATTGAATTAAAGAAACTGGAACACTAACTTTCAGTCACTAAATATATAGACAACTGATAGAACTTAACTAGGTGTTAGAATGTTGCAGTTACATAAAATTTAATGGCAATAAATGAAATTGACAAGTAATGTGGTGATGGCTGAGGAGGCCAGTAAATGCCTTCATTTGTTCTATTCAGAATGCTTTTAGTTAGGAAGTAATCTCTCGGAACTTCTGCATGATTGTCCAACACTGATCTTTCACATGTCTAGGAATAACTTCTTGTAATTTCTACCAAATTCTTCCACAGGAGTCTTCAGCATAACCCGTGGTTTTTGTTTTATTCATCAGGTAATAACTTCCATATGGCCACGTTTTGGTGTTCCAGTTTGTTTGCTAATTTGTCTTTCATGCAGAAGTCCACTAACTTCACTAGTGTGTTATCTTCCCCATCAAAATTTTCCAAGTCTTTGCGTAGAGATAGGGTGGTTGTACTGTAGGTAGCTGCTGGATCATTGAGATGGCAAGCTATCATCCAGACTTGCTGGTGGATTAATTTGAGGCAGAAGTACTGCATTCCACTGAGTCTGTTGTAGAATCACTTTTGGTAGTACCACAGGTGACTGGACAGAATGTGGGGGATTGGTTGAGAATTCAATCCCTGAATATTGGGGTTCATTATTTGGATTGGCCTGTTTTAAGGTATGGCTGATGACCAAGACATTGTTGAATCTCGTCCATGCAAGAATTTAACTTTCTGAATGCCTCAGATAGTTCTGGGAAGAGTTATTCTTATGACTTTGAAAATCAGTCAACTCCTCGACCGCTCGGAACTAGCCATTTTTGCTTAAATGGGAATAATGCCAAAAGTGTTTGGTGAAAAATATTTTTGTGCTTCCTTCGCCAAAAACAAATGGGAGCATGGCACGACTCCCAAAGGATCCAATGAATTGGAATCTGTGCAAATAATATTGCAAGTATGGGCATGAGAGGCTTAAGGATAGAGAACCTATGTAACCATTCTTCTAGGTTTTTTTTTGCCTTTAACAAAAGACGGCGGAATCACAACGATGTGGAAGAAGTATTACTTAAGGAAAGCAACTAAGTAATTTTTTTCCCAATAAGCAACCTATCGTAAAAAGTCCTCACAAGTGGACAGCTCCCAAAAGAACACACTAAAGCGTCTAAGGAGACAGCTATATCTTCAAGGTATCCACAAAATCCAAACGATTATCCCAAGATTTCTAAATTTGTCCATTAACTAAAGGGAAAAAAAGGGTAGACTGTATACTGTATTTGAGCGATAAATAGGAGTATCCTCTCCTTTAAAGGATATCTCATTTTTCACGCGCCACAAGCCCTATGACAAGCAAAGGGAGCGGCCCTTCAAACATCTCCGACTCGGCACTCCATGCCGGCTTTGAGCCTCGATAATATCTCTCATGGATCCACGGAACAAGAAAGACATGCCAAACACAACTAGGAACATAGACCAACCATCCCTAAAATATTGACAAACACTTCTAGTGTCGAAGGTGTCAATTTGCAACACCTAATTTTCATTTTATGATGGCACTATGTCAGTTCTCCAAACAGGGTCTGACTTAATTTCAACCAATCTCTTACCTTAGCCTATAGACTCACTCTCAAAATTGCCCAGAAACCCCTTAATGGATGACACTCCCATGCACGAGGGTCTTGCTAACACCATCTTCTGATGTCAGTATTGCAGTTGACAACCCCAATACTAAGGGTGCTCTCGTCTGCCAGCCCGTGCCATTTGTCCTTTTTGGTTTCCCCTGCAACAGCATGTCTGCCCCATGCCTCCATCATATTAGAACTGCCCACCAAGTGTGCTGGGAGCTTGTGTGTTGGGTCTTCAAAGTCTGGTACCTGGCATAGCATAGGTGGTTAAAGCACATCCCCCATTGTTTGCACATGTTTGGGAGGTGCTAAGAACCCACTCCCAACCTTCTTGGAGTTGTTTAGTCCAATTGACCACGCATGCTTGAGCCATGCCTGAACTGAACCCTTGCTTTTCCATGCCCCCAACTTTCATGCTCTTGTCGTTGTGAATCATGCCATCTAGCACCATCTGAGCTACCCATGTGCCTATCACAAACCATCAGTCACCAAACCCATCTTGTCTCGAACTAATGACTTGTGTACTAGACTCTGCCTACTCATGCCGCCGCACATAAGAGCATAACAATCATGGCCAAGCCTTGTGTACTAGTCAATGCCTACCGATGCCGCTACACACTTAAGAGCCTAAAATTATAGCCAAGCCTCGAACCGTGAGTTGGCTTGTAGGCATGCACCAAAGCCATTGAGGTCCCTTCTTCAGGTTAAAGAAGGGGTTCATGTGTTGCAATGGTATAACCTCATCCCCCAATTGGGAGGTGAGGGGTTCGAGCCTCTTAAGAGGCATTGTGGGTGTGGTGTGTGAGTTTCTTACCTATCAAAAAATATAAAAAATAGAGAAGGGGTTCATGTCCAAAACAGAAACTAGCAGAGAGAAGAAGCATATCTTGCATCGGAGCACTCTGCAAGTAAGCTTTCACAAACTTATTGAGGCCTATAGAGGGACTTTACGAAAAATGGTCTTAACTTTGAATAAAATAATACATTTCTAATCGCTATCCAATTTGGAGAAATGTTTCCTGCAAGTATGGCAGATTTCACATACCCATCTCAAAAACCAAAAAAAAGAACAAAAAAAAAAACATAAAGAGAGAGAGAGAGAGAGAGAGAGAGAGAGAGGTTAACTCTTCCAAAATCATTATGGGAGGATCCATTATGAAAGAACCCACTAATTGCCACCGTTCCCTCCAATGATAACTTCAGCCCCTTCAATCCCAGAATTTTCTTTTTTCTTGCCGCCATCAGCATTACTCTTCATCTACTTTTGATTGGAGAAGTTCCAAATGATGAAAATTCCGGTCCTTGGAGCTGTGGCTTTTGTATCGTCACCATTCATTGTTATTCCAAGGCCTGTACCAGCACTTTGATACTTGAGTTCTATGTAACATGGACTCCTCTAAATTTAAGAATTGTCTAGCAGAACAAATGACAAGTAATTAAGGTGATGACAATATGTGTTGGGTATATCTGTAACATAGACTCTTCAAAAGCAGTTGAAGCGCCCATACTGAACACAGTATCATCGAACATGGATATGATATAGGTGCTCACTTTTGGTTGGACATGCACTTTAAAAGCATATTATATAATTCAAATTTATTATATTATTGCTTCTAAAGTAGTGAGATGCTTATATTAATGTAACCTGCAGAACTTTGATTATTATAAAATAAAATTAGATGTAGATATTAGTTGATATGAATGTATAGTAGTGTTCCTATGTGGAGATTTGATGTCTGATGCTTGGATGTACACCCACACTCAACACACTTATTGGAGAACAATGTAACATAGCTATATAATTTTATGTGTGGTTATGTTTCTTTGTTACATTATTTAAGTAGTTTTTTGCCCCCGTTTCACCTCTTATGTTTCAGGAAATACAATTTGCCAAATAAAAGTAAGTACAAATATTTGAAAAAATGGGAGTATTTAGGAATGACAGGTCACTGCTTCGTGTATTAGTATTTTGGGTTAAAAGGCATGAGGATGGGAATTTGCGTCTTGGAATTGTTATTTGCATGCAAAATTACAACAAAGTTTATGTATGTCTCCAGTCATGCAATCCTAGCACATTGCGTAGGCAGGCTAGTCTTTTGAATATTTACTTGTCTTTACGCCCTCTATTTTGAGAATTTGATATCTCCGATACTAGACACAGCCATAGCTTGGTTTGGAGTATTGGACTGCATATTTGAAAATTTTTAAATGTTGATAGCTTGGGTTTGGACTGCATATTTGAAATTTTTTAAATGTTGTAACCTCTCCAGAAATTTGTCCGTCATCTCTCTCAAGTACAATGGGGAGCAATAATGTTTAGCCTGCAGGCAATATATTTAAGGGTAGCTCTAGATGCCTTAAATTACACATGATCATTGAAAGTTCGATTTGACGGCCTTATTCACCTTTGTTAGAATTTTTTTCTAGCAGGCGACCATAATAGAAGTCTTAGCTTTATGTATAATTTTCTTTTTAATCCTTTTATAGTTTTCATATTGATGTGCCTGTCTAATATTTGTTTCTCAATTGAGGTGGGACCATAGTACTAAAAGGGATTCATAGCATTGTTTATTATCTTGAATTATATCAATTGGAGCAATTTTGTCTTTCTTGCTACTTATTATCTACTATTCATTGTCATATTGGAGGACAATATTCTCACTAATATAAAAAATGTTCTCTCACAGATCTTCCACCTGATAAAGAACCATTAGATTGGAACACAAGAATGAAAATAGCTGCTGGTGCAGCCAAAGGATTGGAATACCTCCATGACAAAGCAAACCCTCCAGTTATTTATAGGGACTTCAAGTCGTCTAACATATTATTGGAAGAAGGATATCACCCAAAGCTTTCTGACTTTGGGCTTGCCAAGCTTGGTCCTACAGGAGACAAGTCGCATGTTTCCACACGGGTCATGGGCACTTACGGATATTGTGCTCCTGAATATGCCATGACCGGACAGTTGACAGTGAAGTCTGATGTGTACAGTTTTGGGGTAGTTTTCTTAGAGCTTATTACTGGACGTAAAGCCATTGACAGCTCCAGACCTCAAGGAGAACATAATCTTGTCACATGGGTAATGCACTTAATAATCTTGTACTATAATAGCCTACACTTGTATCTTAGCAATTTCTCCTGCAACTGTAGTCACTGTTGGTACTTGTGCAACATTTAAGTGGTAGTAATTTTATATTTCTTTTCAGGCACGTCCCTTATTCAATGACAGGCGAAAATTTGCTAAGTTTGCGGACCCAAGACTGCAGGGGCAGTATCCAATGCGGGGACTCTACCAGGCTCTAGCTGTTGCATCCATGTGTATTCAAGAACAGGCAGCTGCCCGTCCTCTCATAGGGGATGTGGTTACTGCCCTCTCTTATCTTGCAAACCAAGCGTATGAACCCAATACAGCTTCTGTGCATAGCCACAGATCTTTGGGGGATAAGGATGATAAAAGAAGCAAAGATGAGAGAGGTGGAAGAATATCAAAGAACGAAAATGGAGGCGGCTCTGGACGTAAGTGGGACCTGGAAGGATCTGAGAGGGATGATTCTCCCAAAGAAACTGCAAGGATGTCAAAAAGGGATGCCGATAGGGAGAAAGCCGTTGCAGAGGCGAAAATGTGGGGAGAGAATTGGCGAGAAAAAAGACGACAAAATGCCCAAGGCAGTTTCGATGGCACCAATGGTTAAATAACCATATGTACAATATCATGCTCCATTTCTACCTAGGCTGCTTTTCTGATTGCATCCGCAGGGAGTGAAAAAAAAACTGAGTGATAGAATTGGACAGCTAATGCACAGAACTTTTCAGTCCAGTACTGGGTAAGGTTTGGGTCAAACACATACTTCTCCTTTTTGCTTTTGTTTTTTCCTTTTCTTGGAGTATAGAAGAAGAAGAAAGGAGGAAGAAGAGTGTAAATTAACGGCTAGAAGAGCAAGAGCAGAAGGATTAGGTCTTCTAATTTTTTTTGAGTGCTCATGTTCATGTATACTTGTGCTGGCTCTTCTAGGCTTCTTCTATATGAAAACATTGTGTTGTGCATAATCTTCTGAAACATGTTTTTAACTAATTGAGCTGCTACATTAGTAATACACATTCATTTATGCATCATTATTTTTTTGTGCTAGGCGTTGAGACATCTACTTCACAAATATCTGATTTTCAAAGTAGCTTTGATTTTCTCATGAATTTTCCTTCAACTTAGCTCCTAACTTGGCTTTATGCTGCTGAATTAGCATCCTTTCGGGTGCACTTTTCTGTCTGGTGCAACCTACCACACAATGGTTCACGAAGTTGGAGTCTTTCACGGGGTAGCATAGTTATATGAAGACAACTTCAAATCAGTGTCTTTGTCAAGCGATTTTCATAATGATTTTTTTTCATGATTGTGCTATATGTTGGTACATGATCATTTTTAGTCATGACATTGACAAAATTAACTAATGGAAGGAAGAGTTAATTGTTGTATATTCAGTATGTTTTTTTTCGATAACCAGGATCTCGTGGGCAAACCCGATTAATCCCCGACATTCGTGCAAAGTCATCTCTTTACACGAATCCGGTAAAGTTCGGACTATGTCCGCTGTCATGGCCCCTCAGTATGTTGCTCTATCTATCGATGAATGAAAAGTTGTCTACGAGAAACAACAAAGATATGTGTTACATTCGGATAGTCATATTGTCTTTTATGTAAGAATCCAGGTGTTCGTCATAGATGCGAGGTATAATTCAATTCAAGATAGGTTGGGTGAGAAGCTATGGAGTTACAGAAATTTTCATACGGGTAGAATGGATCATGGATCATATATGATGACCAAAACTTTGCCTAAAAGTAGCATGATTTTTTGCAGGAGCACGATCAGTATGATGGATCCCTTTATATAGCCAGGAGGGAAGGATTTGTTGGGTTTTTCCTCCTACGTGGAAAGGGCAATGTATTTGTTTGAGCCATGTCCA
The DNA here is from genome assembly GCA_963922005.1 of Cornus suecica. Classification (NCBI taxonomy): domain Eukaryota; kingdom Viridiplantae; phylum Streptophyta; class Magnoliopsida; order Cornales; family Cornaceae; genus Cornus; species Cornus suecica. The sequence continues at coordinate 8,554,400 of OY998245.1, forward strand.
TGAAGTCTAATTTCGCTTATGCTTTATGTTTTGTTTGGTTGGAGGGATGGAATAGTGAAAGGGATGGATGAGACATCCTTAGGGAAGAATTGTGTTTATCCTACTTTATGTTTGGTTGAATGGAATTGATGATATAAATGACGAATATAGTAATATATTTTCTTATTTGGTTGAAAGGAAGAGATTCGTAATTTTTATATTAAATTTACCAATCTAACCTCAATATGTAGAATATACTATATAAACAAATTGTTAGGAATGTTAAAAATGTATATTGCTATAACTAGAGAGGAGTTAGTTATTTTCTCTCTCCTCTTCCGTCCAAATTTGGGCCAATTGAAATTTTTGGAGGGAGGAATGCTTCATCCCTCCTTGTCTCCTTCCTCTCATCCCTTCTCTCCAACAAAATACAAAATAATTATATTACTCATCCCTCCAACCAAACATAGCACAATCATGTTTTGCAATCACGTTATTGGATAAGGTGACGGTCATGATAACAATGTACTAGGCACGATCGATATCGATGTTAAATGCAAGTTATGAACGAGTATCAATATTAGATAACTCTATCAACACATTTAAAAAAAATTACGAATTAAACGATAAGTAGCATATTGACTTATAGCATGAGCCTCACTTTTAACCTACTACAATATAGTAATTGGGTAGATGTGAGATAATAAAAAATGGATAACTGGCGGAAAACCTCCCTATAATATGAAAAATATGTTGATAACACCACTAACATTCAAAATGTGTATATAAGCACCAATAGTATTACAAAATGGGCACTTTGATCTCCTCAACCAATATTTCGTTCACTTTTTTTGCCTGATTTTGGGCACGTAACTGTCACATGCAAATACTTTATCCCCAAATGTCGCAAAAGCTTTCACAGACACCGCCGAAAAAATGGCCTAAATCATCATTTTATATTTCAGCTTCTTTGTAAAATAAACAAAAAAAATAAAAAAAAATGGTAAGATGGTAAATCAACATATCATACACCAAAAAATGAAATGGAGGAGTCTATTTGCACAAAATGTATATGATGTTGGGAATTAATTTTCTTTTCAATGCTTAAGAATTAATCCCACCCAAGATCATTCACACAAAACAACAACTCTTTTATTGAATAATAAAAAACACTCAATAAGAAATTATCACTCACAAATCTATCAATTTTACTTTCTCTCTGTGACACCCCCAAATTTCCATGCATAGGTTGGCCAGACCCATACACAGAAAACTAGGAGCATCAGTAATTGATAACATAAGCACAGAATAGAAGACATAAAATACAAATATAATAATAACAACAATAACAAAATAAGGATACAACTTATACATGAAGAAGACCACTCACAATACATCCTTAAATAAAATAAGTCCCACACAGTACAACTTGGAAATCCCATAAACATGGACCCCTAGAAACACACTTATAAGAAATACAACATATGACATTTATCGGATCCTACCCTGGAGTGGAAGGAAAATATGATAGAACCGGACGGATAGATATGAAGTCCTCAACCCTACTGGTGAAACTGTCGAGGACCTGAAACAACAAAAATGTGGGTTAAACCCACGAGCAAGTACAACTCTACATGATCCCAAGCAGAGTACCAAAATCCATCCCCTTTCCTAGTGACACCTAATCCCAAAATTATATTATAAAATAATAATATATTTAACTATAAATATAGTCACTAATATACCACCATTTAATATAATTATGTTTATAAATTTCTTACATTAATCTGATTTTTCCATACAACATCCAATCCATGCCCTACCATAACCACGTACTCGACAACTCACCCATGTCCCGTGGTACTAGTTATACTGCAGTAATAGTCAGCCTCCTTGTGGTTTCTTATAAATTTCCAAAACATAGTCATTTAATTTAAATCTTATGATTTTACGAATTTAATAATTCACTTGTAATCTTTATTCGGGAACGTATAACAATTTATAAGGTCGAGCCTGGGGGGTCCAGGGGGGGCAGCGCGACCATTACCTGAGCGCCCCCCTGGCGGGGTCTGGGGCAGCGCCCCGGCGCCAAGGTATACGATATTTTATACGGTCGAAACTATTCATTTATACGGTCAAAAATACGTAATCTAGTATAATTCGTGATACATATAATAACAATATAAATCAATGTCCAGAGTCTGATAACAAAGAAAATAGAGAAAAATATTACAAAAATATGCAATATTTTTCTAATAACAGTTTTGAAATATTTGTCAACATTGAAACCTAAAATATTTATGTATTCAGATATTTATACTAAGTTCCAACCATATACACATCATCAGAATCATACCAACAAGACACATAACCACGAATCCATACATGTATAGCTACACATGGTAAAAACAGATTTGTATGTATAGCTAGATATAAACATAGTCTCATGCATATATCAATATATCACCACAAATCTCTATATATATACAAGATCTATACATATAATCATGGATCTGTACATATATGTATAACCAGAATATAAATCATCATATATATATATGAATATAAATATACTCTAACAGATTTGTACATATATGTCTATATAAGTTTACTAATCTCTACCTATATGCAATATCTGTACATATGATCATGGATCTATACATATACATATAAACAGAATATATATCATCACATAAATAAACATGAATATGAACATACTCTAACAGATCTATACATATATGCCTATATAGATCCACGAATCTCTACATATATACAAGATCTATATATATACTTACGGATCTATACATATATGTACAAATAGAATATATAAGTTACATAAATAAACATGAATATGAATATACTCTAACAGATCTATACATATATGCCTATATAGATCCATGAATCTCTACATGTATACAAGATCTATATATATATTTACGGATCTATTCATATATGTATAAATAGAATATATAAGTCACATAAATAAACATGAATATGAATATACTCTAACAGATCTATACATATATGCCTATATAGATCTACGAATCTTTACATATATACAAGATCTATATATATACCTACGGATCTATACATATATGTATAAATAGAATATATAAAAGTCATATATGAACATGATTTACACATACATATACATATATGAAAAATATTATTTATCAGATTATAGATGCACAAAGTAAAGGCTACGAAATTTTAGTACAAAGAGGAAGAGTAGAACATATGTCTTGCCTGTAATGTAGAGCTGAATCCACCACAAGTATAGATCCAAACCAATTCTAAGCTCTCAACCTCTCAACCCTCACAATTTCGGGTATAATTGATGAAGAAGAAGAAGTAGTAGAATAATTGAGATGGGGGCTAGACTGAAGTTAAGGATGCTTATATAGAAGATGCTAGGGTTAGGGAAATGTCCAAACTAACCTTGTATTATGCATAAATCACCAAACTACCCAAACACTAATGACAACCTTACCCCCCTTCAGATCACAAAATTTCATTATAACCTACTAGAGTTAAAAAGACTAAGATAGCCTCATTCAATAATTTAAACACTCAATATGCCATCCAAAATAATTAAGGGAATAAATATCCATTAAATAATTGGTATCAGAGCCAGAGCCCGGCCGGAATTAAGTGTGGGAGCATGCACATCACCCGTGGGTCGCCAGCGAGGACGCTAGGTCCCAAGGGGGGTGATTGTGATGTCCCACATCGCCCGGGTAGAGGTCTAGGGATGTGCTTATATGTGCAGTGTTGTCTCCAATTGGTATGAGGCCTTTTGGGAGGAGCCCAAGAACAAAACCGTGCGGGCTGGGCCCAAAGTGGACAATATTATACCAAGTGTTGGAGCGGGGTGTTACACTCTCTCCCTCTCTAATCTCACACTTTTGCTCCTTTGTATTTCTTCTACCCAAAACACTAGCCACCGTACTTATATATATATAGGAAAACAGAGTGGTGAACAAGCCAACCCTAAAAGGAAGTTTCTAAGATTGTAATCTCCTTATTAAAAAAGGAAAACTAAAAATCCGAAACTGAGCCACCGAATACTCGGTGAATGTACAAGCCTCTCGCCATTTTTCTCCAAATGCGCAAGTTCACACAATTGTGTAGCCATCGAGTACTCGGTGGTTGTTCATTACAACTTTTATTTTGAACTTCTTTTACTCCAATTCTCTTTATCAATGCTAACACACCACTAATCATAACATCACTTAAATTTCGCCACACCCTAACAATCTCCACATTGACTTACTATTTTAAAACAGGTTTATACACCATCTTTGGAATTGCTCCACCTAATAGTGTATTTTCTAACAACACATACAAATTGCCGACATTCTTTCCATTGAGCAAGATACATGGTCCTTTTCCTACTTTCAGCAGTCCATAATTTGCTTTAAACCAACAATCTTTTGACACCAATGCACCCAAAGAAATCATGTTCCTTCTAACACTTGGAACATGATACACATCTGTCAAAGTTCTTACCAATCCATTTGTTGTCTTGATATTAATTGTTCCGATTCCTACGACTTCACAAGAAGAATTATTTCCCATAAAATTTTTACCAACAAATGGTCTGTAGGAGGTAAACCATTCTTTATGAAGACACACATGATGAGAGTTAACAAAATTAAGAATTCACTTATTTGCTCATCTTCTTTGTCAGTAATTGATAGGGCTTCAAGCACGTCGTCATCTTCTTCTCTTGTCTCGGCAACTGCCGCGGTGTTGTACTCACTTTCTTTTCTTTTTGGACACTCCCGTATGTAATGTACTATTTCTCCGCAATAGTAGCATGGTCTCTCCATAAATGACTTATTGTTCCATGAAGCTCCACCTTGCCATCTATCATGTCCTCCTTGTCTTCTTTCAAATTTTCTTCTACTCTCAGTAACAAAAGCGTGATCATCTCGAATACTTCCTTCATCTTCTCCATTTATTTTCTCACTGAAAAATAAGGCATTCTTCACTTGCTCCACAGTCACGGTATCTCTCCCATAAAACAAAGTATTAAACAAATGCTTATGAGTTGAACAAACAGATGTCAATAAAATAACTAATTTATCCTCGTCAGTAACTTGTACACCAAGATTAAAAAAATCACAGATAATTTTATTAAACTCACTAAGATGAGTATGCAAGTCCATACCTTTTTTCCTACGAAAAGAATACAACTCTTGCTTTAAGATTAACCGATTCGTAACATTCTTTCCCATATGGAGATCTTCCAATTTCTTCCATAAATCTGCTGCAGATTTTTTGCCGACTACATCATATAAAACATCATCTGTCAAAGTCAACTGAATGGTACTCACTGCATTCGAGTTGATTTTGTTCCACTTTGTTGCATCTGTATCTGCAGGCTTCTCGTCCAACGCATCATCTAAACCTTGTTGAACTAACAAGTCTCCCATCCAAATCTGCCAAAGACTGAAGTTCTTTCTTTCATCAAATTTATCCACCGCAAACTTGACATCAGAAGTTGTCGTCATAACTCTGATACCACTTGTTGGGAATTAATTCTCTTTTCATTGCTTAAGAATTAATCCCGTCCAAGATCATTCACACAAAAAAACTCTTTCATTGAATAATAAAAAAAACTCAACAAGAAAATTATCACTCACAAATCTATCAATTTTACTTTCTCTCTCTCCCTCTCTAATCTCACACTTTTGCTCCTTTGTATTTCTTCTACCCAAAACACTAGCCACCATACTCCTATATATATAGGAAAACAGAGTGGTGAACAAGCCACCCCTAAAAGGAAGTCTCTAAGATTGTAATCTCCTAATTAAAAAAGAAAAACTAATAACCCGAAACTAGGCCCCGAGTACTTGATGACACTCCCATCGAGTATTCGGTGAATGCACAAGCCTCTAACCATTTTTCTCCAAATGCGCAAGTTCGCACAATTGCGCACCTACCGAGTACTCGGTGGTTCTTCACTTCAATTTTTCTTGTGAACTTCTTTTGTTCCAACTCTCTTCATCAATGCTAACACCACTAATCATAACATTACTTAAATTTTGTCACATCCGAACATATGATAGAGGTGTTTAAAAACTATGAAGGAATTTATATGCACTATATTTATATTAGTGGGGATTTCATCAATTTTGATGACTTTTGGTTGCATGAAGATGGAGAGAAATAGTTGTACAACCCACTTCTCTCAACAATCTATTCACCTCGTCAACTGTGATCATATCTTATAGTGTTGATGGAACTCCAACGGATCATTCGCTAAAGTTTATAATACATGGACATGGGGGATTTTTTTTGCAAAAGTGATTCACAAATATTAAAATTCCCCTATTAGTAAATTACTTCTTAATGTTAGAAAATATCAATTAATTTAATTTATTGATATACCCTCAATTGATCATATTATCTCATGCTTCTAATTTGGCTAAAACCCTGTTTGGATCGGCTTTTCAGAGCTGCTTTGAATTTTTTGTAGGGAAAAGTTGTTTTAAACGGTGTTTGACAAAAAAATTAGAAGAACTTCTGGGTATTGGAAGAGCGAATATAAGAAGTTAGGGGTACCAACTTCTCAAAACAACTTATGCTCTTTTTTTCTTCTGAAAATAGTTAGAAGCAAAAGCTCTGCCAAATAGGACTTTAGTATTATTAGTTTGAGTACAATTATTATTTAAAAGGTTTGATAATAGAGTAAATTACAGTTTGACTCTCTTTCGATAAGATATATTACACCTGCGCTCTCTACTTTGAATATTTACAGTTTCACCCTCTCAAATTGATCAGCGTAATGTTGGGTTTCAAAGCAAAAGTCCCTCCTTAATAAAACAATGCAATTAACAAGTCACTTCCCAAAACTTCTCATCTCACTTCTATTTTTTTTATTAATTCAGTCATATACAAACATATATATATGTATGTATATTTATGAATTCAATGTATATATATATATATAAATCAGTCTATATATGTGATTGTATATATAGAGAAAAATTAGAGAGAGAAAGTGAGTGAATTAGTTGATGGGCTGGAATTGAAATTTGAATTTGAATTGGTATTGGTATTGGATTTGTTCAAAATTGAAGGAATTAAGGTTTTGGAGTAAATATGTGAGAGAGACTTGAATTTGAAGGGTTTTCATGGTGTGAATTAAGAAAAATAAAAATAGAATTTAGGGTTTGTTTTTGAAGTATCGAATGATGATATATATATGTAGGAAATAAGGGCATTTTGATAATTTTAAGTGAGGGCAAGTTGACCCTTTCACGTCACTTTTGCATGGGAAAAATTATTTTTACAAACAAGTGAGAGTATTATAGTTATTTTATCCTTGGTCAACTGCTGACGTAAACATTGACCATGTCGGAAATTTGCTAAAGATGAGTTTTGGTTACTACTTAGAAATTAAAGGGATCAAATTATTTATTCAAAAAAAAAAAAAGGGGTCAAATTGTAATTTATTAAAAAATAAAATGTGTAAGTGTAATATATCATCGAGGGGTATACATTACACACCTGGACGTACAAGGAGTGTTTGGAACATGTTAGAAGGACTACGACCCAAGACCTTTTAAAGAATTAATTCTATTCTCCATTATATGGAGCAATTAATTAGTGGTGGTAATGGTTGCCAGCAAGTGAGCTTCATCATCAGGTCCGACCCATCACCTAATGATGTAAATCACCATCATTTGTGGTGCTCCAAATTTTGTGAAACTCGGACATTCACTAGCCTATAAGCGATTCAAGCAAGTATTTCATACCTCGAAGCATATGTGGTGTGACATTTTTGATGAATTATTGAAGGATGTACATATATTGGTGAGTTGGGTAGATATTTTTCTAAGAAATCACAACAAGGATTCAACTTAACTCCATATTCTATTATACAAATACAACATTTTTTATATAAAAAATTAACATAAATAAGACGAATAAATAAGTTTTTTTTTTATTTGCATCTTCAAATGACTCAATAGTAGATATTTATCAATCTTATACTTCTTCAAGTACCAAATATTTAACTTCTAAGAAATCATTCAAAATGATTTAAAAAGTTTTATATTTATAATTGAAATGGATATTTTATTTTAAATATTTAAATTTAAGGGAAGGAATCACAAATTTTTTCACAAAAATCAAAAAGACCCTTGTCACCAAAATAGAACGATAAGAATACATATAAGCTAAACCATATGTACGATAGTAGTTCTGTAATCTTGCCATACAATAAAGTGAATAAAATGATTGACTCGCTCCGGTCTGTTAATATAGATTTCCCTTCCTCTTGTCTAATTTAGAAAACGCATGCAAAGCAAATCCCTACATATCTAGATTGGGTAGAACTCCGACAATATCTTCTTTGTGGTCTCAAAAAATTATTTGCATTCAATAAAATTCGAATATGAGACTGATATTTCTTAAAGTACCATGTTCAAAAACGGGACTAACCCGTTAGGGTTGGGAAATAAATAGAATAATATATGTCCTTTTATTCTTGAAGCGGTCACAGCGGTTGAATTGACCTTCATAGACCAAGCACAAGAGAAGAGACTAGCTTGTTCAACTCTTAACTATAAATTAGCAACATAAGATGTGATGATCTTTCACATACATATCTTATAAACAAAAATATAAATAAAGTTTTTAGAAAGATTTATTAAACCCACATTAATAAGTACTATACACAATATTTATTTTTTTCTTCATATTTCATACATTCCATTACACATGTTTATAGACATGCAGAGAGAGAGAGACACACAGAGATATATAGGGAGAGATAATATATGGACGCAGTGACATGGAAGTCCCAACCAAGCTGTACCAACAAGCTGTGTTGGTGAATCAAACTGTTCATTCAATAGGAATGAGGTTATGTTGAGGTGGGGAAGCCACACATTTCTCATGTATATCAGTTAGCTCATTCTTCTTTTCATCTTCAATCATATCCTCACTCATGTTGTCTTTAGCTTGACCATCCACTGGGTGTACTTCAGAGGTCCCCAACACCGCAATGTTAATTATGTGCTCCGGCAGCTTCTTCTCTATCACCACCACCTCCTTGCTGTTTCTATATATTCCATACAACAACATCTGAAGCAGTCCCAGAAAGAAACTGAATACGTTTGGAAGCTACAAAATTGAAAAACACAAAAATCAATTATACTAGCATTTTAACTTTTGTTTTCAAACAATAACTTAGTGTCCGGGACTAAGGCTTTGCCACCACATGGATAGGTGCGAATCGACCCTTCCAAATGGATTGGGAGAGGGTCAAACTGTGTCCAATTATTGGTCGTGACTCTAACAAATTATTTGTATCTAATGAGAATCGAACATAAAACTTGATACCTCATAAGGCACCAAGTTCCAAGTCGTCTTTCCCAACTGAGCTAGCCCGTTCATATTATAGTCTTTAATTAAGATCAAATTAGTTACTTTTTATATTAGAGGGAAAAGAAGACTGAAGATCACTCACAGCAACACATAAATCCTTCTGCAATAGACCGTAAGCGAACCACATAACTGCAGTCAATGTGAGGAAGAATGACAAGGTAAATGGCATGAACTCAACACTCTTAGTTCGGATGACCTGAAACTGTGAAATAAAAAAACACAGATTAGATGTTTGAAGACTATTGTATTAAGATGGTGTAAAATACTATTATACATGTATGAATGTGTATGTCCTCACCATAATGCTTAGAGGTGCTGCAAAAAAGCTCACAGATATGACAACACAAGCCCAACCCACAACTTGCACGCGATACGATTCTTTAATGAGAAAGAGTGTGACAATAATGATCGAAGCGAACAATCCCACGTTCAGAGCAGCAAGAAGCTTGATAGTGTGTTTCTGCAGTACCAAATTTATAATTAGAATGTTACAAGACATGCAAGAGCTAAAGTTTAATTTAATATTTGTATATAAATGACAATGACCTTTTGTTCACGGTGTGTGCAAGAAAACTCATACACGTCAATCACTATTTTTATGACTATTGTTTTATTCTCAATCATATCTAACTATCCAGATGTTTGATGTGTATGAATATATTGCTCATCGGTGAGAAAGAGATAATAACTCATATATATTGATTTATCGTGAAAGTACCCTAGCCTCCTTCGATCCGTAGACAAGGTACATGGCGATGTAAATCGTCTCTATGATGCATCCAAACAAGTTGATGGAGATGAGGAGGATGGCATTTGTTTTAAGTAATGCATAGTACATCCACAGTGTGGCACTCAATAGGGCGACCACGTAAGGTAGGGATTGAAACCCTAAGGTTGATTTTTTTCTGTAAATTTGAATAAATGTTGGCCTGCAAATAAAAATGATAATAAAATCATTTCCACATGTTATTGCCATTAATCATAAAATGAAACATAACAATGTTTAGAAAGAAAATCGGAAATAACGGGTAGATATTTACTTACAATGGAGCAAAGTAGACAAAGATGGAGACAATGTTGCCTACAAAATTAAGTGCAAAAAAAATGACTAGTTAGTCAAGACATTCTAATATATATTCTCACTAATTGAAGGGGATAAGAAACAGATCTCTTGACACATCAATATATTAATAGCAATGATATACTTAAAAAACGTTCATTTTCGGAGCATATTTACTACATCCATATATACAGTTGAAAAGGCTATAACAAGCTGTCCTTAATTTAAATCTCAGAGTTAACATTTTATTTATTTTCGCTATCACTTTCATGATATATTGATGGAAGCATGCTACTTTCTTTAAACCCAATTTATAACTATAAATTAACAATAAGTTAAAAATAGTATTTTCACTAAAAAAAATATTCATGATAAGTACAAAATACCTAGGGGCATCTAATTTATTCAGACTAAGAGTTAGAACACTGATGGTTGAATTGGTATTACCAAAAATATCTTATACGGTACTAGCACTTACACAATAAGGGTCACAATATGATAATACATAAAATAAATTTGAAGATCATAAGCACCTTTTTTTTGTTTTTTGAAAGGAAAACACCCTTTTTTTTTCTTATTGTAAAGTAGCATTTTTTTTACAATAAATGTCTAAAGTTAGAACGAACAACTAAAAACAAAGCATGAGACATGGAAAAACAATCCAAAATGAGTCTAAACATTTTGAAAAAAAAAAAAAAAAAAAAAAAAAAAAAATCATGAGACAAGTCATGAATTTTAAGTTTGAAATTAACCATGACTAGTTGAATAACATGGTTTGAAGTGGTTGCATGAAAAACTCTTAACAAGATTATACCTAGGATTCCAAATGTGAACACTAGTGGATGATGGAGGTCAAATACAGCCATCTCTTCAATGATCAACTTACAAACTCTCTCTCTCTATAAAAAAAGCTTGGTCTCTAATGAAACCTTAATTAGCCTTTAACCATAGGTCTCTCCACCTTCAAACCACTCCCACAATCTCATGCAGATAGTACTGAAGGTATACATATATATATACTCAATATTGTGAACATGGCCCCCATTAAAATTTGAAATTATAAGTCTACATAGGTTGGGTATTTCTCACGGGTCCCTCCATGATTTAAGCCTTATACAAAATTTATAAAATGGCCCAAAGTTTATACAGGCCCAAATTTAATTGGACACTACTAACAAGTATACATATAATATTAAGTTTAAATTGGACTTTGTTGGACTACTTATTAAAATTTGAAATTATAAGAGCAACCGGTGTGGTTGCTGGCTACATTGGCTAACTATTTGCACATATAGCTAGCCATGTCATCAATTGTGGCTAGCTAAATAATTTAGCTAGTCAATCCATGGTATGGTGTAATTTCATACTTCATTATTTTGTAAAAAAAAAATTAATTCACATGTAATTTCATTGTTTAAAAAAAAAAAAAATTCATATTTTTTATTAAATAATCAAATTAAATAAAAAGACATTACTACACACACAAAAAAAAACATTACATTAAATAAAATGCATTATATATGTTTTCGCTAGATAAATAAAAAAATAACACATCATTAGTTTCTTTAGTTAATTTTTTTGTAAATTTTTTTTGTTGTGCAATGATCCATAACTAATTGAATTATGTTATTTAATTGGGTTATTAAACCCAACATAACCCAAAACAAAAAACCAACACCGTACCACACCGGTTGTCAAACAATCACCAAATTTGGTCGGTTCAATATGTTATCGGCCTGTTCATGAAATGCGAACCAATAGCATTTGCCAAGCTTTGCAACAAAAATCTCAAGACATTGTAAATGCTATGCATTTGGTTTCCAATACTAAAAGTTTACTTTTGAAGTTGAGAGAAGAAGGTTGGAGTAACTTATTTGAGATTATTCAACTATTTTGTGAGCGCCACAACATTGACATACCGGATATGAATGCCCCTTATAGCAAAAAAATAAAGGGTCGATCACGTCATCAACAAGAGAATATCACACTTGAGCATCACTATAGGATTGATATATTTTATGGGGCAATTGATTCACAGTTACAGGAGCTGAATAACAGATTTAGTGAAAAGGCAGTGGAGCTTATTATTCTTAGCTCGGCTTTGGATCCTAGAGATGGCTACAAGTTCTTTAAAATTGATGACATATGCAAGCTTGCAAAGAAGTTTTATCCTGAAGATTTCACAGAAACTGACATTGATCTTTTGAAATATCAGTTGCAATATTATGAGGTTGACATACCTAAGCATCCAGTTCTACGAAATATGTCAACAATTTCTAAACTTTGCAGAGGATTGGTAGAAACGGAGAAGTCAAAAATCTATTATTTGATTGATAGATTAATTCGACTTGTCTTGATTCTTCTCGTTTCCACGACAACCACAAAAAGGGCATTTTCCACGATGAAACGTGTCAAAACACAGCTTCGCAACAGGATGGGGGATGATTTTCTTGCCGACTACCTAAGTGCCAATATTGAAAAAGAAATTGCTCTGACCTTCACTTCAAATTCTATTATAGATGATTTTTATTCTTTGAAAAATCGCCGAGCTCAACTTTTGTAGCAAATTTTGGCTAATTCTATTTTTTGATGATTCTGATGGATATTGGAATGATTTTGGTGTAAAATATATGGGTCTTATATAGTATCTTTTTGAGCAATTTTTTATTTTTATTTTTTGTAAGTATTTTGTGAGCAGTTTTAGCCCCCCTATGTTGGAATCATAGCTCCGCCCCTAGGTCTGAGTAGGTGGCGTACGATAAAATCACGTACCAAACTATCAAGGGAGTTAGCCTCACGTGCTCTTCTAGTCGCGTGTATCAGGAACTTTACAAGTGTCTAAAAATCAGTGTGCATCAAGTTAAGTGCAAATCAATTTTTTGAAGTGAATTCATTTTGAAATTGTCTTCGCATAATGAAATAGCAATTGTAAAATTATCTAACTAAACATCATTTCTAATAAAAAAAATTAACTCATGAATTGAAATCAAAGAATTTCATTTAAAATGAGGTGGTAGATTACTTGATTGTTGATTACTAGTCACGTCTGTCTCCATTTTTTGTATTATTTCTCATTAATATAAATATTATTTCACGGTTCAACTTAAGTATTGTCTCCCAACTTCAATTTTAAAATACTTAAATGTCTTTATAATTTACTAAAAATTATAAGAGGTAATTGTTATCCGTCCAAAAGTGAAGTCAAGATGTTAACTCAACTTTTACACTGTTTGGATCGGCTTTTTAGAAATTATTTTTGGCTCTCTAGAGGGATAAATTGTTTTGAACGATGTTTGACAAAATATTTAGAAGAGTTTCTAAATCTTTAATTTTTTTTTCTACTATTTATCCTAAAATATAGGATAATAATGCTTATGCTCCCACTGAATTTTTTTTAAAATGCCCTAAAGCCTCCACTAAATTTGAGATAATACGATTCCGCTCCCACTCATCAAGATTTCTTGGACCAGCCCGGGGGTACCATCTTCTACTTATCTTTTTCTTCTGAAAAAAGTTAGAAACAAAATGTCCGCCAAATGAGACCTTTGCAGAGAATAGGTAAATGAGTTTGATACCAAAATAAAAACAAGTAAAGAATGTTAAAAAATACCTATGGTTTTGGGCATGTTAAATGTTTAATTGACTATCAAATTAAGTACATATCTTCCTAAAAAAATATATTCCCTCCGTCCCTTTTTAGTTGTCCATGTTGGAAAAGTCAATAATTTTTTTAATTGTTAATTTGTTACACTTATACATATATAAAGATAGGTAATTTGCGAAAATATATAATAATATTGTATTGGGATTGATAATTAATTTGGGAGAAGTAAAGTAGATAAAGTCAACAACTAAATTGTGATGAAGTATATAATTTTCAGCATGTTAAATCTTTAATTAACAACTTATCTTCCAATTCAGTTTTTATACGAAAGATTTTCTTGGATATTAATGTAGAATGAATCTCCAACGAAATTGGGTCTAGAGTGAAATTTGGACATTTCATTCTTAGCATAGAAATTGTTGATCTGTGACTCAAACACGCGCTCACGCGCACATGCTAAAACGCGTGGCACATAGTATTCCCTGAGAATTTTACGTTAGTCTCACATAGACACAAGTTTTTTGCTCAAAGCCTGGTTCACGTGACCTTCCCCATAAACCCTTTTAGCCGTTTCTCTCCCTCAGAAGCAACACACCACTCTTGCCTCGTCACCCTTAATTATTCTCTCTCTCTCTCTCTCTCACACACACACTTTATCTCTATAATTGGTATGTGTTTAAAGCTTAGGTGGTTTGGATGGGTCTGAATTATTTCCCATGAAGCTTGCTTTGAGCGGTTATGTATGAAAATATGACAAATTTGAATGACCTATTTACAATGATGATGTTGTTATTCATTGTTGTTGTTGTTGTTATCATAAGATTTGCGAATGCTAGGTGTGCATTGCAGGGCTTGACAGATGAATTGTGAATAGAGAGGCCACGAATTGGTTTGGCGTGTTACATCAATTTTCCATACTTAAAATTGTTGTTTGCTAGGTGGCCGGTCTCAATTCGAGTATTAAAGTTTATAGAAGACAATAAATGTGACGTTTTTAGATGTGTCAAATCACTTCTTTTACGGTGTTATTTGTCCCAATTCATTTAACTTTTTCCTCTTTTATATCTTTACTGAAAAATATCACAAAATCATCTCAAAGCCATATAGAAAAGATGATTTTGTAGATTTTGGAGTGTTTTGGCTAAGAACTTGATACTGAACTCTCACATTTAAATTTACTACTATATTTTGATATAAAACATCTTACAAATACCAAAAAAGACATCTAATTAATTATTCAGTTATTACTTGTAATTTCACCGAATATAATATTAATGAAAGAGAAAAATAAAAAAAATTGTACATCTAATTTCTGGTACAACTCCATGAGAGGATCTCCTGATGCAACCGACCGGCCTCTGGCGAGATCGACGAAGATCAGCTAGCGAAGAAGACATTCCAGTCCCCAGTGAAGTCGCCTTAATATAATGGGGGTTCGTGATGTAAATGATGCTGGAATAGTTTCTCAACTAGCCAATCCGCCATAAACCAGATTTTATTGATGTTCAGAAGATAAATACAGAGTACAAAAAGTATAAAGAACAGAGAGCCAACAAGAGCCTTACAAGGGCCATACAAGATATGCCTATCTCTCCCTCCCTCACTCTTTCTCTCTATAAAACTTTCCCTCTCTAGATCTGGAGTGAAACTAGCATAATTGGAGTCCACGAGAGAGCTCCTTAAACCATGGCCCTGCCTCGGTATTTATAGAAATCGAGTCCAACACCAATTTGAGAAACCCCTTTTATGCCATGTCATCTGAGCCTTTAAGCTGGCGACCTTTAGTTAGGGTCCCTTGTGACCATCCTTCTCACGACCCTCCTCGCGACACTTCTCGTCATAACCCTCCTTCTCGCAACCATTTTTGTCAACAATCGCGACGTCCTCTATGACCATTTTTGTCGATACCATCCTAGTTGCGACTTTCATGTCGTGACCTCCTCGTCGAGACCTCATTCGTGACTATTTTCGTCGACACCATTCCAGTCGCGACACTTAGTCGCGACCTTTCCGTCACGACCCTTCTCGTGAGCCTCTTTTCACGCGACTCTTCCCGTCACAACCCTTATTTTCGTGACCATTTTTTTCGACACCCTCCTAGTCACGACCTCCTCTGCGACCATTTTCGTCGACACCATCCTAGTCACAATCCCCTAGTCGCGAACCCTAGTTGCGACACCTAGTCGCGAACTCTTAGTCGTGACCCTTGTCGCGACCTTTCTGTCATGACCCTTCCTGTCGTAACCTTTCTCGCGAGCCTTCTCTCACGTCGCGACTTTTTCGTGACTTTGGACATTTATCACTTGATGACATAGGTTGTGCATGAGCCATGACTTTTTGTATGCATACCTTTTCATAACTTACGAGTGCCTCTTTAAAGTGCCCTTTCCAATGATGACTAGTGATGTTGCAACTATCACTTGTCCTTTTGAAAAGGTCCCCTTAAAGCCCCATTTCATGACTCCCATTGTGATGCAACATAGGGGCGTGAGTATCGGTGAGCCTATGTCTCTCAAAGGGCCCTCGCACGCACCTCTTTGTGTTCACTTCAAAATACTTTGATGCCTAGTACTTAGCCAAGTATTAAGGTCACGAGCCATTTCCCGCGACTAATCAAAATACTAGGTCATAGGCCAGTTCCCGCATCCGCGATATGCCAAAATATCATGTCGCACTTAACCAAAATACCATGTCCCGGACCTGTTCCCACGACCCCCACTACAAACTTCTATGTAAAAAAAAGTCATTCATGTATACGTAATATTTTTTGTAATCTTTTGGTGAGAAAGTTTAACATAGAAGTTGGATAGTCCTAAACATTTAGAATTTTTATGATTCTTTAAATTTCCAAAAGTGTACTTTTAGGACTTTTAAAATTTTAGAACTATAGAAACTTATCTCTCTAGCTATAATAAATACATACATCTATATATAGCATAATTCTTCTCTACACTAATCATTCAAGGTAATTTATTTTCTCTCAAATTAACTATTTTTAATTCTCATTTTATTTTTGAATGTTTGATTTCATTGTTCCAGGTATTTATTTGAAGGTATGCATGTAGTTTTAACTCTATAATAGATTATAGTTTATTCATTTTTATTATTTTCTGTTTGATTCGAAATACTTTCAATCATATCTTTTCTTTATTCACCTCAATTTCTCTTTATGTCACAAGAATTTATATTCATTGATAATTTATGTTACTTTTAAGTAAATCGGTATAAAGAAAAGAATTATGATCAAGGAAGAAGGGTTTTTCAAAGCAAAATATTCTTAAACTCTAATGTATTTTGTGATGACTAAATTGTTATTTAATTTGATGGCTTCGGTATGTAAACCAATTCTAATAAGTAATTGGGTTTATCGACATATTATGACTCTAAATTAAACTGGTATAATCATATAAGTTTTCTTTTTTTTTTAATCACGTGCATCGCACGTGCTTTATGCTAGTATATATATAAAAGAAAGGGAGAGAGAGATAGTTAGAAAAGTTATATATACAAAAAAGATAATGCCAGATGTGCATGCTGTTAGGAAGTAATTCCCATCACACTTAGGAATTAATCCTGTCCAAGATCATCCACGTCTGTTTTTACTCATACACACAAACACATACATAACACATAATATTTAACGTAGTTTAGCCCCAACTTTGGCCCACGTCCACGGGAGGAAGGTACTCATTAGGAAGATATTATATAGGCGCACACATCACCCTCACATCCTCTTCCTCTCTTTTCTCCTCTTATATTTTATTCTCTAAGTCTCAACCCAAAACCTAGGTCTCTATTTATAGAGTTAAATCTCATTTCTTGTTGAACAGGGATTACAATTCTTTGGAGAATAATATTTTCCTCTAACAAGAAATTACCATATAAAATATATTATAAAAATAGAAAACATAATTACAATAGGAATTTGAGACATTTTCCTAACAATCTCCACATTGGCTCAAATTCCATCACGTCAATCATCTCTTCAAGGCTCCACCTTGCTTCAAGCGTCATCACTATTCTATTCATTATTTTTTTCCATTCATGACTCATCTTCTTTATCTTCTTCAACCTCGGTCACTTCCATACCAAGCCACAATCATGCTGGATTTGATGTGTGCCATCGATCTTCTCCTATTGCTAAGCGCATCATGCTCCACCGTGACTATCCGCGCTTCTTCATCATTCTTCATCACCATCTTCATGACCGCGTCTTTCGTCCCGATCACTTCATCTTCATCATCTACTTCATCGTCTTCATCTTCCTCGTCATCATCTTCATCATCATTTTCACTACGCCTTCTACACGATCACTTAATTTTCTTCATCATCTTTACCGGTGAGTAAAAACAACCACAACCAAGTTCTAATATTTTCAGAGTCGAATCATGCAAAAATGACTGCAGAGTTGCATCCGGAACAGTTCAAAACCCCAAAATCATCTCTAATTGAGCTGGAATCAGACTTAACTTAGAACGAGCCCGAAATGGCCAAAACAAGAAATCAAAAAATAATAATTTGTTGACGATGTTAGGAACTTCTCGAGGCGCGTGCCTGCTTCGATTGGGCTAATTTTCGCACTGAAATGTTCTCATTTGAAAGAGCTTCCGTTAATATATTTATAAGCCTTGTTTGGATCAACGATACTCCATGAAATAGGCTCGAACAGAAATTGCTGCACGTGGGAGCCGAAATTCTGGCCTAAATTTCAGGCGGTACGTGGGGGTGCATGTGACTATTTCTAGCGATGTGCTTGACACTGCTAGCTTCGTCTCGTTGAGCCGCTTCTCTTGGTATGCTCAGATTTTGATTTCGACCACCTGTCGAGATCCGAAAATTACTAGATTGTTGTTTCTTCAATTTTGCATCAACCGTGAACTCTCTAATGCCAATCTGCTTCCGCCAAAGACTCTGATACGGATCTGGTTCTACCTGGATTGCTCTGATACCACTTGTTATGAATTAATTCCCATAACACTTTGGAATTAATCCCGCCCAAGATCATCCACACTTGTTTTTACTTACACACACAAGCATACACAACACACAATATTTAACGTGGTTCAGCCCCAACTTTGGCCTACGTTCACGGAGAGAAGGTACTCATTAGGAAGATATTACATAGGAGCACACATCACCCTCACCTGGTGCATACAACACCCTCACATCATCTTCCTCGCTTTTCTCCTCTTCTCTTTTCTATGTCTCTATTTATAGAGTTAAATCTCATTCCTTGTTGAACAAGAAAATTTAATTTCTTATTGGATAATGATTACAATTTCTTGGAGAATAATATTTTTCTCTAACAATAAATTTAGGAGAAGATTCAGGAATACATATTTCTAAAACATAAATTAAAGTTAAAAAAGAAGGGGGGGGGGGGGGGGGGGGGGGGGGGGGGGGAGAGAAGATGATTAAATAAGAAAATAAAATATTAAATGAAATAATTTATGAGGATATTTAGGAATACATATTTCTAAAACATAAATTAAAGTAAAAAAAGAAGAGAAAATAAGAAAATAAAAGAAAATTGAGAAAGATCAATTTAAGGAGGAAGAAATTTTAAGCGGGGTATTTTCTAGCTATTATAGATAAGAAAATACCATAAAGAAAAAATTGTTCACAATCTTAAAAATACCTTAAAGAACTAGTTCACAGGCACAAGTGTGCCCCCATGCCTTTAACCGGCTCCACTCTTGATTATTACATTTCGGGATTAGTCGAAATGCACGTAAGCTGTCCCAGATACCACGGTTACTGAAAAAAATAAATTACTTTAAATTGTTCAAAATTTGCAAAATTATTTTTCAGATTTTTTTTTGCACAATCTTAAAAGTTTAGGGATGTTTTTGAAACAGACTAAAAATCGGATATGAAAGTGGTTTAAAGTAGTATAGACTAACGATATTATCTACAAGCGACGTGAAATTGGAGTCTTGGAATTGAAATTGGAAGTTTCAATTCCGAATCTAGTATTTGAATACAACAAAATATTTTGGAATTGGAATTGCATTCCACAACTTCAATTCTACATGAGAATTTGTGATTTCCAATTTCAAATCTTCAACCCACTAAATACTTTCAAGAAACTAATTTTTCATAACTACAAACATACATACATATATATATATGTATGTATGTATGTATATGTATGTATGTATGTATATATATATGTATGTATATATATATATATACATACATATGCCTATATATACACACATAAGGCTATGTATACAAATATATATATACATATATATACATATGCATTATATATATGTGTCCATAGACCCATATATATAAATATGAATACATATGCATATACATAAATATATAACCACACATACATATTGTAAGTGCTATTTTTCACTCACCCAAAAACATATCTTATTCAGGCTCCAATGGCCATATTTATATTCTCATTCTTGTACAAGCTTTTCCTATTTTAAAGGATCATGCTCCTTAAAATAGGGAGTCATGATCCACTTTAATATTAACTTCCCACTACCTCTAGGTAGTGGGTCGTTAATTCCCATTTTCTAAGGGATGATGGGCCTGTCCTAATCAGTATTGGGCCAATTATTCATATACGGGCCAGATCAATATTGGGCTTTCAAAACATATTTTGGGCCTGTTGAATTTCCCTATTTACACTAGCCTCATTCGGGTCGGGTTGACGGATCCGTGGGCTTGACCCGAATTAATTTGAAATGATTGCTTTACAGCTGTGCCTGATGACGTCACCCTCATCATTGCGAGAAGGCGTGAGGATTTTAAATTTCAGAAAGGCGGCTGCCTGTTCCGCTTTCACCGTATTTGTGGCCTTGGGAAACGGCGCGCCTCCTCTGTCATTTAATGCCGAGTGTTGGTATATCTGACTCTATATAAACTCTTTGTGGGCTTCATTTTGATTTTCCTTGTTTCAATTTCTGTGTGATTTACAAGTGTGCTCTGATCTTCACCGTTGTTCATATCTTGGCTGCCGGAAGTTCCTTCTTTCTTTCCGCCGGTGTTTTCTGTGTAAGTTTCCATTCTCTTCTCATCATGTCTGATACTAGTGCCTCAAAATCTACCGGAGGGATGATTCCTCAGGAATATGGGGGGTCTGATGTTCCCAGCCCCCCTTCTGCAAATCCATCTTCTTCATCCTCTCATTCTTCCTCTTTGCCCATACCTAGTCGTCGGGACCCATCTGGCTTGGGAGTAACTATTTCGGAGGTGAATAATCAGGCAGGTGTCGCTGATACTGTTCTTGTTGGGACTTCTGTTATATCCAACCCGGTAGGGACCGATGCTCCTGGAGGCGTTCCCGTTGGTCCCTCTACTGAATCAGCCCCATTTGTGGCTGAACCACTTGAAGCTCATAAAAGAAAATCTGTGAACCTTAAAAGTCTGAGGAGGGACTGTAGGATCCCAAAAGAGGTGATCTTGATGGAGTATGATCCTTCTCTTGATTTCAGATTGGGCGACGGAGTGGGTCCGGATGAAGTGTTATTGTCGGCCCTTCAGATAAAGATGCTTCGATTTCCTCTTCATCCTCTTTTTCATTTCATTTTCTTCACCCTAGGAATAGCCCCTCTGCAATTCAATCCAAACTTCTTTAGGATAATTTCCATGTTAATCCTGATTAACAGAGAGAAAAAGCTATCCTTGGGTCTGGCAGATCTTCTGCTTAGCTACAAAATTGTGGGTCTAAAAGACTGTGAGGGGAGGTACAACTTCTACCCCTTCAAAGGTCGAGCGATCTGCCATGGGACTGAGAAAACAAAGAAGTACTGGAAGGAGAAGATGGTTTTGGTAAAGGGGGCTTGGTTTTACCCCTATTCTAGGAGATGGTTGATCCCCAGTGTTTTTAAGCATCTAACCCTTCTTCCTTTTTCATTTATCCATAAGGAATCTTGCCTCTGTTCCGGGTGTGACCAGCTTAGAGCGGATTTTGTTTATAAGTCTTTAGGTTATAGGGATACAGATATAGTGACTCAGGATGTAGAAGCCCGTATTTCTTTATTAAAGTCCAAGGTCTGGTCGGACCGTATGTCATGTGCTGACCTGCTTACTCCTGCCAATTTGCAGGGTATATCCAGGTTAGGAGCCAAGTACAAGATTATGATGGATCCGATCAGACCAGTGATTGAGGACGACGATGATGATATGGAGGAACTGAATGCACCCTCAACTGGTTAAGGACAAATGCCTTTGGATCCTGATCCTCAGGCTGTGACCGTCGCCCTGACGGGCGATGCTTCTGGGTCTGCACTTGTGCAGACCACTATTCCTGAGATGTTTCATCCTTCCTCTGCCCGAACCAGACCGGTGGGGGAAGAGAGACCCAGTAAGAAAAGGAAGCATAAAGGTAAGGAGAAGAGTTCTGTTTCTTCTGACCAGTCCACCTCCAGCCTTACATCCATGTCTGCCATGATAACTCGGGCACAGGGACTCTGGACGCCGGAGGAGCTCGAGGCACAGAGAGATGCTGACCCTGACCGCATTGTGCCTAAAACTCCGGGGTTGTTATTGGGGGTACGTCTTTGCTTGATCCCATGTCTTATTCCTGCTTTTGTATATATTACTGACCCATTTTGCCTTGCCTTTTTCTTTTTAGGCTCTCTTCAGTGTCAATGCGTTATGCCTTGCCCACGAGGAGGGTGTGAAGGAGCTTGAATGCCTGAAAGTTGACCTAGCTGAGAGGGACGATCAGGAGAAAGAGCTGAAGGCTCAGCTAGGAGACCTCCCTTCCAGGGTTGCTCAATTGGAAGAAGAACTAGCTCAAGCAAAATAGCAGAATGCCAAGTTATCCAGTGATAAGGAGAAGCTGGCATCCGACCATGAGGCTCTTCAACACCAATTCGGCATCTCTTAGTCAGCCCTGGAGATGTGTAAGAAAGGAGGGCTTGACATGCACCAGCACTATTCAAAGATGAACAGGATTGTAGCTGGTGAATTCTGGAGGAAGGGCTTTGTTGTTGGAGAGAAGGATCCAGCAAGGAGGAAGATCAAAGACCCTGATGCCATGGATAAGGCGTTAGGGGTACAGAGGCCATATTCCAGCCCCGAGCCTAGTCATGCTCAGAATCTTTTCACAGAATTCCTTAAGGGATATCTTCCTGTTGACCCTCTCAACCCCTCCATAGAATTCTTCCCTCCGACCACACATGTAGATTCCTTAGGAAAGGATTTCAGTGGTTCAGGCCATGCTTAGGTTATTCCATATTCCTTATGTAGTGCTGTATTTTGTAACATGCCCTTCAGGCAATTTTGTAATACAAAACATCAATTTTTGCTTATTAATGGAATATGCACTTTTCTCTAATGTGAATCAGGCTGACAAGTTTTTTTTTTTACCAATACTTTTTTTTTTTTTTTAACCGTGAGTCAGGCTTTTGAGCCTCTGTCATTTCACCAGTCAAGAAATTATTTTTAATCTCGTTCCTTTTAAGAGTGAGTCAGGCTTATGAGCCTCTATCATCCCTCTACTTGAGAATCATTTTTAAACTTATTCCTCTGAAAGAGTGAGTCAGGCTTATGAGCCTCTGTAATCTCATTACTTAGGAATTAGTTTTTATCTTATTCCTTCTGAAAGAATGAGTCAGGCTTATGAGCCTCTGTCATCTCACTACTTAGGAATTAGTTTTAATCTTATTCCTTCTGAAAGAATGAGTCAGGCTTATGAGCCTCTGTCATCTCATTACTTGAGAATTATTTTTAAACTTATTCCTCTGAAAGAGTGAGTCAGGCTTATGAGCCTCTATCATCTCACTACTTAGGAACTATTTTTAATCTTATTCCTCTGAAAGAGTGAGTCAGGCTTATGAGCCTCTATCATCCCTCTACTTGAGAATCATTTTTAAACTTATTCCTCTGAAAGAGTGAGTCAGGCTTATAAGCCTCTGTCATCTCATTACTTGAGAATTATTTTTAAACTTATTCCTCTGAAAGAGTGCGTCAGGCTTATGAGCCTCTGTCATCTCATTACTTAGGAAATATTCTGATTTCAGGCTATTTGATTGCAAGAAGGATGACCATCTTTTATTATAACCGAGAAATTACAAAGATAACAACATCTGACTGAGTCAGGATAACAAACATGGAAATTTTTAAAGATATCAATAAAGCTAGGCTCAGATGCCTCTGTTTAATTATTCTGAAAACGAAATAAATATCAAGGTTAGTACCTCTTCAGTCGTGAGGCATTATGTGAATTGGGTATCATATTGCCGTCATTATTCCTGAGGCGGTAAGCCCCACATCCTATGACCTCTGTGACTGTGTATGGTCCTTCCCAATTTTCCCTAAGCTTTCTGATTAACCCGATCTTCTTTCGTAATACCATATCGCCCACCTGGAATTCTCGTCTTTTGACTTTTTTGTTGAAGGTGTTCCTGACCCTCTGGTGGTAGGTTGCTAGCCTGATGGCAGCTTGTTCTCGTTTTTCTTCGAGCAGATCGAGTCCATCAACCAGCTGTTGGTCGTTCAGTTCTTCCTGATACAGCTCTGTTCTGGCTGTTGGCACTATTTGCTCTATTGGAATGACTGCTTCTGTCCCATACGCCATTGAGAATGGTGTTTCTCCTGTAGGGATTCTTGATGTTGTTCTGTAAGACCATAATACCTCTGGAAGCTTGTCTGGCCACACTCCCTTATGCTCTTCTAGCTTCTTCTTCAGGGTATTCAATATGGTTGTGTTGGATCTTTCGGCCTGGCCATTTCCTTGAGGGTATGCGACCGATGAGATTCTCAACTGGATCCCATGTTCGTTACAGAATTGTTTGGTCCACTGATTATCCAGATTTAATCCGTTGTCGATCACTATCACCCTCGGCACTCCGAACCTACAGATGATATTGGTCCATATGAATTTGATTATGTGCCAGTGAGTGATGGTGGAGTAAGATTCTGCCTCGATCCACTTTGTGAAATAATCAGTTGCTATTAGTGCTTGATTTACTGATCTGAGAGCCATGGGAAGTGGTCCAACTGCATCAATCCCCCATTGCGCAAATGGGTGCGGGCTGAATATGGGGTTAAGCAGTTCTGGTGGCGGATGGATGAAATCTCCATGGAACTGACACTTTCTGCATCTTCTGACAAAGGCTTCAGTATCATGGGAAAGATAAGGCCAAAAATATCCTTGTCTTAGTACTTTATGGGCCAAAGCTCGTCCCCCTGAGTGATTTCCGCATGAACCTTCATGGATTTCTCTCATTATGGCCGATGCCTCTGAAGGTGTGAGGCATCGAAGGTAGGGTCCCCCAAAAGATCTTCTATATAGCTGGTCGTGTAGCAAGGCATATCTGGCCGACTTCATGCGAATTTTCCGAGCCTCTGCTTTATCATCAGGAAGTGTACCATTCCTGAGGTATTCTGCTATGGGGTCCATCCAGCTCAGCTCCCAAGGTATTGCGCACACCACATCTGACTGGTGGATGCTTGGGACATCAAGATAGTCGATCGGGGCGACCCTGGTCAGGTCTTGATCATTGACTGAAGCCATGTTGGACAATCGATCCGCATTTTCATTTTCCTCCCTGGGGATCTGACCGAGGGAATACTGCTCCAGTCTGTCTAGCTCCATCTGAGCCAACTTCTTATAGGGCTGCAGCTTTTCTCCTGCGTCGTACTCGTCTTGAACTTGTTTTACCACCAGCTGTGAGTCACTGAAAATACAGAGCTTCTTAATACAGAGGCTCTGAGCTAGTCGCAGCCCAGCGAGGAGTGCCTCGTACTCAGCTTCGTTATTGGTGGCGGGAAACTCCAAGCGCACTGACTGCTGGATTCGGGTCCCATCTGGTGTTATAATTTCGAGCCCAATTCCCGAACCAGCTGAACCAACTGATCCGTCTACATAGAGCGTCCATTCGGGTTCGTCTGGATCTTGGAGGATTGACTCTGGCTCTGCCTCTAGGAGAAAATCAGCTAAGGCTTGACCTTTGATAGCTGTTCGTGGCACATATGTGATGTCAAATGTCCCGAGTTCCAACGCCCATCTGGTTATTCTTCCCGTCAGATCGGGTTTGGACATGATGGATCTCATCGGCATGGTAGTCGGCACCACGATTGGATGAGTTTCAAAATAGTGCCTCAGTCGTCTCTTTGCGTTGATTATAGAAAGAACAGCTCGCTCCACCATGGTGTATCTAGTTTCCGCATCAGATAGGGACTTGCTGCTGAAGAAGACTGGTTTCTAGCACTTTTTGTCATCTTTTACAAGTGCTGCGCTGGTTGAGGTTGTTGATATGGCAAGGTACAGATGCAATGGTTCTCCTGGATTTGGTGAGGCGAAGATTGGTGGATTTTGGAGATATTGCTTCAATTTCTGGAGGGCCTTTGCCTGTTCTGGCCCCCATATGCTTCCTTTTCCGCCTTTAATTGCCTGAAAAAATGGTCTGCATCGGTCTGTCAGTCGGGATACGAACCTGCTCAGTGCGGCTACCCTTCTTGTCAGAATCTGGACCTCCTTTTGCGTTTTTGGCTCTTCGCAGCTTATCAGAGTCCTGACTTGCGATGGGCTGGCTTCGATTCCTGTTCGGTTGACGATATGTCCGAGGAACTGTCCGGATGAGACTCCGAAAGAACACTTGGCTGGATTGAGCTTCATCCCGTGCCTTCGGAGCGCATCGAACACTTCTTTCAGGTGCTTGAAGTGGTCGTCTTTCCTCCTGCTTTTTACCACCGTGTCATCTATGTAGGCTTCAACCGTTTTGCCCATCTGACTTTTGAATATCCTTCTGACAAGCCTTTGATAGGTGGCACCTTCATTTTTAAGTCCGAAAGGCATTACTCTGTAGCAGTACGTACCTTCTTCGGTAATGAAGGTTGTTTTCTCCTCATCAACCTGATTCATCGGGATCTGATTGTAGCCAGAGTACGCATCAAGAAAAGAGAGTCTTTCATATCCCGAGGTGGCATCTACCATCTGATCAATTTTTGACAGGGGGAAGCAATCCTTCGGGCAAGCTTTGTTTAAGTTGGTGAAGTCTACGCAGACTCTCCATTTCCCGTTCTTCTTTCTGACTACCACCACGTTCGACAACCATGATGGGTACTTCACTTCCCTTATGAATCCAGCTTCTAGCAGCTTTCCCACTTCCTCGGATATGATCTGGTTCCTTTCTACCCCGAACCTCCTCTACTTCTGCCTTACCGGTCTGACATTTGGATCAACATTTAGGTTATGCTGAGCGACCAAAGAATCAATGTCCGGCATGTCGAGATGAGACCAGGCGAACACGTCTGAGTTTAGTTGGAGAAAATGAATCAGCCTGTCCTTTTCTTCTTTCTGGAGGTATGAGCCGATGAATGTGACTCTGGTGTGATCCGTCAGACTAACTTTCACCTCTTCTAGGGGTTCCATTGTTGCTTGAGTCTCCTGACCCTCTAAGGAAGGGTCTGACTGTAATTGTTATTTCTCGTTGTACAGGGACTCTTCTGGCGCTTCCAACACTTGTTTATTTTTTTGGTTCAGGTCCTTCATGGATACTGAGTAGCATTCCTTCGCTGCTACCTGGTCTCCAGGAATATCTGTCACGTCCACTCCATTTGGGTCGAGACACCGCATGACCTGATGGAGTGTCGAAGGAACTCCTTGCATCCGATGGATCCACCCTCGTCCCATCAGCAGATTGTACGATGGTTTGACGTCCACTACGACGAAAGCTTCTTTCAGAGTTCGGCGTGCCGCTGATACTGACAAATGGACTACGCCTATCTGCTCAACGCGTCGTCCGTAAAAAACGGCCAGAGGAATTCGAGCCGGGTGAAGCTGCGATACATCAATTCCGATTTTGTCGAAGGCCCATTTTGTCATGATATTGGTGCTGCTTCATGGGTCAATCATTACACGTTTGATCAGACAATTAGCTATCAGGAGAGTGATTACCAGAGGATCTTCGTGGGGCGTCTGAATATTCTGCATATCGGCCTTCGAAAACATGATCATTGATTCGTATGAGTTTGTGTGTTTTTCTTAGCTTTGACCTTCTGCTTCCTTCGGCCTCCAACACCTCTTCACCTCCTTGGACCATGTGGATAACCCTCACCGGTTGTCCTGATACAGTGCTATTGGGATGTGTCCTGTGTGGTTTGTCTGGTCTCGGCTGATCCCTCATTATGTAATCTGCAAGCTCCCCTTTGGCGATCATTGCCTCTACCTGCCTTCGGAGATTTCTGCAGTCATTTGTATGATGACCATACTCGCTGTGAAAGGTGCAGTGCTTGGTCATTTCCCTCAGCTCCATCGGTTGTCTGATCGGTGGAGGTGGTTTGAAAATCCCTTTGTTTTTGTTTTCTTGGAAGAGCTTTCCAAGGCTGGTCTTGAGCGGAGTGGTTCTTTCTTCCGTCCGTTGACGCTTGTCTAAATTTCTGGATGATGAGGTTTGCCGGGGTGGATCGGGTCGTTGAGGCCTTTGATCCTTCATCCTTTCTTTGGATTTTGCTTCCACCGTTACCAGAGAGGCTCTTTTTTGCCTGACCGCTTCCTCCTCTTCTATTCTGAGATACCCTTGTGCTCTGGAGTTGAGCTCACCGATGTTGACAGGGGGTCGTTTTACTAGTGAAGAGTGGAATTTCGTGCCAGGGATGACAGCCATACGGAATGCTTCTACCGCTGACAATTGGTCGCAATCATCGATAGAAGACATTTCCACGTTGAATCTGGATAAAAAATTCTTGAGGCTCTTCCCTTTTTCCTGGGTCATGGTGAAAAGGCTTGATATCGTTTTCCTCTGCCTCCGGTTGCTGAAGTATTGACCGATAAAGCGTCTGCAGAGGTCATTCCAGCTGCTGATAGATCCAGGAGTCTATTTCCTGAACCACATAAATGGTGCCTCTGTCAAACTAGTTGAAAAGACTTTGCACAGTAGTGCTTGGTTTCTCCCATAAACAGTCATTTTGGTCTGCACTTGGTAGATGTGATCAAGTGGATCTTTTGTACCATCATATAGCGTAAAAGTTGGCAGTACAAACTTCTTCGGGAATTCTGCTGCTTCAATTTCTTCTGTGAATGGAGATTGAGTCATATCCGTTGTCGCATGGATGGCCAGATCATCAGGGGTCTGCAATTTCAAATCTTTCATCACGTCTCTTTGGATTCTGGCAGCCATTTCGTGCAGGTCGTTCTGGGTCGGGACCTGCACCGTTGGCATTCCCCCGGTTATGGGGTGAGAGGATTCTTCATCTGCCCTTGGGACTTTATCTTTTCGGGCGGCGGATGCATCTTGCTCGTGATGAGAGTTGAAGGGCTCTGGCTCATCTGCGCACTCTGCTGGATTGGGATTTTGGAGAGGAAAAGGGCCCTGAGTCACTCGATGGAGCAATTCAGCATTCTGCTGCTCGAGGGCCGCATTTCTCTGCTCCACAGCCTCCAACCTCCTCATGACTTCTTCGAACCTGATTTCATTGTTTGTTGACCGTGTGGACACCATTTTCTTTTTTGTAAAAATAAAATAAATTTGTTGTAAGTGGAAAAAAAAAATGTTCGATTCCCACAGACGGCGCCAAATGTAAGTGCTATTTTTCACTCACCCAAAAACATATCTTATTCAGGCTCCAATGACCATATTTATATTCTCATTCTTGTACAAGCTTTTCCTATTTTAAAGGATCATGCTCCTCAAAATAGGGAGTCATGATCCACTTTAATATTAACTTCCCACTACCTCTAGGTAGTGGGTCGTTAATTCTCATTTTCTAAGGGATGATGGGCCTGTCCTAATCAGTATTAGGCCAATTATTCATATACGGGCCAGATCAATATTGGGCTTTGAAAACATATTTTGGGCATGTTGAATTTCCCTATTTACACATATACATATACATATACATACATAAGCACATACGTATAAACTCACACATATACACACATTTACATACATGCATGTATATACACACACATGCACATACACAAGCATATATATTTATACATATACTTACATACTTATACCTTTACATATATTTATTTATTTTGTCTAATATAATTTCAAATTTATGATTTTTTACATTTAAATTGAGTTTGTGATTAAAATTCAATTATACTTGAATTTCAATATTTATCTAAACAATGAATTTGGAGTTACATTTGTGGAATTGAAATACTATGAAATTTCAATTCCAAGCAACCAAATGGACATTTAGAGCTTTTTCTAACTTAAATATGAAGGATAAACCATGCACCATATAATAAACTTAAACTCATTAGATTTAGATCTTTTATTATTACTCTCTATCCCAAAATAAGTGTTCACATTTGACTTTTCAAAAAAATTTGGAGTATTTTATGTTTCCAATTTTGCCTTTGGAAAATATATTATAATTTTAGTTTTTAATGGAGCTCATTATTTTTTGAAGTTAATGAAGCGGGATAAGTTGGAAAAATATAAGATTATATTGTATTGAGATTCCAAACTGAACACTTATTTTGGGACGAATAAAATTATGAAAGTGGAGAATTATTTATTTTTCGGGAAAGATCAACAGTAGAAAATTTACCCCCAAAAAAAAGATCAACAGTAGAAAGCATATATATATACATATATATTACAAGCTTTCAAGGTTAACCCTAACACACTTTCTCTATTTATCAATCTCTGTTTTCTACTTTCAGTTTTCACTTCTACTCCCACCACAATCCAATTAGCATCCGTAGCCTGTTTTGTAAACAGGTTTGGTGCCAAAAATATGGTTTTGGTGCCAAAAAATGATATCAAACCATGTTTGGTAAAATGGTGCCAAAAAATGGTACCGTTACTGTAGCAAACCATGGTGCCAAATTTATGAAGGATTTTGGAACGATCTTTTTGATGGTTTTGGATGGTGCGGGTACTGTAACAAACCACTGTAGCAACCCGAATCACTGTAGCACCGAATATAATATTTATATTTTAATATTAATATATATATATATATTAATATTAATATTTATATTAATATTAATATTAAAATAATATTATTATAAATTTTAATATATATATATATATTAATATTAAAATATTAATATAATAAAAATATATTAATATATTTTAATATAATAGAAATATAATATATTTTAATATAATAAAAATATATTAATATATTTTAATATTATAAATTTTAATATTAATATATATATATATATATATTAATATTAAAATTTATATTAATATTAATATTAAAATAATATTATTATAAATTTTAATATTAATATTAATATAAATTTTAATATTAATATATTATTATATTAATATTAATATATTAATATTAAAATATTAATAGAATAAAAATATAATATATTTTAATATAATAAAAATATATTAATATATTATAAAAATATATTAATATATATATATTAATATTATAAATATTAATATAAATTTTAATATTAATATTAAAATTAAAATTAAAATATATTAATATTAATATATTAATATTAAAATATTAATATAATAAAAATATATTAATATATTTTAATATTATAAATTTTAATATTAATATATTAGTATATTAATATATTTTAATTTTAATTTTAATATTAATATATTTTAACCCATACCAACTCTACCAAACATGGTTTGGTTTTTCAGCATCACTTTTTCTCACACCAAAACCATCTGCACCAAACATGATTTGGAACCAAAATAAAACCACACCAAACCAAATCCAACCCAACCCAACCAAAACCAAAACCAAAAACTAACACCGCACCAAACCGTTACCAAACGCAACCTAAATACTAGCTTACAACTAGGCAAAAGGGTTAAAAAATTAAATAAATGGAATAGAGCAAAATTTTGAACCACAGCTTCCCAACATTAAGTTCATGTTTTGTAATTGATTTTCGTACCAAATTTTTGATTTTGGTACGAAATAGTGGTACCAACCCATGTTTGGTAAAATTAGTGTTGGTATTATTGTAGCGCACCAAATGGCACTGTAGCGTACCATATCTCACCATTTTTAGAACCATCAAAGTGGATGGTTTTGTATGGTGCGGACACTGTAGCAAACCCACTGTAGCACTGTAGCACCAAATATAATATTTATATTTTAATATTAATATTAATTTTAATATATTAATATTAATATTAATATATTTTAATATTATAAATTTTAATATTAATATATTAGTATATTAATATATTTTAATATTACAAAATTTTAATCATTTTAAAATAAAATGTGAAATCATCCCAAGTTACCAAACATGATTTGGTTTCAGAATTTCAACACATACCAATTCTACCAAACATGATTTGATTTTTCAGCATCACTTTTTCTCATACCAAAACCATCTGCATCAAACCGTTACCAAACGCAACCTAAGATTGTCATACTTCTTGCGAACCCAAAATTGCACTGCAGAAAGTAGATGAAGTCATCTAATTTGGAATGGAGTAAATAGTAATTTAATAAAGTGGTTTATGCTTTTTTATAGTCACATAAATATATCTTACATTATTAATAATACTTGTGTTTGTCCATAGTTATTCCTCCAACATTGATTAATTCTACACCCAATCAGAATTATTATGAATTATTTTATGCACGTCACCAAACATGTGTAAACAAATCACATAAGGCACCCATTTTGCCCTTAGTTTAGATTTTTCGTATGTAACGTCTCTCAACGCAGGTACATCACTTGGATGAGAATTCACTTGCATGAGAATTCACTCTCAATCTTTTAATGGAGTACCATATTTTCTTGGGAACACGTACGTACTCATGAAAATCGTTTCTTTAATTGCAGAAAACAAAATGAATTTAACGCCATTATTAATTACCACTTATTTTAAAAGTCAAATTGAATAAATGAATCCAACCTCACCCAAATAGATCAACCTTAAACATCATTATGACAATGTTTCCCTATAATCACTTCCTTTCTAATTAAAGCACTTTTATCATCAGTGGGTCGGTAAATTGTAACTACTAGGTATTTGGGTATAGGACTGCAAATGAACCGAGCCGAGCCGAGCTGAGCTTTGGAATATTCAAGCTCGGTTCATTTACTAAACGAGCCTAGAAAATGTGTTCAAGTTCGGCTTATTTGTTTAACGAACGAGCCCGAGCCGAATGCCAGATTTAACGAGCCGAGCCCGAGTTTATTCACGAACGACTCGTTTCAGTGCAACATATATTAATCTTCCTAATAGTTATTTGGATTGAGTTGTTGCATGTTTGTTTTAACATATTTTCACTAGTATAATTTTTTATGAATAAATTTCATGTTATGACCGTCTAATTTCTATAATCTTTTCACAATAATCTTCATAATTTGTTCAATTTGAACACTTTCTTTTGTCAAATATGATATAATTTTACTATTTAACTTCGACGAACCTGTTCACGAGCTTGGCGAGCCGAACTTAGTAATGTTCAAGCTCGGCTCGTTTACTAAACGAGCTAAAAAATTGTATTCAGACTCGGTTCGTTTACTAAACGAACGAGCACGAGCCGAACTCTTAACGAGCCGAACCCGAGCTTGCTCACGAACGGTTCGGTTCATTTGCAGCCCTACTTGAATATATATATATACATATGTATATATATATATTGCAACCGCCCACTATGACCAACTCTCTCTCTCTCTATCGCCCATTGTCTATGACTGATTGAATGATTCACAATGCGTGACTGCATGATGTGGTTTTGATGCAGTTTTGACATTATTTATCTTTAAAAAAGTTGAATTAAGGTATGCGTATATGATGAAGGTCAACTTCTTCCAAATAAAATTGTGTGGTTCTCAGTTTAATTAACAAGTCAATAAACTTTAATTACATCTAATTATTGAACTAATATTATTAATAAACTCAAAGCTTTTACATATTTCAAACAAATTCAATATTGCGTAAACAAATATATCTTTGAGTGTCGACGCCATTCCCACTCCCATCATTTATCTTAGGGCTTTTTAGGTTAAGTTCTATAGTTTTGCACTTAATTTGACATTCATTCCTTTTTAAAAATTAATTAGAGATTGATCCCATTATTCTTATTTTAAGTTGGATAAATTACACATTAATCCCCTCAATCAAATTTTGAGACGTAAAATGATTAAATTACCCATAAATGTGTGTGAGAATCTATTTGTCCATTCATAAATATGCAAAAAGACCAACCTACCCTCCTTTATATGTATATATATATATATATTTTGAAAAAATATATATATTTCAAATATATATATTCCCGAATATATATATATTTCGAAATAAATATATAGAAAAATATATTTTTCTTTCGGGAATATATATATATATTTCAAAATATATACATTTTTTTTAAATATATATATTTTTTGAAAAATATATATAGAAAAATATTTTTTCTTTTGGGAATATATATATATTTCGAAATATAAAAAATATATATATTTTTTGAAATATAAAATATATATATATTTTTTGAAGTATATATACACATATAAAGGAGGGTAGGTTAATCTGTTCGCATCTTTATGGATGGACAAATAGGTTATCATACACATTTATCTTTTAATGTGTAGGATAATTTAATCATTTTATCTCAAAATTTGATTGAGGGGATGAAAGTGTAATTAGAAAAATAAGAGGGAGTTAATATTATTGAATTGCATTAAGTAAAATCTGCTTAGCCTACAAATTTTAATAGTACGAAAGTGACTTAAAGACTTTAAAATGCAATCTTTATATTTGTTAGCTTAGAATTTTATCAATATATCACTGATTACCCTTAATTTAAAATAATACAAAACTACTACTTTGCAAACCCTAAAAAAAATAAAAAATTATTGCATAAATAGATAATGGTGATATACCATTATTTCAAGAAAAAAATTTAGTAAGTCAACTGTAGATGGTGTCTTAAATAGAAATCTGAACAGTATGAAAGTAACCCCACTAAAAGTCGAATATGCATCTGTAAATTTGTTAGGTCAGATCAGGGAATTGATTTTCTTCTGATTTGAGTTTCGGTCGTACAAAAATAAAAAATATATAAATAAAATTATGGTTACAGGAATAAAAATTTAGTAGCAATCTAAAACTGTATGTCACAAGAACACAAAACTGTAATTACCAGGGAAAAAAAAAACACAAAACTGCTACTCTATTTAGAAAAGCTGTATAACAACAGTTTTTATATATAAAAAAATTAGTGTCAGGTTTTTGGTGACTGTCCACCACAGGTTGTTGTTGCAGTTCTCAGTGAGAAGCTTGTGAAATGTTGATAAACATGCATATAGTGCTAATTAGAGATACATGTGGCGTACACCTTTGCCATCAATAATAAACAATCCTATATATAATTTTATTAGATATATGGATATCATCGCGGAAGACATTGTACTCGACTTGTTATTACATATTTTGGGTAACCTAGGACACCACAACTTTGACATAGGTGGTGTCTTTATTCCGTATGCCCTATCACATTTATTCACCTTAAAAATACTATATTTCTCTAGCATCTTCATTCACGTCATCTACACAAATATTTTTTTTCTCTTGTAGACTGTAAGAAATTTTGGATATAATTAGAAGAACTTATTGTATGGACTTAATCCACCACCTCATTTTAACTTATATGATGGACTAAACCAGCTATTTTATGATACATAGTTATATTAATTGACACATCATCACTCATGACATAGGTGCGTTTGGATAGGCATGTTTTCGTTCTTGTTCTTGTTTTTTGGCATTGTTCATGAAAACAGAACACGTTTGACAAACCTGTTTACCATTCACCTTGTTCTCAATTTGGAAACATTTTGGATGAACAATTCAAAAAACATGAGAACACCAAATTGGTGTTTTCTTGTTCTCAGTTTGGAATTTTTTTTAAAAATAAAAAATAAAAAAATTAATAATACCAAAACCCCCAAAATCGCCTCTTCAACCTCCAAACCCTAACTCCATCTTCAACCTTCTGCACCACCAACCACCACCTCCACGACCATCCCCCATACCATAATCCCCAAAATCGCTTCTTCAACCTCCAAACCCTAACTCCATCTTCAACCTTCAACCACCACCTCCACGACCAACCCCCATACCCAAATCCTAACCACCCAATTTGCAGAAACGTGTGTGTGGTGTTGAAGATCTTGGCGACAAACACACGCCCAATTTACAAACTCCATGGCGATGAAGTCGGAGCGAGAGACAAGGAGTGTGGCGTTGAAGACCTGTCGAGAGGGAGAAAGGAGATGGGAGACGTGTTAACTAAACATGCTTCTGTTATATGTATATATATAAATATATCATGCATACAAATATATATATTGCAATAATTAAAGGAAACTGACTCGAAAATACAATAATCGCAGAAAAACATAAATAATCCGAGCCTTGTGTGGTACCACAGTTTCCTTAAGGAAAAATTGCTCCCTCTACGGTGCTCAAGGATTCTGAACAAATGCCTCCCAAGATAGAACGAATTTCGCTTTCACTATTGCAGCACTGCAATGGTGAAGACCGGCAAACTCAAGTTCTGTGTTTGTACTCAAACCCAAACCAGACCTATGTATATGTATATGCGTATATGCGAATGTAGAGAGAGTATGTTTCTGGCAGAATGAGAAATAAAAAACGTATCTAGAATAAACTGCAATAGCCTATACATATAGAGAATGGAGAGGTATCTCAACTGTATAGGTATCCAATCCAATAAGTGTATAAACTGTATATACACTGGTTGCATACAAAACTGTATACGTATCTCTTCAAAAGAGATATTTACAGTTTTGGCAAAAAATAAAAATAAAATGGGTAGAACCGACCCACCCGCACCGCGACCACGGCCCCGACCGGGCGGGCGGCGCGCGTGTGTGGTTAGGCTAAGACTTGCATGGTTCATGCATGGTCTAGCTCTCCTCCCATGCCTCTAGTTATTCAAGTCACCCATTCAATGCAACCATATATAAACACCTTTACACTTCACTTTATTTCCAATGTGGGACAAATATTCTTACCCAAGTTCAAGTGGGTCACTTTGAGAGATAATTTCTCATTCAATAATTAATAGTTTTGAACATGTAATTATACCAACTTGATCTCCTCACCAAGGAGATCACATTAGTGCTTGGTCCCGATAAATTCGGAGTTCGGGTCCCATAATTATTTAAGCTCAAAGTTGGGTTTAATTACTGTTTTTTCCAAACTATTTCCAACAATCCCCCACATGAATGAAAATTAGCAGTTCAAAATGCAGATGAATATGCAGACACTAGTTCGAGTACAATGAAAGGTTACTGTATCAGGATAAGTAGCCTTAGAGCCTTGAACTTTCCCTTGTGAAAGACTATCGGATTTACTGGCTAATAAGTGGACGTGATGCCTTGAACTGTTAGCTGTTTGTGTAAACCAAGACAATAGACTTCACACAGTTGGTTCTCACGTTTGTGTCCATTTTGGCCTTGGACACCACTTGGTTTCATGAGTATTTGTCAGAGAGTTCCGCCTTAAAAAATTCTCCTGGAAGCGGCCCATTCTACTCACATAGGTGATTCTATTAGGATTTCTTCCTCACTTGGATTTGTCCAAGTCATAGACATCATTAAAAGCATAGCTTACCCTAAAATATGCACTGTCTCATCATAGGAATGGGAAGGAGTTTTGTTTTCATCTCCACAGTGCTTTTAACTAAGTGTTTGTTTGGTAGACGGTGTGGTGTTGGTTTTTGGTTTTGGGTTGGTTGGAGTTGGGTTGATTGGAGTTGGTGTGGTTTTATTTTGGTTCCAAACCATGTTTGGTACAGATGATTTTGGTGTGAGAAAAAGTGATGCTGAAAAACCAAACCATGTTTGGTAGAGTTGGTATGAGTTGAAATTCTGAATATTAATATATTAATAAATATTAAAATATATTAATATATGGATTTCACATTTTATTTATTAATAAATATTAATATTATAATATTAATATATTTTAATATATTAATATTATAATATATTAATATTAATATATTGATATTATAATATCAATATATTAAAATATATTGATATTATAATATTAAAATATTTGGTAATTTGGAATAGTTTGACATTTTATTTATTTAAAATAACATTTTTTAAATATATATGTATTAAAAAATCAAATATATATAAATATTTAATTTTTTGAAATATTTAATTTTTCATAAATATTTAATTTTTTCGAAATATTTATTTTTTCATAATATTTAATTTCGAATTTATATATATATATAATATTATATGTGAATAGTGTCAAACCATTTGGACCCAACTCCAACCAAACCATCATTTGAGATGGTGTGAAATTTGATGGATTTGGGTCCAATGGAGTGACACTATTCACACACCATTTTTGTTGCACTATGTTTGCCAAACATGGAGTGGAGCAAAATTTTCAAACCAAACCTAAAATTTTGGCTCCAATCCATTAGCCAAACAAGCACTAAGTCACGCACAATTCGGTTGTCCCTTTGAACCTAGATCTTGGGATCTCCAGTCAACTAGGTTGGGTTGCCATTATGGTGTCTTTTAACCCAGAGGCTTCAAGCCCATTCCCCTCGATGATCTTTCAACTTGCTCTCTTGCCAAACCTTTAGTTAACGGATCCGCTATATTATCCTTAAACTTTACATAGTCAATGGATATTATACCATTTGAGAGCAATTGTTTGACGGTATTATGTCTACGACGAATATGTCTAGAATTACCATTATACATGTGATTTTGAGCCCTTCCAATCGTAGATTGACTATCACAATGTATACAAATAACTAGCACTGGTTTCTGCCAATTTGGAATGTCCTCTAGAAAGTTACGAAGCCATTCTGCTTCTTCTCCGAGCAATACATGTTTGCTTTGAGGACTTCCAAGACACAACTGCACTTCCAAGAGTAAAAATATATCCACTAGTGGATTTTAAATCATTGGAATCAGATATCCAATTAGCATCACTATATCCTTCAAGTACAGTTGGATATCTAGTATAATGCAAACCATAATTTTGAGTATACTTCAAGTATCCCAAAACTCTTAGTATTGCATTCTAGTGACATTTACCTGGGTTACTTGTGTATCGATTCAGCTTACTCACAGAGTATGCTATGTCAGGTCGAGTACAATTCATAACATACATTAAACTTCCTATGATCCGAGCATATTCCAATTGTGAAATACCTTCATCTTTGTTCGTAGAAATTTTAACGTTTACATCCACAGGTGTTCGTGTTGGACTTATCCCATACTTCTTAAACTTGTCACACATTTTCTCTATATAGTGAGATTGGGATAATACAAGTCCTCTGATGTTCTAGAAATTTTAATTCCTAAAATAACATCAGCTATGCCAAGATCTTTCATGTCAAATCTACTCTTTAGCATTTGCTTAGTAGAATTGATTACATCATTATTACTGCCTATAATAAGCATGTCATCTACATATAGACATAAAATGACATACGCATTATGATAAGTCTTGACATAAACATACTTGTCACATTCATTTATTTTGAACCCATTTGACATCATGACACTGTCAAATTTCTCATGCCATTGTTTTGGCGCTTGCTTTAGTCCATACAACGAGTTTACAAGTCTACACACTTTTCTCTCTTGGCCAGGAGAAATGAACCCCTCGGGTTGTTCCATATATATTTCTTCATCTAATTCACCATTTAGAAATGCTGTTTTTACATCCATTTGATGTATTTCTAATCCATTTAAAGTTGCTATAGCAATTAGCATGCGAATGGATGTTATTCTAGTAACTGGTGAATAAGTGTCAGAATAATCCAACCCTTCCTTTTGCCTATAGCCTTTAGCTACAAGTCTTGCCTTATATTTGTCAATTGATCCATCAGCCTTCATCTTCTTCTTGAAGATCCACTTACAACCTAATGGTTTATTGCCTGGTGGAAGATCTACCAGTTCCCATGTATGATTTTGCATAATGGACTCAATTTCACTATTCACGGCTTCTTTCCAATAAACTGCTTCAGGTGAAGACATGGCCTCCTTATAAGTTTGAGGTTCATTCTCTACCAGATTGATAACAAAATCTGACCCAAAAGACTTAGTGAATCTTGCTCTTTTGCTTCGTCTAGGTTCTATAGATTCTTCGTCTATAGGTTCCTGACTATCTTGAGTCATATCACCGAATGACCTTTTCTGTGAGCTTGAATATGATGTCCTTTTATATGGAAATACATTTTCAAAGAATGTAGCATTCCTTGATTCAATTATTGTATTGACATGTACATCAGAAATCTCAGATTTATTAACAAGAAATCGATATGCACTACTATTGTGGGCATAACCAATGAATACACAATCCACGGTTTTAGGTCTTATTTTCACCTTTTTAGGTTTAGGAATTGCCACCTTTGCTAAGCACCCCCACACTTTTAAGTATTTATAGGAAGGCTTATAGCCTTTCCAGAACTCATATGGGGTTTTAAAAGTTTTCTTTTGAGGCAATTTATTAAGAATGTAATTAGCAGAAAGTATAGCTTCCCCCACAAATTTTGTGGTACTCCCGAACTTAACAGAAATGCATTCATCATTTCTTTTAAAGTTCGGTTTTTCCTTTCAGCTACACCATTCGATTGAGGTGAGTAGGGAGATGTAGTTTGGTGAATAATTCCATGTTCTTTACAGAACTCCTCAAAAGGAAATTCATACTCACCACCCCTATCACTTCTTATAGCTTTGATTTTTCTGCTAAGTTGATTCTCAACTTTAGTTTTATATTGTTTGAAAATATCAATAGCCTCATCCTTGCTTCTTAGCAAATAAACATAGCAATATCGAGTGCAATCATCTATAAAAGTAATAAAATACTTTTTTACTCCTCTAGTTTCCAAGAACTTTAGATCACATATATCAGTATGCACTAGTTCTAGAGGCTCACTACATCTTTCAACTTTTTGAAAGGATTTCTTTATTAATTTAGATTCTACACAAGTCTCACATTTATGATTTGGGTCAATTTTATACTTAGAAAAATCATTTAAATTAATCAATCTACGTAAAGTATCATAATTAACATGGTCTAATCTAGCATGCCAAATATCAAAAGACTCAATCATATAAGCAGAAGAAACTGTGTTATTAATCTTATTAACTGTGGGTACAACAGTCATTACATTGAGCTTAAACAACCCATCACTGAGATATCCTTTTCCTACATACATCTCATTCTTTGTAAGTACAAACTTATCAGATACAAAGACTAATTTAAAGCCATTTTTGCTTAGCAGAGATCCAGACACCAGGTTCTTGCGAATATCCGGCACATGTAGCACATTATTCAGAGTCACCTCTTTTCCAGAAGTCATTTTCAGGATCACTTTTCCACTACCTTCTACCTTAGAAGATGAAGCATTACCCATAAAGAGTTGTTCTCCATTTTTCATAGGTTGATAAGCAGTGAACATCCACCTATTGGCACAGATGTGACGAGTAGCACCAGTGTCCACCCACCACTCTTTGTTATTGCCCACCAAATTGCACTCTGAAACCATAGCAGCAAGATTCATATCGCCTACATCATTTGCAAGTCGATCTGCCTCAGTCACATTCACTTGGGGTTTAGTGTTCCTGAAGTTCCTTGGCTTTCGACAGTCTTTAGAGAGATGTCCCAGCTTTCCACAATTGAAGCACTTGCCTTTGAACTTCTTAGATCCTTTACTTGGACCTTCATCACTGAACTTTCTCTTTTTAGTCTTTTAAGATGATCATTCCTCCACAATATTTGCTTTTGACTCCATAGGATGCCATGCACTACTTTTCTTATCAGACTTACGATTGTCCTCTTCAATCCTCAGGCGAACTATCAACTCTTCAAGAGTCATCTCCTTACGTTTATGCTTCAGGTAGTTCTTAAAATCTTTCCAAAGTGGTGGTAGTTTTTCAACTATAGTCGCCACTTGGAATGACTCACTAAGAGACATACCTTCTGCATGAATGTCATGAAGAAGCACTTGAATCTGTTGCACTTGGCTGAGAATCTGTTGCACTTGGCTGAGTACAGTTTTGGAATCTAACATTTTAAAATCTAAGAATTTGCCGATAATGAATTTCTTTGTGCCAGCATCCTCAGTTTTATACTTTTTATCCAATGATTCCCATAATTCCTTTGTAGTTTTCACACCACTATATACATTATACAGTGTGTTATCTAATCCGTTTAGGATATAGTTCATGCACAAGAAATCAGAATGCTTCCATGCATCCACTGCAACCAGTTTATCTTTATCAGTTTCACCCTCGGCCACTGATGGAATTGCTTCCATTAAAAATTTGGCCAGATTCAAAGTAGTGAGATAAAACAACATCTTTTGTTGCCAACGCTTAAAATCAGAGCCATTGAATTTTTCAGGCCTCTCCCCATGTGGGACAGAAATTGTAGTTGGATTACCAGTAGCCATTTCTGTTACAAAAATAGAAATCTACTTTATGTACTGTTTAATTATTCCCACACGATAATATAATAACAATTTTACACTAATATAATCAAACAACCAAGAATGATATATATAAACAATTTCCAGAATATAATATATATATATATAATCGAATATATAAAAGCTATATATATAATATTATATACACAGAATATATATATATATATATATATATATATATATATATATATATCAGAATATAAAATCATAATATATGTATATATATATAACAGAAATCAGAATGAATGTACATATATCACAGAGTATTAACAGTATATATATATATATGAGAACATAAGTATCAGAATATATATATATATATATATAACAGATTGCTATTCAGTATATATATATCAGATAAGATAAACAGTTCATATATATATATAACATGCAATTCCAGAAATTGAATACTAACGTACAGTACAGTAGTAGTGGTTAAATTTCAGTATACAAATTCCATAATACAAATTTCAGTAAGTATAACTAACCACTTAAGATGTATCCTAATTGAAATATTGTGTAAATGTAACCTAATTGAGATACAGTGTAATATAAACTGTGTTAATACAAGAGTCTATTTTAAACAATTTACACAGAATATAATTCAAGTTTCATACAAATTTGAAACAACAGTACATAAATATCAATTCGAACCAAAATTATACATGTTCGTAAATAGAGATATAAATCAGTCTTCTACAAAATCACGCATGTAATATATGCACGAAATAATATATAACATAATATATGTATAAATTATGTATGATATACAAACTGAAATATATACAACTATAACAGAACATGAAACATTACAGTTTTGCCTTAAGATTGTTAACTAAACATGCTTCTGTTATATGTATATATATAAATATATCATGCATACAAATATATATATTGCAATAATTAAAGGAAACTGACCCGAAAATACAATAATCGCAGAAGAACATAAATAATCTGAGCCCTGTGTGGTACCACAGTTTCCTTAAGGCAAAATTGCTCCCTCTACGGTGCTCAAGGATTCTGAACAAATGCCTCCCAAGATAGAACGGATTTCGCCTTCACTGTTGCAGCACTGCAATGGTGAAGACAGGCAAACTCAAGTTCTGTGTTTGTACTCAAACCCAAACCAGACCTATGTATATGTATATGTGTATATGCGAATGTAGAGAGAGTATGTTTCTGGGAGAATGAGAAATAAAAAACGTATCTAGAATAAACTGCAATAGCCTATACATATA
The DNA here is from genome assembly GCA_963922005.1 of Cornus suecica. NCBI lineage: Eukaryota > Viridiplantae > Streptophyta > Magnoliopsida > Cornales > Cornaceae > Cornus > Cornus suecica. The sequence goes on from OY998245.1 coordinate 8,598,069, forward strand.
GAGAATGGAGAGGTATCTCAACTGTATAGGTATCCAATCCAATAGGTGTATAAACTGTATATACACTGGTTGCATACAAAACTGTATACGTATCTCTTCAAAAGAGATATTTGTAGTTTTGGCAAAAAATAAAAATAAAATGGGTAGAACCGACCCACCCGCACCGCGACCACGGCCCCGACCAGGCGGGCGGGCGGCACGCGCGTGTGTGGTTAGGCTAAGACTTTCATGGTTCATGCAAGGTCTAGCTCTCCTCTCATGCCTCTAGTTATTCAAGTCACTCATTCAATGCAACCATATATAAACACATTTACACTTCACTTTATTTCCAATGTGGGACAAACATTCTTACCCAAGTTCAAGTGTGTCACTTTGAGAGATAATTTATCATTCAATAATTAATAGTTTTGAACATGTAATTATACCAACTTGATCTCCTCACCAAGGAGATCACATTAGTGCTTGGTCCCGATAAATTCGGAGTTCGGGTCCCATAATTATTTAAGCTCAAAGTTGGGTTTAATTACTGTTTTTTCCAAACTATTTCCAACAAGACGTGGCGTTGAAGACCCAATTTGCATAAACATGTTTGTGTGTGTGTGAGAGAGTGAGAATAAAAACAGTCAATTCCAAACAAGAATTTATTTTTTGTTTTTAGTTGGAGAAAATAAAGACAATAACAAAAAATGTTCTTATTCTTGCCCTCAAAACACAAGAACAAAAACACCCCCTTCCCAAACGGACCCTATATTTCTCTAGCATCTTCATTCACGTCATCTACACAAATTTTTTTTTTCTCTTGTAGACTGTAAGAAATTTTGGATATAATTAGAAGAAATTATTGTATGAACTTAATCCACCACCTCATTTTAACTTATATGATGGACTAAACCAGTCATTTTATGACACATAATTATATTAATTGACACATCACAACTAATATGTACATCTCCGCACACCTTCCCACCCCAAAAAAAAATTCACCCATAACCCTAATTTTCATCACAACGTCAACATTGGCCTTTTCAATGAGGTCTTAAAGGAAATGAATCACTCTGTTCATATAGAGAACTTCTCACTACCTTCTAATGGAGCCCATTGGGTATAGAGGCTCCGAAATGGAGTTGAGATATTTTTGATACTTAAAATCAAAACAAATAGCGTATTTGAGGCGTGCAATAACTTCTTTTCTAAACGAAAAATTAGGTCTGTAAGTTGGGCTGGCCCAACCCAAACCAGAATCAACCCGAGGCTGACTACAACCCAGTTTGACCCAACCCAATTCAAAATCGGGTTGGACCAAACCCAACCTGACCAGGTCGGCGGGTCACCCCGTTTAACTCTTTTTTTTTTTAATGCAATAGGATGGATGTTTGGAAAATTTTTCTTTTCTTTCGTAAAATATAAAAATAATAAAAACAAAATGAAAAATACGTAATCTATAAATCTATCAACATCTACATACACATATATGAACAATATTTATGTCTCTCTCTATATATATATGTATCTATAAAAATTTTCAAGATTGAATTTTTCTTTCCTTCTACAAAGATCTGATTCCTTCTTTTAAAAAATGATATGATTCCTTATATATACATATATATATAATATATAAAGGGAGAGAGGAGGAAGAAATTATCGTATATATAAAAGTTTCTACATCCATGCATATCTATTATATATAATCTCGGGTTGGGTCGAATTTCTGAGTCGGGTAGAGAATTAGGGTTGGGCAGTTATTTTATTTTTTTCAAAACCAGAATATCAAGATGAAAAAAAAAGAAAAAACTATTGGTAAAAAAAAAATTTAACTTCGCAAAGGAAAATATTATAATTTTCGTTGAACTGTGTATGTGAATTGTAATATAGATATAAATGAAAGAACCCAGATCTATTTTCTCTACAGTTATATATATATATATATATATATATATATATATATATGTATTTATGTATCTATATGAAAATCAAGATATATTTATTTGTATATATTTAAACATATGTATATATATATATATATATATATATATATATTTTAAAGGAAGTAACATATTTTCTGTTGATATATTCATATATGTGTGATTATATTTTGATAAAAAAAAAACATCAAAACAGAGAGAGGATGAACGGGGCAAGAGGAGGAGGTGGCGACAAATTATATATATACATATATACGTTGTGGTGGTGGGCAGGAAGTTGGAAGAGAAGAGAAGATAAGGATTAGGATTTTTAAGTAAAAAGTAAAAAATAGGCAAATTAAATATGTATATAGCTTAAAAGTAAAATTCAGACTCCGGCGGATTGAACCCGAATTTAATATTTTTAGGTTACCATAAGAAAAATTACGTATTTTTACACTATTACCCTCATGTAGATTATCCCTTACCATATTTTTGTTAGTAGTTACTATATGTGAAACATTTTTTTATGTATTTTGTTTTTTTAGTAGCTACAACAGATGTTGTCAGAAACATAGGTTACTGATATTGCGTATTACCAAGTCAGAATGGAAACCTAATGTAATTTTTAGGAAAAATTACATAAACTATCCCTGAACTATGATATAATTGCACGCGGTATCTTTTATGTTTCAATAATATTATAAACTATCCTTAAAACCACCTCCATTGTAACACTTAGCCCATTCCGTTAAAAGTCAACCACTTCCGTTAAAAGTCAACGACGGAAAATATGAATTTTGGTAAATAAAGTCTATTTTTGGAGTGAACTTCCAATTTTACCCTTATATATGCATGTTCTAATTTAACCCTAACTTTTTTTTACCAAATTCCCTCACAATTTCATTTTAAAAAATATAAAAATATTCTTTTTGTGAAAAATACATATTATGTTCCAAAATATGAAATTTTTTTTGCGAAAAAGTATATATTATGTTCCAAAATATGAATTTTTTCCGAAAAATAATTTTTTTGCAAAAATTATATATTATGTTCCAAAATATGAATTTTTCGGAATTTTTTTTTATATTTTGGAACATAATAAATATTTTTTTGCAAAAAACTATTTTCATAAAAAAAAATTCATATTTTGGAACATAATATATAATTTTTTGCAAAACAAATTCATATTTTGGAACATTATATATATTTTTCACAAAAAAAAATATTTTTCGTAAAAAAATCATATTTTGGAACATAATATATATTTTTCGCAAAAAAATTATAAAGGTCAATATATATTTATATTTCGGAAAATATGATTTTTTCCGAAAAATAATTGTTTTGCGAAAAATATATATTATGTTCCAAAATATGATTTTTTTACGAAAAATAATTTTTTTGCAAAAATTATATATTATGTTACAAAATATGAATTTTTTTTTCGAAAAATAAATATTATGTTCCAAAATATGATTTGTTTTCTGAAAAATAGTTTTTTGCAAAAAAATATTTATTATGTTCCAAAATATAAATTTTTTTCCGAAAAATTCATATTTTGGAACATATTATATAATTTTTGCAAAAAAATTATTTTTCGGAAAAAATTCATATTTTGGAACATAATATATACTTTTTTGCAAAAAAAATTCATATTTTGGAACATAATATGTATTTTTCACAAAAAAAATATTTTAATATTTTTTTAAATGAAATTGTGAGGGCAATTTGGTAAAAAAAGTTAGGGTTAAATTGGAACATGCATATATAAGGGCAAAATTGGAAGTTCACTCAAAAAATAGGCTTTATTGACCAAAATTCATATTTTTCGTCATTGACTTTTAACGGAAGGGGTTGACTTTTAACGGAAGGGGCTAAGTGTTATAACGGAGGTGGTTTTAAGGGTAATTTATGATATTATTGAAACGTAAAAAGTACCACGTGCAATTATGTCATAATTCAGGAATAGTTTATATAATTTTCCCTAATTTTTATCCAAACCCACGATCCACCCACACTCACCCTTAAATTTTGGATTAGGGTGAGTTGTTTTAGATACAGTTAATAACGAATTGGGTTGAAAAGAGAGTGCAAAATTACGGATTAGTAACGGGTTGGGTGCGGGTACCGTCTAGACCCGTACATCAGTTAGCCACTTCCTTCAGGACCCTTCTTCCTCCCTTTCTCTATATATGGATAGATGTATATATATATATAAAACTCTATTCATACACAGAGATGTACATACGGATTCATTTTGATATATCAAAACAGGAATATAAATATATATAATGTTTTAAAGCTCGAACCAAACCATTCGGCATCCATGCCCCTAACGTAAGAAAACTCAATCACCTAGGTGGTGACACCAACAACCAAGAAGAAGTGAGAGGCAACATTATATGTGTGCACTGAACAACACCAAGCCTCGTAACCGAGACTTAGAATGATCCGAAGAAAAGGAGAAACAGGAAATCCCCTTTCAAAACACTACAGGTCGAGATTTTGAGAAAGAAGTCTCAAAATCTCAGAATCATCAAGACAAGTAATAAAAATAATTTTCTTTTAGGAAATCACACATTAAAAATGACCGTCTTGCCCCCGGTCTCCGTCAGTTGCCATCACCGGCTTTTAGAGTTAAAAATCATTTCAAAGAAGATCCTAAGATCAGTTTATAAAGTACTAAAACTTTTCATTTCTACGGGGGTAGGCGAAAACGGGTTTTTTCTTTTACATACAAAGAGTTTACTTTAAAACTTAGAAAACACCATTTTCGAAATGACAGTCAAACAAGAGTGAACATAACTCCACAGATTCCTAAAATGCCCAAAAGGACAGTAAAGGGAGAACAACACGTTGGATTCACGGACCACAACCATCCGTTTCCAACTCCACAGAATCAAATGAAAACCACGAGGATGAGGTTCGGCACCACACCGTAACCAAGGATTCAAGGATTGACATACAAGTCAACGACTACTTACTAGCGTACAAAACACAGTACAAGAAATTCTTAGGGGAATGAACTAAGCACTAGAAACCACGCTACAGTACCCTAAGTACTTAATAGAACTGACCTCAACCATAACCTCTTCTCACCCAATCAAAATCTCAAACTACAATTGATAACCTATTTCCTCAAAAGGCGAAAGACACCTAAAGGTACCTACTACAACTCACAATCTCATCATCCGCCTTCCCGAAGGCCTCAATTCTTAACTGATACTAAAATCAATCTTGGATCTCAAATCTCTAACAATGTCACACAACTGACCACGATCACAAAATTACTAACCATAGTCACGAGACTCCTAACCACAATCACAAGACTACTAATCACAATCACAAGATTGTTAACCGCCTCCTCTAAGGCCTCAACCTTAAAATCAACTCTACGGTCTCCACTAGCCTCAACCAACCACAGAAATCACAACGTCAATATACCTAACCTCCCCTAAAGGCACAAATGTATATGACAACACGTATAAAGATTATAATCCATTATACCTTTTAAATTACCACATTTACTTCGTGTTTCACATTATTCATTTCCGGTTGAGCATTTATAAAATATGAATTAAATTTACAATATTCATAAATTAACATGCTCCAACATAAATATGTACATATCAATAGATCACATGATGATATGCAACGCACCGTACTCACAGACCGCCTTTAGTACACACACACAAAAACACACCCTTCCCAAGGGTACTGGATCATTCTCCACCATTCCCCTGAGGATACAAGCTCACTAAGGAAGGTAGACTCATCGAACCGTCATTCCAAAGTGTTTTTGACACTTACACTTTTAATAGGAAGTCGTGTACCACGACCTAGTCGCGCACATAGGGCCTTGGACGATGTATCCTCCCCCTATCATCTCAGTTTCTTAGAAGATTAGTTCCGCGGGAAGCGAGAAGTACCCCCTGGCCAGTTGTTTCGACGATCCAAACACAAACGTCTACTCGTGCACCACGCACAAAGGAAGTAGACCACACCAAATGAATCTCTCTGCAAATGGTGAAATCATGCACTACATGCACCAACACCCATGTCTCACGATACATGGTGTACGTAATAAAATCATGTCCAACATAAATATGTCATGCATCATATTTATGAAAATACCCTCATGGTAATATATAAATCTCAAAATCTCTTTTCATGCTTTAAAATACAATAAAGCAGTAAATCATATGAAAACAATTTCATATACCATTCATGTTTTCAAAATATATATTTTCCTTAATTCTTTAGAAAATATTCCAATTTCTCATAACATGCCTTTAAAATAATTTAAACAATTAATTCACGTCTAACGAGAGGAACCTAGAATAGCGTCTAAGTTTCTCATGTCCCACGTTTATAAAATTCTCTAGCCCATTTAGTAATCAAGGGAAATTCTAAGCCGTCTATTCCTATTCGATTCATATAGGAAATTATTTAATTACATAGGAAATAATTTTATTAATTTTATTAAATTAATTCCTAAGTCAAATTCTGATTCTAACGAATTATAGATATTTAATTTAACGATTTAATATATCTATATTAAATTAAATAAGGGTTTTGCACCCCTAAACTACTTCAATAATGCGGAGTGAGATATATAATTTCCCACCTAATTTACGCTTACCGAACAACCCGAAATAACACATTACCGGGGCCCGAATATGAAGTCCGCCGACCAAAATCGTCCGAAAACTATTTCGAATATATCAAAATATCCGTCTCGACAACCTATACGATATATACGAACCCCATTAATAATAAGTTAATTAATTTGAGTAAATCTAAATTAACCCAAACGAAAACTATAACCTATATGTGATTTTCGGGCAAATCGTTCAACGTAAAATCACGAAATTAATGTATGAAGAATACTACGTATATACGGAGCTACTCACCAAAAATCGGCTCAAACCGATCACCTGAAGTCGCCCGAAACGCCGGCCGAAGCTCGGCCAGAATCGCCCCTGTTGCATCGCTGCCACGCACGAACTAGTTGCGCCTCCAGTCCCGGCGAACCACGCCGTTCGTGCTGCCGCCTCTCGCCACCAGCGCCGCAGCCGTCCACAGCCCAGCAGCCCCTCGCCGTCGCTGCTGCTACATCAGCGGCGGACTTCCATGGCCGCGCATTCTTCAGCCGGCCTCTCTCTCTCTCTCTCTCTCTCTCTCTATTTCAGTCAACCACCGTGGAGAATGGAGGGGAGAAGAATGATGTCAGTCGTGGAGAAGATGGAGGCGTGTGAAGTAGAGGAAGATGGAGCAGATTCGTGCAAAGAGAAGAAGAGAATGGTCTGTTGCTTATACATGTGTACATATATATGCAAAAATTGTTTAAGTGACCCACATTTTATCCACAATTGTGAAACAACCCCAAAACTATATATATATAATTATAATTAAATATATATAGATACGGTAAATCCCAATAATCTCCGGAAGCCTCCAAATAATATCGTGCAACCCCGAAAGTCCACGGGATGCCAAATAACCAAATTAGTCCGAAAGAATTATATCGGGTTAGGAACCAAACAACCGGAACACCGAGAAAGTAAATTAATACGCTTCACACCGGATCCATAAAAGTACTAATACCGTAACTGAAATAATCGAAACGATATTGTGTAGTCGAGAATAAGAATTCGCGTAGTCGTCAAAGAGAAACTGTAAAGTCATCCAGTCGACTTTAAACTAAACGCGAAAAATTTACAGGTATCAAATACCAAGAATAAATAATACGTCATGAACAAGTGATGTCATTACCGAAATTAAATCAGAATTAATTTCAGTAAAAAGAAAGTAACACGGGGTGTTACAATAGCACTCTGACTGTCACAGTATATGACATACTTTTCCTGCTCTTGTCCCAATTCTTGAAGAAACTTCTTCATCCACAAGAGCTCTTTGCATCCTTCTGTTACTGCAATATATTCAGCTTCTGTGGTGGATAAAGCAACACACTTTTGTAATCGGAATTGCCATGAAACTGTTCCCCCTGCAAAAGTGATTAGGTATCCGGATGTGGATTTTCTGGAGTCACTGTCTCTGGCCATGTCTGCGTTTGTGCAACCTTCCAATAAAGGTTTACCACTACTAAAGCATAAACAAATATTGGTAGTTCCTCTAAGATACCTGAGGATCCATTTTACTACTGCCCAATGGTCCTTTCCAGGATTTGACAGATACCGACTGACAACTCCAACTGCATGAGCAATATCAGGCCTCATGCATACCATGGCGTACATCAAGCTGCCAACCGCTGAAGCATAAGGCACTTTCTTCATTTCTGCTTTTTCCGTCTCACTTGAAGGACACTGCTTCATATTCAACTTGAAGTGGCTTGCAAGTGGAGCACTGACTGGTTTTGCTTTGCTCATATTGAACCTTTTAAGAACTTTGCCGATATACCTTTCTTGAGATAACTAGAGCTTGTGTTTCAGTCTGTCTCGAGAGATCTGCATTCCCAAGATTTGTTTTGCTGGTCCCAACTCCTTCATAGCAAATGACTTGCTCAATTCCTTCTTCAACTTGTTGATCTTGCTGTTGTCATGGCCAACTATCAACATATCATCGACATATAGCAAGAGGATGATAAAATTTCCGTCAGGAAATTTCTTGACAAATACACAATGATCTGCAGTGGTTCTGTTGTACCCATTCTGGTCCATGAATGAATCGAACTTTTTGTACCACTGTCTTGGTGCTTGTTTGAGCCCATAGAGACTCTTCCTCAATCTGCACACAAGATTTTCTTTTCCTCTGGTTCTGAATCCTTTAGGTTGTTCCATGTAGATTTCTTCATCCAGATCACCATGTAAAAATGCGGTCTTTACATCAAGTTGTTCGATCTCTAGGTTCAAGTTGGCTGCCAAGCCAAGAACAACTCGGATGGAGGACATTTTCACTACATGTGAAAATATTTCTTCAAAATCAATGCCCTTCTTCTGACCGAATCCCTTAACAACCAGTCTTGCCTTGTACCTTGGTTGTGGATTATTTTCTTCAGACTTCAGTTTGAATACCCATTTGTTCCTGAGAGTTTTCCTTCCCTGCGGTAGCTTGACCAAGTCATATGTATGGTTCTCATGCAATGATTTCATCTCTTCCTGCATGGCTTTCATCCACTCCGCATTTTTACTGTCTGCAACAGCTTCCTGATAGCTCTCTGGTTCTCCCCCGTCACTAAGCATCACGTACTCTGCAGAGGAATATTTGCGATTCGGTTGTCGCTCTCTGGAAGATCTCCTTGTTTGAGTGTCAACCGGATTTTCTTCTGCAACTGGTTCTGGTTCTGCACCGTCATCAACTAGATCTCCTTGAATATCTCCCCCATCATTTTCTGCTCCCGGTGAAGGAACCGGGTCTAGGTTTGCTGGTAACTCTTCAGGTGGATCTGATTTCTTCTGTTTTTCAAGATCTTCAATGGTCTGATCTTTGAAAAATATCACATCTCTGCTTCTGATGACCTTTTTGTTGATAGGATCCCAGAGTCTGTAACCAAACTCTTCATGGGCATATCCCAGGAAGATGCACTGTTTGGCCTTTCCGTCAAGCTTGGATCTTTCATCTCTGGGGATGTGGACAAATGCTCTGCAGCCAAACACCTTCAAGTGTCTATAGGAGACATCTTCCCCTCTCCATACTTTCTCTGGAACATCACCGTTTAATGGAACTGAGGGAGATAGGTTGATTAAGTCAACCGTTGTTCTCATTGCTTCACCCCATAAAGGAGTTGACAACTTGGCATTAGATAACATGCACTTGATCCTTTCGCAGATGGTTCTATTCATTCTTTCTGCAAGGCCGTTATGTTGAAGAGTTTTCGGCACTGATTTTTCGAGTCTGATGCCGAAGCGTCTGCAATACTCCTCGAATGGTCCTTTGTACTCGCCACCATTGTCTGCACGTACGCACTTCAGCCTTTTCCCAGTTTCTCTTTCAACCTTTACATGAAGCTGCTTGAACACTTCCAACACCTGGTCTTTAGTTTTCAAGGCAAAGGTCCATAACTTCCTGGAATGATCATCAATGAATGTGACAAAATAGAGGGCACCTCCATGAGTTATGGTTTGCATGGTGCAAACATCCGTGTGTATGAGATCTAGAATGTCTGGTTTTCTAGATGGAGGGGAACTGCGGAATGCAACTCTGTGTTGTTTCCCTATGATGCAGTCGACACAGGTGTGTAATGGAGTATTTTCATTCCAGGTAAGAGTTCTTTTCTGGCAAGGATCTTGAGTCATTTCTCACTCATATGACCGAGTCTTTTGTGCCATAACTCGGTGGGGATTTCTTTCTCCATCGTATTCACCTCAACTCTGCACAGTTTTGCTTGAGTTGTGTAGAGCGAGCTGGTCTTCTTTCCTCTGGACACCACAAGATTGTTTTTGGTGAGTTTCCATTTACCATCACCAAAGTGACTGTTGTAGCCTTCATCATCGAGCTTTCCGGTGGAGATCAGGTTGAGACGAATATTTGGAACATGTCTCACATCTTTGAGGAGTAGTTTGCATCCATTGCTGCTTTCCAAAAGAATATCACCTCTGCCGGTAATTTTGGATGCTCCTTAGTTCCCCATTTTCATAAGTCCAAAGTCACCAGTGGTGTAGGATGTAAACATATCCTTCCTTGAAGTGACGTGACAGGAAGCACCTAGGTCAATAACCCAAGTAGAATCTTCGGATGTGAAGTTGACACAATCATCATCTTGAACGATGACGAGCCCTTCTCCGGCTGTTGCTGCTACTTCTAAGGTACTTTCTTCACCTCTATTTCTGGTCTGTTGTCCAGACTGTTCGGCTTTAAGCTTCCTGCATTCTCTGATAAAATGGCCTGGTTTGCCGCAGTGATGACATGTTTTGTCTCTTCTGAAAGTAGACTTTGATCGCCCACGATGCTGTGTCTGATTGCGATGGTTTCTGCTTTTGTTTCTACTGCGCCATTCTTTTCTTTTAGTGACAAGAGCTTCTGACTCCGGATGATATCCTTCTTTCTTTCTTCTTGCTTCCTCGTTCAGCATTCTATCTTTCGCCATTTCCATGTTAATTATTCCATCTGGAGCTGAGTTGCTTACAGAAACAACTAGCGTATCCCAACTTTTCGGAAGGGAGTGTAATAGGAATACTGCCTACATCTCATCTTCTAAAACCATTTTCATAGAGTTGAATTGATCCAACAGCCCCTGGAATTCGCTCATGTGTTCTGACACACTTTTGTCGTCTTTGTATTTAAGGTTTACCATACGGCTCAAAAGATTTACCTTGTTCTGAGATGTCTTCCGTGCGTACATCTTTTCCAATTTTTGCCAAAGAGCATAAACATCATTGTCGTTGGAAAAATTTTGGTAAATGATTTTGTCGATCCATTGTCTGATTTGGGCGGCACATTTTCGGTTGAGTACCGTCCAGTCTCCGTCAGTTATGTCATTCGGTTTGCCATCAGGTGCATCATCGGTCCTTTTGATCGGCTTCCACAGATCTTTAATATACAAAAGATCCTCCATCTTTGACTTCCACAATGAATAGTTGGTTGCGGTCAATCTAATCATCGCTACGGATCCTGAATCGTCCATCGAAACGGAATCTTTAAGCCCTCTTGGCTTGTTTGATATATTTGGAGTGGAATCACGCAAAATGGAGTGTACCGTTGCGTCCAGAACGGTCGAAAACCTTAAGATCACCTCTGACTGAGCTCAATTCCGACTTAGGATGAGTCCGGAATGGTCAAAACAACGTCGAGGGGTAAAATTGTAATTTTGCATGTTGGTGATGACGTGGCAGCAGCTGGGAGTGACACGTGGCAGTACACGTGGCAAGGTGTCAGTGGTGACATGTGGCGAGTGATGTGGCTAAATGGTGGGCTGACACGTGGCAGTGTCTGGGGATGACACGTGGCAGGTTGTGACGTCAGCAGTGACGTGGCAGCCTTGCTGATGTCATCAATGACGTGTAGCGCGTTGGTGCGCGTGGTCGTCACGCGCGGCTGAACTTGGAGGCGCGTGGTGCGCGTGAGCCTTACGCGCGCTGGAGGTTGAAGACGCGTGGGGCACGTGACACCGAGGCTGCTGACGCGCCTATCTTTAGGCGGCGCGTGGAGGCGCGTGCGTCGGCGGTTGCGGTGGCGGTTGACGAGAAACTCTTCCTCGTTTGATGGGTCGTCTGAAAATGTGGGTGGTGTGATGATTTGGTCACTGGAATGGTTCGAAATAGAGCTTGAAGTTTCGACTCTGTTGAGCTTTAACTTGGCTCTGATACCAATTTGTTGGGTCCAAACCAAGATCAAATGCAAACAGACACACACAATGGACACCAAATATATAGTGGTTCCCCAAAAATATGGGTACGTCCACTTTGAGAGAGATTTACTATTTTCGGTTCGAAACGAAACCGAGAATGGAGGAGGATACAATCACTCTACTCTCAACTCTACACTCTCACTCACAACATCACAGACTCTCTCTGTAGTTTTCAACCTTACAACCCTCTCGTGTATCACTTTGTCTCTCTTCTCTCTGTCTTGTGTTACTACATCTTCATCTACTGCCCATATATATAGCAGGTGAAGGATATGCAGACAAATACATCAACAACAGGCGTGGGATAAGTTTTCTTCACGCGTGATCACAAACGCAACCATGCTTGATTTTGGTGAAGGCCATGCTTGATGTTGAGGTTGAGAGCTTGTCTGCATATGGCTGTCTTTGGCATGTAGTATAAGGGATATGGAACTTACAACTGTTGGGTGTGAAATAACATGACGGTTGGAAGTGAAGCAATATGTTGAAGATGTGCTATTGATACTAAATATAAAAGGATATATAGAAGTTTATGTATTAGCTATTAGAATTTAGTGTGCGAGTATTAGAGAAAAAAAATATCAAAATAATTAAATAAATTGAAATTAAAAAGATATAAAGAACACATCCATTTAATTTTATAGTTAAAAGGTACACCTATTTAATTTAAGTAAAAAAACACATCTATTCAAAAAAAAAATTTATTTTTGATTTAAAATGTAAACAAAAAAATGTTTGGAAATAAAAAAAAATCTATTGTACTTTTATTAGTATATATATATATATATATGTATTGTATATATTGGGATAGAGAGAAGGCCAAGTGACAGGATTGAGAATCTCCCTATCTACCTGATGACTTTTCTTGTTTATTTTGAGATCACATTGTTTATATTTTCCAGAAAAAGGAGATATATATATATATATATATATATATATATATATATATACTAACGAAGTCGTGTTTTAACATAAAAAGAAAAAAAAAAAATTGCAACTGAAATTAATATCCATTCTGACCAAAAAAAAGGGAAAAAATCTTACAGGTCGGGTCGGCCCACGGGTTGACGCCCGGTGTTTCCGGTTGAGAACGGGTCACCAATCCATTTATGACCTACCCATTTATCAAGGTTGTCATAATCGAAATTCTAGCTAGAATCGTTTTGGGATCAGTAGAATTGGAATCATAGAATCGTAAGTAGAATTGTAAGATTCTAGCAATTCGTATTAATTTTTTTAAAAATATTAATAATTAAATATTTAATTTAAAAATCTAAATTATATTAGAATTTTCAAAAAAAAATTAATACATTGACCATTTAAATATTTTCTCATAAATCTAGGCCATATATTGGGATATTTGACTAAATCATAAAGTTTTGGGGCATTTCATATGAAGGACGAAACCGTCAAATCATTATAAAAACGTAGTAGAATTGTAGTAAAATTGTAAAATCATACAAAATCGTATAAAATCGTAAAATCATAAGATTTTACCAAATAAATACGAGATTCTAACAACCTTACCATTTATTACCCAACCCAAACTCACCCCATTGCCACCTCTAAAATTTAAAACCAAACTTTTTCAACCGGAGGTAGTGAGATTATCCAAATTGATCCCAAATCATTACACCACCAGCAACCCTTTTAAAATTGCACAAAAGTAGTATTTTACAAGCATTAATTTTCTTAAACAAAATTAACTCTAACATATTAATACTTGCATAAACTCTTATCCTTGATTTTCTATGCCCACCAACTATATTATGTCAAGAAAATCGTTACATTTGATGCTTATAAAGTAAAGGGTTATTTACACTAACACCCTCTGAGGTAAAAAAAAATTACAGTTTAATGCAATGTTTGGAGAGTGTTTCAACACCCATTGAGGTTTTGGAAAATTTGACAAACACCCCCCTTATTACGAATTCCCCATTTGACACACAATAAAAAGTCATTTTTACCTTTTGATTTTTGTCTTCAACCATATCATCTATATATTGTTTTTTTTACCATTGGTCCTTACTTTGATGAATTAAAATAACCTTTCAAACGAATAATAATATTAATTTAATAATTACATAATTAAATACATATTCTTAATTTTTCAACCTTTATTGGGTCAAATACATAATGGTGTCAATTTCATCATGCAACTAAAAAATAACTCAAATATAAAAATAATACACAGTGTTAAATTACATAAGTTACATGCAACTAAACAAAAGTCTTCAATTTAATAATATCAATTTGTGTCAAATTTCAACAATTTATTATAATTAAATAATGTTTTTCAAATTATCAAATATAATCGGGTCAAATTTCATTAAGATATGTAGTAATTTATGTGTAATGAAATTAAAAATTCTAATATAAAACAAGACATAGGGTCAAATTTTATTTATTAGTTCAATTAAATAAACATTCTTAATTTGTCAACACTAATCATATGATCCATTTTAACCCTAATTGCAATAAAATAAATAAATAAACAATTTCAAAATATTAGATAAGATAAAATTTCATCAAGTGCAATTCAATAAACAATCTCAAGCTTTCAAACCTAGGTGGATAAAAAAAGAATTAATTATTATTAAATAAAAAATCCAGTATCACAAACCCTATTTCATCTTTTTCAAATAAGTAAAATTACATAAATAATTTCTGAAGCAAAAAATAATATATAGGCCAAATTTTCATGTATTAAGTGTAACTAAATAAAAAGATCGAACATTTTCAACCTTAATCGAGTGAAATTTATTCAATTAACTCCTAAGAAAACAAACTCCCAATTTGAAAATTAATAAAGTACTCCAATTAAGGTCAATGAATTGAGTGGTGTAAAGTGATATAATTGATAAGGGGTATTACAGACATTTAATGCACCTAATATTTTTATAGTTATTTTATCAATTTCATTCAAGGGTATTGTTGATATTTCACACTCTTTTGGAAGCAACTTTACTGATAGGGGGTTGACCGTTCATAAAATGCAAACGTTACATCTAGTTGTAATTTTTCCAAACCTCGCGGGGTGTGACTGCAATTAACCCTAAAATAAATATTTGGAGAAAGTAGAAAGTAAAATACATATTGTGTGCCCTAATTAGAAATTTAGATAGTGCGAAAGTGACTCCTCTAAGACCCTGTTTGGATTGACTTTTCAAATGCTGCTTTTGGTTTTCTCGAGAGAAAAGTTGTTTTGAACGGTGTTTGACAAAATATTTAGAAGAACTTCTGGTCCTTAGAAGAGTGTTTTAAAGAAGCTGGAATACCAGCTTCTCAAAATAACTTATGTTTCTATTTTTCTTCCGCGTAAAGCTAGAATTAATCAAAAGTTATGTCAAACATAGCCTAAAACTCCTAGCATTTTTACATTTGTTAGTTTAGACATTTATTATTATTTGAGGGCTAATGCTTGTCTTAAGCCATGCAAGAAGGAACTTCCTACTTAGGCCATGTTTGACATAGTTTCTACTTCTGGCTTTCCGCAGAAGAAAAAAAAAAGCAGAAGCTGTTTTGAGAAGCTGGTACCCCCAACTTCTTTAAAACGCTCTTCCAAGGCCCAAAAGCTCTTCTAAATTTTTTGCCAAACACCGTTCAAAATAGTTTTTACCTCCAGGAAGCCAAAAGCAACATTTGAAAAGCCAATCCAAACAGGGACAATAAAAAACATACACTTGTACTAAAACTTTAAAACATTAACATAAGTAAATTATTGTTTAAATTCAAAAAAAATCAATCAAATGAATGATTATGAAAAGATTTTATAATTTATGAAAAAATTTCAAAATTTTAAAACACATGTATGTTTTTCATTGGACAACAGCACATATAAGTAAAAAGTTCATTCTTACATACTCTTACCATGAATATAGTGCGAGTCATTTATGGCCATAACCCTTATTTATTGGAGCACTGTAGTCTGTACATCTTTACTATTAGTAGTTCTACAATTAACCTTTTTTTTTCCGTATATTTTCTATTAAAAAGTTACATAAATAAGATAATTTTTTTTCCTATAAAAAGAATCAAACTAAGGCTATATGAAGTTCTTGGCAAGGTTTATGTATCCTTGTAAAGTTAATGTGAAATACATGCTAGCTTTAGCGACGAAATAAAGTTCGAATTCTTAAATAAGGCCATGGTCATCGGATGAAAGATTAACAACCAACATGACTATTAACAACTAAAAAGCAACTAAACAGTAAACACACATTTTTTGAAAAAATTAAAACTTAACCCAGGAGTAACAACCTCTGCTCCAAAACAAAAATAAATAAATAAAACTAAATGAATAAAGTGCAAATCTTCAAGAAACTAAGGTGTTGATTGATAATTTTATTTCAGCACTTAAATCTTAACAGATTGATTAATTATTTAATTAATTATGTGCGCTTAATAAATTATTTGAACATAACTGAAAATATTAAGTTTTAGTTGAAATCAATGAAATAATTTTTTTTGTGACATGTTTATCACTTCTCATTTAAGGTATCAAGACAATTTATAGAGAAATTAAGATAATATTTTTTTTTTAAATACCGCTTAACACATCCACACTTTACCCTGTTTGGTAACTCTGTGATTTTTATTTTTCACAAAATGAAAGTTGTGAGTTGCTTTGCTGTCATTTTGATAGAAAATAAAAGTTGTTTGGTAAAATTCATGTCCTGTGGAATTTTTGAAAGCAGAAAACTGAAAAAATATGTTTGGTAATGAAAAAAAATTAAGAATTAATAAATTAAGAACTAATTACTAATAAAAATAAAATTAACTAATTTAAATATTTTTTTTATTTTTATGTACAAATATATTTAATATTTAAATATTGTTTTATTAATTATTTATTCAGTTTACTTTTGTTTATTATTTATTTGGTTTTACTCTATTTATTATTTATAATTATTTATTAATCAATTTTTATTTATTTATTATCAATTCTTAATTATTTATTAATTCTATTTTATTAATTTATTATTTTTCTCAATTTTTATTTATTTATTATTAATTATTTACTAATTCTATTTTATTTATTTATTACTTCATTTATTTATTCTTTATTATTTTTATTTATCTATTTTTATTCAAATTTATTTAATATTTATTTTTTTATTTTTATTATTAATTAATTATTATTATCTATTTATGTCTTTTTAATCAAATTTATTTAATATTTAATATTTATTTTTATTATTAATTAATTATTAATTTAATTTTATTACTTTATTATTGTTTTTATTTATCTATTTATGTTTTTTTATTCAAATTTATTTAATATTTATTTATTCATTTTTGTTTATTATTTATTATTTATAATTATTTATTACAATTTTTTATTTATTCATTTTATTTTATTCATTAACTATTTTTATTTTTTATTAATTATTATTTATAGTTTTTATGTTTGTATTTATGATCATAATAAATTTTATTTTAAACTTCAAGAACTACAAAGGAAATCACTTCAAGAAATCACAGTTTTATCATCATAACACTTTTGGTTTTAAAAACCAAATTTGGAAGCTTTCAAGCTTCCAAAACTACAAAGGAGATCTCAGAGTTTTGAAAATCAAATTTGATTTTTTCAAAATTTATGAAAACCAAAATTAGTTACCAAACAACTTTTTCACTTTCATTTTGTTAATTTGGAAATGAAAGTAGAAAACTAAAGTTGAACTATTACCAAACGGGCTAATAATTCAATTTTAATTTTAAAATTCGTAGCACTTAATTTTCAGCTTTATCAAATAATACAACTAGAGTTAAAAGATGTATACTACAATACAACTCCACCCAATATATGTCTTATATTATCATGTACAAAATATGATACACACTTATTTTGAAGTAAATTTAGGATACAGATGGTGTAAAATATCATGGTTGTTGGTTTTGAGGGCTATTTGGAGGGGATGGAGGAATATATGGCACCCATGTTCTTGGATCCCTTAAATTAAATGCTGGTGGTGGAGGAGGCAATATAGGAATATTGGGTATCCAAGTTCTTGGATCTTGGGGATTGAATGCAGGTGGAGGGGGTGGAAAAGGCAATGATGGGTTTGGAGGAAAAGGAGGGAGGGGTGGAAATGGAAAGGGCAAAGATGGTGGTTGTGGAGTTGGTGATGGAGGGAAAGGAAAATAGGGGAAAGGTGGAAATGGAGGAAATGGAAATGAGGGGAAGGGTGGAAGTTGTGGTAAAGGTGGTAGTTGAGGTAAAGGAGGTAGTGGAGGGAAGGGAAATGAAGGGAAAGGAGGAAAAGGTGGAAGTTGAGGTAGAGGTGGTAGTTGAGGGAAAGGAGGCCAAAAGAAACCATATGGCGGGAAATAAGGGAGAAAAAACTTTGAGGACTCCAATGAATTTAGCACTTCCTCTTTTTGATTTCCACACAAAGTGCCATTCTTCTGAAAGGGTCTATAACTCAAAACACTTAGGCTGTAAATACAGAGATTGGTTTGTTTTGATTTCACTGTGATTTCAGTGGATGTGGTCTTTAAAGCTGGAACATTGCAAGCTGAAGATGAGCTCCCAATTAAGCTTGCCTGGCACAATGACTGAATTGATGGACCTTCAACACAATCAACCCCTTCCACATATGGCATTTCTAATTTGTACACTCCATGCTCATCTGTGGTTCTGTTGACTGAAAATGAGATCTGTTCTGAGGTGGTTGGTGTGTTTGCTTTGAATTTGCATTGTATGTGAACATCCACACCTAATCAATGAAACAAAATTCAATTAAAAAAAAAGGAAAAAAATTAGTTTTGGTTTGTTTACTAACAATTTTTGCTTCCTACTTTCACGTTATATAAAAGTAAAATCACGCTTTAATTTTTTTTTTTCCGGTGAATATCATGCTTTAGTTTCCTTAGTGCAAAATCACAAATTATTAGTACTTGCAAATTATTATCCAAAAAAATTAATAGCAAGACACATAAAGTGTATAAAATTTGTGTTTTTTTTTTGTGAAAAACTAAATTAGAATTTTTAAACAAAAATACAATTTGGTCGTTTTATTTAATTTTGTTCAAAAAATTTTAATTCATTTTTTAGATTTTTTTTTTTATATGAAGTTGCAATGCGGTAAAAAAAGTACAATCTAATTTTGTTACATTTGATAACCGAAAATATAAAATACTTCTTGTTAATAAACACATTTTTATTTAGGAAAATCCCGCAACACACTAATGAATTATTTATTTTTAGCCTTTATTTTTTATTTTTTAAAAGTTTAAGCAAACACATAGTAACAACACCAAAAAATCAAAAGATTTTTTCGCAAAATTTTCCTAAAAGTTCAAGAAAAGTCAAACATTCACATTATTGTTCTTGTTCCTATTAAAATTATGTTTATTCTTTTGGAAAGGTGAAATCATTTAGGCTATATAGGAATAACCAAGAAACAAACAAAACTAGGCTAACCTATAACCAGATAGTTGGGTGGGATGAAAGAGTTTTCGGATTTTTCCATGAGATTCTAGGTTCAAATCTTTCCAATTATATTTTTGTCTGGGTCACTGAAAATTTATCGAATTTATCTGGTCATTAATTTTAGAAATAATGAAGTAGTTTATGCCTTGTGACACTCGCGGGTATATTAGAATATTCAATACCTACCACATAGACATGAGACTCGGGCTTATCTTGATAAAGCTACCAAAATAAGTAGAATACATATATTGTATATAAATGTTTCCATCTCTTCAAAACAAAATCGCTCACATGCCCAATATATGTTGTCTCTCCTTGGGTTCGAACCACTAAACCTTCACTTTAAGGGGTACAGATCGGGCCAATGCATAATATTGGTCAAGAACACAAAACTAGAAATCTGAACCCTACTCTTTTAACACTACAACAAACTTATTGCAAAATATAGTAATTTAGCCAAAAAACAAATAATATCAATTGCCACGAACTGATTTTTTTGTGGTAAAGTTAATGGCAAATTGCTGCGGCTACATATGGACAAATGAGTGATAAAATTTATTTGCCACTAAATACATTTAGAGACCATTATTTAACAATTGTTGACAAAATGTTTTGTTACTGGAAACCATTTTAGTTGTAGTGTAAGGATGAGAGGTTACATATAAAATTGGACCACAAACCCTCTGATTATGAAAAAACAGAACTTCAATAAATAAATTTTGATTTTGTTACCTGGCAAAAAGTAGCTGTGTCTTGTGAAAGTGTTGTTATGACATATATCACAATATACAGCACCCACTACAGATATATGAGATGCGGGGGGTGATGTTTGAGCTACAAGAATAAGTGGGTGTGCGAAAAATGAAGCAAGTACGAGAAAGAGAAACATTCGCTCCATGGAAGCAAACATTGGAGAAGAGGGAAAGAGAATTTATCTTCCACAATTTGGCATCTATATTCACAATTAATAGATATACTTTATTCTCAATGAATGACATCGAAGCAGTATTATATAACGTGACAATTGGGTGTGTGTGCATATAATGAGTCCGTGACCAAGTTGGTGTTAGAACCAACTGTAATCAGAGTTTTGGAAAGCTTTGTATTCACTACGAACAAAGACATGTGAAGAGCCCTTTTGGCTGTTTGTGAGGTGTGTCCCAAGAGAGAGCACGGGTAAGGGGATTTAAGTTGGAGTCATTGTGACTTTCTTGTATTGGAAAAGCAAGTTTCAAGGCTTGAAAGGGCTAGAAGAATGGAAGATTGGAATTGTTGATGTGGGATTTGTCATGCTTTCACATTCTGTTTATGTAACCTTTCTCTTTGTGTCTACATATATATTTCATGAATATCATGATCAGTAGAAGATCGTATTCCCACAGCATTTGTTCTGCAGTGATTTTGACATTAAGATTATCACATGATCTTTGGATTGAAGTTTCACTTGGCCCATTGATACACTGTTTTGCTCTTAGTCATTTTTTCAAGCAATGATACATGGGTAAATTACTCTAACCTCCTTTGAAGTTTGGGGTAATTACTCTCAAATTAAACTAGTAAAAAAAAAATTAGTGAACCTCCCCTGACATTTGTTTGACTTGACTCCCCCTACTCCTATCATAAACCCCAAGTTAAATAAGTTAACTATAGTTGAAAGAATAGAAACAAAAAACCAATAATATACTCATGACATCTGCTCCCAAACTTTGAAACCTTAATCTGATTAAAAAAAATAAAAATAAATATTTGACCGCAGTGTACACTGTTGTTAAATTTTTATTGTCTCCAATAACATTTCGCGAGTGACAACTTTTTGCACTTTTTTTTTTCTATCATAATTATTTCTTCTCCCTAGGGTTGGCAATTCGTGTCAACGGGTCGTGTTCGTGTCGGGTCGATATCGTGTCGTTACTATACGTGTCGTGTTCGTGTCGTGTCGTATTCGTGTCGTGTTCGGGTCGACCCACGGGTCGACCCATGTAAATTATGTAATTTTTTTTTTTTTTTAATAGTAAGATGATATAAAAATAAACAAAGGCCTAAGCCATACAAATGCTAATTCATTTAGCCTATTTATTATAATATTTTAAATTAAATTTGACATAATCCATTTTAGAGGTAAATTATTTAACCTATTATCAACAAAATTAAATTGATTTTGACACGATCCAATATTATTTTATTAATATATTTCAATTCATGACCAATTAGAGAAGAAAAAAATATAAAAATAAAGATAAATATGAACAGTAATCGTGTCAAACGTGTCGTGTTCGGGTTATCCGTGTCGTGTTCGGGTTGACCCTTATATTTTCGTGTCGACCCATTTAAGGCCTTAAACCGTGTCGTGTCATGTTCGTGTTCGTGTCGGGTCGTGTCGTGTCCAATTTTGCCAGCTCTACTTCTCCCCCACTTACACGAGCAATTAAAATTACTCATATGCAAAATCGACTAGGCCACTCCCCATATTTGTTAATAGGCAAAATTTTAGTTTATTACTCCATGGGGTATTTTCAAAAACTCCTATGTGTATTTTGTGAATCAAGTACTTTGCACTTGGTTGTGGTGTATTTGGTTTCAGAGTGGGTTGCTCAGCGATGGGATTTATGTGGGTTTGAGTGACCGTAAGCTAGAATTGTTTAATTGGGAAGAGGAGCTGGTGCTGGTGGGTGGAGGAGCAATGCGGCACTGTATGGGGTGAAAAGATAAGAGAATTGAGAGAAAATGGCGATGGTGTTGGTGAAGGCGGTGTTATGCGACAGTAACTAAAGTGATGGTAATGTCAGTGCGGTATTATGGTTAAAAGAGAAAATTACATACAAAACAAAAAAGGGACCTATGATTGAACCACAAGTTGAAGGTATACTTGTAATTGATTAACTCATAGTTAATCTTACTAGGGGTGTTAAAATTTTAATTTGAGGGTAATTACCTCAAAGCTCGAGGGAGGTACATTAGCACAGATTCGGGTCCTCTACATTGGTCACTCTCTCCGTTTCTCTTCACTTTTCAAATTTGTGGCTCACATGCTGCCATGTGTGCACTAAAGTCCAAAAAGATGGCTAAGTTTTCTATTAGAAAAATTGACTACTTTACCCTTTTATTTCTTAAAATTGACATATATGTACACAAAATAACAATTAATACAATTAGGGTAAATGGCATAAAACACCCCTATAATTTGCAATATGATCAAATAACTCTCTACAAATTTAAACAAACCCCTATAATTCACTTTTTACTCAAAGAGACCCTTCTGAAGGGCTCAAAGACTATGTTACCCTTGACTATATTATATAAAAATCAAATAAAAAAGTGTTAATTCCACCTAGACCCTTGAACTTTGCCTATATTTTGGACTTATTTTTTTTATATTTTACTCTAAAAGGAAAAAAAAAAAAAAAAGAGGAAATAATTTATTTCAGACTTAATTTTTTTATATTTTATCCTAAATGAAAAACAAAATTAAATAATTTATTTTTTTCCAACCAATACATAAAAGTCTCAAATAAAAAACAAAAACAAAAATTTGAATTGGGAATAGGCAGCTTTTTCCCGACTCATTCTTCCATGAATTGCTGAAATCGAAAAGAAGTTCATCAAAAATTAAGTGAATAATTCAAAATGACTTGCAAAAATTCTAATTCATTCTAATCAAGCTTCCTTCCAAATTTAAATTGGGGATAAACTGATTTTGTATTTTTTTATGTATTGATTGGGAAAAAATAAATTATTTAAATTATTATTTTTTGTTTAGGGTAAAATATAATAAAATTACGTCTGAATTTTTTTTATGTTCCAAAATATGATTCTTTTTTATAATAAAATATATATTATGTTCCAAAATATGATTTTTTCAGAATAATTCTTTTAAGAAACATATATATTATTTTCCAAAATATGAATTTTTTTTGAAAAATATTTTTTTTGCAAAAAATATATATTATTTTTTCCGAAAATAATATATATTTTTTCCGAAAATAATATATATTTTTTCCGAAATATATATTTTTTATATTTTCGAAAATAATATATATTTTTCGCAAAAAAAATATTTTTCGAAAAAAATTCATATTTGGGAAAATAATATATATTTTTCTCAAAAAGAAAAATTTGGAAAAAAAAATCATATTTTGGAAAATAATATATATTTTTCTCAAAAAAAATATTTTTCGGAAAAAATCATATGTTTTTAAAACAATTCGGAAAATATATATTTTTGACGAATTATATATATATTCCAAAATATATATCATTTTCTTATATATATATATATTTCCTAAAATATAATTGATTTTCGAAAAATAATTTTTTTAAAGGCTTGATTTCACTAAACCCCCTATATTATTGAGGGTAGTTTAGGTATTATGACTCAAAATGTGAGAAGATGGGGTATAGTGATGAAATTGAATAGTATAGGGGGCAGAGTGGACACAGTGAGGGTTAGTTGATTAAATTGAATAGTATAAGAGAGTTTTATAAAATTAACCCTTTATTTTATTTTATTTTTCATTGTGGTGGGCTCAACTGATGTTTACATGTTTCATTTATTTTTCACATTCAATTCAATTCAATTCAATTCAATTAATTTAAATAATAATAATATAATTAACTTTATTATAAAATATATTTTTCTTAATAATTTAATTTAATTTAATTTTTACAAAACTCTTATTTTTTTTACTTTTAATTTATGGGAATATAGGTATATTATTTTGGCTATGTTCTTTAATCTACAATGCAATATTAGTTTTATAACATTCAATTAACTTAAGATAAAAAATATAATTTGCATAATAATTTAATTAACTTAAAAATAATGTAAGACAAAAAAATATATTTGTTGGGAGAAAAATAAAAAAATTGAGACGTTTGGATATCGCGTTTCAGACAAGGGGATGTTTAATTTTATCGTTATATGTGATAAAATATTAATGTATTTTTTTTATGTGGGTGAAGGTGTTATTTTTTTTTTTATAGAAAATTTGGTAATATATTTTTATTTGCGGTATTTAATATATATATTTTATATTAAAAAAATTAAGTAATTAAATCATTTTCAGTAATAAAATAATAATAAAATGGAATGAAAGATAGAAATCCACACCGTAGGGCATAAATTCTCTAAATAAAGTATAGAGTTACATCAGCACACACTGTTCAAATTGCTGACGTGGCTTTACACTTTATTTAAAAGTGGAGTATCATGGAGTGTGCACCACTATGGATGCTCTAACATTGGTGAATCATAGATTGATATGGGCCCGTTTGGCAACCCCTGTTTTTGTTATTATTCTTGTTTTTTTCACTTTTCATAAGAACAAAAACATGTTTGGTTGCCTAAAAATTGTTCATGTTTTTGTGAACAGTGTTGAGGACAAAAAACATGTTTTTCTTGCCTTAGTTCAAAATTTGAGAACAATAAAAACCTGTATTTTTGTTCTTCTTCTCAAAGAAAAAAACAAAAACAAAAAAAAACCAAAAATCGGTTCTCTGCAAATCCAAAGCTTCGATCACCACCACCCCCACCACCCTAAAATGAACGCCCACCCGCCACCGCCACCTAAATCGAACCGAACCCCAAATTGAACCCCCACCTCAAATTGATATATATATATATATGAATCTATATATGTATGAATGTGTGTTTATATATGAATCTATATGTATTAAATTTAGGGTTTTGGATTTGGGGGGGAAAAAGAATGGATTTTGATTTTGCTCCAAACAAGATATTGGTGGTGTTTACTAACAGGAAATATTTCTTGTTTCCTGTTTTTACTTTCTGAAATGAAGAAGTAAAAGTAAAATCTTGTTTACCAATTTATTTTTACTTTTGCCCTTCAGGAAACGTTTCCTCTAATTGTAAAGGAAAGAGGAAACAAGAAAAATGGTACTTCCTCTTTTTGTTTCCTCTCGCCTTCAAAATGACCAAATTTCAAAATTGTAAAATTGGGACATTCATGTCTTTTGCACTAATAAATTTAAATATTATATATAAAGAATAAATAATAATAAATAAATTAAATATTTTTATAAAATAAAAAATATATAATAAATAAATAATATTTATAAATAAAATAAAAGTAAATGAATAAATAATAATAAACAATAATAAAATAGATTAAATAACACATAATAATAATAATAAATAAATAATAATTATGATAAATAAAAAATAAAAATAATAAGAAATACAAATAATAAATAAATTAAATATTTTTTATAAATTAAATAAAAATATAATAAATAATAAATTAAACAAAATATATTTATAAATTAAATAAAAATAATGAATTAATAATAATAAAAATAATAAATTAAATAATATACAAAATTAATAATAAATAAATAAAACTTATGATAAATAATAAATATAAATAATAAATAATAATAAATACAAATAATAAATAAATTAAATATTTTTATAAATTAAATAAAAATATAATAAATAATAGATTAAACAAAATATATTTATAAATTAAATAATAATAATGAATTAATAATAATAAAAATAATAAATTAAATATATTTATAAATTAAATAATATACAAAATTAATAATAAATAAATAAAACTTATGATAAATAATAAATATAAATAAAAAATAATAAGAAATACATATAATAAATAAATAAAAAGTAAGAACAAAAATGTTTTAGTAAACATAATTTCTGTTTTTTATTTTTGTTTCTGAAAAAAATCAAAATTTAGTAAACAAGATTTTACTTTCTGTTTTTCTTAAGGAATCAAAAATATAATTTTACTTCTTCAGGAAACGGAAACAGGAAATATTTCCTGTTAGTAAACAGGTCCATTATTTTTTTGTTTTTAGGTTGAGAAAAACAAAGACAAGAACAAGTTCTTGTTCTTTCATTCAAGAGACAAGAACAAAAATAAGTCATTTCCAAACTGCCCCTATATGTATTGATAGAGACGTCACAAATACAATTTTCCATTCCATATCATTTTCAACCTTTAATTTTGTTTTTCTATTCATATATCTTAGACATTTAACTAACTAATAGAAGTTAATAAAAATTAAAGAATAGAAAGGAAACAAAAAGAGAATAATTTGTTTAAAAATAATATGAAAGATGAAAGATGAGTACAAAAATAGATAGATAATACTAAACTAAGATTAGATTGTATACGTGAAATTAATTATAATTAGGTGATAGAAATGCAGTTTTTCTATAAAAAAAATAAGAGATATAAAAGATAATTACAAAAACAAAATAGATAATATTAAAATTAAAATTAACTTGTAAAGGTTGAATTAATTATAACTAGGTGATAACGATGGAGTTTAACTAAAATTATAACTAAAATTAAAATATAATATAAAATTCAAAAAAGAGGGACCGAAACTCGTTATACTTTTAATATTAGTATATATATAGATTTAGATTTATACATCATGTGTGAAAAAATTTCTGTACTATTAAAAAAAAATCATACACTTTTTTATCACCATATCAAGAAAACACTTTTACCTATAAAAAAAATATAAAATATAAAAGGCAAAAATGCAAAAAACCTTCTTAATTTTTCTCAAGTGAGCAAAATACCCCTAAACTTTAAAAGTGATCAAACTTTTCTCTTAACTTTCCCAAAGTAGCAAAATACCCACTTGAACTTGAAAAGTGAGCATTTTGCCACATTCACTCAATTGTGCATTTACTTATTTACCCCTTTAGCATTTTGTTCCATTCACTCATTTATGCATTTAGTCATTTATACTTGGTAATAATTAAATAATCTAAACAATTTTTTTGAGAAGTAAAATTAAATTAATTTGTTAATTACTTAATTATAATTTAAGAAAAAGAAAAAATATATATCTTCATGCATTCTACGTGGGTTTGAAATTTAAACCATATACAAAATAAGAAAAAGAAGAAACAACAGAATAAAATACAAAATAAACCTCAACATGAACAAGCTACGTTCTTCTCCTGGCCATGGACATAGTATTCCCCTCAAATAGTTCCTCAACCAACCCCTCAATATCTTCCGGTTGATACTTAATATACTTCCTCTGTCCAGCAGAATCCAGTTGCTGCTTAAACCTTCCCACAAACGACCGGTACGCCGGTATCACCACCGCCGATATCGAAACCCTAAGCTCAGACTTAAGCTGCTCGTCTGTCACCACCCACCCATTTTGCATCTTGTGTATCTCATCAAACATTATACCAAAGTTTTTAAACCTCTCTTTCAACACAGGCTTCACCACCTTCCCATTCACTTGCAAACCCTCATGGTTAAGACACTGTAGCACCTTACTCCATGTTTCTCTCTGGTAATTCTTGTGATACTGTCTCAGCTCCGTCGACCGTCTCCGACACCAAGTGTCACCCATCAATTGGTGGATCTCAGTTGACCCTTTGATTTTTTGTAATATGTATCTACCATTGTTCATCAAAAATATGCACCGTAATGAAGGGTCCTTGTAGAGCTTTGACTTAGTCTCCAAATTTGAATCCAATAAGTCCATGATTTTCTGTACCTGAGCTGAATATGTTAAACACTTCTGTTTTTTCTCGTTCTCGTTCTCGTTCTCGTTATCATTCTCAGTTTTGTTGATTTGTTCGAAGATGTGTTCCAACGTGTCCTTGTACTCACATGCGTATTTTAGATAATTCATCACGTAGCGCGTCAAGGGGTGCACTGCGCCTCCAGGGACCGGAGTTCTCGAGACGTCACTCTTGATCGAGTTCTCCAGATCGGCAAAGATGCTCACGGCCGCAGCGCCGATCCGGTCACATGCGGTGCAGATCTCTGAGGTCAGCTCGTCTCGGCAGCCCTCGGTGCACGATCCGGTGACTGCAGGAATCAGATCGCGGAGAGTCTCGTGGATGTCGAGCAATTTGAAGATCTTCTCCGCCGACCGCTTTGTCAGCGCCACGGCCTCCGCGAAGTCGAGGAACTGAATCAAGACGGCGCGTGTCAGGTTGCTGAAGAGGTTCCTGAAAACCGATTTGTCATCGGAGAAGAGGGCGTCGACGAGCTTCCGCTCACCGGGGAAGAGCACGCCGGAGCAGTGCTTCACGACTTTGATCCACGCCGTGATCTGAGCTTCGAGAGCTTCCCATTGCATTTTCTGTACCTCATCAATGCTAATCTTCTGAAACTCTATCTCGTTCAATGCTTCGTTAAATGCATTTCGTCTCGCAATGCTATACACCTGACAACACTCTCGTTCATATCCGGCAGAGATCATCGCCATCGCAATCGCATTCATGTTGTTGATAACTTCCGGCGAGTAGGCGAGATATGAATCGTCTTGCTCATTCGGTACCTCACAATCGCCTATAATGCAACGATCCGATTCATCATCTTTCCCATTACACGAATTGAAACTTCTCGAATTCTCTAAAAGCGCGCGAAACACTTCCTCCAGCACCGACATGGCGTTTTGCAAATCCATGCTGGATCGATTTAGTACCAATGTGGTGGTGCTAAAACTCGAAGGCAATTGACTCAGTGCATTCGTCAGCTTCGAGATTCGAATGGCAGCTTTGATGAAAAAGGAATGATTCTCTGTTATCATTCCGAGCTTCATCTGAGTTTTAGCGGAATTGTACTTGGCAATTATGGATTCGACGATGGTTAAGTAGGTATTGACAGCCTCGGGAGCTTCGGGCGGGGTTGATGTCGCATCGACCATGGAAAGGTCCCTGATGAAACGGTCAATGTCATCGGAGAGTTGATCTACATTGTGATCTTGATCGGAGAATGATTCGTCGATAGCGATATTATCATTATCTCTCTCCATGATGTCACATTGTTGTTTGTGATTATCGAAACAATTCCATTTATCATCAATGGAGGCTACATTGAGTGATTTTGGACTCGCAGTGTGGGTAATGTGCCATCTCCAACCTGTGAAACTACCGAATTTCTCAGAAGGGTTCTTTTCCATAAATTCGGGTAATTTTTTTATTTTTTATTTTTTATTTTGTGGGTGTTATTGTTTTGATGAATTTGTAGGGTTTTGAGGATAAAAAGTGGAGATGAATAGATTTGAGAGCGGGAATGGAGGAGATTGGTGCGTATATGGTTTAGAAATGGTTATTAGTTTGTTGTTGTGATGATGGAAGGAATTGAAGAGTGAGTGAGGGGAGTGTACGGATGTGTTTTTTCTGTTTTGTGGCCGTTTATTTTGGTCGGTGGTGGTTCATTGTTGACCCGCTTGAGATGGTTCGTCTAGTTTGTGCCCACCACGACTCGCATAATCTTTGCTTTGCTTTGCATTGCATTGCCAACCACAGTCAACCCTCGGGTTTGGGTAGTGAGCACCATTTCAAAATGTGTCTAAACTATCATGACACAAAAGAAAATTCTTACAGTTTATGCAAGCTCTCCATCTAATAGTTACTGTGAATACTATGGTATCAGTGACGGATCCAGGAATTAGCCTAAATGGGGGCATAATAATATTTTTTTTGTAATTTCAACAGGAGTTTAATGCAATTTTAGTGGAGTAGTTTCATGAATATAGAATTTTATAAAGGAAATTTGCAAAGAAATTTTTCTATAAAATTTTCACAATATTGGATTATTGAGATATTTATTTATTTATAAAGTTTTGATTATCGAGGATCATGTAATTCAAGATCATATAAAATGTTCTCGTGTCTGGTAGCAATTTTTTGATCCAATAATAAAGACATGGAGGGCATGATAGTAAAATTTTATTTTTAATTTTCAGTCATAATGTTTAGTACTATTATTTCATAAGTCTTTTGTTAATTATAACTATTTTAGACTGCCTATACTTTTTATAGTTTGTGTTAGTGGAGAAAAGGCCACATGTGTATAGTAAGTCCAATATGGTTTAATAGGATCTCTTCTCTTGTGTAACATAATTTATCATTATAAATTAAAAGTTTCTTTATCTTAAGAGACCGCGGCTTATTCTAAACAATATGGTATCAGAGTCAAATACCGAAGTTTGAGAAACTCTCTCCTCACAAAACCCTAACCCTAATCACCATCATTCATCCCTAACCCTAACTTTAATCCAAACAAAACACTAGACCTTGTTTTTTTTTTCGCGATCCTCTACCTAAATCTAACTCTAATCCAAACAAAACCCTAAACCTTATTTTTTTTCCGCTACGTAGATTTAGGTCGAGGATCGAGTTGCTTGGTCAGCTCCCAGGGGTCCAGGGGGCAGCGCCGTCCCGAGAGTTATTTTTTTTCATACTTAGTCTGTTTTCGTAATTTCGTTCATAAAATCCTAATTTTTTTCGTAATTTCGTTGATGAAACCCTAGTATTTTCGTAATTCTTTCTGCTATTGTGTATGTGTGTGTGTGTGTGTGTGTGTGTTTTTTTAAGTTGCTATTGTGTGTTTAAGATTTCAAATCTCAACAGTTTGGTTCATAATCAACAATAACATATATAGGGGTGTGTATCTCCCTTTTTGTTGTGATTCTTGGGGAAGTTGTGTTTCCCTCTTTGTTATTGTTTTGTCGGATACTTTTTATATTGTTGATTGTGATTATGGGTGACTCTTCGATATCGAGTGGGCTTGTTGAACCCAAACCTATGATCTCAGAGATTTTTTCATCGAGTTCCAAACTTAATGAGCATCGGTTGGATGGTATAAATTTTCAGAGTTGGCGTAAGCTGGTTTTATTCGCTATTCGGGGTATGGGTAAAAAGGAACATCTTAGCGATGATTCCCCTAAATCTCAAAGTGATCCTACAAGCGCCAAGATCTGGTTACGTGATTATGTCCGCCTATTTAATCAATTGATAAACTCTATGGAGTCTCGGGTGGCTAATTGTGTGACCCATTGTGATATGGTCAAGGAGTTATGGGAGTATCTCAATGTCTTATACTCGGGTAAGGATAATATGTATCATATTTATGAAATATATCAGTCATTCTTTCATCCAGAGCAGTAGACGACTCATATCAGTGATTATTTTGCCTCTTTCAAGAAGATTTATGAAGAATTCAATGCCTTGATGCCCCCTACTACAGATATCCATAAATGCGTCAGCAGTGGGAACAGTTAGTTATATTAGCATTTCTCAGTGGCCTTTGACCAAAGTATGCATCGGCTCATTCTCAGATCTTAGCTAGTTGGAAGACTTCTCTTACAGAGCATATTCTCGAGCAACTTCTACAGTATATGTTTCAGCCTCTTCTTGGACATGGATTGTTGATTCTGGTGCTACTGACTATATGACTAGAACAACAGGTATTTTATGGGATTATTCTCCCACATCCTCTTGTCCAAACGTGCGTGTCGCTGATGGTTCTTATATACCAGTTCGGGGGATTGGGATGGCATCACCCACTTTCAATATCACTTTATCGTCTATGTTACATTTACCTGCACTTCCATTTAATTTACTACTCCCCCCGTCCCGCAATACTTGTCCAATTTGGAATTTTTAACATTTTATGGATTGAGGTTGACTAGTTTGCAAATTCTAATTTTGCCTTTAATAATATAGTATTATGGTGGGGTCCGATATTTGTTTGAAGTTAGTGGAAGAATGATAGTTAGGGAAAGTGATAGGTTAAATTACATTGCAATTCAAAATTGGACAAGTAATTTGGGACAACTAAAGTTGCAATAATGGACAATTAATATCAGACAAAGGTAGTATTCGTTAATGCCCTTACTAGACAACTAAATTGTCATGTTATTTTCTCTGATAATTCTTGTGAATTTCAGGATCTGTTGACGAACAAGACTATTGGTAGGGGTCGTCACACTTCAGGAGGGCTCTACGTGCTGGATGAATAACCGAATTCCATGACATGTTCCAGTCTCTCCTCTATACCTCTTGATCTTCACTATCAACTTGGTCATCCTATTCTTTCAAGCTTGAAGCGTTTGTGTCCTGGAGTACTTTAGTCATTGCAAGAACTATTTTATGATTCTTGTCGGTTTGCTAAACACCACAGGGTGTCGTATGTGTCTAGGGTTAATAAACTAGCATGTGTTCCTTTCGAGTTAGTCCATTCTGATGTTTGGGGACCTTATCCGGTCTAGTCCAAGTCTGATTTTCGGTATTTTGTTACATTTGTGGATGATTTTTCACGTATGACATGGTTATATTTAATAAAATCTCATTCTAAAATATTTTCTATCTTTTATGTTTTCTATGCTGAAATCAAGAATCATTCTATCTTTTATCGCCATTCCACTGCAGGTAGCATATTTCTGGTTGTCTATGTGAATGATATTGTCATTACAGGAAGCGATGATACAAGTATTTATTCGTTAAAAATATTTCTCCGGAGTCGGTTCCAAACTAAAGATCTAGGTCATCTGCGTTATTTCTTGGTTATTGAGGTGGTTAGATGCAAACGTGAGATATATCTTTGCCAGCGAAAATATGCTCTGGATCTTCTACGAGATACAGGAATGATGAATGCTAAACCAAGTGATACTCCAA
Source organism: Cornus suecica (assembly GCA_963922005.1). Classification (NCBI taxonomy): domain Eukaryota; kingdom Viridiplantae; phylum Streptophyta; class Magnoliopsida; order Cornales; family Cornaceae; genus Cornus; species Cornus suecica. The sequence continues at coordinate 8,631,140 of OY998245.1, forward strand.
TGACTTCAGGGGTCAAGTTATCTATGGAGGATGGTGATGAGTTCCCTGAACCAGATTGGTATCGGCGTCTAGTAGGGAAACTCAATTATCTTGCAGTGACTCGTCTAGATATTGTTTTCTCTATGAGTGTGGTGAGTCAATTCATGTATAATCCTCGAACTTCACATTGGGATATTGTGACACATATCTTGAGATATATTAAAGGAACCCCGAATCGTGGATTACTCTACAGTAATCACGGTCATATGCAAGTTGAGGGGTTCTCCAATGCTGATTGGGCAGGAACTCCTTATGATAGGAAATCCACTTCTGGATACTATGTATTTGTAGGTGGTAATCTGGCGTTATGGAAAAGTAAGAAGCTAAATGTAGTGGCCCGTTGATCAAGTGTCAAATCAGAGTATCAAGCATTGACGCATGTGATTAGTGATTTGACTTATTTGCGTCAACTATTATACGAACTTGATTATCTTTCTTCAAAGCCTTCTCAGTTGTGGTGTGATAATCAAACAACAATACATATTGCGATCAGTCCCTTATTTCATGAGTGCACTAAACATATTGAGATAGACTTTCACTTTATCAGAGAAAAGTTACAGTATGGGAATTTCTTATTAAAGCATGTGAAAACTGAGGAACAACTTGCTGATTTATTTACTAAATCTCTTTCAAGAACTAGAGTTGAAAATATTTGTAACAAGTTGTGCATGATTAATATTTATGCTCCAGTTTGAGGGGGAGTGTTAGTAGAAACATGTGCCTCTTGGGCCACATGTGTGTAGCAAGCCCAATAAGATCTCTTATATTGTTTAACTTAATTTATTATTATAATAAATTAAGAGTCTCTCTACCATAAGATACCACCTTATTCTAAACAACAGTTTGTAAAGATGTGTTCTAGCTCAATTATTGATACGAGTAATTTATCTAAGAAAATATACGTGTATAGTCACCACTAGTATTTGTGATATGGTAGTTTGTGGATTGATGATCCAAGTCTTAGGTGAATATCATGTCAAGAAAATATATGTTGCGAGGTTGTGGCTCGAAGTCCTTAACTCCAATCACGATGCGACTCAGTTATAACACAATCTATGGAAATGGATTATAAGCAAACTTCGTCGAGTTCTTATCAACTTAGAAAGTGTAATCTTTATTTTGTTTTATTTTTATTTTTTTGTTCGCATGCTTAATTATAATTTGTGAACATATTGTATTCAAGTCGTAGGATCAATGCTAGAATTCAGTTGGATACCATGTGTGAAAGGATTTTCACCTTTGATTTAAAATGAGTTTAGAGGTTCTTATACTATATTCAAGGCCGATGGTCACCTAAACTCAGTCGCATGCTCGGGTTGTGTCTCATACAATTCATTTTTTTGACTCAATCTCAACAAATTTTCTACCATTAATGTACTAAGGCTTCATAAACCCTCAATTTATGAAACAACCAGTCTAATTTGGACAGCACCCGAATTGTCAACTTATATTGGAACTAAGGCCTTGTTGGACAGAATTTATACTTGTGTATTTTTTCAGAAAAAAAAGAAGGAAAGAAAAAGTCATTTTGAATAGTTGGTACCCCAACTTCTTTAAAACACTCTTCCAAACATGGGAATAATTTCTTTTAATTTTTTTTTACTACTATATATATATATATTGAAACATAAAAATAAGACATAAATGTTATTGGCCCCTCCAAAAAAAATTCCAAGCCGAATAAACTATAAAATAAAATCAATAAAATATTGAAAAGGAAAGCATCTTGGTAGCCCTAAATAAATAAATAAAAATGCTAGACTATATCACAAATCAAGAAATGGGAATGTTTGGTTATTAATTTATTTCATTCTAACTGATTAATTGAATTCTAATTTCTGCATCACTTCAATTTCTATGTACCAAAAATAACTCATAATTTTATATTTTGTTTCTAGTTACTATTATTACTTTTATATTTTGGACACACACAAAGTCATATATTCATCCACATAATTAACGATATTAGATGTTTTGAATTCTTAATTATAAAATATTATTTATGATGAATTGTAATATATTTAAGTTATTAAAATTGTCCATTTGATAGTTTCTGATGAATTTGAGACTAGTGAAAGGACTTAAAACAATTCATATAATATACTTGAAATTTTCAAAAAGGACATTTGTTTTAGGATAACAGTTGTCAAAGACAACTTCTTTACAAAATGGAACACGAATTTTTCTTACAGTCGATTATTAGTATTGAAAAAAAAAATTCTCAGACTTTTAAGACTATAAAGCTTTGAAAAATATTCAAGTTCAAATTCAATAGTAGAATTTGGTTTTATTTTTTCGTAACGATTAAATAGAAGTCAACTACTTTTTTTTTCCCGAAACAATTAGATCAAAATAAGTAGTTACATATTTGTAATAGCTATAATTAGTTATTGAATATTTTTTAGTTAAAATATATTTATATTATGTAAGTAAAATAGTTACTAGTTCTGCCCTCTTATGTTGAATTCTAGCTCCGCCCCTACTTACAAGGCTCAATAATTCTTTTAAATTTTTTGTCAAACACTGTTCAAAATAATTTTTCCCCAAATTACCAAAAGAAACTTTTGAAAAGTCAATCCAAATAGAACTTAACTATCCACACACTTGATTATGTTAATTGTCTTCCAACCCAAATCATTAAGGGCCCGTTTGGGAAGCGGTCTGGTCTGGTTTTGTCTGTCTAATTTGGTCTGGTATGGTCTGGTCTTGTTTGGTCTGATCATTTATCTGAAATTTTATCTAGTAAGCGGTCTGGTCTGTCTGGTTTGGTTTGTTTGGGAATACGATAAGTTTTATTTTTTTTTGAATTACATATATATATATTCAAATTTTATACATTATTTTTTAATTTTATATTTTTTTCAAATTTTATATATATTGTTTCGAAATTTATATATTTGTTTCAAAATTTATATTTATTTTTTAATTTTATATATATATTTTTGAATTTTATATATTATTTTCGAATATTATATATTGTTTTAAAATTTTATATATTTTTTCAAATTTTATATATATTTTTTGAATTTTATATATTTTTTTCAAAATCTATATATCTTTTCAAATTTTATATTTTTTTCGAATTTTATATTTTTTCAAATTTTATATAAATTGTTTCGAAAATTATATATTTGTTTCAAAATTTATATATATATATTTGAATTTTATATATTATTTTCGAATATTATATATTGTTTTCGAATTTTATATTTTCTTTTAAAATTTTATTTTTTTTTTCAAATTTTATATTTTTTTTGAATTTTATATATGTTTTCGAATTTTAAATATATATTTTTGAATTTTATATATTTATTTCAAATTTAATATATTTTTTTCAAAATTTATATATATTTCATCAGTAGTTGAAATAGTGACCAAATTGGCACCTTCTTCAAAACACATCAAAAATGGTCTGTTGGTTTTGAATTTCAGTAGTTGAAATAGTAAAAATTGGCGGCTGACACACCAAACGCATCAAAAATCATCATTTTGATGGTCTATTTTGGGCCTGTTGGTTTTGAGTGGTCCGATTTCAATATTATAAACCAAAGCCCACCAAACAAGGTTTGGTCTCTAAAATGAAGACAAGTCCGGACAAATGGACCAAAAACCTCTTTCCAAACATGACATAAGTCATGTTCGTACATCAATCCTCCGTATCGTTCACTTTCATTACCAAAATTTAATAATCTATCTATATCTATATCTATATATCTATAATATTTTGAAAGTCCAAGGGCCCTGGAATATTTTTAAATATTTTTTATTTTTAAGGAAAAATAATATTATTTTTAATTTCAAATGCATAGTGTTGTTTAATGAGTAATGCCTTTGAGTTTCCCTGTTACACCCTTAAATTCCAAAGACTCCCGAATCGGGACATCCGAGGAATCCGGGGTATGATCCATATAAAGATCGACCAATTAAGGTCCTAAACAACCATAAAATGAATGGAATATTATTAATAACAATAATTCCATACAAAACCAAACGGAAACTAAACTAAATGATACACAAAGCACATCGAGGCGTCGAAAGAATACATCTTTATAAAGATGCAACGACACCAAGTACAGGGAAGGGATATGCCAACAGACTGACTCTCAAGAAGTACAACAACAGTCCCAATACAGGGGACAAGTAAAGAAAACTAAAATGGAACAACTCTATGTACGAAAGTCCCAAATCCCGTAACAGTATCAGTGCCACGAGCCATCCTGCATTCCAAGCTGTCTGTAACCGAAACATTACCTGTAAACTGGTGTAGATCATTAGGGCAAACCAACGCCAAGGTAAGCTCATTGAGCCTCGTAGAAGAAAAATATCCTAACCGTCACATCCTCCGACCGTCCAAGTCCAGTAAAAACCAACCCGTGTACATGCATCTACCCTAAATCAGTCAATCGTCCCACATGACACTCACGCCAATACGAGACCTCGGAAACACATCTCCTAGTCCCCTACTGTCATAGGGGTCAATTTTTAACACCAAAAATCTTGCCTTATGATGGCCTTGGTTGCACACCAAGTCAGCCACTCACACTTGATGCCCTTGAGAATATACCAAGATAAACACTCAACACACACACAATGTATATATGCAGAGTACATATAGAAACACCCACAATTTACAGAAAACCACAACAATGGTTTTCCAACCTTCATTATTATCACACAAATAGTACAAGGATCTCTCACTCAGGCCACACTACAACACAATACAAGCACTTTCTTCTCTGAATTCGTACCTATACAAAAAAGCCATATTTGTGCCTATATAGGCATACATACAAAACTGCCAAATTGTGTGGATGACAACCCTATCCACCTAGGCTAAGTGTTGGAACCATTCAGAGGCTGCCAACACTAACAATGCAGTTGCACTCCCAACTATTAGATGTCTTGGAACTCTCCTGCAGTGCCACATGCCTCTTGGTGGTTGTGTGTTTCCAAACTACCCAACTGCCTTGTCTGAGCCACACCATGCCTTGACTAGCCTTGCAAAAGTCTGAGTCATGTTGCACCATCACGAGCCATCTATACCAAACATGAGCTAATAATGCCCAATGTTTGCCTTTGTTGAGCCAAAGGCCTTGTCCCAGCTCATCTCAAGCCTACGTGTACTTAAGAGCAATGCCAAGTCTGAACCCATGTCTTCACCCGCGAGCATGCACCTAGCCATGCCCATTTCTTCGTTCCTCATTGCCTTGGCACATAGGCCATGTCACGCCATACCTATGTCTTTCGAAGTCAACATCAGTGGTGTCACGACCTTGTCAAAGACAAGTTAGCATTGCCAAGAGTTGATGTGTGCATGGCTTGCCAAGCCACACACATTGCATGTACTCCAACACATGTCAAGTCAAGGCAATCCTTGCCCAAGGGCAAGTTAGCACAATAGTGGGCACGTCACACAAGGCTAGCCAAGCCAAGCGCACACACAAATGCCCACATTGTCATCAACACCGCACCACCATCACAGACCCATGCCATTAAGCCAATTGTTGTCAAACCATGTCCACGCTTGTCCATAGGCCTCCCTATACATACCCTAGCCAAGGCTTACCAAGGCCTTGCTTGGTTGTTGGCTGCCAACATTATCAAGCTCACATACCCCCCTATATATGCAAAATACACAAAAGCCAAAATGACTAAAACATATATCAACCATGTCTGAGGAATAATAATGGATTTAATTCATAATTTCCAATAACCTCTTTTTTTAGATTCATGTCATTTGTCATTAAGGTGCTTCTTGACTTTTCTCCAACACTTAGTTTATTTTTTGACTTCTTTCTCAATGTCACTTTGTGCCATTCTTAGTCCCCATTACACATAGGTGCTGTCATGGGGACTTTATTCGTGTCACAAAGGCAAAGTCCCACCCTCAAGTCTTCAAGGGGCTAACAAACCTCCCCCACTTGAAGAAATCCAACGTCCTCGTTTGAGCCAACTTCCAACACCATTTCTGCAACAAACGCTGCTGCACCTCTGCCTTAATCACAAATTCGAACTCTGCGTCAATTTCTTACCAAGTGTATCACATTCCTTAGCTACGAACTCGTCCTCCGCATCAATTCTAGCTAACATATAACAAATAACACCATGACTTAGTTTAGAATCTTCTCATACGCATCAATTATGACAAAGCCATCAATAATGCCACCCTTATCAAAAGTCCCAACCTCCGCATCAGCCCTTATCAAGTCAAACATAAATACAACATGGACTCTATTTCTGCAGTCAGCAGCCCATCACAACAAAACATAAACTTGAGTAAATTAACATTACCAAATCAGTAGTAATGCCATATTTTGGTAAGCATCCTTGCATAGCCTTTCCTCGCAGCCATACACCTACCACAACAATATGTTTCACTTTTTAGTACACAGGCCTACAACCTGCCCATCTTCTATCACCATCAATGGACTCAATCAAACAGGAACACCACCCTCATCCAAATCTGAACTTTCCCCTTCTTGACCATCCGCTGTCGTAGCGTTCATTTTTTCCTTCCTTGGACAATTTCTGGCCATATGCGGTCCTTTGGAAATGAAATAACCTAAGTCATATCTTAGTTTTTGTTGACTCATTATTGCCTTAGCCTTGCCTTTGTCTTCCTCAACCAGTGGTTTCCTTGGCTTGTCACTGAACTTGCCCTTCTTCTTTGCCTTGCCTGGGTTAGGATTAAACTTCTCCATCCGCAAGTCCAATAAACTGTCAGCAGCAACAATAACAGAAGAGAGGTCAGTCACACCCCTCCTCCTTAACTCGATCTTAGCCAACGATTGTAAACCAGCCATAAAATTGAATAGTTTGTCACCCTCTGACATGTCTTTGATGTTTAGCATCAAGGATGTGAACTCCTTCACATACTCACGCACCGAACTAGTGTGCTTAAGATTTCTTAGGCACTCCCTTGCCACCAAGCCTAAATTCGCTGGCAAGAACTGCTCATTGGGTTCCTTTTTCAATTCTGTAAAAGAATTGATCATTGGGCGTGACTCATCCTCCAAGCGTATTCGCCACCATAACTTCGCATCACCAGTCATATACATGCAAATGATTGTAATTTGATCTTCCTATGGAGTATGGGCAACTCGAAAATACTGATCCATATCCCATAGGAAATTCTCTAGATCTTTGGCACTTCGCTTCCTTCCAAAGGCTTTTGGTTAAGGGATTTTGATCTTTGACGATGGTTTCACCCCCACCATTGTCTGGTTTTAAACAACCCACTTAATCAGTATGTATTCCCCATCCAGATCCCTAACATTTGCCTTGAAGACATCAACAACGGCAACAAAGTCTTCTGAGACAACCTTCATCCTGGAATTCATGTCAGTCATGTATTCCTCTATCAACTTGCGTAGGGTTTGCAATTCCACAGCCAGCAAGTTGATTTGCACCGATAAAAGGGTCATCATTTCTGGAGAAAGGACCACCCACCAAGGTTTCCAACCGAGCAACTCTTTCTTGTAGTGCTTCTGTAGCATTTCCACCAGCCATTCTGAGATTCAAAGGGGCTTTGATACCAACTGTCACATGGGTCAATTTTTAACACCAAAAATCTTGCCCTATTATGGCCTTGGTTGCACATCAAGTTAGCATCACACTTGATGCCCTTGAGAATACACCAAGATAAACACTCAACACACACATAATGTATATATGCAAAGTAAATAAATAAACACCCACAATTTACAGAAAACATAACAATGATTTTCTAACCTTCACTATTATCACACAAATAGTACAAGGATCTCTCACTTAGACCACATTACAACACAATACAAACACTTTCTTATCTGAATTCGTACCTATATAAAAATGTCATACTTGTGCCTATATAGGCATACATACAAAACTGCCTAATTGTGTGGATGAAACCCCATCCATCTAGGCTAAGTGTTGGCACCATTCAGAGGTTGCCAACACTAACAATGCAGTTGTACTCCCAACTACTAGATGTCTTGGCACTCTCCTGTAGTGCCACATACCTCTTGGTGGTTGTGTGTCTCCAAACTGTCCAACTGCCTTGTCTGAGCCACACCATGCCTTAACCAACCTTGTACAAGTCTGAGTCATGTTGCACCATCATGAGCCATCTATACCAAACATGAGCCAACAATGCCTAATGTTTTTGTTTGTTGAGCCAAATGCCTTGTCCTAACTTCCCTTAAGCCTACGTGCACTTGAGAACAATGCCAAGTCTGAACCCATGTCTTCACCCACAAGCATGCACCTAGCCATACCCATTTCTTGGTTCTTCAATGCCTTGGCACATAAGTCATGCCTATGTCTTTCGAAGTCAGCCATCAGTGGTGTCACGACCTTGTCAAAGATAAATTAGCATTATCAAGAGTTGATGTGTGCATGGCTTGCCAAGCCATACACGTTGCATGTACTCCAACACATGTCAAGTCAAGGCAATCCTTGCCCAAGGTCAAGTTAGCACAATAGTGAGCACGACACGCAAGGCTAGTCAAGCCAAGTGCACACATAAGTGTCCACATTGTCATCAATACCGCATCACCATCACAAACCCATGTCATCAAGCCAAGTGTTGTCAAACCATGCCCACGCATGTCCATGGGCTTCCCTACACATACCCTTGCCAAGGCCTTGCTTGGTTGTTGGCTATCAACTTTTGTCAAGCTCACATACCCCCCTATATATGCAAAATACACAAAAGTCAAAGTGACCAGAACATATATCAACCATGTCTAAGGAGTAATAATGAATTTAATTAATAATTCTCAATAACCTCCTTTTTCATATTCATGTCATTTGCCATAAGGGTGCTTATTGACTTTTCTCTAACACTTAGTTTATTTTCTGACTTCTTTCTCAATGCCACTCTGTGTCATTCTTAGCCCCCATTACATATAGGTGTTGTCATGGGGACTTTACCCATGTCACAAATGCAAAGTCCCACCCTCAAGTCTTCAAGGGGCTAACACCTACCATGCATCGACAAATAGGTCAACTAGCACGTAATGAAGCCATATCACAATAACATATAATAGCGCACACTTGCATATATATGTGAGCACGTATATATATATAGAGAGATATACCACCAATACAAGTCACGTAGTATAGGCCACTACATAGATCACTCCGACTCGTACTCGCTAGTCCCACACTGACAATCCACACAACACCTATCACCAAATTACGGGAGCAACACTCCTATTCATAACCCTCCAGGAAGGATAACACTCACACTTCCTAGGTCACGAGCATACTGAGCTCCAAAATCTCAAATAAGTATCAACTCATACTATCAATCACCTGACATGTCACTACCGACATCCGTAAACCCAACACATGGGTAAAACAGTCACTATAAGTGCAAATAAATGATTTTAAATTTTATATCAAATATTTGGACATAGGCCAAGCCCTAGAAACAAACGGTACCTAAATCAAAGCCACGAGGCAAGAGATATGCATTTTTGAAAATGGTATCAGACAATGCCGACCAAATCCGAAAGCTAAAGTACCCTTCTTTCACCAAGGGTAAAACAATAATTTCATGGGAAAAATGGTAACTTCAAAGTGCAAGTACATATTTTGGACCTAGGACAAGCCATAGGAACAAACGGGACCCAATTCTAACGTGTAAGACGGAAATTACGAAGTTTCGAAAATGGACGTTCGCATCATGGTGCAAGCTGGGACATCTCGCAAATTGCGAGATTTCGCCCAGAAAAAATGGGCAGCCCCCATTGCAGGTTGCGTTTGGGAGATGTCCCCCAGCAATATTTCCTAATTGCCCAAAAACCTCCAATATTTTTCCAAAATGTATTTTTCACATACGGTATCCGTTTTTTACGTTTCCAATCCCGAAAAATCACAAATATTTAAAAAGTGAGTTTTTCACCTTCAGGTTTCAAAAATAGTAACTGAGACCTCGGGAAATGTGTAAAACGCAAACTTTGGATAAAAGTGATTCTTTAAAATCTCATAAAATTTTCCATCTTGCCTCCGGTCTCTGTTTTGTACACTGCCGACTTTCAAAAGTCAAAATATTTTATTTCATGACTTTAAAACCATTTCAAAACTCAAAGTTTTTTTTTGTCGGTATCACGGGGGTAGGCGAAAATGTATTTTTCACTTAAAGACCGAATGAACTCAAATACAAGTCTTATGAAAAATTCATTTTCGGGGAAACAAACCGAAACCAACGGAAAAACCAAAACATATTTATAGACGCTCAAATAGAGCAAATGAATGAAGAACCGGAGTTCAAAAGCAACTCGAAGGAAGGGGCAAGTGATTATACACAAGGCATTAACTCTAACCCAACTACACTTCGCTCCACATTCAAACTCATAAACCCTATAACGACTTAACCATGAATGATCACATCTCCGATGACATTCTAATCCTTAAGATTGTTAAAGGAACCCTAGTGGTCTTTGCCACAGAACCAACTAGTTTCAACCAAGAACCTCTTCCTATTATTTCAACATCACTCTCACATTCGAAACCACCTCACTTAGGTTTCTAATAATGTCATAGGGCTATCAATACCCAATCGACTCGGTTTCCTCATAACTTCTCCTATCATGATCAAAACATCAATAGTACGATTGACGACACGTTGTTATACCAACATTAATTATACCACAAAACCATCAACCACCTTCTCCAGGCTTCAACTCACATTCCACTCAATAGTCACAACCGTCTTTACTTATCACAAGAAAGTCTTTAAACCAACTCATATCACCCCTCTAGAGTATATAAGCACATAACAACAAGTATAAGCATTTACCTCACTTTATACTTAAACAAAGCATGCAAAGCATATTTTCACATCCTTCCATTTCACTTGAGCATTTTAACAACATATGAATTATATACATCAAAATTCACATTAAACATGTTCCTTAACCACATAGAGTAATATCATGATACACATGTCAACATAAATCACATATTAGCAATCTCAAATGCAATGTGACTCACATACCTCATGATATACCCATTGCCCAACACAGGTTAACGAATACTCACTCCACCCATTTACATTGAGCAAGAGTACCTCATCGATTCTTCCTAAATGATTTTGACACTTCTCACTTTCAACAAGGAAGACGGTTACACGAGATGACCCGCAACTTTGAGGATGAGACGACCCAACCTATATCAATAATTTTTGGCTTTTTAGTTCTGTAGGTGGGGGACACCTTCTGGCCAGTTGTTGCGACGATTCGACTCAAAACTACTCACCCATGGTTACACAACCGGGCGTAGCCTAACACCAATTGAATTCTCAATACCAAAAGGTGAACACCATATGCACTATGTCTCAACAGACCCATGCACCAACATAAATATGTATCACATCATATTTATAAACAACATTCCCACAATGTCAACATGAATGTTTTTCACCATTCAACATGCTTTCAAATTTCATTTAAAGGAATAATCAACAAAAATACTTCTCATGCAACATCCATGCTCCAATTAATCAATTTATCATTTAATTCACAAGGAAAATAATTCCATTATTTTAAACATGCTTTTAGTTCAATTCAAGCAAGTTTATCACAAATCACATCTCAACCTAACATCAATTCCCATCATATATCCAAGGTACTAACCAAATAAGCTAGCCTAATCTCTCTTTAAGGCTACATCCCTAACACTCAAATACACATATATATAATTACACTTACACATATACAACACAACACCCATATACATATCCACATATATATAGGCATACAAACATACTTTACTATGAGAATTCTCAAAAATAACCACTCAACTAGCATGCATCATATTCCTAGCAATTTCATTACCAATTACTCCATACACAAAGGTTAATTCATATAACATATGTTCAAACCCCAACTTCACCTTCCCAATGATACACTTAACAATTTTTATCTAAGTTAGAAATCCTATAATCAAACTCACAACCACATAATCATAGAATGGCTAGTTAAGAAGTTTTCCCCTACCTTTTGAAGAGCAAAACCAATCACTAAGCAAGACCAAGAAACCCTAGCTCTTCCCCAACACCGAAATCAAATGAGCAATCGGTGGAAAGTTTCATCATAGTCCCCTAACAAGGAATCTAACTCTAACACAAGAGGAGAACAAGAATTATCAAATGGTTTATCAAGAAACCCTAAACTAGAGTTTGAAAGGAAACACATAATGATGGAAGAACACTTACCCATCTTAAGCTCAAACCAAAAACAAGAACACCATGAACATCTTCCATGTTGATGGCCACACCAAATTCCCAACTTAGGGTGATCAAATCCACCTCTAAGTGAAGAAGAACCAAAAGGGAGAAAATGAGATAAAACAATGAAGTCTTGCAATGGAAGACCAAGTGATGTGTAGAGATTCTCCACTCACATCTCTCACCATCCAAGGGTCCAAAACAAATATAGGAAAAAAGAAATGGATCCAAGGGCTAGAAATAAGTTTTGCCATGAAAGACTTATTACACCGCTCACAAAACTCATTAACTTGTCAAACAAGGCCTTATCATCCAAGGGTTTAGAATAAGGCAATGAAAATGAATAAACCATCCAATGGTTGACATGAAATCTTGCCAAATTAAATACCAAGAATAATGGATTCTTGCATTTAAATGACAATCAAACAAGGCCCTATAATCCAAGGGTTTAGAACAAAGATATGATCCAAGGCCCTATCATCATCTCTATTTACCACTATGTCATTCATCCCCCAACACTTAGCCAAATCTCTACACTTTCCACTAAGTGCTCTAAATATGAAAATACTCATTTACCCTTCGGTCATTTCTTTTTCAAAATTATTTTTAACTATTTTCATTATTTACAAAATGAAAATATAACAAACAATTCACGTAATTACACCTATTGAAATGCACCCATTAAATATGCTACACCGGAACGCCTACACTAAACTAGGGTAACACGTTCGGGAATCCAATACAATTGTCTAAGATCCAACAAGAAAATGTTGCACGAACCCACGTAGTCGCCAACGAATTATTAATCACAAAGCTCGAAACGAAAGTTCACGAAGTCGTCCCGCTAAGTCCGAAACTCAAACATGAAAAATTTACACGTATCAAGAATACACAAGACGTCATGAATAAGTGAAGTCACAAAACGTTAACACTTGGAAAAGAATTTCAGAAAAGATAAAGGAAAACGCAGGGCGTTACATTCCCACTATATTATTATCATTATTGTTGTTGTTATAAATGTACAAAAAGTTGTAATATTTGTATATATTTTTAAAATATGTTAAATTAAAAAATTACAAATTCTTTAATTTTGTAACAATTAATAATAATTATCTAATTAACAGATATCAAACTCTTTTGAGCTTTTCGCTAAATATAATTATTACTATTATTATTATAAATTACATTTTCATATTTAATAAAAAAAAATATAGCATTTAAATAAATTATAATGTTACCAATTAATTCATGATTTTGTACAAATACTTATTCTAACAATTTGTTTTTTTTAACAATGGTTACTAATCTAACTTCTATAAAATTTTCATATAAAGGCACTCAAAAGGACACAAACCAACCACGTTTAAAAATACACTCAAACTTCAAGAGGTTATTGCCAATCCTATTTCCAGTTTTCACACCCAAAGAAGCAAATGTTAATTGCTATTGATAATAAATTAGAATTTTTACTATATTTATTTCTAACACATTATTTTATTAAAGGAATTCGAAATGACACAAAATCAAATACATTAACAAAAATTAGACTCATAACTTGAGAGATCGTTGGAAAGAATTTGAAAAGTCAAAAATTGTTAGAAAGAATTTGAAAAGTCAGAGATTTATAAAACTATTTTAGAGATGTAACTCATAATTTATACCTTGTTAGGATGTTAAGTGGTGTTATGATTGGTGGCTCTTTTTCTTAAGGAGCAAGAAAATTTGGTTATTTAGTTTTCCTTTTTTTTATTAGGAGATCATAATCTTAGGAACTTCCTTCTTAGATTGACTTGTTCACAAATCCTGGTTAACGTGTTCACCACTTTGCTTCTTCTATATATATTGGAGTCTGGTGGCGAGGGTTTAGTAGTTTAGCAATATAGAGGAGCAAAAGTGTGAGAAAATAGAGGGAGTGAGAAAGTAAAATTGGTAGATTTATGAGTGATATTTTCCTGTTGAGTGTTTTTTATTGTTTAATAAAAAGAGTTGTTGATTTTTGTGTGTATGATCTTGGGCGAGATTAATTCTTAAGCAGTGAAAAGAGAATTAATTCCTAACAAGTGGTATCAAAGCTATGGCGACAACTTATGATGTCAAGTTTGCGGTGGATAAATTTGATAGAAGAAAGAACTTCAGTCTCTGGCAAATTCGGATGCGAGATTCGTTAATTCAACAAGGTTTAGATGACAGAAGACCCGATATGGTTCATGAAGCAACTGAGAATATTAGGATTGCTCGACAGCATTTGGTTACAGCATAGAGCCGACATAAGAGCTATGCAGATCGACGTAGGCGTCCTTTATTCTTTGAGGCTGGTGATCATGTGTTTTTGAAGGTCTCACCTCGGAAGGGCTTGATGCGATTTGGGAAGAGCGACAAACTTTCACCACGATTTATTGGGCCTTTTGAGATTCTTGATCGTGTTAGCGAGGTAGCGTACCGTTTAGCGTTGCCACCAGATTTGTCGCGGGTTCACAATGTTTTTCATATCTCTATGTTTCGCAAGTATGAGCTGGATCCATCTCATGTCTTGAGTTGGGTGGATGTCGATGTGGCCGAGGACGTGTCCTACGAGGAACGACCTGTTAGGATCTTGGATACTCGAGAACAAGTTTTGCGGGGCAAAATTATTCCATTAGTTAAGGTCTTATGGCATCATCGCGGAGTCGAGGAGGCGACTTGGGAGCGTGAGCGTGAAGTTCGGGAAAAATACCCGGACTTGTTTTCTACTTAGGTACGTATTGATTTTGAGGACGAAATCTCCTAAGGTGTGTAGGTTGTAGCGTCCTGTAATTTTACGTGCTAATTTAAAAAATTTACTTTTATTTATTATTAAACAATTAATTGCTTATGTGTTTATGTACCTAACATGTTGGCGTGCTTATGTGAATTATGCGAAATTGAAATTTTGAGTTACATGTTATATGTTATATTTCATTTCGTGAATACTTGAAATTGATTGAAACGTTTGGAAAATAAATAAACGACAAAAGCGTAAACTAGAAATTTTTCATGTATTGAGTTAGTGGTTTTTGTAGAGAATTATTAACTAAGTGTTGGGATGATGTTGAGTGGCAAGATTGTAGTTGTGTAGAAGATTTGGGCAAAATAGTAAATTGGGTTCATAATGGCAAGGGTTGTGATTAATTGGTAAAATGGTGGGTAGCTTAGACATTTCACTACTACCTTTAGTGTTGTCTTCCTATTAGCCATTGGATTATTCTACATTGCACATCTTCATTTCTAACCATTGGATTGAGAGGTGAATTATTGGTGTATCTCTACACAAGAGTAGAGTCTTGCTAACCACAACCCACTTCATCTCATCCTATACTTCACACGTTTTTTTTTCCCTCTCTTCTTCCCTATTTCTTGGTTACGCCTCTCTCTCTCTTTCTCCATGGATGCACAAGACTTTCTCCTCTAGTCTTGTTGATGATAGCTTGAAGCTTGGGTCTTGTTGGTGTTTCATTGTCCACAATTGGTGTTGATGATTGGTAAGTTCTTTCATCATTTTCCTTGATTTCTCCATTTGAATTGAAAACCTAGCTTTTATTTCCTTGGAATGCTTTATTTATTCTCATAGATTTTCGGAATTTCCATGGTTATAATTATTGTTGGTCCATTCTTGTAACTCTCCCTTCCATTGAATTGTTATTAGCTTGAGAAGACTTGAAAATACTAATTTCGAGAAAGCATTGGTTCAAGCTTGCTTGATGTCCATATTGTATATCTTGTGTTAAATTGATTGGTGAGTTCCTTTCCTCTTGATTCTTCCTTTTCCCGAAACCCTAGTTTAGCCATTTTGGGATTTTTAGCTTTACTTTGAATTCTTGATTTTTAATCGGTTGTTACTACAAAAAACCACTAGTTAAGAATCCATATTTGTTTTAATGTTTCTTGAAGGCTTGGGAGACCTTTGACTCAAATTCTCGAAAATCATTTTCTTGAAGCTCTCTTGGAAATTCTTGACTCGGTTGTTGTTGACGTCAATTGGACCGATTGCTTGCGCCCTATTGCTTATTATTCGCTTGGATTGAGGTAGGGGAAAAATGAGTTGCTTTAGTTTTTGTACGAGGGTGTGTGCGTCTATGTGTATATATGTCGTATATATATATATACGAGTTGAGTCTCGACAACTTAGACGATGAATTAGGTCCCCTTGAAAAGCATGATTATGTGATATTAATTCTTGTTGTGAATTATTGCTTAAATTGTGAAATTATGAGCATGATGCTAGTTTGATTACAATATATTGCAAAAAGAAATAAGTATGTATTGTGATGGAAATTGTGAACCTTGATTCATTTTGGGTGTACCACGTAGTGTGAAAACGTGGGTATTGGTTTCTACATTTTGCAAAAATTTTATGGGAGTCGTCTTGTGTTTGGATCATCGTAGCAACTGGCCAGGGGGTGCTTCTTGCTCCCACGGAACTAATAAGCCGAGAAATGCAGATGATAGGGGGATGACATATCGTCCAAAGCCTATGTGCTCGACTAGGTCGTGGTGAACGTCTTCCTTGATAAAAATTGAGTGTCAAAAATACTTGGGAAGGACGGTACGATAAGTCTACCATTCCTTAGTGAGTTGTATTCTCAGGGGAATGGTGGAGAATGATCCGTTCACCCATGGGAAGGGTGTGTTTTTGTGTGCGTGTCATGGAGGTGTCGGTCACCTTGCGTCTTAATTGCTATACTTGTGTGATTGTGGTATTAATAATAAAAGCATGTTATAATTGTGATAATTTATGTTGTGAGCATGTTGGGGAAACTTGTTTGTTGGGTTTGATGGGGTTTTGAATTGGCGTGAGAGCCATGTGGAATAAGAGACCGGCCTAGGATTAGTTGCATGCACCTTGGGTGGGTTGTACCACTCGAACTACAGAGATTGAAGCAATGACGCTTCATCTACTGGGCTAGTGAGCTCACCCCACGTTATATATATTTTTTTCAAGTGATGATTCCCACTTGGAAGGTCCGTAGTCTTCCGGTAGAGACTCGGTGTTGGTTTCGTCCTTTTTGCGTATATGGAGGCGAAATACTTTTGTAGAGCATTGATAGACATTGTATAAATGTGTTTATTTTGTTTAGTGCTTCATTTAAGTTAAAACTATTTTATTTTAATCCAGCTAGCATGTTAGCCGAGATGTTGGTATTGATGTATATCCCTTGGAGCGCTAGGCGCGGGGAATATATTCTTTTGGGGCATTTCGGTGTCGAATCGTGGGAACATGAAATTTTGAACAACTCTACTATGTTTCGCCTTAGGGCGCTATAATGAAAATATGGAACTCTTTTATTTGGAATTTTGAGTGTGGAATGAATTATTTGTCTTGAATGTGATTATTTGGTATTCGGCCGAAACGGCGTTTTCCTAACTTTTCAAACCAATCCTTTTGTTTTGGATGGAAAAAACCCGTTTTCGCCTACCCCCGTAAACCCAACAAAAACTATGTGTTTTGAACTGATTTGAAGTTGTTTGAAAGAGTTTTTGATTTTAAAGTCGGAGGTTTGCTCAAAACGGAAACCGGGGGAAAGACGGATAATTTATTACAAAAATTCAAGTAAACGATTTCGAGGAAAATAATTGTTTCTTTCTAGTTTTTGAGTTTCAAAAATATTAGTAGCATCCTATTAGTGTCGAGGCTATTTCCTTTATTCTATAAGTGTTCAGGATAGTGTAGAGACAATTTTTCTCCTTCTGCAAACTTGTAGTTGAGTTGAGTTTTAGGGTAGCCGACTAAGTCTTCACTATTCCTTTTCAGTACATTCCTTTCTTGGTTTAGTCGACTTCAACCCTCCTTATAGTCGACTAGAACCCTTCTTATAGTCGACTAGAACTTCATGTAGTCGACTAGTGCTTTAAGTAGTCGACTGAATCCTCAAACTCCCATTTCCGTAAGCTTCTGACTGATCTAGTCGATTATCTACTTGTTTTAGTCGACTAGATACTCTTTCTAGTCGACTAAGGGTTGTTTCAGTCGACTAGAAGCTCCTTGTAGTCGACTAAAAGTTCTTTCAGTTGACTATAGCTCGCGCACTTTGCACACACTGTTTAGTAATTCGGTTATATCTTGAGCTACGCTTGTCGGATGAATGTGTTCTTTAGCGTTTTAGAAAGATGACTTCAATATCTTGCGTTTAGACTTTTGAATCGCTTCATTTGAGTCATTTTTGAGTGAGAAATGGTCGATTAAAGTTGAAGGTAGATTTTCGGACCTTAAGCGTAGTAATGCTGATTTCAAAACGTTGTAGTTTCCACCTCACACATTGGATTTTGTTTCCCTTTGTTCCTATGGCTTGTGCTAGGTCCAAAATTTGTGTTTGTAATTGGAACTTACCATTTTACCCTCCAAATGACCATTTTACCCTTGGTTGAACTTAGGGTATTTCGACGTTTCGGTTAAGGTACCGTTTGTTTCGGTTTACCTTATTTTGATCTCGTGTTATTCTTTTAGCATCCTTGAGATGTTTTATTTCTATCTTATCCTTGTACGGGTATTTTACGACTTGAGGGATTTTATTCCATTTTTATTTTCTTCCGCATTCACTCCCTTAGCTCTTAAGTTCGGGTTTTGGAATCCTAGGAAATTGGGGGCGTGACAATTATAATGGGTGGGTAAATATATCTTCACAAATATTTAGGGATAATCTAGTCTGTATCTATTCATATGTGTATATATATATAGACGTATAAAAGAGGATAAAAGATGGGTATTTAGGTCCATGAAGCTTCTTTTTGTGATAATATATTTATCCTTTTGTATCATTATTAGACCTATCAATGAATTAGATTCAGATCTGAATCCGATCCGATTAGCCGGATATGAATTGAAAATAAAATCTGACAACCCGATTAAGATCCGAATCCAATAATTCGATATCTTAACAAATTGGATTTGGATTTATGTTAATCCGATCCGATAATAATTCAATCCAAAATTATATAATATATATTTGATATTTTAATGTGTATATATTTATTATTATACCTGTATATAAATGTTAATTATTAATTCTTTTTTATTTATTAATAATGATTGATCATCTATGCCACTATTAAAAATGTGAATAATTTTAGTATTTTCGGTATTTATACTTTAAATTTATATATTATTTATTACTATATTGAGTTGTAAATGTAGTATACTTAATAATGGTCCAATTCTTTTTTTATTTTTATATTTGTCATGGACATATATTATAAGTATTGATTGGTAATTTTGTATTTACTAATTCTTGGAGAATAAGAAAAAATCTAAATTTATTTATTGATATATATATATATTATCGAATTGGAGTATCGGATCAGATATCAGATAATGAAGAAATTTGGATATGAATTAACTAAGTTAAAAACAGTTGAATTCTCAGATTCAGATCGCGAATTAGGGTTTTTGCCATCCTTATTAGTGGACCTGCCAATAATCCGATTATAATCTGAATCCGATTAGCCGGATATGGATTGAAAAAAAAATCCGATAACCTGTTTAGGATCCGAATCCGATAATCCAATTTTTTAACAAATTGAATTTGGATTTAACTATATCTAATCTGTTGACAAATCTAATCATTATCGACGGGTTAATATGTTTTCACAAACATTTAGGGGTAATCCAGTCATTCACGTGACATCATTGTTGATTGTGTTTGACCTCATTAGAGGTTGAATGGAGGGGTAATTGAAACAAATATGGGAGGAAACTGTAATTAGCCAAATCACAGGAGTTGCGGTCGTAATTTACATTAACAATAGGGGTGAAAGTATAATTTACCCTTATATCTATATCTATATCTATATCTATACATACAAATAGACCTGTCAATGGATTGGATTTTGATCCGAATCCGATCCAAATTCGATCCGATTAGTCGGATTTGGATTGCAAAAAAAATCCGATAACCCGAATATGATCCAAATCCGATAATCCGATTCCTTAACAAATTGGATTTGGATTAGCCTAATCCGATCCGATAATAATCCGATCCGATAAAATATACATATATATTTATATATATGTGTATATATTTAATACTGTACATGTATATAAATGTTAGTTATTAATTATTTTATTATTTATTAATAATGATTGATCATAAATACAATTATTAAAAGTGTGAATAATTTTAGTGTTTCAGTATTTATTGATTTTTGTATTTTTTTAATTAGATATTCGGATAAGATATTCTATAATGAAGAAATTCGAATATGAATTAATTAAGAGAAAATCTGTCGAATTATCGGATTCGGATCGCGGATCGGGAGTTTTTGTCATCCTTATCAATATTTATATATATGTGTATATATTTAATACTGTACATGTATATAAATGTTAGTTATTAATTATTTTATTATTTATTAATAATGATTGATCATAAATACAATTATTAAAAGTGTGAATAATTTTAGTGTTTCAGTATTTATTGATTTTTGTATTTTTTTAATTAGATATTCGGATAAGATATTCTATAATGAAGAAATTCGAATATGAATTAATTAAGTGAAAATCTGTCGAATTATCGGATTCGGATCGCGGATCGGGAGTTTTTGTCATTCTTATCAATATACTTATCAATAATCCGATTATGATCCGAATCCGATTGAAAATAAAATCCGATAACCTGATTAGGATCCGAATCCGACTTTTTAACAAATTGGATTTGAATTTAACTGATCCGATCCGAATCCGATCCATTGACAGGTTTACACATGATGTAAGAGAGACAGACGTGTGATGTAATGAAGAGCTGAAGACAAAGCCGGCTAAAGCTCTTTTGTCCTAATAACAATGCAAATCATCATCATCTCCTATAGACTTGCCTAATCTATTCATCATCTCCAATAGACTTGCCTTATCTATGTTGTTGTTGTTGTTGTTCTTCCAATAGTTCATATTTGTACTTTTTTCCGCTCTCTCACTTCCAATCTCTTCGACCTCTTGCAGCTCATCATCTGATATCAAATATATATATATATATATATATATATATACAGTAGATGATTTATACCCATTTCATTTTTATTCATCTTTGATATTATCAGTGCAATTGTATGAAGGTTTGATTAATTTAGGGTTCATCGGATAATCGGATTTGAGGCTTTGGTTTGGGAGGATTAATGGGTTGCTTTCCTTGTTTTGATTCCAAGGATGCGGAAAAGCTTAATCCCCAAAAACAATATGATGATCGCAAAGTTAAACTCACAGCAGTCCCTTCCAATATATCTAGATTATCTTCTGGTTGGTCTCTCTCTCTCTCTATAATATATATATATATATATATATATATATATATATATGCATATTAATATATAGTTGTTTGATCTGATCTATATATGTTTTTTTTTTTTTTTGTTAGGTTTTTGATTATAAATACCAGAGTCTTCATGAGTATTTTTTTTTTAATATTCTTATTGTGGATGGGGAACTTTTATTTGATATGAGATTTTCAAATTGGTTGCTCTAGTATGATCTATTTAAATTAGATATAGAATTACAGTTCAACTTATTCAAATGCCTAAAACAGTTATTAGATTTTTATGGGTTATTTCAGTTAGTGACACTCTGAAATGAATTGAGTGATTTAGTTCCCAAATTGGAATAGTTTGGTTTTTTTAGTGAATTGGATGAGGGTTTAACAAGGTCCCATTTATTTTTAACTTAGTTGGGTAAAAGGCTTTACCTGTTGTTAGTTTGTTCTTCAACAAAGCCACTGACCTTGCGAAATCTAGGAGTTGTGCAGTACTGCGGATTCTGGGACTTTGTGTTGTTGATATTGTTTTATGGCGGGCAAATATACTGGTGCTGATGTGCACTTCTTGTTTTAATTGGATTTGCAGGAGGAGATAGATACAAATCAAGAACCAATGTGGTGCCAAGGACGGAATCATCAGGTCCAAAGGATGGGCCTGATGTTCCTATCGCTGCACAAACGTTCACTTTTCGTGAGCTACAAGCTGCAACAAAGAATTTCAGGCCGGAGTCTTTCTTAGGGGAAGGAGGATTTGGGTGTGTGTACAAAGGGCGGCTTGAGAGCACGGGCCAGGTAAAGTCTGTGTGTACAAAGGGCGGCTTGAGAGCACGGGCCAGGTAAAGTCTGTTGTTCTTACTTAACTTAAGAATGCTAGTGCCCAATTGATTTTCAATATTAAGGAGGCAATTTGATTGAAATGACGATATTCATCATAAAAATTAACTCTTTCATATGCTTTTGCTTATTTTGATCGTAGAAGGCAACTGATGTAGTATAGTCAATTGTCACAATGTAGAAGATTCTACATACAGGGAAATTGGAAACAAGCTTCAATTTGTTATAAATTCAAATTGAACTCATTCTTAAATAAAAACAAGATTGAGTCTATAATAGGACAAAGAAAGCACAAACAGAGATATGATGATGACATTTCTATGCAAGACATAATGAACCAATATAGTGGGCGCCTGAATGAACTTAAAGGAATACAAGAGAACAACTGACAGACTTGAAAACGTATTCTTTAAACTACATTGCATTTCTCTATCTGGTCTTCCAACTATATAGTTAATTGAATCTTCCTAGTAGCAGTCTGCTTTTTTCACTTAACCTTATCATGTTCCCTTGGTTGGTCAAGGAGTTCAAGATCTTCTATTTTTATCATTCAGTTCCCATCTAATCATCAAGTAGCACAACAATTTTTATTTATTTATTCGAAGTTCCAGATATATAGTTCAAGTCAAATACTTACCAAACATGATTAGAATCCTTATTTTATCTTAGTTGTACCCTCTAACTAATATTAACACCTTTAGAATTGTAAAGTTTCTCTATTATAATATTTTATTAAGAACTCAAGCTTCAATGTAATTATATTTTTACTTTACTCAAGTAGAGCTCTAGTTAACGGCAACAGTTGTGTTGGGCATGCCTTTTATCTGAGTTATCTACTGATTCATTCTTAGATATTGTCCCTTATCATCATAAATAGAGTAACAGAACATCATTCAATTGTTATCTATATATGTAATTTTACTACGAGTTTAGATACGTCTTTACATTCTGAGGCACATATTTTATAATCAGGGAAAAAGGTATAGATCAGATCAGATTCTTTTATTAAAACAATAAAAAGCAAATTTCTACCTGCGAATTTCATGAAGGAGCAACTTAGATTTGAATTCGTACTGGTGTCTACTCTATTTTCTTGGCCTTATTTTATTTTTTAGTCTTAATTATTCAACGTATGTTGGATGTTTACATAACTAATAATTTTATTTGAAGAACAATAAAAGGAACGAACTGAAATTACTGTACACACAATGATGAATAATGTATATTATAATGTATACCTTTTCCTTCTAGTTGGTGTTGACACCCTAAATGAGCCAACGCGTGAAATTAAAATTTAAGAATAAATTGATAAAGATCGTTGATCAATAAATTGATAAAGATAGTTGACCGGCTGATTGGAGTTTCGGCCCAACGGATACCCATATAAGAAATTAGAGTTTCCGCCCAACGGATAACCTATATAAGGAACGGAAGATTCCCGACACTTTGTGTAAATCATCTTGCAATAGATCAATTATATGAGTTGTAGTGATTTATGCTATTTGTTTGGATAGAAAGTTTACGTAGGAGTTAAGTTAGTTTTTGATAATTATTATATTAGTTTATTTATTTAATTTAACCGTTATCTTGTAATGCATTCTCTGTAAATAAAATACGCATACCTCTGTTTTAGAGGTCCAGCACAAAAATATCACTGCTATAATAGCAGTCTTTATTTTCATTATATTTTATTCTTTTCAATTACCGTATCTTTTCAATTTTTGCACCACTTTACATTATCAGTTCATTCAATTCTTTGCACCACTTTACTTTTCCTACAAATTTTTACATTACTAGTTCATTCAATTCCTTGCAACAATTTACTTTCATGCAATATTTCAATTTCAATCCTTTAATTTTCTTGCAATCCTACTTTTCAATTTTTTTCTATCCCTTTCTTATTCTTCTCGGTTACCGAAAGTCTTTTTTGTTGAAGCAATCAGAACCCTTTATGAGAGTTGAGTTTTCTCTCTCATAAATCGCCTGATTCTATTCCCTTTTATTCAAAAGAGACGAAGAAATCGTTCCTTTTAAACCGGTAGAACTCCGTCACCGGCTCTGGCACGCCCGCATCTCACGGAAAGGAAAAGAATCGGCCATTTCTTCGGCTGATTATTTTTGGAGCGAACATATTTTGGCACGCCTGGTGGGACCACACTAGGTAGTCGAGAGAATTGCGACATGCCATCACAAGGTTCAAAGGCCATGCTTGCATTCGATGCGCATTCTGAGCGGATGGAATAGTCGTATGCTAAGTTGATGCAGGAGCTTCATAAGCTTAATGATATGTTGAAGAAAAGATTCGCGATTCATCCGAGATACGGGGGGCAACTGATGGCCAGTTCACCATCGGTTGAGAAAGACAAAGTGGTATCGGCTAATACTAATCTGGCCGATACCAAAGTGACGGTTGGGGTAAATAAATTGGCCAATGTGAAAGTGGCTACCAAAGTGGCCAATTGCATTGCCGCTGTCAATATCAAAGTGATAAAGGTTGGGGTAAATAGAGTGGTTGATATGAAAGTGGCCAATACCACTGCGGCTGACACCATGAAAGTGGTTGATACGAGAGTGGCAGATACCAATGTATTCTCGGCCTATATTGAGAACAAAACTTCATTTTTTATAATTTCAGCCGATACTTCTGAAATTATAAAAAAATATAAACTTTCAAAAGTAGTGGTCGCGAAAAATCTTCATTGGTACGGTGCCGTTCTTCGAACAAAACTGGCAATACGATCGACTAATATGACTTTGCATAATAATTTGATTCCGATCGATCGTGTTTGTTCCCCACTACAAGAGTTTACAAATTCGAATATTAGGGTCATTTATGGGTTCATTGATCCACTGTCCATGAACGCCAACCAATTTCTTCCAGTTAGGATTAGGTTTTACTAAATAAAGATTACTTTATTGTTGGTCCTCAATGAATAAAACAATGAAACTACCTTATTGTTTTTTCTTTCCAAGTGACGGACTTGGGGAGCAAGGAAGGATAGAAAAATGAAAAAGAAAGGAATTAGGATAGATACTTGTTGTGATTTGATGGCGTATGGAAAAGTCTTGGTAATGTTTGGGCTATTGGAAAAATAAGTTGATACAAGAGTTGTGTTGACATCATTTTGGGTTAAAGAAAATTTCAACAAACCATATTTTTGAAGAAACAAAATAGTGTTGGAATTGTGAGGCATTGTTGACACCCTAAATGAGCCAACACGTGAAATTAAAATTTAAGAATAAATTAATAAAGATCGTCAACCGGTCGATTGGAATTTTGGCCCAACGGATACCCATATAAGAAATTGGAGTTTCTGCCCAACGTAGAGATGACAATGGGGTGAGCAGGAAACGGATTTGCTTATATCTGTACCCGCCCCATTAATTTTTTTAAAATATCATACCTTTCACGGGTTTGTTACGGGTTGTCTTTTTTTAACACATACTTGCCCCATTAAAACTTTACTAAACCTTGGCCCAGCCCATTAACGCAATATTTTTCAACTTTGTATCCTGCAATATCAAGTCATACAAAAGAATTAGATATGAAATTGTCCACAATGACAACAATTTCATGATTGACAAGGGAGAAATTATATGGATATGTATAATCCAATAACCTTCAAATATTGATACATATAATATATTCGCAACTTACTTTAACAAAAATCATATTTATGATTACTATTTACCAAAAAGTTATCAATATAAACTGTTGCAAAATCCATTCTCAGAACTTACTAAATGCTATGGTAGTCTCATAATACTAAATATTTTCATTACTTCTTCAATAATGTCTAATTTGTACAATTTCAGTGACAACATATTGTACGGAGGTATACACATGCATGACATACACTTTTATAAATCTCAAACCCTGCAGTAAATTTTATCGTTCACATTGTCATTGGTATATACTAAATATATATAGTTTTTGCATATATATTATCAAAGAAAACCCACAAACACAAATTCATGATCCAGTATAAAAGAAAAGACTCATGAGATTAATCAAGAACAAAAAGACCCAAATGGAGAACTAGATAAAGAAACATAGTAATCATAAATATTGGATTGGATGTAGAATGTTTAATTTCAATTTGGGCTATACTAGTACAATTAAAAAATAATAAGATACATTTATATAAATGGGGCGGGGCGGGTGCGGGGCGGGTATCTATTAAAATTCGTACCCGCCCCAAAACCCATGCCAGGTTTGATTTTGAATACCATGCCCGCCCTTACAAAATTAAAAACACTCCCAAACCCTTAAATAAAGGGGTGGATTGGGGCGGGGGCGGGGCTCCAAGGGGCGGGTACAAATTGCCATCCCTAGCCCAACGGATAGCCCATATAAGGAATGGAAGATTCCCGACACTTTGTGCAAATCATCTTGGAATAGATTAATTATATGAGTTGTAGTGATATATGCTATTTGCTTGGATAAGAAGTTTACATAGGAGTTAAGTTAATTTTTGATAATTGTTATATTAGTTTATTTATTTAATTTAACAGTTATCTTGTAATGCATTCTCTATAAATAAAATACATATACCTCTGTTTTAGAGGTCCAACACCAAACACAAAAATCTTTTCAATTCTTGCACCACTTTACATTATCAGTTCATTCAATTCCTTGCACCACTTTACTTTTCCTGCAAATCTTTACATTACCAGTTCATTCAATTCCTTGCAACAATTTACTATCATTCAATTCCCAGTCCTTTAATTTTCTTGAAATCCCACTTTTCAATTTTCTTCTATCCCTTTCTTATTCTTCTCGGTTACCGAAAGTCCTCTTTGTTGAAGTAATCAGAACCCTTCACCAGAGTTGAGTTTTTTCCCTCGTAAATCGCCTGATTCTATTCCCTCATGTTCAAAAGAGACGAATAAATCGTTCCTTTTGAACCGGTTAAACTCCGTCACCGGTTCTGGCGCGCCCGCATCTCACGGAAAAGAAAAGAATTGGCCATTCCTTCGGTCGATTATTTTTGGAGCGAACAATTGGTAACATCCACACACCCGCGCCCATTTGTCTTATTGTGAACGCACACCCTCAACCTTCCATTTGGAAGGAGGAGGATATGCCATTTGGGCAAATGCCTTGGTATATCTGTACAGTATAATAAGTTGCAGAACTTGAAAATATGTTCTTGCACTCCTTTATTAAGGTCAAACAAGTCATCACTTGATTGAATATTTATAAAACAATATATTTAAGGTATGATAAAATACATGTTCAACAAACCTCTAAATCAAAATTCATTTGGGAACAAAGCACTCTATGTTGGGTGTTGTCTTAATCTGCATGTTGAGATGTATTTTTGAGAAGCTGAGAAAGGATTAAATTCGTAAAAACGGTTGAAGTAGCACCTAATGGATATAAAATGAAAGAAGGTTGAATAATATAGTTTGACTATGTGTTGGGAAGACCAAGAAATAAACTACTGATGAAAGTGACCTGATCCACATGAAGGATTATGATAGAATAGTATAAAAAGGAATCTGTAGTAGTACAGAATGACAAAACAGGATTAGTATAACCAATGTCAGATAGTTGGAATAAGGCTTTAATGACTTGATCGAGTTCTACTAACTAGTATTATTGCTCTATTATTGGATTGCTCATTGAATTAGTATTCTCAATATTTTTCCTTGAAGTGGACTCGAACTGCCATGCCCTCAGGTTGTGATTTCGAGAAAGTAATCTCTCCAGAAGCTTTTTTCTGCCTTGCTGAAAGTCAGATACTCATAAACGGCCTTCTTCTCCTCATAAATGAGGTGGTGATTATTGGGTTTAAGGTCCCTTAGGGACTGAATCTCCAATAACTTGGTTTTGGCTTTTTAAGCTCTCAACATTAGTATTTTACATGAAATTGTGGAGCACTTGAAATCCCCAACCAAAACCAAACAGGAAACAAATAGAGGAAAGTAGAAGAGGAGTAAAAAGGGATCATGGTGACATGGTTAGTTGTGTTTTGTTTATCTCGACCTTCCATACATTTTGATAGTGATGCAATTTTACTCAGGTTGTAGCTGTTAAACAATTGGACAGAAATGGGCTTCAGGGTAACAGGGAATTCCTTGTGGAGGTTCTTATGCTCAGCCTTCTACATCATCCTAACCTAGTGAGTTTGATTGGGTATTGTGCTGATGGGGAGCAACGACTTCTTGTCTACGATTTCATGCCCTTGGGATCATTGGAAGATCATCTCCATGGTAATGTTAATTATATCATTCTCTTTATCTCATCAAAGTTTCTTTCTTATTTCATTTTGTTGTTGTTGTTGTTATTGTTGTTATTTTTGTCGTATAAAGTGCAACATTGCCCTTTTGGGGTGACTAGAGTAAAATAGAGCCTAGCTATATTCAAAACATCATGTTTGGAACTGAAAACATGGCCAAAATTGTTGTTGTATGGTAGTAAAAGTGCTGGTATAGGGAGTGTAAAGATTCAGTTCTTAGTGGCTGTCCATCCTGTAAGGCTTAGATATGATAAATTAAGATGAAAATTGCTATAACAGTCAAAAATGGAACAAGCTAAGAACCACAAAGCATGTGATTGGCGATTAGAGATGCCAAAATATGCTTATATAGGATTGCAAGGAGATTAGGTAATGTCAATAGTATTGGATTCTGCGAGCCTTCGTGTATATCTTGTATCACTGGGATTCAGGTAGATATAGGTTTTCAGCATATGAATTAGTGCCCTTCTGCAATGTTTTAGTGCTTCCAAATAGAAGTAGCTGCCATTGAGCTGGTTTAGGTGTGAGAATTGTAGCGACAGGAGTTGACTTTTATATGAGATAAAGTTGATGAAATGATGGCTGGTCAGAACAGAAAAAAAAAAGGAAAAGGTTGGGGTGATGAGAATAGATTAGAATCTTATGCTGCAATTGAAGCATCCCTTTTGAAAATGTAAACCACTGAGTAAGGTTTGTGACTGAATCCAAATAGTTGGGATAGTACTGTTTGCACACAATTTTAACTCGATTACCAGTGGCTGACTGACATGGGGCAATTACTAGTGGACAATTGACATGTGACCGACAATTGGTCAAAGTATATATCAAGATTGTTGGCTGAGAGAACAATCAAAGGTTGACATGTAGCAGATCCGAGGATAGGATGAACTAAATGTTTGCTATGAGATGGTCTTCAGAGACTAGGCACTTGGCTTGTTCCAATTGAAGGTCAAGTTGGTTTCAACAATTATTTCTTTACGCAGTCACTTGTAGAGATTTTGGGGATTAATTAACCAGCCATGAAGTTAGTGGAGCTGTACATGAAAGAAGACTCGGCTACGTGGAAGACTGGTAGTGAAAGAATGTGGTAGCAACTAGCAATTACTTCCGTGAATAGCTGCTGAATCAGTTTATGGCGTGGCCAACTGTGATCACTGACAAGAATGTGATGACCACTTAGCGGAGTCATAGTTTCGGATGTACTGTGACTTTATCTAAAGAAGAGTCTCTCATTTCAGACAGAGTAGTTATTCCATAAACACATGGAAGACTGGTAGTGGAAGAAGATGATCGCCAACTTGATCTTTGTAAATGGCAGCAGTAATGATAAATGAATCATATCCTCGGCACACCAACAGATACTTGTTAAATTTCATTCTTGTTATTGCATTTTGTTTGGTAGCAAATATTTTTATTCTTCCTTTCTGCCAAAGGGAAACGCTGGCATGACAGGTTTCGTAGACCACCAGATGAAGTGTTTTTTTTGTGCCAAACGAGATTACAAAGGGATCTAGAAATGAAATGGAGTGAAAGAAGTTTTAACTAAGGACTGCAAGTAAAGAAATTGGAAGATTGAATTAAAGAAACTGGAACACTAACTTTCAGTCACTAAATATATAGACAACTGATAGAACTTAACTAGGTGTTAGAATGCAAGTGTTGAAACGTTGCAGTTACATAAAATTTAATGGCAATAAATGAAATTGACAAGTAATGTGGTGATGGCTGAGGAGGCCAGTAAATGCCTTCATTTGTTCTATTCAGAATGCTTTTAGTTAGGAAGTAATCTCTCGGAACTTCTGCATGATTGTCCAACACTGATCTTTCACATGTCTAGGAATAACTTCTTGTAATTTCTACCAAATTCTTCCACAGGAGTCTTCAGCATAACCCGTGGTTTTTGTTTTATTCATCAGGTAATAACTTCCATATGGCCACGTTTTGGTGTTCCAGTTTGTTTGCTAATTTGTCTTTCATGCAGAAGTCCACTAACTTCACTAGTGTGTTATCTTCCCCATCAAAATTTTCCAAGTCTTTGCGTAGAGATAGGGTGGTTGTACTGTAGGTAGCTGCTGGATCATTGAGATGGCAAGCTATCATCCAGACTTGCTGGTGGATTAATTTGAGGCAGAAGTACTGCATTCCACTGAGTCTGTTGTAGAATCACTTTTGGTAGTACCACAGGTGACTGGACAGAATGTGGGGGATTGGTTGAGAATTCAATCCCTGAATATTGGGGTTCATTATTTGGATTGGCCTGTTTTAAGGTATGGCTGATGACCAAGACATTGTTGAATCTCGTCCATGCAAGAATTTAACTTTCTGAATGCCTCAGATAGTTCTGGGAAGAGTTATTCTTATGACTTTGAAAATCAGTCAACTCCTCGACCGCTCGGAACTAGCCATTTTTGCTTAAATGGGAATAATGCCAAAAGTGTTTGGTGAAAATTATTTTTGTGCTTCCTTCGCCAAAAACAAATGGGAGCATGGCACGACTCCCAAAGGATCCAATGAATTGGAATCTGTGCAAATAATATTGCAAGTATGGGCATGAGAGGCTTTAGGATAGAGAACCTATGTAACCATTCTTCTAGGTTTTTTTTTGCCTTTAACAAAAGACGGCGGAATCACAACGATGTGGAAGAAGTATTACTTAAGGAAAGCAACTAAGTAATTTTTTTCCCGATAAGCAACCTATCGTAAAAAGTCCTCACAAGTGGACAGCTCCCAAAAGAACACACTAAAGCGTCTAAGGAGACAGCTATATCTTCAAGGTATCCACAAAATCCAAACGAGTATCCCAAGATTTCTAAATTTGTCCATTAACTAAAGGGAAAAAAAGGGTAGACTGTATACTGTATTTGAGCGATAAATAGGAGTATCCTCTCCTTTAAAGGATATCTCATTTTTCACGCGCCACAAGCCCCATGACAAGCAAAGGGAGCGGCTCTTCAAACATCTCCGACTCGGCACTCCATGCCGGCTTTGAGCCTCAATAATATCTCTCATGGATCCATGGAACAAGAAAGACATGCCAAACACAACTAGGAACATAGACCAACCATCCCTAAAATATTGACAAACACTTCTAGTGTCGTAGGTGTCAATTTGCAACACCTAATTTTCATTTTATGATGGCACTATGTCAGTTCTCCAAACAGGGTCTGACTTAATTTCAACCGATCTCTTACCTTAGCCTATAGACTCACTCTCAAAATTGCCCAAAAACCCCTTTAAGTTAATGGATGACACTCCCATGCACGAGGGTCTTGCTAACACCATCTTCTGATGTCAGTATTGCAGTTGACAACCCCAATACTAAGGGTGCTCTCGTCTGCCAGCCCGTGCCATTTGTCCTTTTTGGTTTCCCCTGCAACAGCATGTCTGCCCCATGCCTCCATCATATTAGAACTGCCCACCAAGTGTGCTGGGTGCTTGTGTGTTGGGTCTTCAAAGTCTGGTACCTGGCATAGCATAGGTGGTTAAAGCACATCCCCCATTGTTTGCACATGTTTGGGAGGTGCTAAGAACCCACTCCCAACCTTCTTGGAGTTGTTTAGTCCAATTGACCACGCATGCTTGAGCCATGGCTGAACTGGACCCTTGCTTTGCCATGCCCCCAACTTTCATGCTCTTGTCGTTGTGAATCATGCCATCTAGCACCATCTGAGCTACCCATGTGCCTATCACAAGCCATCAGTCACCAAACCCATCTTGTCTCGAACTAATGACTTGTGTACTAGACTCTGCCTACTCATGCCGCCGCACATAAGAGCATAACAATCATGGCCAAGCCTTGTGTACTAGTCAATGCCTACCGATGCCGCTACACACTTAAGAGCCTAAAATTATAGCCAAGCCTCGAACCGTGAGTTGGCTTGTAGGCATGCACCAAAGCCATTGAGGTCCCTTCTTCAGGTTAAAGAAGGGGTTCATGTGTTGCAATGGTATAACCTCATCCCCCAATTGGGAGGTGAGGGGTTCGAGCCTCTTAGGAGGCATTGTGGGTGTGGTGTGTGAGTTTCTTACCTATCAAAAAATATAAAAAATAGAGAAGGGGTTCATGTCCAAAACAGAAACTAGCAGAGAGAAGAAGCATATCTTGCATCGGAGCACTCTGCAAGTAAGCTTTCACAAACTTATTGAGGCCTATAGAGGGACTTTACGAAAAATGGTCTTAACTTTGAATAAAATAATACATTTCTAATCGCTATCCGATTTGGAGAAATGTTTCCTGCAAGTATGGCAGATTTCACATACCCATCTCAAAAACCAAAAAAAAGAACAAAAAAGAAAACATAAAGAGAGAGAGAGAGAGAGAGAGGTTAACTCTTCCAAAATCATTATGGGAGGATCCATTATGAAAGAACCCACTAATTGCCACCGTTCCCTCCAATGATAACTTCAGCCCCTTCAATCCCAGAATTTTCTTTTTTCTTGCGCCATCAGCATTACTCTTCATCTACTTTTGATTGGAGAAGTTCCAAATGATGAAATTTCCGGTCCTTGGAGCTGTGGCTTTTGTATCGTCACCATTCATTGTTATTCCAAGGCCTGTACCAGCACTTTGATACTTGAGTTCTATGTAACATGGACTCCTCTAAATTTAAGAATTGTCTAGCAGAACAAATGACAAGTAATTAAGGTGATGACAATATGTGTTGGGTATATCTGTAACATAGACTCTTCAAAAGCAGTTGAAGCGCCCATACTGAACACAGTATCATCGAACATGGATATGATATAGGTGCTCACTTTTGGTTGGACATGCACTTTAAAAGCATATTATATAATTCAAATTTATTATATTATTGCTTCTAAAGTAGTGAGATGCTTATATTAATGTAACCTGCAGAACTTTGATTATTATAAAAAAAAATTAGATGTAGATATTAGTTGATATGAATGTATAGTAGTGTTCCTATGTGGAGATTTGATGTCTGATGATTGGATATACACCCACACTCAACACACTTATTGGAGAACAATGTAACATAGCTATATAATTTTATGTGTGGTTATGTTTCTTTGTTACATTATTTAAGTAGTTTTTTGCCCCCGTTTCACCTCTTATGTTTCAGGAAATACAATTTGCCAAATAAAAGTAAGTAAAAATATTTGAAAAAATGGGAGTATTTAGGAATGAGAGGTCACTGCTTCGTGTATTAGTGTTTTGGGTTAAAAGGCATGAGGATGGGGATTTGCGTCTTGGAATTGTTATTTGCATGCAAAATTACAACAAAGTTTATGTATGTCTCCAGTCATGCAATCCTAGCACATTGCGTAGGCAGGCTAGTCTTTTGAATATTTACTTGTCTTTACGCCCTCTATTTTGAGAATTTGATATCTCTCATACTAGACACAGCCATAGCTTGGTTTGGAGTATTGGACTGCATATTTGAAAATTTTTAAATGTTGATAGCTTGGGTTTGGACTGCATATTTGAAATTTTTTAAATGTTGTAACCTCTCCAGAAATTTGTCCGTCATCTCTCTCAAGTACAATGGGGAGCAATAATGTTTAGCCTGCAGGCAATATATTTAAGGGTAGCTCTAGATGCTTTAAATTACACATGATCTTTGAAAGTTCGATTTGACGGCCTTATTCACCTTTGTTAGAATTGTTTTCTAGCAGGCGAGCATAATAGAAGTCTTAGCTTTATGTATAATTTTCTTTTAAATCCTTTTATAGTTTTCATATTGATGTGCCTGTCTAATATTTGTTTCTCAATTGAGGTGGGACCATAGTACTAAAAGGGATTCATAGCATTGTTTATTATCTTGAATTATATCAATTGGAGCAAATTTGTCTTTCTTGCTACTTATTATCTACTATTCATTGTCATATTGGAGGACAATATTCTCACTAATATAAAAAATGTTCTCTCACAGATCTTCCACCTGATAAAGAACCATTAGATTGGAACACAAGAATGAAAATAGCTGCTGGTGCAGCCAAAGGATTGGAATACCTCCATGACAAAGCAAACCCTCCAGTTATTTATAGGGACTTCAAGTCGTCTAACATATTATTGGAAGAAGGATATCACCCAAAGCTTTCTGACTTTGGGCTTGCCAAGCTTGGTCCTACAGGAGACAAGTCGCATGTTTCCACACGGGTCATGGGCACTTACGGATATTGTGCTCCTGAACATGCCATGACCGGACAGTTGACAGTGAAGTCTGATGTGTACAGTTTTGGGGTAGTTTTCTTAGAGCTTATTACTGGACGTAAAGCCATTGACAGCTCCAGACCTCAAGGAGAACATAATCTTGTCACATGGGTAATGCACTTAATAATCTTGTACTATAATAACCTACACTTGTATCTTAGCAATTTCTCCTGCAACTGTAGTCACTGTTGGTACTTGTGCAACATTTAAGTGGTAGTAATTTTATATTTCTTTTCAGGCACGTCCCTTATTCAATGACAGGTGAAAATTTGCTAAGTTTGCGGACCCAAGACTGCAGGGGCAGTATCCAATGCGGGGACTCTACCAGGCTCTAGCTGTTGCATCCATGTGTATTCAAGAACAGGCAGCTGCCCGTCCTCTCAGAGGGGATGTGGTTACTGCCCTCTCTTATCTTGCAAACCAAGCGCATGAACCCAATACAGCTTCTGTGCATAGCCACGGATCTTTGGGGGATAAGGATGATAAAAGAAGCAAAGATGAGAGAGGTGGAAGAATATCAAAGAACGAAAATGGAGGCGGCTCTAGACGTAAGTGGGACCTGGAAGGATCTGAGAGGGATGATTCTCCCAAAGAAACTGCAAGGATGTCAAAAAGGGATGCCGATAGGGAGAAAGCCGTTGCAGAGGCAAAAATGTGGGGAGAGAATTGGCGAGAGAAAAGACGACAAAATGCCCAAGGCAGTTTCGATGGCACCAATGGTTAAATAACCATCTGTACAATATCATGCTCCATTTCTACCTAGGCTGCTTTTCTGATTGCATCCGCAGGGAGTGAAAAAAAAACTGAGTGATAGAATTGGACAGCTCATGCACAGAACTTTTCAGTCCAGTACTGGGTAAGGTTT
Organism: Cornus suecica; assembly: GCA_963922005.1. NCBI lineage: Eukaryota > Viridiplantae > Streptophyta > Magnoliopsida > Cornales > Cornaceae > Cornus > Cornus suecica. Next base: position 8,666,763 of record OY998245.1, read on the forward strand.
GGGTCAAACACATACTTCTCCTTTTTGCTTTTGTTTTTTCCTTTTCTTGGAGTATAGAAGAAGAAGAAAGGAGGAAGAAGAGTGTAAATTAACGGCTAGAAGAGCAAGAGCAGAAGGATTAGGTCTTCTAAATTTTTTTGAGTGCTCATGTTCATGTATACTTGTGCTGGCTCTTCTAGGCTTCTTCTATATGAAAACATTGTGTTGTGCATAATCTTCTGAAACATGTTTTTAACTAATTGAGCTGCTACATTAGTAATACACATTCATTTATGCATCATTATTTTTTGTGCTAGGCGTTGAGACATCTACTTCACAAATATCTGATTTTCAAAGTAGCTTTGATTTTCTCATGAATTTTCCTTCAACTTAGCTCCTAACTTGGCTTTATGCTGCTGAATTAGCATCCTTTCGGGTGCACTTTTCTATCTGGTGCAACCTACCACACAATGGTTCACGAAGTTCGAGTCTTTCACGGGGTAGCATAGTTATATGAAGACAACTTCAAATCAGTGTCTTTGTCAAGCGATTTTCACAATGAATTTTTTTCATGATTGTGCTATGTGTTGGTACATGATCATTTTTAGTCATGACATTGACAAAATTAACTAATGGAAGGAAGAGTTAATTGTTGTATATTCAGTATGTATTTTTCGATTAATCCCCGACATTCGTGCAAAGTCATCTCTTTACATGAATCGGGTAAAATTCGGATTATGTCCGCTGTCATGGTCCCTCAGTATGTTGCTCTATCTATCGATGAATGAAAAATTGTTTACGAGAAACAACAAAGTCATGGCCCCTCAGTATGTTGCTCTATCTATCGATGAATGAAAAATTATCTACGAGAAACAACAAAGATATGTGTTACATTCGGATAGTCATAGTGTCTTTTATGTAAGAATCCAGGTTTGTCATAGATGCGAGGTATAATTCAATTCAAGATAGGTTGGGTGAGAAGCTATGGAGTTACAGAAATTTTCATACGGGTAGAATGGATCATGGATCATATATGATGACCAAAACTTTGCCTAAAAGTAGCATGATTTTTTGCAGGAGCACGATCAGTATGATGGATCCCTTTATATAGTCAGGAGGGAAGGATTTGTTGGGTTTTTCCTCCTACGTGGAAAGGGCAATGTATTTGTTTGAGCCATGTCCATGAAGTCTAATTTCGTTTATGCTTTATGCTTTGTTTGGTTGGAGGGATGGAATAGTGAAAGGGATGGATGAGATATCCTTAGGGAAGAATTGCGTCTATCCTACTTTATGTTTGGTTGAATGGAATTGATGATATAAAGGACGAATATAGTAATATATTATTCTTATTTGGTTGAAAGAAAGAGATTCGTAATTTTTATATTAAATTTACCAATCTAACCTCAATATATAGAATATACTATATAACCAAATTGTTAGGAAGGTTAAAAATGTAAATTGTTATAACTAGAGAGGAGTTAGTTATTTTCTCTCTCCTCTTCCGTCCAAATTTGGGTCAATTGAAATTTGTGGAGGGAGGAATGCTTCATCCCTCCTTGTCTCCTTCCTCTCATCCCATCTCTCCAACAAAATACAAAATAATTATATTACTCACCCCCTTATCCCTCCCTCCTGAATCCATCCCTCCAACCAAACATAGCACAATCATGTTTTGCAATCACGTTATTGGATAAGGTGACGGTCATGATAACAATGTACTAGGCACGATCGATATCGATGTTAAATGCAAGTTATGAACGAGTATCAATATTAGATAACTCTATCAACACATTTAAAAAAAATTACGAATTAAACGATAAGTAGCATATTGACTTATAGCATGAGCCTCACTTTTAACCTACTACAATATAGTAATTGGGTAGATGTGAGATAATAAAAAATGGATAACTGGCGAAAAACTTCCCTATAATATGGAAAATATGTTGATAACACCACTAACATTCAAAATGTGTATATAAGCACCAATAGTATTACAAAATGGGCACTTTGATCTCCTCAACCAATATTTCGTTCACTTTTTTTGCCTGATTTTGGGCACGTAACTGTCACATGCAAATACTATATCCCCAAATGTCGCAAAAGCTTTAACAGACACCGCTGAAAAAATGGCCTAAATCATCATTTTATATTTCAGCTTCTTTGTAAAATAAACAAAAAATGGTAAGATGGTAAATCAACATATCAGACACCAAAAAAATGAAATGGAGGGGTCTATTTGCACCAAATGTATATGATGTTGGGAATTAATTTTCTTTTCAATGCTTGAGAATTAATCCCGTCCAAGATCATTCACACAAAACAACAACTCTTTTATTGAATAATAAAAAACACTCAATAAGAAATTATCACTCACAAATCTACCAATTTTACTTTCTCTCTCCCTCTCTAATCTCACACTTTTGCTCCTTTGTATTTCTTCTACCCAAAACACTAGCCACCATACTTCTATATATATAGGAAAACAGAGTGGTGAACAAGCCAACCCTAAAAGGAAGTCTCTAAGATTGTAATCTCCTTATTAAAAAAGGAAAACTAAAAACCCGAAACTGGGCCACCGAGTACTCGGTGAATGTACAAGCCTCTGACCATTTTTTTTCCAAATGCGCAAGTTCACACAATTGTGTAGCCATCGAGTACTCGATGGTTGTTCACTACAACTTTTATTTTGAACATCTTTTACTCCAATTCTATTTAGCAGTGCTAACACACCACTAATCATAACATCACTTAAATTTCGCCACACCCTAACAATATTCTCCACCTTGACTTCCTATTTTAAAACAGGTTTATACACCATCTTTGGAATTGCTCCACCTAATAGTGTATTTTCTAACAACACATACACATTGCCGACATTCTTTCCAATGAGCAAGATACGTGGTCCTTTTCCTACTTTCAGCAGTCCATAATTTGCTTTAAACCAACAATCTTTTGACACCAAGCACCCAAAGAAATCACGTTCCTTCTAACACTTGGAACATGATACACATCTGTCAAAGTTCTTACCAATCCATTTGTTGTCTTGATATTAATTGTTCCGATTCCTACGACTTCACAAGAAGAATTATTTCCCATAAAATTTTTACCAACAAATGGTATGTAGGAGGTAAACCGTTCTTTATGAAGACACACATGATGAGAGCTAATAGAATTAAGAATCCACTTATTTGCTTCATCTTCTTTGTCAGTAATTGATAGGGCTTCAAGCACGTCGTCATCTTCTTCTCTTGTCTCGGCAACTGCCGCGGTGTTGTACCCACTTTCTTTTCTTTTTGGACACTCCTTTATGTAATGTCCTATTTCTTCGCAATAGTAGCATGGTCTCTCCATAAATGGCTTATTGTTCCATGAAGTTCCACCTTACCATCTATCATGTCTTCCTTGTCTTCTTTCAAATTTTCTTCTACTCTCAGTAACAAGAGCATGATCATCTCGAATACTTCCTTCATCTTCTCCATTTATTTCCTCACTGAAAAATAAGGCATTCTTCACTTGCTCCACAGTCACGGTATCTCTCCCATAAAATAAAGTATTAAACAAATGCTTATGAGTTGAACAAAATGATGTCAATAAAATAACTAATTTATCCTCGTCAGTAACTTGTACACCAAGATTAAAAAAATCACAGATAATTTTATTAAACTCACTAAGATGAGTATGCAAGTCCATACCTTTTTTCATACGAAAAGAATACAACTCTTGCTTTAAGATTAACCGATTCGTAACATTCTTTCCCATATGGAGATCTTCCAATTTCTTCCATAAATCTGCTGCAGATTTTTTGCCGACTACATCATATAAAACATCATCTGTCAAAGTCAACCGAATGGTACTCACTGCATTCGAGTTGATTTTGTTCCACTTTGTTGCATCCGTATATGCAGGCTTCTCGTCCAGCGCATCATCTAAACCTTGTTGAACTAACAAGTCTCGCATCCAAATCTGCCAAAGACTGAAGTTCTTTCTTCCATCAAATTTATCCACCGCAAACTTGACATCAGAAGTTGTCGTCATAACTCTGATACCACTTGTTGGGAATTAATTCTCTTTTCATTGAATAATAAAAAAAACTCAACAAGAAAATTATCACTCACAAATCTATCAATTTTACTTTCTCTCTCTCCCTCTCTAATCTCACACTTTTGCTCCTTTGTATTTCTTCTACCCAAAACACTAGCCACCATACTCCCATATATATAGGAAAACAGAGTGGTGAACAAGCCACCCCTAAAAGGAAGTCTCTAAGATTGTAATCTCCTAATTAAAAAAGAAAAACTAATAACCCGAAACTATGCCCCCAGTACTTGATGACACTCCCATCGAGTATTCGGTGAATGCACAAGCCTCTAACCATTTTTCTCCAAATGCGCAAGTTTGCACAATTGCGCACCTACCGAGTACTCGGTGGTTCTACACTTCAACTTTTCTTGTGAACTTTTTTTCCAATTCTCTTCATCAATGCTAACACCACTAATCATAACATTATTTAAATTTTGTCACATCCAAACATATGATAGAGGTGTTTAAAAACTATGAAGGAATTTATATGCACTATATTTATATTAGTAGGGATTTCATCAATTTTGATGACTTTTGGTTGGATGAAGACGGAGAGAAATAGTTGAACAACCCACTTCTCTCAACAATCTATTCACCTCGTCAACTGTGATCATCTCTTATAGTGTTGATGGAACTCCAGTGGATCATTCGCTAAAGTTTATAATACATGGACATGGGGGATTTTTTTAAAATTTTTTTTACAAAAGTGATACACAAATATTAAAATTCCTCTATTAGTTAATTACTTCTTAATGTTAGAAAATATCAATTAATTTAATTTATTGATATACCCTCAATTGATCATATTCTCTCATGCTTCTAATTTGGCTAAGACCCTGTTTGGATCGGCTTTTCAGAAGCTGCTTTGAAATTTTTGTAGGGAAAAGTTATTTTAAACGGTGTTTGACAAAAAAATTAGAAGAACTTCTGGGCCTTGGAAGAGCGAATATAAGAAGTTAGGGGTACCAACTTCTCAAAACAACTTATGCTCTCTTTTTCTTCTGAAAATAGTTAGAAGCAAAAGCTCTGCCAAATAGGACTTTAGTATTATTAGTATGAGTACAATTATTATTTAAAAGGTTTGATAATAGAGTAAATTACAGTTTGACTCTCTTTCGATATGATATATTACACCTGCGCTCTCTACTTTGAATATTTATAGTTTCACCCTCTCAAATTGATCAGCGTAATGTTGGGTTTCAAAGCAAAAGTCACTCCTTAATAGAACAATGCAATTAACAAGTCACTTCCCAAAACTTCTCATCCCGCTTCTATTTTTTTTTATTAATTCAGTCATATACAAACATATATATATATATATTTATATTTATGAATTCAATGTATATATATATATATATAAAAATCAGTCTATATATGTGATTGTATATATAGAGAAAAATTAGAGAGAGAAAGTGAGTGAATTAGTTGATGGGCTGGAATTGAAATTTGAATTTGAATTGGTATTGGTATTGGATTTGTTCAAAATTGAAGGAATTAAGGTTTTGGAGTAAATATGTGAAAGAGACTTGAATTTGAAGGGTTTTCATGGTGTGAATTTAGAAAAATGAAAATAGAATTTAGGGTTTGTTTTTAAAGTATCGAATGATGATATATATATGTAGGAAATAAGGGCATTTTGATAATTTTAAGTGAGGGCAAGTTGACCCTTTCACATCACTTTTGCATGGGAAAAATTGTTTTTACAAACAAGTGAGAGTATTATAGTTATTTTATCCCCGGTCAACTGCTGACGTAAACATTGACTATGTCGGAAATTCGCTAAAGATGAGTTTTTGTTACTACTTACAAATTAAAGGGATCAAATTATTTATTCAAAAAAAAAATAAAAGGGGTTAAATTGTAATTTATTAAAAAATAAAATGTGTAAGTGTAATATATCATCGAGGGGTATACATTACACACCTGGACGTACCAGGAGTGTTTGGAACTTGTTAGAAGGACTACGACCCAAGACCTTTTAAATAATTAATTCTATTCTCCATTATATGGAGCAATTAATTAGTGGTGGTAATGGTTGCCAGCAAGTGAACTTCATCATCAGGTCCGACCCATCACCTAATGATGTAAATCACCATCATTTGTGGTGCTCCAAATTTTGTGAAACTCGGACATTCACTAGCCTATAAGCGATTCAAGCAAGTATTTCATACCTCGAAGCATATGTGGTGTGACATTTTTGATGAATTATTGAAGGATGTACATATATTGGTGAGTGGGGTAGATATTTTTCTAAAAAATCACAACAAGGATTCAACTTAACTCCATATTTTATTATACAAATACAACATTTTTTATATAAAAGATTAACATAAATAAGACGAATAAATAAGTTTTTTTTTTATTTGCATATTCAATGACTCAATAATAGATATTTATCAATCTTATACTTCTTCAAGTACCAAATATTTAACTTCTAAGAAATCATTCAAAATGATTTAAAAAGTTTTATATTTATAATTGAAATGGATATTTTATTTTAAATATTTAAATTTAAGGAAAGGAATCACAAATTTTTTCACAAAAATAAAAAAGACCATTGTCACCGAAATAGAACGATAAGAATACATATAAGCTAAACATTTCCTCATTTTATATGCATTTTTATATTTTATTTGACTTGAACATATGTAGTAGTTCTGTAATCTTCCATACAATAAAGTGAATAAAATGATTGACTCGCTCCGGTCTGTTAATATAGATTTACCTTCCTCTTGTCTAATTTACAAAACGCATGCAAAGCAAATCCCTACATATAAAGATTGGGTAGGACTTCGATAATATCTTCTTCGTGGTCTCAAAAAATTGTTTGCATTCAATAAGATCCGAACATGAGACCTGATATTTCTTAAAGTACCATGTTCAAAAACGAGACTAACCCGTTAGGGTTGAGAAATAAATAGAATAATATATGTCCTTTTATTCTTGAAGCGGTCACAGCGGTTGAATTGACCTTCATAGACCAAGCACAAGAGAAGAGACTAGCTTGTTCAACTCTAACTATAAATTAGCAACATAAGATGTGATGATCTTTCACATACATTTCTTATAAACAAAAAAATAAATAAAGATTTTAGAAAGATTTATTAAACCCACATTAATAAGTACTATACACAATATTGATTTTTTTCTTCATATTTCATACATTCCATTACACATGTTTATAGACATGCAGAGAGAGAGAGACACAGAGATATATAGAGAGAGATAATATATGGACGCAGTGACATGGAAGTCCCAACCAAGCTGTACCAACAAACTGTGTTGGTGAATCAAACTGTACATTCAATAGGAATGAGGTTATGTTGAGGTGGGGAAGCCACACATTTCTCATGTATATCTGTTAGCTCATTCTTCTTTTCATCTTCAATCATATCCTCACTCATGTTGTCTTTAGCTTGACCATCCACTGGGTGTACTTCAGAGGTCCCCAACACCGCAATGTTAATTATGTGCTCCGGCAGCTTTTTCTCTATCACCACCACCTCCTTGCTGTTTCTATATATTCCATACAACAACATCTGAAGCAGTCCCAGAAAGAAACCGAATACGTTTGGAAGCTACAAAATTGAAAAACACAAAAAATCAATTATACTAGCATTTTAACTTTTGTTTTTAAACAATAACTTGAGTGTCCGGGACTAAGGCTTTGCCACGACATGGATAGGTGCGACCCTTCCAAATGGATTGGGAGAGGGTCAAACTGTGTCCATTGGTCGTGACTCTAACAAATTATTTGTATATAATGAGAATCGAACATAAAACCTGATACCTCATAAGGCACCAAGTTCCAAATCATCTTTCCCAACTGAGCTAGCCCGTTCATATTATAGTCTTTAATTAAGATCAAATTAGTTACTTTTTATATTAGAGGGAAAAGAAGACTGAAGATCACTCACAGCAACACATAAATCCTTCTGCAATAGACCGTAAGCGAACCACATAACTGCAGTCAATGTGAGGAAGAATGACAAGGTAAATGGCATGAACTCAACACTCTTAGTTCGGATGACCTGAAACTGTGAAACAAAAAAACACAGATTAGATGTTTGAAGACTATTGTAATACGATGGTGTAAAATAGTATTATACATGTATGAATGTGTATGTCCTCACCATAATGCTTAGAGGTGCTGCAAAAACGCTCACAGATATGACAACACAAGCCCAACCCACAACTTGCACGCGATACGATTCTTTAATGAGAAAGAGTGTGACAATAATGATCGAAGCGAACAATCCCACGTTCAGAGCAGCAAGAAGCTTGATAGTGTGTTTCTGCAGTACCAAATTTATAATTAGAATGTTACAAGACATGCAAGAGCTAAAGTTTAATTTAATATATGTACATGACAATGACCTTTGGTTCACCGGTGTGTAAGAAAACTCATACACGTCAATCATTATTTTTATGATCATTGTTTTATTTTCAATCATATCTAACGATCCAGATGTTTGATGTGTATGAATATATTGCTCACCGGTGAGAAAGAGATAATTACTCATATATATATATATATATATATATATATATATATTGATTTATTGTGAAAGTACCCTAGCCTCCTTCGATCCGTAGACAAGGTACATGGCAATGTAAATCGCCTCTATGATGCATCCAAACAAGTTGATGGAGATGAGGAGGATGGCATTTGTTTTAAGTAATGCATAGTACATCCACAGTGTGGCACTGAATAGGGCGACCACGTAAGGTAGGGATTGAAACCCTAAGGTTGATTTTTTTCTGTAAATTTGAATAAATGTTGGCCTGCAAATAAAAATGATAATAAAATCATTTCCACATGTTATTGTCATTAATCATAAAATGAAACATAACAATGTTTAGAAAGAAAATCGGAAATAACGGGTAGATATTTACTTACAATGGAGCAAAGTAGACAAAGATGGAGACAATGTTGCCTACAAAATTAAGTGCAAAAAAAATGACTAGTTAGTCAAGAAATTCTGGTACATATTCTCACTAATTGAAGGGGACAAGAAACATATATCTTGACACATCAATATATTAATAGCAATGATATACTTAAAAAACGTTCATTTTCGGAGCATATTTACTACATCCATATATACAGTTGAAAAGGCTATAACAAGCTGTCCTTAATTTAAATCTCAGAGTTAACATTTTATTTATTTTCGCTATCACTTTCATGATATATTGATGGAAGCATGCCACTTTCTTTAAACCCAATTTATAACTATAAATTAACAATAAGTTAAAAATAGTATTTTCACTAAAAAAAATATTCATGATAAGTACAAAATACCTTTGGGGCATCTAATTTATTCAGACTAAGAGTTAGAACACTGATGGTTGAATTGGTATTACCAAAAATATCTTATACGGTACTAGCACTTACACAATAAGATTGTCACAATAGGATAATATATAAAATAAATTTGAAGAACATAAGCACCTTTTTTTTTTTTGAAAGGAAAACACCCTTTTTTTTCTTATTGTAAAGTAGCATTTTTTTTACAATAAATGTCTAAAGTTAGAACGAACAACTAAAAACAAAGCATGAGACATGGAAAAACAATCCAAAATGAGTCTAAACATTTTGAAAAAAAAATATAAAAAAAAAAAAAAAAAATCATGAGACCAGTCATGAATTTTTAGTTTGAAATTAACCATGACTAGTTGAATAACATGGTTTGAAGTGGTTGCATGATAACTCTTAACAAGATTATACCTAGGATTCCAAATGTGAACACTAGTGGATGATGGAGGTCAAATACAGCCATCTCTTCAATGATCAACTTACAAACTCTCTCTCTCTATAAAAAAAGCTTGGTCTCTAATGAAACCTTAATTAGCCTTTAACCATAGCTCTCTCCACCTTCAAACCACTCCCACAATCTCATGTAGATAGTACTGAAGGTATACATATATATATACTCAATATTGTGAAAATTTATATAGGTGGTGAAAGGAGAGAATGCGCATTGAACTCATCCTTGTTGCATGACAAGTGGGGTCTGAGTAGGTGGCGTACGATAAAATCACGTACCAAACTATCAAGGGAGTCTTAGCCTCACGTGCTCTTCTAGTCGCGTGTATCAGGAACTTTACAAGTGTCTAAAAATCAGTGTGCATCAAGTTAAGTGCAAATCAATTTTTTGAAGTGAATTCATTTTGAAATTGTCCTCGCATAATGAAATAGCAATTGTAAAATTATCTAACTAAACTTCATTTCTTATAAAAGAAATTAACTCATGAATTGAAATCAAAGAATTTCATTTAAAATGAGGTGGTAGATTACTTGATTGTTGATTACTAGTCATGTCTCTATTTTTTTTATTATTTCTCATTAATATAAATATTATTTCACGGTTCAATTTATGAATTGTCTCCCAACTTCAATTTTAAAATACTTAAATATCTTTATAATTTACTAAGAATTATAAGAGGTCTTTGTTATCTGTCCAAAAGTGAAGTCAAGATTTTAACTCAACTTTTACATTGTTTGGATAAGCTTTTCAGAAATTGCTTTTGGCTCTCTAGAGGTATAAATTGTTTTGAACGGTGTTTGACAAAATATTTAGAAGAGTTTCTAAACTTTGGAAAAGTGTTTAGAAAAAAGTTAAGGTAGCCATGGACGAACCTAAGTGATGACCCGTTGGGGCGGTGGCCCCCACTGAATTTTTATTTATTTCTACTATTTACCCTAAAATATAGGATAATAATGCTTATGCCCCCACTGAAATTTTTTAAAAACGCCCTAAAGCCCCACTGAATTTGAGATAATACGATTCCAGCCCCACTCATCAAGATTTATGGGTTAGTGTATGGGGGTACCAGTTTCTCAAAATAACTTATACTTATTTTTTTCTTCTGAAAAAAAGTTAGAAACAAATATCCGACAAACGAGACCTTTGTAGAGAATAGGTAGATGAGTTTGATACCAAAATAAAAACAAGTGAAGAATGTTAAAAAAACCCTATGGTTTTGGGCATGTTAAATGTTTAATTGACTATCAAATTAACTACATATCTTCCAAAAAAAGTATATTCCCTCTGTCCCTTTTTAGTTGTCCATATTGGAAAGTCGATGATTTATTTTATTTTATTTTCTTTCCAATTTTTCACCTTTTAGTTGTCCATGTTGAAGAAGTCAAAACAACTATTATTAATTTGTTACACTTATACATATATACATATATAAAGAGAGGTAATTTGCGAAAGTATATGATAATATTATATTGGGATTGACAATTAATTTGGGACAAGTAAACTAGATAAAGTTAACAACTAAATTGGGATGGAGTATATAATTTTCAGCATGTTAAATCTTTAATTAACAACTTATCTTCCAATTCAGTTCTTATACGAAAGATTTTCTTGGATATTAATGTAGAATGAATATCCAACGAAATTGGGTCTAGAGTGAAATTTGGACATTTTCATTCCTAGCATAGAAATTGTTGATCTCAAACACGGGCTCACGGGCCCATGCTAAAGCGCGTGGCACATAGTATTCCTTGAGAATTTTACATTAGTCTCACATAGACACAGGTTTTTTGCTCAAAGCCTGGTTCACGTGACCTTCCCCATAAACCCTTTTAGCCGTTTCTCTCCCTCAGAAGCAAAACTCCACTCTTGCCTCGTCACCCTTAATTATTAACTCTCTCTCTCTCTCTCTCTCACACACACACACACACACTTTATCTCTATAATTGGTATGTGTTTAAAGCTTAGGTGGTTTGGATGGGTCTGAATTCTTTCCCATGAAGCTTGGTTTGAGCGGTTATGTATGAAAATAGGACAAATTTGAATGACCTATTTACAATGATGATGTTTTTATTCATTGTTGTTGTTGTTGTTATCATAAGGTTTGCGAATGCTAGGTGTGCATTGCAGGGCTTGACAGATGAATCGTGAATAGAGAGGCCACGAATTGGTTTGGCGTGTTACATCAATTTTCCATACTTCAAATTGTTGTGTGCTAGGTGGTCTCAATTCGAGTATTAAAGTTTATAGAAGACAATAAATGTGACGTTTTTAGATGTGTAAGATCACTTCTTTTACGGTGTTATTTGTCCCAATTCATTTAACTTTTTCCTCTTTTATATCTTTACTGAAAAGTATCACAAAATCATCTCGAAGCCATCTAGATAAGATGATTTTGGAGTGTTTTGGCTAAGAACTTGATAGTGAACTCTCACATTTAAGTTTACTACTATATTTTGATAGAAAACATCTTACAAATACCAAAAAAGACATCTAATTAATTATTCAGTTATTACTTGTAATTTCACCGAATATAATATTAATGAAAGAGAAAAATAAAAAAATTGTACATTTTATTTTTTGAAAAAATACATCGATTGATGTCATTAAACATTACCATATGAATACTTTGTCATCGCACAAAAACTTCTACGTCATAAGTAACTTTTCAGAAGTGTTTCAAATAAATTTTTAATCAGACACGCGAGAGACACTTGAAGAACACACGAGGGGCACATAAATGCCATTATTTTATCGATGAAAATGATGAAATATTTAGGAAATATCTCACTCAATGAAGAGGACTATGAAGTTTAATTTTTTTTAGACCTTATTTTGTTCTTATGTAATAAAACTTTGTGAGAAAAGGAGAAGTATTCTTAGTGATAAAGTGAGAAAGCTAAACTTATTATTATTATATTTATGGGTTTATGTTATCAAGGAAGAAAGATTAACATGTATGTAAGTTTTTGGTTCTTGAACAGTGACTTTTATGCGATGATTAAAGAATGTTGGACATTTATAACAACCGATTTATTAATCAAGTGTTTTTATATTCTTATTGCTTAAATAATAAATTGAAGTATTTTTATAATGTCGTAATTTATTTTTTATATTTAATTATATTTATGGCATTTGTGAATTTTGAATGTATTTATACTATTATTTTATAGCCGTATCATTGTCATGTCATATGATTTGTTTTAAGAGTTTGTCGTGTCGTCTAATTTGTAACTTGTCGTACTCATGTCCCATATTCGTGTTCATATTTTATCATTAATTCAGGTAAAAGCCCAAAAAACCTCTCCTAAATTTTTCTCAAGTGAGCAAAATACCTCCCTCGACTTTAAAAGTGAGCAAGTCCCTCCTGAACTTTTCCCAAATGAGCAAAATACCCCCCTAAACTTTGAAAGTGAGCACTTTGCCCCCCTTCACCCATTTGTGCATTTACTCATTTACCCCTTTCACACTTTGCTCCTTTCACTCATTTATGTTTTTATTCATTTATCATTAGTAAAAAATAAATACAGAACTAACCTAATTTTTTTTAGAATTAAAATTAAACTAATTTATCAATTACTTAATTCAGGGGATCGAGTTTATCACTTTTAAAATTCAGGGGGATCGAGTTGCTCACTTTTAAAATTCAGGAAGGATATTTTGCTCACTTGGGAAAAGTTCATAGGGTTTTTTTGCACTTTTGCCTTAATTCAAATCCAAATTCTGAAGAGTTATGACTTTAACTCTCAAAAAACACTATTTGGACAAGTGTAGTTATACTTGCACCGAAATCTTACATCGATTTGTTGGGCAGAATCTACGTGACAATACAGTTGGCAATAAATAGAGTTTGATTAATACATGGTTTCTCCTCCCTTTCTTCACACTTTGTTTTCTCTGGGTCTTATTTTCCCATTGCCTCAACTTCTCCCAGGGTAATCAATCTTTTATACCTTAATTTTTATCTTATCAAATTATTGTAAATAATTTTCTGGATGAGGAAATAAAATTTATGAATCCTTGATATGTATCCTTTATTTTTATTTTCTTATTTTTTTTATCTTATCAAATGATTGTAAATAATTTTCCAGATGAGGAAAGAAAATTTATGAAATCCTTGATATGTATCCTTTATTTTTATTTTTTTACATTTGATTAAATATATTTTTGATTTGCTCACCCCTCTATTTTTTAAATATGTTATTCCATTGCAAAATTAAGACAATTGAATCTTAAGATTGGACATGCAACATATGAATCAAAACTAAATCAATATCAATGATATATTTTTTAGTTTATTATCTAATGAGAATACTAATTGTCTAAAGGATATAGCTCTATGTAATATTTTCATTTTCTTTAATAAAAAATTGTTACGAAAGGAATGTTAAGTTTAAAAAAAATCAATTATATGACCAACAAACCAAGAAAAGTGTCGTGGAATATTTTAAGAGAAAATTAAATTGTTATCCAATTTAAGTCACAACATTGGTTCTTAATTAAATAGAGTGTGATTCATTTGAAAAAAGTCATTTGACAGTGAAAAAATATTATTGTTTAGAATGTTGTATACTTGTATCAATTGTTATATATATAAATAAATGAACTAATATTTACTCATTACTCTACCACTTTGATTTCTTCTTCAGAAAGTTGTATTTGAAAAACATCTAAGGTGATGAAAAATAAAAAAAAACAAAAATTTCAGGCCTAACTTGATTCAAAACCATCTCAGGTTTAACATATATAAAATAACGAGTATATAAAAGAATGAGTAATGAAATTTTTTTGAGATGAAAATGTTAATGGTTAGAAGAGAGGATAAGAAGTTAAGTGTGAGAGGTAACTTAATGTGAAAGAGATATGTTTTCTTTTAATATGATAGTCACGTAGCAATTGATGCAAGTATCATTTTCTTGGGACAAACACAATTTTTCTCTCATTACTTAATTATAAGAATAAAATTTAACTTTTCTGTGTATTAACCATGATGTGTTGCTTTTCGCAATTTGCATGTAAGATGGTCATATAAAAAAATCTTTTTGACCCCATTTTTCAGGATCTCAATCCGTTTGGTTGGTTATTAATTGTATCGTACGTGATTGACAGATGAAAATGGCTGAATGGTTACGCATTTAATGAACGTGGCAATTGCATTGTCATTTTCATTGCAAATTATTGGTAACTCATGATAAGCTTTGCATGCAATATGTGGTTTGAGTACGTCAATTCAATGATTGATTGTAAAATAATGGAGGACCAAACAATACTATCAGTGGCCAATATTTACTGTGACTAGTGATTATGGAAAGGCCAGTGGACCCTAAGTTGTTTCAATACCTTACATGTGGCTTTCTCATTAGTGGCTTATCTGGTGCACTCATTTTGACACTTGAAAGATACTGTGGGATGTCTGAGAAACGATTAGACTCGAGTCCCATTGAGCTCCAAAAGCCAAGTAGTTTTTTGTAATTTATAGCTTTGGTGGTATTAATTTGACTGATGTTTCTATTGTGATCGTTGCTAGGATCTTTGTTGGGTTCAGGAAAAAAGTTACACCAGGTCCTGAGTTCAAGTGGCCGGTCGGTTAGACCCGTGGTTTAATTTATTCGACGTGGACTAATTTGTTGAGGGTTTGAGGGGCGTAACCTCGATGTACGGTAAAAGATAATTTTGGTATTTTAGTTGTGCCATGAGTTTGGTATATATATACATTATTGTAATCCTAATTCGGTGATAAGCGAAATATAAAGACTATTCTCATGGACGTAGGTCACATTGACTGAACCACGTACAAAATCTTGTGTGTTCTTGTTCTTAATTCTTTACTGTTATTATTGTTTGCGATTGATTTATAGCTTCAACAATATTTAATATTGGGCTGGCATGTTTGTACATTTTTCTTTGTTTATATAATTCTATTTGAATGAAATCGTATGTAATGCGTTACGTGTTTATAAGAAATTGTTCAAATCATTCACGTGTGTTGTTGTTCTAGACATGTGAATGATTTGGATCATTATGCGGATATAAATTGTCATATAATAACAGAGTTCCTCGACACATTCTCGAATTATTCTCGAATTTGTGTGATTTATAATTTTATAAACTCTTATAAGTTTAGTTTGTGTTCAACTTTTCCATCCCAAAATTTTGATTATATGGAATACTATAATTGATGCCCGTACGTCTAACAATTGTTTTTGTGTTTTTGAGGACCGTTATGCGTATTATGAAAGAAATTGAAAAGAAGTATTGTCTAAGCATGTTTGTACATTCGTCTTTGTTTATACAATTCTACTTGAATAATGGAGTCATGTTTAATATATTATGTGTTTATAAGTGGACAGTTCAAATTCCTTCACCATTAGATCCTAGGTTCAAATCCTCTCAACTATATTTTCGTTTGGGTCACTGGAGGATTTACCCGATCATTAATTCCAAAGTTCCGGGAATTAGTCAAGGTGCGCGCAAGCTAGCCCGGATCACCCCGATTACCTAAAAAAAAAAAAAGTGGACAGATCAGATTATTCACGCATGTTATGGTCTTACACATTTACACATGTGAATGATTTGGATATGATGATGTAAATTGTGTAAAATAATAATAATAGAGTATTTTAATTCATTCTCCAATTTGTGTGAAGTTTACTCAAAATTATGATTGGCTTTATTCATAAATTTATGCAGTCTTGTAAATTGACTTGGCGGTCAACCTTTCCATAGCAGAATTTTGATGTAATGGAATAATACAATTGATGCCCTTCTAATAATTTTTTGTGCTTTTGAGTGACCTTTTTGCGTATAAGGAATGAAATTGAAAAGTGTAATCTTAGTTCTTGTGAACCGTAATTTAATGTTATATGAATTGTAGGGTCAATTAGTGTAACACCCTCAAATAATATATTTTTTTGGAATTTAAATTACAGAGAGATCGTCCTTGGGATTAGACTTACTGAAAGATCACATGGAGACACCACCTATAATTAAGTAATTGGGAAAAAAGACAATTCAAATATGAGATGATGATGAGTTTATGGATGGATTTGTTGAGTTTACGTAATTATAATTTGATGGTGCATTATATGTATATGTATATGTATATGTATGTATATATTTGGCAATTAAGAAAACCAAACAACCACCTTTTGAAACATACAAATGTGGGTGCGCACTAAACATCTAAAGATGAGGAAGTTTCATTTGATTTCGTGCGGGAAGGACTCCATTTATCTGCCTAATTTTAAGTAAATTACAAATAGCTTCCGTGCATGGTACCCCAAACTTCTTTGGTTGAAAGACATACATAATATTTCATATATTTATATATGAAGTATTATGTATGTATATGCGGAAAAGTGAAACTAATATAAGACAAAATATGACTGTTTGAATGCGATGGAACTGAAAGATATTACTAAAAGGATCCAGAAACAGCTGAATACAACTCTGCCTTTAATGAGATACAATCATTAAACTCTATAATTGGGGTGTTTTGCCAAGACAAACTTAAATGTGCAAAGAAAACGTATTAACACTGAAAAGGAATAATCTTATACCTAGCCGTCACTCCAGAAATTGGAAAGTCGCAACGTGCAAATTAGGGCAGTAATTGAGATTTGCAATTTGGAAAAGAAAAAAAAAAACATATATATAAGCATTAAAAAATTCTGTTAATTTCTTATTCTTAAATATATTTGGGCCATTCATGTCAAATAGGTTCTATGGTGTAGTGGTTAGCACTCTGGACTTTGAATCCAGCGACCTGGGTTCGACTCCCGGTAGGACCTTTTTTTCCAACCAAAACTTTAGTCACAAATTTTGTACATAATTTATTAATCATCCTTCACAGACTTTTAAACTTCCAATTCTTTTTTATTTGATTTAGTAATGATCCATTCACTCATAGTGTGTGGTTGAATTAGTTGGAATAATAATTTTACGAAGATATACTAATTTCTTTTTTCAACATATATAGGTACTAATAAATTGCAATATCAATATATTTTCAGTTATTCTTGAGTAAAACTGAAAATAAAATTTTAAGTTCTGAAAACAAAAAAGGAATTTATAATGTTTGAATTTTAGGTATTGAATGAAGCTTGTCTTGTTTCAACATCATTGATGATATAATGTTTTTTATTTTTCATGAATGGTGGTGGTTTTTTATTTTTTCAAATCTTTGATTCATTTCTTATTTTGATCAAAGAAATTATCACACTACCAATGGCCTTGTGGTCTAATGGTATTTTCATTCCTCTCCAAATTGGAAGAGGTCTGGGCACTAGGGGAAGAGAATGGAATGGAATGACAATTCTTATTCTATTGCTTGGTTTCCATCCAAAACTTTATTCACAAAATTTTGTATTTCATTTATATATTAATCATCCTTCACGGACTTTTACCTATCCAAATATAAACTTGCAATTTTTTTTATTTTATTTAGTAATGATCCACTCGTAGTGTGTGGTTGAATTAGTTGGAATAATAATTTTACGAAGATAAACTAAATTCTTTTTCCAACATATATAGGTACTAATAAATTGCAATATCAATATATTTTCAGGTATCCTTGAGAAAAACTGAAAATAAAATTTTAAAAACTTCAAGTTCTGAAAAAAAAAAGGAATTTATAATGTTTGAATTTTTAGGTATTGAATGAAGCTTGTCTTGTGTCAAGACCTGATTGATGATATAATGTTTTATTTTTTATTTTTCATGAATGGTGGTGGTTTTTAATTTTTTTCATATCTTTGTTTTATTATTTTGATCAAAGAAATAATCACACGCACACTGATAATTCTCTTATTTAGAATTATACGTCCACTTTTAATTGCGTTTGAAATGCAATAATGAAAGGGAATGCAAGTAGGAATGAAATGAGAATGAAATGGAATGACAATTCTCATTCTATTGCTTGGTTTGCAAATATGAAGCACCGTAGGTATGAAATGAACTTAAAAAATAATTTTCTAAAATACCCCTTCCAGTGATAAATACGTTATTTTGATAAACTAATCGTATTAATCAAGTAATGTTTTAGAAAATAAAAATTATGGAAGATAACAATGATAGTGGTGGTTGTTGGGCAATAAAAGTGG
The DNA here is from genome assembly GCA_963922005.1 of Cornus suecica. Classification (NCBI taxonomy): domain Eukaryota; kingdom Viridiplantae; phylum Streptophyta; class Magnoliopsida; order Cornales; family Cornaceae; genus Cornus; species Cornus suecica. The sequence goes on from OY998245.1 coordinate 8,685,688, forward strand.
TGGCGATGGAAGAAGGTGATGGTAGTTGCATCGATGGGGTGATGGTGAAAGGTAGTCACATGGTAGTATGTGGAAGGTGATGAAAGTGATGGCGGTAGTGATGAAGGAAAATGTCATAAACACAGTGAAGGAGGTGGCGGTGGTGGAGCAAGGTGGTGTCGGTGGAGGTGTGAAAGATAGTGGCAGTGGTACGTAGAAGGTGGTGATTTTTGCGGTAAAGGCGATGACATGTTGATGGGCGTCAGGTGTGTGCAAAATATGTGGTTAAAAACGACATTTTAGGTTTTACCCTTCTAGAAGGGCATAGATTAATTGTAGACAATTTTACTTGAGTATGGAAATATCAATCTCACAGAGACGAGGACTGTTCACTTCAATAGTCTAAAAATACTTAATTATATTTTTCTGAAAATAGTTTGGTTTTGTGAATTATCTAATACTAATAAAAATAAAATAGAAAACAATAATAAATAATTGTTGTGATTCAGAGAGAGAAAAAATTAGGGTTTTCTCACTCCACCACTAACCGCATAATATAGTCCAAATTATATTTCAATTGCATGAGGGCGATCCATTGACTGTGAATCAGGTTACACCGCACCAGCAGTTTGACCCCAAAAATGATTACTCTCAACCAGATCGCAACAACCCATCTCAAGACTAAACTGATTAGTGCATGCCAACTACTAACAGAAAGTAAATGCAGAAAAGTAAATTAAAATAGTAAATTAAAGTATGAAAATAAACTAAAACATGTCTATATCAGTTTGTTAGGGCATGACCTGTGTCAACCTAGGGTTTCGAGTTCTATGACCACCATTGTGTAGAATATCATAGATTAAGCATCCGAGTTCTAACCCATAGTGAATAATTGTGATTGTGTAATACAAATATATTCAAAACGTCTAAGACAATAATCAATTCAAATATATAAACTTGTATCACGAATAAAAACAGTCTCTCATCTAACACATTAATCATAATATAGTCACAGTTTTCCTTCTCTACAATTGAATATAAAATCATAACTACATTACTTGGCTAGGGTTTTGCGAGAAAACCCTAGATACCGAATTAGTTGATCATGGCTGAGAGAATCTGCATTGTCGGTGTAGAAACACTCTCCATGGCCTTCTTCTCCAGATCTCTAAGTCTTCAATGGTGGTTCTCTTCAATGGAAGAACTCTATGAATGAACGTGTGTGAACCAGCCTCCCAAATCCAACTCCAAAAACAAAACAAAAACTAGAACTAAAACAAAACTTTTTTCTAAACCTAACCCTCTCATATTTATAGACAAATGAGGGAAACCCTAATGGTTGCCTTTTTTTGTAATTTCATAATACATGAATAATATCCCTAAAATATGATGTAAATATGTGTATAAGCCTATATGTAGAGGTCTGGAATCACCGATCACTTAAAATATCGAAGCAGGGACAAAACTGGAAAATTCTAAAACAACTTCGAAACAACTTTAGCACGTAAATGGATCACGTGACCACAAGGTGGGACCTACACTCCTAACCTACGCTTGGGTGTAGGGCTACGCTCCTGACCTACGCACGTAAAGGGGTCCAATCTGCCCCTTTTTCTTTCTGACGACGTAGGTATAATGCATTTTTGCTGTAAAAACCCATTTTTTCATATTTGAGCTAGACTGGTCGCCTTTGACTCCCAATGCTTTTTGATGAAGTAATAATGTCTGAAAATGAAATTTTTGCCCTCTGGTGAGATAACGATATCGGGAAATGACCATTTTGCCATCCGGTAGCTCTTATTTGCTCTGACACACCTTTTGATTCCTTTCTTAAGATAGAAATGAACATGAACTCAGTTAATTCACCGAGAATAACTCTGTTTCTTCATTAAGCTCTTGAAACATGCTTACACACACAAGCGAGATAAAAATACCAAGTAACGGAATGTAAAGACATAACAACACAAGATAGGGGCAAAAAATGACCAATATTGAGCACCTATCACATGTAACAACCATAGAGGAGGCATTGGTGGCAGAGGAGGGTGGCGGTGGTGAAAGAGTGGAAGTTGGGGATAGTCGTGGAGGTGAATGGAGGGTAAAGACGTTGGAGGTTGTGGTGAAGGAAGGGGATGCCCAATGCAATGACGGTGGTAGTGGTAAAAGGTGTAGACGATGGTACGTGATGGTAAAAGGTGTAGTCGGTGATGGTTTGTTAACTTGAAATGTGAGAGGGTTGTTTTTCAAATTGGTTAATTTCATTTACACCCCTGAACTATGTTAAAACATCATTTTGACCCCTCCAATTTTTCATAAATGCATTTACACCCTCTAATTAAGGAAAAATAGCTCATTTATACCCCCCGATCACTTTTGGGCATTGACTTAGAAGGAAAAGACTATATTGCCCTTTGCCAAATACTCATATTTCCCATTATAAAGCTATCCTCAATAGGAATAACTGGGATATCCTAAACCCTAATTAAACACCCACCTTATACCCAAACACCAACCCATCTCCCTCAACCCCTTCATCCATCCCTTACCTTAACCCTAACCCTAGTTTTACCACCGCCACCTCCACCGGTGCACTCCGCCGCCACCACCTCCACTACCTCAGACCGCCACCTCCCTCTCCCTCGCCCATCCCTCCACCACCTCACTCTACCACCACCACCTCAATCGGCTACCTCCCTCACCACCGCCACCTCCACCTCCACCTCCATCACCTCACTCGATCAAATCTATATAAAGATATATATATATATATATATAGATATATATGTCAATTTTATATATACATAGAGATATATAAAGATATATATGTTTATATAATTATATATATATATGGATATATATACTCTAAGAAAATAAGAAGGGTTTAAATATGCATTTATTTTGTGTTTACCAAAACAAGATTACTATAATCTGAAAGCATTTATTTTGCCCCATAGTGACCAGTAGTGCTGAGGGGTTAAAAATAGTTGTTAAAAACAGCCTCTTATGACAGCGTTAGGTTTTACCCTACACAAACGCACGTATCAATTGTAGAATAGAAATGACTTGAGTAAAGGATATCGATCACACATAGACTAAGATTGTTCACTTTAATAATTCAAAAATAATGAGTTCTATCTTTGAAAAGTTGTTTGTTTTGGTGGTCAAAGACCAAATTATCTAAATTATTCTAAAAAATAAAGTAAATTGGTTTGTGATTCAAGAGAGAAAGAAAACTAAGGTTTTTATTGCTCAACCACTAACCGCATAATATAGTTCTATCAATGTAACAATTGCAAGAGGGCGATCCGTAAACTGTGAATCAGGTTGTAACGCAAATAGCTAAATACGACCCTAAAAAGGATTACCATCAACCGGATCGCGACAACCCATCTCATGACTGAAATGATTAGTGCATGCCAATTAAATTACTATACCCTACTCCTAATGCATAAAAATAAACTAAAGCATGTCTATCCCAATTTCGGCCCGATATGACCTGTGTCAACCTAGGGTTTCAAGTTTTATTACCACTATTGTGTAAAAAAATATGAATTGAACATCTGAGCTCAAACCCATAGTGAATAATCATAATTGTGTAAAATAATATATTCATTCCATCTAAGACAAGAATTTAGAACAAATATAGAATTTTGTATCAAGAATAAAAACGATCTCTTATCTACTACAATCATCACAGTACGGTCACAATTTTCCCTCGTTACAATTGAAAACAAGATAAAATATACATTATTTAGCTAGGGTTTTGTTAGAAAATCCTAGATACCGAGTTAGTTGGCCATGGAAGATGAAAACTGCATCTTTGGTGTATAATCGATCTCCATGTCTTTCTTCTCTGGATCTCTAGGTCTGAATATGACTCTTCTTCTCAACAGCAGCAATTTTGAATATAAACGTCAGAAAACTCAATGAACGAACCCCTTCCTCTGATATATAGCTCTGTATTTATAGACAAGCCGAGGGAAACCCTAATGGTTGCCGTTTTCGGTAATTTCACACTAAACTTAATAAAAACCCTAATTTCTCATATATATGTGTATATACATGTATATAGAGGTCTGGAGTCGCAACTGCAAACAGGAGTAACACAGGCAACATTCCCAGAAAATTACATATTTCCAGCAGTTGCTACGCTTCAAGCGTAACTTCCCTACGCTTTAAGCGTAGATATGCATTTTCCAAGCACTTTTTGATTCTAAAAGCGTAGGCTTAGGCGTAGGGATTTTCATGAAAACCACTTTTGTCTATACATGCACCAAAATGACCGCTTTGAACCCATGATACTTTTTGCTTGAAGTAACGGCTTTGGAAAATGTCATTTTTGCCATCTGGGAGCCATTTTTGTCTCGGAAATACCCATTTGACTCTCCTCTTGGATAGAAACGAACATGAACTTGGTTAATTCACCAAAGTTAGCTCTATTTATTCATTAAGCTCCTTAAACATGCTTAAACACACAAACAACATAAAATATATCAAATAATGGAATGAAAAGACATAACAAATGCAAGATAGGGGCTTAAAATGGACAATATTGAACACTTATCATTAATTATTCACAAAAAGAGAGAATTTATTATATAATGGACTCACACCAATAAAATCCAAAGCCTCTCACCCCATACTTATTTATGTTATTAATAAATTTTAGTAGGAAGATAAATTTGGAAATATTTCAAATATTGTATTTAGTGTATACAGAAGACAATATATAAGAACTTTACACCAGAAATCACTAACAACTAACTACATTTCAAATTCAAAACTTAAACTAAATATATCTAAGTTTGTAACTAACTAATTCTAATCAGATTTTAGATTTAAAATGTAACAAACTAGGTCAAAACAGGGCTAAATTTCGAGAGTCGGCTGCTTGTGGACAACAGTCGGCTGCTGGCTTCCCATCAGCCGACTGCCGTAATTTAAAACTTCACAAAAATGATCAGCAAAGCCAAGTTTTCATCAGTCAGCTGATGACTTGATAGGTGCTCAATATTGGTCATTTTTTGCCCCTATCTTGCGTTTGTATTGTCTTTACATTCCACTACTTGATATTTTTATCTCATTTGTGTGTGTAAGCATGTTTCAAGAGATTAATGAAGAAACATAGCTAATCTTGGTGAATTCACTGAGTTCGTGTTCATTTTTATCTTGAAAAAGGAATCAAGAGCAAAGAAGAGCTACCGGAGGGCAAAATAGTCATTTCACGACATCATTATCTCCCCGGAAGGGCAAAAATGTAATTTTCAGAGATTATTACTTCACCGAAAAGCATCGGGAGTCAAAGGCGACCAGTTTAGCTCAAATACGAAAAGACAGTTTTTTACAGCAAAAGTGCATGATACCTACGTTACCAGAGAGAAAAATGGGCAAACTGGACTCAACCTACGCTGTGGTTTTGGACCCTACGCTCTAAACCTACGCCTAAGCGTAGGTCAGGGCATAGCCCTCCGCTCTAGACCTACGCCTAAGCGTAGGTCAAGAGCATATGTCCCACATGATGATCACGTTATCCCTCGATATGCTGAAGTTGTTTCGGAGTTGTTTCAGAATTTTTCAGTTTTGTCCCTACTTCGATATTTCAAGTGATCGGTGATTCCAGACTTATACGTACAAGCTTATAGACATATTTACATATGATTTTATGAGATTATTGATGTATTATGAAATTACAGAAAATGACAACCATTAGGGTTTCCCTCATTTGTGTATAAATATGAGAGGATTAGGGTTTAGAAATATATATGCTTTTAGGGTTATTTTTAGTTATGTTTTGGAGATACACGTTCATTCATAGAGTTTTCTTCCATTGAAGAGAACCACCATTAAAGACCTAGAGAACCGGAGAAGAAGGCCTTGGAGAGTGATTCTACATCAACGATGCAGTCTCCTTCTACCATGATCAACTAATTCGATATCTAGGATTTTCTCGTAAAACCCTAGCCAAGTAATGTAGTTCTAATTTTATATTCAATTATAGAGAGGGGAAACTGTGACTATACTGTGATGATTGAGATAGATGATAGACCATTTTTATTCGTGATACAAGTTTATATATTTGAATTGATTCTTGTCTTAAACTTTTCGAATACATTTATCTTACACAATCACAATTATTCACTATGGGCTGGAACTCGGATGTTTAATCTATGATTTTCTACACAATGGTGGTCATAAAACTCGAAACCCTAGGTTGACACAGGTCATGCCTTGACAAACTGATATAGACATGCTTTAGGTTATTTTCATGCTTTAATTTACTGTTTTAATTTACTTTTCTACATTTAATTTCTATTAGTAGTTGACATGCACTAATCAGTTTAGTCTTGAGATGGGTTGTCGCGATCCGGTTAAAAGTAATTCCTTTTGGGGTCAAACTGCTGGCGCGGTGCGACCTGATTCACAGTCAATGGATTGCCCTCATGCAATTGATATATTGATAGAACTATATTATGCTGTTAGTGGTGGAGTGACGAAAACCCTAGTTTTTCTCTCTCTTGAATCACAAACCAATTTACTTTTCTTTTTAGATTAATTTAGTTAATATTAGATAATTCGGTCTTTGACCACCAAAACAAACAATTTTCAGAAATATAATTCAGTACTTTTGAACTATTAGAGTGAACAATCTTAGTCTCTGTGGGATCAATATCCCTTACTCAAGCCGTTGATATTCTACAATTGATCTGTGGACTTGTAGAAGGGTAAAACCTAAAGTGTCGTTAATGTGTCATTTTAACCACATATTTTGCACACACTTGACGCCCATCATGACTCTCTATCAGTCAACCGATTCAATATGAATCCTCCAAAAATGACCCAAAAAGTGATTGAACCATCAACTAAAATGCTTCCATACATATATCATTTATGTACAATGATTGTTACACATATATTCCATGATTTCAAGTCATTCCAACACAACATGAACTTTGAACAAAAACACTCATTTAAGGTTTCATAAATTTATCTATTTTGCCCCCGGTCTCCGTTTTAAATACCGCCGGTTTCTAAAAATCAAAATCTTTGTAAAATGAGTTTAAAATTATTTCTAAAGTAAGGAAATTTACCGGGGTTATGGGGGGTGGATGAAAACGGATTTTTCCATTCAAAACGAAAGGATTTGTTTGAAAACCTAAAAAAATGTCATTTTCGGCCGGACACCTAATAACCACATTCAATAGCTATCATTCACATCACAACTCAAGATAAAAGAGTTCATACATTTAATAGTTAAAACGCACCAAGGCAATGTAGGACATAGATTTCATAACATGAAATAATCTTTACATTTCCTGCACCAAAAGAACTTAATCCCCCCGCATAGCGCTCCAAGGGATGTACATTACACTTTCACCCCCTCTTGTTTGGACATATTACAACTTCCTCCCTTTTGTTTGGACAATTATAGTTTGACCCCCTCTAGTTTAGTTATTGGTTACACTTTTCCCCTTTCGTCTGACTTTCGGTGCAGTCAACGCAGGTCAAAGACATTTTTAGATGGGAAATGACTATATTACCCCTCAGTTATTGAGAAGACCCCCTTTTGCCCTCACTTTAACTTTTCCAATTAACAAAAGTACGCTTTTGACCTTTTTTGTATTATATTTAAAGTATAAAAATTAATTATTTTTAAAATTCCATCTCCAAAACCTAATCCTCCATCCCAATCTACCACTGCTGTAGCCGCCACCACTCCAACTGCCGCTGCCGCTGCCACGCCATTTTCTTCAACCAAGCTCTTTACCTAGACTAATTATCACACACACATACACAGTTTCACGTCACATGCCATAGCACTCACAACCAAGCCCACCCTCTTCGACCTCATCTCCGATCAAGATTCGTCGTGACTCCGCTGATCGACTGGTAACCACCACCTGCAACCAGGCCCAACCACCTCCCTTCCACCATCTCAACCGATCACTGAATCACAACACCACCACCCATCTGTGCGCCACCAACAACGAGCACCACAGAGCTCCTCCCACCATCATCCAACTCCAGCAACCACCAAATCACCCTGACATCCATCTTCCAGCCAAACGACCAAAACTTCCTACGTAAATCCAAAAATACGCATATCTAAAGGCAATGAACAGGGCATATAAATAGTTGTGTGTGTACAAATATATGTATATATGTATATATATAAAGATATATGCATTCACAATTTACCTAAAATTCAAACAATCCATACAGTTGTGTTTGAGAGTGTGTGTGTGAGAGAGAGGGAGAGCTTACAGAATGAGAGTAAAGCAAAGGTAAATTGAAAATTGGAAATTAGAAGTAAATTGTTGGTTGATTCACAATTTACCTAAAATTCAAACAATCCTTTTGATTCGATTGATTTGAAAATTGGAAGTAAATTGAGTACTATGTGAAAAAGAGGAAGAGAGGGAGAGAGAAATGGGTGGGAGGTGAGGTATAGCATAGGGGGTTGCCGGTGGGAACAGAGGAAGAGAGAAAGAAATTGATTCATACTTTTCTTCTTTTTTGTTTTAATTTTAAATAAAATATAATAATATAATTGGATAAATCAAGGGAAAATGGGTAAAATCATTTTTAAAATATTTTTGAATAAAATTATAACATCATATGATGGGCAATTAAGTAATTTCAAAGTATCGGTCATCGGAAATGATTTAGAGGGGGTCAAACTATAATTGTCCAAACAAAAGGGAGGAAGTTGTAATATGTCCAAACAAGAGGGGGTGAAAGTGTAATTTACCCTAATAATAACTCATTGGCTAACATGCTAGACTGGTCAAAAGGAAGTAGTCTATCACATTTGATTTACATGGACGAAAGTAACATAAAGATACATGTTTCTCTACTTAATGCCCAACAAAAATAGGTATGATCCACCACCCATGCATAAAAGGGCGGACATAATGCCACACATCCACAAAGATACTACGGGACTCTCCTGAAGGAATCATCACCTAAAAAAAATATAAGTCATGAGGTGAGCTCACTAGCCCAGTAGAGGAACCGTCATCGTCTCAATCTCGGTAGTCCAAGTGGTTAAACCCAACCAAGGTTCATGTCACTAACCTTAGGTCGGTATCTTATTCCACATGGCTCTCACGCCAATCCGGAACCTCATCGAACCCAACAAAAAAGTCCCCTAAGATGTTCACATCATAATTATTCACAATTGTAGCATGCTTCAATCATCAAAAACCACAGTTACATATATATAATAGTTTAGATGCAATGCGACCAACACACCCATGGTACGCAAATGAACACACACCCTACTATAAGGGTCAACATAATCATTCTTTAACCCTTCACTTTATACTCATAAGATAAGGTAGATTTATCGTACGGATTATTCCCAAGTGTTTTTGACACTTCACACTTTTAACAAGGAAGACCGTCAACACGACGCGGTCGTGACATAGGATTTGGAACAAGTCATCCCCCTACCGTCTCAGTTTCTCAGAAGAGTAGCTCCGTAAGAGCGAGAAGCACCCCCTGGCCAGCTGTTACGACAATCCAAAACATGACAACTCACACTTATTTACACAACTCATATAAACCAACACCCATGTCTTTGATACTACATGTTACCCAAAATGCATCAAGGTTTTCACTTACAACCATATGCTATCACAATACATGTTTATCTCAATTTGCATTATATTGTATCCAACTCAACCCAATTCTTACAGTTTCACATTTATAAGCAAGTTCACATTTATAAGCAATATTTCTCAACATGTTCCATCACAATACATGTTCATTTCATTAGGCAATATATTATACTCATATTATCACAATGCTTACAATTTCACATTTATAAGCCATAAAACACAACAAGCATTTATATCACAAGATCATGCTTTCAAGGGCCTAAATCATCGTCTAAGTTGTCAAGACTCAAATCACACATATATATATAAATATATACGGCATATATACACATAGATGCACACACCCTCGTATAAAGACAAAAATAATTCATTTTTCCCCTACCTCAATCCAAGCAAGCCTACTCAAGAATGCCCAAAAGAGGTCCAACTCAAGCTATCACTCCAAGTATTCAATAGGATAACTTCCAACACTAGCAGCACACCATATGAACAACACAATTACTATGGTGTCACAATAAACCAAAATTTACTCAAAAGTGGCTCCAACCACAAGAATCAATTCAAACCCTAATGATTTCTAATTTAGGGTTTCATGGATAAATGAATCTTAAGAGTAGAAGTTAAGGAACTCACCACTAGTTTCTCCAGAAGATGATTTCAAGAGCTACTACCAATGGAACTCACTTGGTAGTTTGAAAGAAAACCCAACATTCTATAACATGAATAAGAGAAGGCTAGAATCAATATCCACTCAAGGAAAATCATGAACATGAAGCTAGGTTTCTTAGCAACCAAACCCTAGAATGGATAGAAGACTTACCAAGGATTTCAAGAACACTACCAAGAGTTATCCACCACAAGTAAGGAGGAAATGAGAGAGCAGGAACTTATAAGAGAATGAAAGTCTTGCAAAAATGAGCAAGCCCTAAGTGTTGTAGAGATTCTCCACTCACCATTCTCATAATCCAAGGGTTGAGAATAAAGCCATGAAAATGAATAAACCATCTAAGGGTTGACAAGAGGTATTGTCAAGTGAAAGACCAACAATAATGCATTCTTGCATTTAAGTGCCAACCAAACAAGGCCCTATGATCCAAGGGTTGAGAACAAATATGGGAGAAAGAGATCAATGGCTAGGAGTGAGACAACACATAAAAGTGTAAAATGACATATTTCTTCTCAACTTAGGATTATTTACAAGAGTGTTATCATGCGTCTTAATTACCCTTCCACCCCTTATCATCCTCACTAATTACCAACATGTCAGTCATGCTCCAACACTTAGCCAATTCTCTATACTTTTCACTAAGTGCTCATAATATGAAATTACTCATTTACCATTCGGCCATTTCTTTCCCGAAATCATTTCCAATAATTTTTATTATTCTAAAAATGAAAATACAACATGAAACTTACAATTTTTAATATCACATTAAACATGTAAGTCATGCTAAGCAAATAAACATATTAAGCACATAATCACATAAGCACTTAAGTCTTAATAAATTTTAAATTAGCACGTAAAAATACTGGACGCTACATGAATAATTAAAAGTGCCATTGTCAATGAGAGGTAACTGGTAAACTCGCGGGTCTGATAGAGATTTTGAGATATCTTGATAAGGAAAAGTAGTCTCATGAAAAACAACATCTCAAGAGGTGTAAATATTTTTAGAAATGATATCAAAAATGCGATACCCTTTTTGTGCATGTGGATACCCAACAAAAATATCCGGTTTACCTCTTTGATCAAATTTATTTTTGATGTTGGTATTATGACCAAAACATAAACAATCGAAAACTCGAAGGTTGGAATAATTTGGTGGTGTGTGAAAAAGAATTTCATGTGGTGACTTGCCATCTAACAAAGGGGTGGGAAGTTTGTTAATAATATACGCAGAAGTTAAAATACACTCACCCCAAAATGATAACGGAAGATTGGCTTGAAAACGGATAACACGGTCAACATTGAGTAGGTGGAGATGTTTTATCTCTACCACACCATTCTATTATGATGTAGCGATGCAAATGCGTTGGTGAATTACACCATGGGTGGAAAAAAAATGATGCATTGTATGTGATAAAAATTCGGTTCCATTGTCAGATCGAAGAATTTGAATATCATTGAAGTTTTCATCCATGTCACCTACTTCCGAAATAAGAACATTAATTTTTGAACGAAATTGAGTATGAACCATGGCAAAGAAAGAATGTAAAAAAAATTCAGTTTCAGATTTAACATTCATCAAATAAATCCATGTTGCACGACTATAGTCATCAACTATAGTTAAAAAAAATCTAGCATTGGAATTGGATGGGATGGAAAATGGACCACAAATATCACAATGAATCATTTGAAATGGTCTACTAGTTTTGATTAAGCTAGTTGAAAAACATAAACGAGTTTGATTAGCTTGCGGACATATAATACAAGATGTATTATTTGAACAACTAATAAAAGGAAATTTTTTAGAAAGCATTTGCAAACGATTGAGAGATGCATGTCCTAATCGACAATGCCATAGATTAGTGGTGGTGGAATTTTGAACTGAGCAAACAGAGGCTAATTCAAAGTAATAGAGTCCCTCATGTAGGCGTCCCGATAGGATCTTTCTCTTCGACAATTGGTCCTGAATAACACAATAATCATTAATGAATGTGATGGAGATGGATTGAGACTTGACTAATTCACTAACATAAATCAGATTATAATGAAAAGTGGGAACAAATAAGACATTATCAAGATGCAATGAGGGTGAGAGAATAACACTACCAATGTGAGTAATTAAATGATCGGTCCATCAGGAAGATTAAGAGTGGAACGCTTGGAACAAACAGTGTAAGTAGAAAAAAAAATGTAATAATGAACTGACACGGTTAGTAGCACCTGAATCAATGATCTATATGGACTTCGATGAACACGAAAGAGATAAACCTGCCAAAATTACATGTGGTGTAGGACTACCCGACGAGAAAGTTGGAGCAGTGGGCAAGTATGGTGATGCGTCGGCTGAAACGACATTAGTCGTGGAGCTATCAAAGTGATGAACGAAGAAAGGATCTTTTGATCCTTAAAGTTCAGAAAATTGACAATCTATTGGATCAACCATTGTGATTGGATTGATGACTAAAAAAACTTTAAGAGAGTATATTGATTCAGAGTAGTAAGAATATACGATACCATAATAAATTTTAGTAGGAAGATGAATTTGGAGAAATTTCTAATATTGTATTTAGTGTATACAGAAGACTATATAAAATTTTTACAAGAGAAATCACTAATAATTAACTACATTTCAAATTCAAAACTTAAAATAAATATATCTAAGTTTGTTCCATTATCTAAGGGAATAACTAACTAATTCTAATCAGATTTCATATTTAAAAATTTAAATTGATGAAGCATGCTAAAACTGGTGTATATAATACTCATAGTCCTCTTTATGAAGATGTGTAATAATTCTCCTGTAGTAAGTGCAACGCTCTTTAGCAAAAATATATATATATATATATATATATATAATCATCTTAAACACATTGTAAATAATCATCTTAAACATTTATAATAATAATAATAATTATTATTATTATAATAATCATCATCATCTTAAACTATATTTCTTTACATTAATTCATTAATGGGATAAATTAATGCAAATAATAAAATAATGGTAAATGATATATTTAATATTTAAGTGAGAAAAAACATTAACAAATTAAGATAATTTAATAATAGTCGACAATTTTAATGAAAAATAGAATTAAAATAATATTTTGTTATGAGTTTGTGCTTAAGTGCAATAAATTAAGAAAAGTTATGTGTAAAAAACCAAGAGTTTATGATTTTGTTTTTTGGGTGCACTTTCCCATTCAAGCTGTTGGCTACTCTTTGTACTCTATTACGTAACAATGACATTAAATACAATTGTTTTATTTGTTAAATTGAGGGGGTTCAAATTGATATACTCCCTCCGTCCCAATTTAGTTGTCCACTTTGCCTATTTTACTTGTCCCAAATTAGTTGTCCAGTTTCGAATCCTAATACATTATTATCATATATTTTCCCAAATTACCCCTCTCTACTAAATTCAAAATATAATGAATCCCACTAAAAAACTGTTAGTTAATGACTCATTTCTTTGAGGTTGAGAAGAGAATTTGGAAAAAAATTGAAGTCTGAAGCAAGTTGTTATTTGAAGAATCACCGAGTACTCGGTGGGTTCTTTACCAAGTACGGTAAGGTGTGAACTCTGGCGCACTTGCGCAAAGTGGTGAAAATGTGGCAAATGGTTTTGCGAGGACTTGCGTACCCACCGAGTACTCGGTGGGAGTTTCACCGAGTACTCGGTGACCCAGATGCGGTAATTTAATTAAGGGAAGACTTTATGACTCCAATTCTGATTGGGATGTGATTCCTATTAACTTGTCCATCAAGTTTATCTCTCCTATATATACATGGGTTATTCCTATTATATTGGGGTGGTGTGTGTAACACAAACAGAAGATCGTGGTGTGATTGAGCACAAAAAGTGAGTTTTGTGAGATACAAAGATAGAGAGAGAAGAAAAGATATAAAATGATATTTTTTGGTGTGAGTGAAACACCGGTGAGGGTGAGCGATACAGGCGTGAGTATACAGTGTATGTGTGCGTGTGTATGATCTGTGGATCATCCCCTTGTAATCCTCTTATTGATTATAGTGAAACGGTACTCTTAGTGGACGTAGGCTTGTTTTGGCCGAACCACTATATATCTTTGTGTCGTTTGTGTTTGGTATGTGTTGTGTGTGATTTTTGATTCACAATTGTTTATGGCTTGGCTATTAGGGTTAGCAAACCCTAGTTTTTTGTTCTTGGGTGGGGTGTAAAAACCCTAACAAGTGGTATCAGAGCTTTAGGTTGAAGCAGAGAAGAAGCCCTTACATTCTGGTCCAGATCCGAAGATCAGAGTTGATCAAAATCAGAAACCAACCATACCAGGAGCTTTGTATTGTCAAGACAAAGCCAGGACTGTGAAGCGCGTCGCCATTGGAGGTTCCACGCGCTAATGCAAGTGTCTGCCGGCAATATTAGTCTGTTCACGCGCTCCTCGAGGAAGACGAGTGAAGTCTTCACCGAGTACTCGACGAATAACTACCGAGTACTTGACTCAGTGTTTACCGAGTTCTCGATCACATCAGTAGTGACATCAGCGCCACGTCATCAATAAGAGGCATTCTTAAGGTTTTGGACCGCTCCGGATGCAACTGTGTGATCGATTTTGCGTAATTCGAATCCGAACACCTCAAATAGGCTCAGTGGGAGCCATGGTTAAAGAAAAGACAACGATGATTGAGAAGTTTGATGGTGCAAACTTTTCCTATTGGAAGATGCAAATTGAGAATGTATTATACCAGAAGAATTTGTTCTTACCATTAGAAAGAAAGAAACCAGAATCGATGAAAGAAGATGATGTCAAAGTCTGTCGCCTTCAACATTAAGAATGAGAAGACTACAAAGTCTCTCATAGATGCTCTTTCGAGCATGTACGAACATCCGTCTGGTGCAAACATGGTACATCTCATCACTAGATTGGCAAATCTGAAGATGTCCAAGAATGGGAAGGTTAGTGAACACCTTAGTGCCCTTAATGAAATTGTTGAGCAGTTGGAATTAGTTTATATGTCAATCACTAGCAAAATGAAAACGGTTTTTCTTAAAAGCCAATTACAAGAGAGTTGGAACGCTACAAAGCTTGCAATCAGTAACTGTTCAAGGGTGGAACCGTTACAGTATGATTCTATAATGAGTATGATACTCACAAAAGAGATCAGAAGATAGAGTGATCCAGGCTCTTCTAACAGTGGCTCAGCATTGAATGTCGATACTAGAGGCAGAGGTTCGAACATAATAAAGGACGGAAGTCAGAGACGTGGCCATTCCAAGTCGAGACAAAGGTCTCAAAATTCCATTGAGTATTGGAATTATGGCAAGCTTGGTCATTACAGAGACCAGTGCTGATCCTCGTAGAGTGTAGCGGATGACAAGACTGAAGTGAATCTTGTTTCAAAAGATGATGCGTTGATATGCTTTTTGGAGAGCAAGATAGAGTTTTGGGTCTTGGATTCTGGAGTATCATTTCATGCCACCTCAAGTCGAGAGCTCTTTGAGAGCTATGCACCTGGTAACCTTGGTGAGGTTTATCTAAGTGACGATAAGCCTTGCAGTGTCGTAGGCAAATGTGAAGTACATATCAGACTCAGTGGATCGATATGGAAGCTAAGGGATGTGAGGCACATTCCAGACTTGAGGAAGAACCTGATCTCAGTAGGCTAGTTGGTGAGTGAAGGTTATATGACCACTTTCAGTGAATATAAGTGGAAATTTTCCAAGGGGGCTATGACTATAGCACGAGGAAAGAAATAAGGTATGCTCTACATAACCATCAATTTTAGCACAGTGATTGCAGTTGCAAAAGGCAAGGAGGATCATAACTTGTGGCACCAGAGGCCTGGTCACATGAGTGAAAATGAGCTCGTAGTTATGGTCTCGAAAGGAAAACTACCAGTGAAATCGATTGACATCGACTTCTGTGAGTATAAGCAGAAGAGAGTTAGTTTCAAGAGTAACAACAGTAGTCTCACAATGGAGAAGCTTGAGCTAGTTCACATGGGTGTCTAGGGGTCAACAACTGTCTCATCTCTTGGCGGAAAGTCTTACTTCATGACTTTCATTGATGACCATTCCAGAAGGATATGCGTTTATTTCTTGAAGAATAAATTTGAGGTGTACGATGTGTTCAAGAAATGGAAAGCCAGAGTAGAGAATGAGACAGGGTTGAAGGTAAAGAGACTGAGATCCGACTTTGGTGAAGAAAACAAAGACTCTGAGTTTAAGAAATTTTGTTATGATAACAGTATCAGATTAGAGAAGATTGTTCCAAGTACACTACAGCAGAATGTATGAACCGGAAAGTGATTGATGTTAGCCAGAAGCATGTGCATTCAGGCAGGGTTTTTGGAACAGTTTTGGGCAGAAGCAGTCAATACAACAGCGTATCTTATGAATCATGGTCCATCAGTACCATTGGAGAAAAGAATACCAGAAGAGGTATGGAGCGGTAAAGCACAGAGTGATCCTGTGTATGTTGAGATAGAAGATATTCTAGACAGTGAGAGTCCTCAGTCAAAAGAACATTTTACAGACAACAAACTCAACAAGGTGATATACCGCAGACTCCGACTCTTAATTCTATGTTTAGGAGGACTTCACAGCAGCATGTGCCAAAACGGAGATACTTGAATTATTTGTTGCCACAGATGGAGATGAACCAGGATGTGATGATGAAACATGCAATGCAGCAGATTCGAGCCAGTGGGAGCTTGTGATGGAAGATGAGATGAAGTCCCTCATATCCATCAAGACATGGAGGCTAACCGAGCTGCCGATAGGGAAAAAAGCTCTTCATTCTTCAGTTGTGAAACTGAATACCATTCATTCAAACATTGATAAAGTAGAGGGTTTCCATCTAAAGTTGTTAGATGGAAAGTCTGCTTTCCTCCAAGGTGACCTGAATGAGGAGTTTTATATTCAACAACTAGAAAGTCTCTTTGTGAAAGGGAGAAAGAAGACAGACGCGGCAAAGTTTGCAAGATGAAGTCAGAAGCGACAGTGGTTGCAAGACAGGGTGGCCAGATGCAATAGAGGTTGTAGGTTTTGTAGAAGGTTAGATATTTTTCATGTAGTGGGAGCTATTAGCATGATCATGTTGACCAAAATGGTGAAAATAGAGGAACTGGAGTTGTGCGCAAATTCAGTGGGTCTTCAAGTTTGAAAACATAAATGAGAGCATCGTTAGAAACACTGATCATTGATTTAGTTGATTGATGGATGGAAAGTCGTCAAGTGGAAGATTGTTAGTTAATGACTCTTTTCTTTGAGGTTGAGAAGAGAATTTGAAAAACATTTGAAGTCTAAAGCAAGTTTGTTGTGTGAAGAACCACCGAGTACTCGGTGGGTTCTTTATCGAGTACTCGATAAGGTGCGAACTCGGGCGCACTTGCGCAAAGTGGTGAAAAAGTGGCAGAGGGTTTTGCGCACTTGCGCGCGTTTACGCGGACTTGTGTACCCACCGAGTACTCGGTGACCCAGATACGGGAATTTAATTAAGGAAAGACTTTATGACTCCAATTCTGATTGGGATGTGATTCCTATTAACTTGTCTATCAAGTTTATCTCTCCTATATATACATGGGTTATTCCTATTGTATTAGGGTGGTGTGTGTGACATAAACAGAAGATCGTGGTGTGATTGAGCACAAAAAGTGAGTTTTGTGAGTTACAAAGATAGAGATAAAAGAAGAGATACATAGTGGTATTTCTTGGTGTGAGTGAAACACCGGTGAGGGTGAGCGATACAGACGTGAGTATACAGTGTGTGTGTGCGTGTGTATGATCTGCGGATCATCCACTTATAATCCTCTCATTGATTATAGTGAAACGGTGCTCTCAGTGGACGTAGACTTGTTTTGGCCGAACCATTATATATCTTTGTGTCGTTTGTGTTTGGTGTGTGTTGTGTGTGATTTATGATTCGCAATTATTTGTGGCTTGGGTATTAGGGTTAGCAAACCCTAGTTTTTTGTTCTTGGGCAGGTGTAAAAACCCTAACAAAAACAAACCTTAATTATATATATATATATATATGTATAACTATAATAATAATGATTTTGACCTTCAACTTCCACACTTCAAACTTCAATGTTGATAAACTTTTTTTTGTGTAATTAAAAATTTATTAACCAAGAGAAACAAGAAGAAGGAACAAAATGTTACAAAAGAGAACAAATGGCCACGACAAGGCCAAACAGACTACCCAACAAAGCTAAGAAAGCTATTGCAGAAACAAGGGAAAAAACCAACCATGCCCAAGAGCCAATAAACTAGAAAAGACCAAAAGCCAAGCCAAGAAAACAAAAGGAAAATCAACAACAACAGAAATAAGGGAATCAAGCAACACAAAACTAGTATCACCAGCAACACCACACTATCACCATTCATTGAGCATTGAGGTTGGAGGACACCAAACCATGGCCAAACCAACAGCAGCACCCAACCATAAATAAAGTCTCACACTAGCAATACATTGAAATTGAATCTGAGGGACACTAAACAACATCACACCAGAAACAAAACAACAAACCAGCAACACGAGACAATACCATCACCTTAAAAAAACAGCTAGGTCATGTATTAGGAAACCAAACACTACGCCAATCATATCAAAATTTTAGGTTGATTGATTCACTCTATTTATGTATAGATTTTAATTTACAGCATTGATATATATCCACGATTGTATATCCATGATTATTGGTGTATAACATGATTATATGAGTACAACTATTAGTTCTTTCCATTCATGTATTGAATCTTATGTATATATATTGCATCCAGAATACAATGAAGATCATCATTTCAAACAATATCTTCTTTATCAGTCTTTTGTTCTTTACAAACAATATTATCAGTCTTCTGCTCTTTACAATATTCTCTCTATCAGTATTCTGCTCTTTACAAACAATATTATCAATCCTCTGCTCTTTATCATGCCATCAAACACTGAATCAGGAAGGCTCCAAGCCAAGGCCAGTTCTATGGATTTAAAGCAGTCTTTGAATTTGATTGAAACCAACCTCTCTCTGATTCATATTTCCAAAAGGTTCCTGAATAGAAGGCAGATCACCAAAGCATTCAGTTTACATACATATTGGTTTTCTTTTCATTTTTGAACAATTTTTATCAAAAAAAAAAATCCTATAACTACAGTTTGGCGCGTAAGAGTTGTAAAGGACCAAATTTGCTAAAGAGAATGATGCGATAGAGTTAAAGATTACCATCAATAATTTTTTCTAATGTAGAAGAAGTTTTGAAATTGTAATGTTTGAGTAGTAGTAGGAGTGGTGTTTTGGTGATCTGATACCACCTCTGTTTTTGTGATCTGCTACCACCTTTGTTTTTTTCAATCCTATAATTACAGTTTGGCACCAAGCTTGAAAATGAGAAATGGCGCCAATTTGGGATGTTTATTGTCTTTATGTAAGGGGGCAAAATTGGAAACAAAAAAGAATAAAAAAAACCATAGACTGTTCAAACCTTGACAAGTAAAAGGGGACAGAGGGAGTATTAAAGTAGGGATAGGGCCAAGGGTAGTTTAGGTATTTAACACTGTGTCAGGTCTGAAAAGGTACCAAAAGTACATAAGGGGGTGCAAATGAGTTGTTTTTCCTTAATTAGGGGTCTGACTGCAATTATGTAAAACTGAGAGGGTCAAAATAATATTTTGACATAGTTTAGGGGTGTAAATGAAATTAACCATTGGAAATTTTATGTTTTCAAAATATGATTTCGTTTGGATTAAGTAGAGATAAAAGAAAAGAAATGATAGTAATAACTCAAATTTATGTTTGAATAAATTATAAAGAAAAGGAGAAAAAATGATAGAATTTTTTGTTGGATAACGTAGAGAAGAAAAAATAAAAGAAAAGAAACCGTTTTAACTAATTTACTATTATATTCTAATATTAATTATGATCCAAATGTCTTTTAAGTTCTTTTTTTTTCAAGTATTAGGATTATTTTTTGTATTATAAAAGTGTCACTCAAGTGCTATTATTTTTCTCCAAACCTTTTTATTTTCGAAATGATAGTAAATAAGAGACTTGGAGGAATAAGTTATTCCTCCAAATCATTTCTTTTCTCTCCTCATTTACAAACCAAACATGAATATCATTACCTTTCTTTCCTCATACTTCCAATTCTCTCCAAACGAAGCTTTATGACAATATGACTTAAGGAATGTAATGACCATTCATTTTCATTCTTCAATTCATACTAAACAAGAGAATAAATGAAATGAGCATTTTCATTTCATACCAAACATCAATCCACTATGTTATCACATTTTATATATAACATTGCTACAAATATCAAGAAAAGGAAAAAACAGAAGAACACAACACAATTAAGAACCAATAGACGATTAAAAGAGTGACATACACTAACGAAAACACAATTCATGTAACATAATTGGGCTTATAAAATAAGTTCGGTTAACGTGGACAAATAAATTTACATTAAGATTGTGTTTATTATACTGGAAAATATTAGTAGAAAAATATATTTTTGTTTTTGAGTGTTTAATTGCAAAAAAGGTAAGAAAAATATATACAAGGCAGTCTGATCGAGCCAACTCTTGCTTCTCTCCCTTTCTCGATATGCTGTAGCGTCTCTTCTTCTTGATCTCTCTCTGTCTCTGTCTCTTGTTCTTTTCAATCTACAATAGCAATTCAATTAGAAATTTTTATTTCATATTTGAACTTTAACTTCGTTATCAATGAAAATATTTTTAGTATCTCTAACAACACCAAAATATTAAAAAAAAAAATTAAATATATTACACACAATATAATTTTACAATTAAAAAAAAATACTTAATGGAGCTAGCTAAGAGAAAAGAAAGGAAGACAACAAAATTCTCCAGCTCAAATCACTCTCTCATTCTTGATTTTGAGATTTAGTGCGAGGGCTTTTTGACTTTAAAAGTTCTTCCACTAAAAAGTCCATCACAAAAATGTGATCACAGAAGGTTCTTTAAAATAAAAAAAAAATTTGGTAAGCATTAATTTGATAAGTCTTTTTGAATAAAAAAAAATCCTTATGTGTTTGGTGACCAAATTTGAAAAGTCCTTTCACAATGAAAATTATTTGTACTTCACAATATTACCCTCATTTAAAAAAAAAATACCATATATTTAACAAATAAAAGAACCAAGAAAATAAATGTTATTAATATTAATTATATCATTCACATAACTCAATTATGCACAAATAATTTGCCAAAATTCATGAATATTAATTTAAAAATATATAAATGTTTAATCAAAACATAATTATTATGAATTATATAAATTTTTCATTACCACTTGAAATTTATAACTGTACTACGAGTCTAAACTTGGAATAGCAGCGTCAAGTCCAAATAATGTAAAAAATGCCTATAACAACATTCACCTTTTTGAAAGGATTTATTGACATATGATCTTTGTTTACATTATTTAGACCTTATGTGGATGAAACAAGTTGGTCAAGAGACGCCTACAAGATGCATTTCAGATGCATATTACATATAACATCCTCAACCAATAAATAGAAATGTAAAGTTTCTAGCCACAGAATTCTAATCCCAGAATAGTAATAATTTTTTTACACTAGACTAGTCCTTCAAATCTCATCAAACAAGTCATGGATTTTAATCTCATTAAGTTGAAATACATTACAAATTTACTAACATATCAGCATTGTTCTATAACTATTTACCTTCATACTTACTCAGCATAACCCAGTGAAGCATATAAGATGAAACATAATGAAAATCACATGCCCAAATCAACATCCTAAATGACCCTATAAATAGTAAAAATAACAATATTGCTGATGAGTTTTTCGGTGTAAGAAAGTACTCATTAACAGAAAAGAAAATGCATAATATCTATGGGTGTATTAGTGTCTGTCATGCCATGGCAATAGCTTTCAGAACAAGGAAGATTTATAATCACTGCAACCCACCATTTCAACGACAATAATATCTATGTGTATTATATTATATATGCAGGAAAAACAATCAGAGAAAGAAAATCATATCACAAATTATGTCTGCAAATTGAACTCATATGCCACAAGAACATAATATTATAACTACCAAGTCGGCACAATAAATCAGCTCAACGACAAAGCCTCCACTATTTAAGATAGTTTGATGAGAGAATTAGAGTCCTCTCACAATTGTAATTCCTAGAGTTTCTTTAGTAGATAATAATGCTATTATTGAACACTTACCAATAGTATTCTTCACTCTCTAGATACTCTCAAAATATCACAGTCCAAAAAATTACAAGCATCTATCACATATACAAGATTCATGAATTAGGAAAGAATCATATGGTGTACCAATACTTGATTTCATCCATATTGAACTCCAAATGCATACTAATATATGCAATTGGAGGATAACATGCGCGTATTCATTCTCCATTTATCTCCCAATTTCACATACTAATACATATCGGATAATCTTCAAACCCTAATTCTAATAGAATTTAGTGAAGGAGAATAAATTTTGGAAAAATATAGAGAGAAAACTTGCATGTAGCTTAGAACGAGAATATTTCTTTGTAAAAGTAGGATTTCTTTTGATATTCTCTCTCCCGATCGTGAAAGAATTGGGGGGCAAAATTGACCACTCTAAATATTACTTAAAATTATATTTTGGCTTCTTCAAATGTGATTTTGAAAAGTAACTATTTGAAGCTTCTTTGAAACGGACATTTTATAACTTCTACGTTTGTCAAAAGTCCTTATTTATTGTTTCACCAAACATCCAAAAAAATTCAAAACGGACTTTCTAGGCTTGAAAGTCCATTTGAAAGGTTTGAAAAGCCCTCCCAAACAGACCCCAGTGTTTTGTCTCCTAAACAATACAAACCTTAAGACCCTTATAAATCGAGTTGCACCCCACTATTGTGGTGGTGCATGTTATACACCTTTCACCACATTTATTAAGACAGTATTTTTTAACATATTATATCAGTTAAAAATAAATAACTATACATAACTAAATATATTAAAAATAGATGCATGGGTGCCAAAATTTAAGGACCCAAATATATGAAACATATATAAATATATTGAACTCACCACTATATAACACTTTCAAGTCTAGAAGAATTTTAGCTGTACTAGGGATCAACGAGAAAAAAAGAAAAAAACGTTTTTAGGTTTGCATACCGAGCTGTTACTCTTCATTTTGATGAAAGTCAGCCCAAATTAGAATATTGTGCATTCAGGAACTCTTAGCCCCATTAATAGAAAGTTTTTTAAATTGAAGTCTTAGGAGTGGATTTATTCTAATGGAAGACAATGGACCTTAGCTGGTCTCAATTTGAGAGATGCTTTGTAGACTTCGTTTGGTACGTAAGAATATAATAAGAATAAAATGGAATAATCATTCTCATTCAATTATTTGATGGTAAATATGAGCCACATAGGGAATGGAATCAACTTAAACGAAAATATTCCAAAAATACTCATCTTAATGATAAAGGTATTATTTTAATAAAATAATATTATTCTATAATCTTTTTACAAAAAATAGTAGAAGGTAACAAGAATAGTAGAGGGCAATAGAAGTGGTGGTCGTGGCATAGGGCCGGTCCTGGAATCGGGAAATAAGTGGAGGCCCTAGGCGAGAATAAATGTAAGACCCTTTCACGCACTTAAAAAAATTACAAGGGTAATTTTGTTTTTATTAAAAACGCATTAAATATATTAGTATTAAAAAATTTGAAAACTACCTTCATCTTGGTGTGAAAAATTGTTGTTGAGTGAGTGCAGCAAAACAACCTCCATCTAAGTGTAGTCGTGTGAAATTATTATCGTTGTGCGAATGCGGCAATTACAAGAACCTTAAGTGTAGTCGTCAAATATTGTGCGAGTGTAATAAGAATCTTCTAGCTCTCATTAGAATAATGGTTTGATTTGTATTAGACTTTAGTTTCATTAAGTTAAAAAATTGAGATTGTTTTTTTTTTCTTTGAGTCTATAGTATTAGTAATTGAAATATAAAATTTTGGGGCCCAAAATTGTTAAATTGGATTTCGATTTAGTACAACTTGGATTGTTAAACAAATTAACTTTTTTTTTGGAATTTATAATAAATAATTTTTATTTTAATAAATTGAGGCCCTTGAATTGGCGTGGAAAACTAATTATATATTTTTAAAGATTATAGATGTATTAATGTATTTTTTTTAGAAAAAAATTTGGGGCCCTCGGGCAAGAGGCTCGCCTACCCTCATAGTCGGGCTTGTGGTGGCGGAGGAGGAGGGGTGGTGGAAGGCAATGACGGTGGTGGTAGTGGTTTGTTTACTTGAAATGTGAGATGATTTTTTAATAATTTTATATTCTTAAAATATAAATTAAAGAATGGAATGATCATTCCATATGTTAGTAATATAATGGTTTATCATTCCATATGGCTTAAAGAAATGGCATTCTCATTCAAAATATTGTATCAAACAAAAAAATAGATAGAATGAGTATTCCATACCATTTTATTCATTCATACCAAAAATGACCTAAATGTTTTTTTGCTATTTTTTTTCCATTCGTTCAATGTCAGGGACTTATTTTGAATCTCTTGACCCTTCTTTTTCTTGGTTCCGTTACCATGGTTCACCTTGTTTGTTTCCATATGTACCCTATTGCTTTTATCAACAATTGTTTTTTATATTCAATTGAGGCCTTTTTTATTAGACGAAAATATAATAGTAAGTAAAAGTGAAATCGAAAAGAAAAATTAAGTTTTTAGTATCTAGATTGGCAAGAAAAATCTTCAAGAAAGTTTGGATAGCCACAAAGTAGGAAAAAAATAATTTACATACTCATATATTTTTATCTATATTTACATAGTTAAAAATAAATAAATTGGTGTCAGATGAATTCCCTTCATATGCACAATTATTTTATTCATTATTTAATAACAAAAAAATAATGTAGTTTTTATGTCAGTTCTAATTTATTTATATTTGAGGAAAGTAGTCTCACAATATTTCTAACATTAAATTTTTATAGGCTTGATTTGAAATACACAATTTAATAAAAATTAAAAACATAGGTGAATAATTGGCTTTTAATAATGAATGTTCAAACAACCAACAGATTGTACAAGGTTATAAGAGGAAACCAAAACTAAAACTAAAACTTCGTTTTGAAGGAGAGAATTGAAATGATAAGATAAATTGCCCCTCTTTTTAAATTGCCCCTACTCAAAGATTGTTTGGGCATACATTCAAGAGAAATGCGGCTTTTACACTATTCCTAGCACTTAGGAAGGCTTAGTTCGACGGGCTTCAATGAACTAGAAAGAAAGTCTTAATTCTAGCAGAGTTTTAGAGTTTGGAAGTTATCTATTGCAATTTTTGTCTATCATATATGGCGTGAACGCAATCAGAGAATTTTCAGAGAAAAAACAGTACCTCCTTTGAAGACTTACAAAGCTATTGAAAATTCAGTGAGGCTTCGACTCTTCTCCGTTAATGAATGGAAATGTTCTATGGCCAAGGAAATTGCTTCTGAATGGTGCCTTCCCGCTTCTTTCTGTGAGCCAAGCCTGGAAAACCCTTTCTTCACCTCTCCATCAGCTCCTCTCCACCTCCAATTCCTCTTCCTCAACCACAGCCAGTGAGTGGAATTTTGCTTTTCTTGTTGATCCGTCATCTAATTTTGTAGCTCCAGGACTGCTGCGCTCTAATTGCCATGATTTCCATGGGAGCTTCGCTGATTGTTTCTCTTCTGTTCGAAGAGTTCTCTTTTATTTTTGGGCCTATTTGGGCTTTCTCTTTTTTGGGCCTACCCTTTCTTTTTTCTTCTTTGTAAGCCGCAAGGCCTTTCTCTGTTTTATTAATTCATTTAAGGGAAAATATCACATACCTCCCCTGAGGTTTAGTGATATTACACCCAGTACCCCTATTGTTTTCAAATCGAGCAGATACCTCCCTCCAGGTTAGCTCCGGTATCACTTTCACCCCCTCCGTCCAAAGTCAAATCGGTCAACTCTGATTTCATGTGTAATTTTACCTAATTGCCCTTCATGTTATATTATAATTTTATGGTATTAAAAAATACATTTAGAGTATTAATATTGAAAAAAATAACAACCACCATGGTGTCGTGAAAAATTGTTGCAGTATGAGTGCAGCAGTCACAAGACCCAAGGTCGACCCTGAAATCTAGAAAATATTTAGAGGTCCTAGGCGAGATCAAATGTGAGGCCCCTCATATGTAAGGTTTCACACACTTAAAATTATAAATATAAAAAAATTATTAAAAAAACAAAACCTTCATCTTGGTATTGTCGTGAAAATTTATTGTAGTATGAGTGCGGAAGTCACGAGACCCCTAAATGTAGTTTCGTGAAAATTTTTGTTGTCGTTGTGCGAGTGCAGTAGGCGCGAGAGCCCTAAGCGTAGTCTCTAAAAGTTGTGCAAGTGCGACAAGAATATTCTAGCCCTAATAAGAATAATGGTTTGATTTGAATTATATTTTAGTTTGATTTGGTTGAAAAAATTGAAAAAAGAATTAGTGTATAGTAATAGTAAGTGAAACATAAAACTTTGGGGCCCTAAATTATTAAATTGGATTACAATTTCATAATAATTGGGTTTTTAAACAAATTAAATTTTTTTTTGGACCTATAATAAAATAATTTTATATATATATATAAGAAAATTTGAGGTATTAAATTGTGTAATTACAATAGGCATTGTTTTGAATTTGCTAATAAATCTAATTATTATTTTAGAACCTATAAAATTACCATTTTTTTTCCAAAATAACTATATAAAAAAAAAATTAATTTGGGGCCCTCCCTGGGGTGGGGTCGCCTTAGTCCCCTTACCCCAAGGCGGCCCTGACAAGACCCCTAAGTGTAAGCGCCTGAAAAATTATTGTCATTATGCGAGTGAGATAGTCGTGAGAAGCCTAAGTATTCTCTCTAAATTTTGTAAGAGTGAAACAAGAATTTTTTAGTTTTAATCAGAATCATGGTTTAATTTGAATTAAACTCTAGTTTCATTAGGTTGAGAAATTAATTTTTTATTTATTTTTAGTCTATAGGAATAGTAAGTGAAATATAAAATTTGGGGCCCTAAATTGTGAAATATGATTAAGATTCAGTACGAATTGAGATGCTAAACAAATTAGTTTTCATGTTTATTTTTTTGCACCTGTAGGAAAATACCTTTTTAAAAAAATAATAATAATTGAGACTCTAAATTGTGTAATTCATATGAGGCTTTGTTTTGAATTGGTTGAGAAATTAATTATTATTTTTAGAATTTATAAAAATATTAATTCTTTTTTTTTTTTTTAAAAAAAGAGAATTTGGGGCCATGGGAACAGATGCGACTGTTTGGGTCACCTTGCCCCGGGTCGGCCCTGCCTCTGTACAATCAAACTTCATGAGTAAAGATGTACATTTGCTCCATCAAGCAAAGCCGGAATATATTCTAATCAGAACGGTGGTTGTGAAAGCACTTGTACTTTCCATGTCGTAACCGCTTATACTTTCACAACGTGTATTGTGCTATATTGTCGTATGTTATATTTGTGATTGTTTGACAACCGGTGTGGTGTTGGTTTTTGGTTTTAATTTGGTTGGAGTTGGGTTGAGTTTGGTGTGGTTTTATTCTGAACTGAAATCATGTTTGATGCAGATGGTTTTGGTGTGAAAAAAAGTGAAACTGAAAAACCAAACCATGTTTGGTAGAGTTGGTATGAGCTGAAATTCTGAAACCAATCATATTTGGTAACTTGGAATAGTTTGACATTTTATTTATTTAAAATAATATTTTGTAAATATATATGTTTTAAAAAATAAAATATATAAATATTTAATTTTTTCGAAATATTTAATTTTTCATAAATATTTAATTTTTTGGAAATATTTATAGATAAAATATTTTATATAAGATATTTCAAAAAAATAAAAATATTTTGAAAAAATAAAAGATTTCAGTAAAAATACATATAATTTGTATATTTTTTAAAAAATAATAAATATATTTTTATTATATTTTATTTTTTCTAGAAATATTTGTTTTC
Source organism: Cornus suecica (assembly GCA_963922005.1). Classification (NCBI taxonomy): domain Eukaryota; kingdom Viridiplantae; phylum Streptophyta; class Magnoliopsida; order Cornales; family Cornaceae; genus Cornus; species Cornus suecica. Next base: position 8,713,985 of record OY998245.1, read on the forward strand.
CCAAAATATTTTATTTTTTATGAAATATATTTTTTCGTTTGATTTTTTTGAAATATTTTATTTTTTCATAAATATTTTATTTTTCAAATTTATATATATATAATATTATAAATGAATTAGTTTGGGTTAAACAATGATATACCAAATTGAATTGGTTTGGATTAAAGAATAGTTTTGGTTTGAGAAAACCAAACCAACTTCATCCAAACCATCTATCTCAATGGTGTGAAAAATGATGGATTTGGTATCAATGGTGCAATACTATTCAATCACAACTCCTTCTACTAAACATGGGTTGTGCCACAAATTTCATTCCAAAATCACAAATTTCACTCCAAAACCTCCTACCAAACATGCACTTAGTGTGACAATATGATTGCATACATGTACAATATACACCTGTCTTACACATATTTTTATGCGTCTAACCAAACAGACCTTCACAAAAATATATTGACAAAAACTCTATGGGTCCGTTTGGATACGATAAAACAGTTTTTGTTTTTTTACTGTTCACCGAGTTCAAAAAAAAAAAAACACGTTTGGCAAACGCGTTTACTGTTCACTTTTTTTTTCCAAGAAAACTGTTTTATGTGAATAGTGTATAAAAGTGGTGAAAACACCAAATACAACTTTTAGTTGTTTTTTGAGTTTTTTCACTGTTTAGGGTACTACCTCCGCCACTGCCCCCACCGCCGCCGCCATCAATCACCACCAGCCCCCGCCATCGCCGGCCCCCACCACCTACGGTCGCCGCTCGCCGCCGGGCCCCACCGCCACCGCCTCCGCCCGCCGCCAGTCACCCACCACCACCGCCCCCCGCCACCGCCGGTCACCGCTAGCCATCGCCGCCGCTCACCAATATCATTTTATTTTTCAATACAAATTTTCATCCAAACGTTTTTTTGTTTTTAATTTTTTGCTAAAAAAAACAAAGGCAAATACAAAAACAATTTTTATATTTGAAGACAGAAAACAAATACAAAAAACAGGCTTTCCAAACGCACCCTATAAAAAAAATTCTCACAAATACAAAAACAGTTTTTATATTTGAAAACAGAAAACAAATACAAAAAACAGGCTTTCCAAACGCACCCTATAAAAACAATTCTCAACTTGTATTAAAATTTTAAAACAACCATGCATGGAAATAAATTAAAGAAAAAGAAAACTGTACACCTATTTTTATTATTATTTTGAAAAAAAATCTCATCTATAGATTTTTTCTTAACCTGATAAGAAATAATTTTTATTAATTTTAAATAGGTTTTTATCAATCAAGATCCTAAATCCGGTCTCAAGTAATCATTAGTGTTGACCCAAGATTTTTCGCTATGGGTAAAAATGATATTTTGATGATAACAAACCATTGAATGTGGTGAATTTAATGTCTACTTGAGTTGTGTTTAATAGATTGTTGATTTAAGATAAACTCAAGAGAGCTAGTAGATCCATGAGAAGATCAAATAAAGGTGCTTAGAGCTCAAAAGACATTGAAAACAATGATGAAGATATCAACCTAAAATCTTAAAGAAATTGAAGATCAAATAAATGGGTAAAGTAGGTTTGGGTAAGTGCTAGATTTAATGTAAAGTTATTTTTGAAATAACTTACTAGAAAGCTCAACTCTTGACCATATAGCATATAGGATCATGTATATCATTAATGAGTCCTTGCATCATTAGCATTAGACTATGAACATCATTTAGTCTTTGCTAAAGTTGAGTTAGTTTAAGCTTTCATAAGTTATGGAAGAACTCAACAAAGATGTTGTCCTAGAACCATTAACTTAACTCATATCACTTAAAATGGTTCTAGATGCATATTAAAGCTTTGAGCAAAATTGTTAAATCATGAAATTTTTTTGTCTAATATTGAGAATTTGTTTAAATTGGAAAATCATTTTATGATCTAAATATTGACTTTAGGCATTTCAAAGACCTTATTAAGTCTTTAATACATCCTAGGAGTGTGTCTAAGTCATTTTGGAAAAATTCCAAAAGATTTCACGAAAAACCGTCAAGTGGGTTAGAAGTTCGAAATGAAGCGTCACATTCAAACAAGCATATCGCACTCAAAAATGAGTTAAATGGAGTGATTAAAAGCCTAAAATCAAGATCTTGAAGTCCTCTTTCCAAAAAGCTAAAGAACGCCTTAATCCAACTTACGGAACTCAAGTTATGACCTAAAAAGTGAACTGCGTCGAAGCTAAAAACATTCTCTTGCAGTTGACTGATGGTATTTGAGCAGCCGAATGATGGGTTTTAGGAAGCCGACTGAATTAATTCGAAGGTTGAGTTTCGAAGCCAAATTTGAGCAGTCAACTGATCAAAGTGGGTAGCCGACTGATGGTTCTAGATTTTTAGTCCTAACGGCTATTTCTGAACTCCAAAAATTACTTAAACACCCCCAAACGGCTATAATTCATTCCTACTCTATATATATGCCACATATGAGCCAAAAGAGGGTTGGAGAAGAGGGAGATAGAAATATGAGTAAAATCTATCATTTAGGCTTCAATCTTGAATTTATTTTTGGGTAGAAAATCTCCAAATATGGAATCATTGAGCACCATTCATATCATTCATTATGATTCATATTTCCATACTTGAGTTGGGATTTTCAATTGATTTTTTTCATCTATAACTCTAAGTATGCGAGGAAGTGAGCTTTGAATTTCTATATCTATTTATTGAGAGATATTGTGTACCACTCAATGTAAAATTCATATTCTTTGTGAGTGAAAGTCTAAGAGGTTATCTTGGCATGTGATAGGCTTGTTGAAGCTTTGTAAAGGTTTTTCTCAACCTTAAAGAGAGATGATTTAGTTGGTCCTCCACTCGCAAGAGTGAGCAAGACTGGCTCTTCTCCTGGAAGATGGAGCATGTAAGGGTTTGTTATTCACCCGAAAAGAATGAAGCATATAAGGATTTGCTTTTCCCCAGAAAGAGAAACACGATAGTGGAATCCTTGGGATGTTTTCTTAAGGTATGGATGTAGACCAAAGCTTTGGTTGAACCATATAAAATCTTGATGTCTTTGTTTGCATTTTTTCTATCCCTTAAACTCTTTCCTTTATAAGCAATTGTCATTTACAATCTTGAACTTCATATTGATGTCATGCTATGAAATTGCTTGTGGATATAAATGATAAGGGAGTATGAGAAAATGTTAGTTGAAGTAGTTGATTGGATTGTGAGCATGATTGGATTATAACTTAAACTTTCATCTCAATTATCTTGCTATAAATCTTGTTGCACAACATGTATTTAATAAAATGTTTCTTCAACAAACCAAAGCCTTGAATGTTTATATGAATTTCATGTACTTGACAAAATTCATATTCCTCTTTATTTTACAAGCAATTTTATTTACATTATTAAGTTTTACATATGAATGCTAAATTGCTTGTGATTTCATGAATATGATAGTAAAATGTTTAATTGTGGTTGATAAGATTATGAACTTAATAGGACATGGCTTAGATTATATTTTCTCTACTTCATTTACTTAGTCATGATCAATGTGCACACCAAGTGTGTGATAAAATGAATCTTCCACAAACTATAAGCATTGAAAGTTCATATGCATCCCAAGTGTTTGACAAAAATGCATATTCAACATATCATTCTCTTTAAGAGTTTATATGCACTAAATGTTTAATTATTTTTCAGAAACTCTTTTAAAGTATTCTTTATGATAAATAACACTTTGCATTATGTCTAAATATATGTGAGAAAAGTGTTTACACATATTTAGTTAAAATGGATACTTGGATGCTTGAATTAGTTATCGTTTTACTTGAATCCATTATACATGTATTTGATAGTGTAATTCATTATTCATGATTACAAGTATAAAATGTGAAAGTCACTTAAGAGATTATGTAAATCACTAAGTGTTTGACAAGAGCCTAATGAAGTGTAATTTTGATAAAATAAAGTCCAACCGAAAAAGTGTCAAAGTTTGTTATTGATCCTATTCACCCCATCTAGGTGTCAATATGTGACCAACAATTAGTATTTTTCTTTCATTCTTGTGATCAGAGGCGGAGCTAGGAAATATGCCTAGGGGGGCAATGCAGTTTTTTATAACTTTATTAATAATTTTTATATTTTTTTGAGTTATCAAAGGAATTTTTTTAAAAACTTGGGGGACGGAAATGCAAATTTTTAGAATTTATTGATAAAATTTATATTTTTTTAGGCTATCTAAGAAATTTTATAAAAAATCGGCAGGGGCCATATGCAATTTTTATAACTATATCTATAATATATGAAAAAATTTAGGCTAAATTTTGAAAATATTTGGGCAGGGGCCATGGTCCCCCGGCTCCACCCCTGCTTGTGATACAATTTTTTTTTTGGGTAAATAAAGGTTCTAGTGATACAATTTCCTTATACTTCGTTTAGTATTTTATCACTACCAATGATAAATTTCATTACTATGCAAAGGGAGAATTTAATAAGTTTATGACCTTCCATTCCACTTTAGTTCACTAAAATTTAGAATTTAAAATGATATATTTAATTTTTTTTATAAGCCAGTAAAAATAGATAAAGTTCCAACTTCTAGAAAACGTTTGTGGATAGGATCACAGGATTATTATTAGTGAAATGTAAATTCATAACCTAGATATTAGTTACACCCACACACGTATAATTAGCAAAATTGAAGTGTTTTAACGGAATATATGCAGAATATTCTTTCTCTTTTCTTTTCTTCTTACATATTTCCGTTGGTTTTTTTGTGGAAATTAAAAAAGTTGTGTAATTGTCTCAACAAAGATACACACGCCTTTGTGTCCTCATAGTTTCCATTCTCTCTCTCTCTCGTGCAAAAATGGCTTTGAAGGCCGCTCATGTCTCGGACGTCCCCAATCTCAATGCCACATTGCCCCTTTCTCCCACCCCCTTCTCTAACGGTCATTTTTTATGTTTCATTTGAATGCTATGTTTTGGCATTGTTTTGATACAATAATTGTATGTTGATTTTTTATTATTTATTGTTGTTATTTTTTATTTTTAATTATTCATTGCAGGGGTTGATGGTGATGTTGGTGATCATGAGACGACGTCGTTTGAGCTGCCTAATGAGTTTTGTGGTGATAGGACACAGAGGGAGTGGAATGAACATGTTGCAATCGGCTGATCGGAGAATGAAAGCCATCAAAGAGAATTCTATTCTAGCCTTCAATACTGCCGGAAAATTTGCCCTAGACTTCATTGAATTTGATGTTCAGGTGAGACTTTTCATTCAATGTAATTTTTTTTAGAATGTGGTGTCAACCTTCTTAAAATACTTCATAATTTACTATGATTGAAAATGATATCTCACTTATGATGAGGAGGAAATTCATACTCACTTCACACAAAGTAATTGACATAAAGATATGAAATATCATTTTAAAATTTAAAAATTATATATAGGCGAGTAAGATTATTATTCTAACTATGATATTCATATACATATATATATATACATATATACATATACATTTATATATATTCTTATATATAAATATATATGGAATTTGCCAAGCTCTCTTATGGCCCAATGTACAAATTTTTTTGTTATTTTATTATTTTGCTTATAATGTTACACATGATAATGATAAATATGAGGGTTTAGTCATCAATATCAGTCGGACTGGGTAGGTGAATTATTATTTTAAAATAATTTAGTAGATATATTCAAACTTGATACACAATCAATCCACGAGCGACAACGAAGCTCTGTAACACAATCTATCCACGACTCGCCTCAAAAAGCAGATTTAACTGCCTTTTGAACACGCGTATGATCAACTTATTCCAGACTTTTAGTGTCATCCCACGTGGTGATTTTATTTGTTTAGTACAGAAAAAGGCAAAGAACTACAAAGTATAAGCATAGGGATAACTTAGATATTTCACATATGAATTAACATAATCAAGGGTATTTAAGTCATTTCGTACCTCCAAAGGGTATCATTGCAATACTTTGCAAACCTTAGGAAATGTCTCTGTAAAAAAGTGGGTTGACCAACATCTGGGTGGAATTGACCCAAACATCAGGGGATGTCACTGCAAATTATCCAAAAATCAGAGAGAGGGGAAAAAAAAAACCAACGAACAAACTTTTCTACGTATCTGTTAAAGAAAAATTAAGGACCATGATATTTAGGTATTTAAGTGGTTCCTATCCTTGGATTGATTTGTATAAGGCTAGAATTATTATACAAAAATAAATTTAAGTTGTTTGGAGAATAAATTCCTTTCAATTTTTTTACTTACCCAAAACGGAAAAAAAAAAAAAAAAAAAACCTTACAATCAAGGCCCTGTTTGGCATAATTTTTGTTTTTGACTTTTTTCAGAAGAAAAAGAGAAGTAACGGAAGTCGTTTTGAGTAGGGATGACAATTTATACCCGCCCCTTGGAGACCCGCCTCGTTCTGCCCCTTTATTCAAGGGTTTGGGAGTGTTTTTAATTTCATAGGAACGAATATGGTATTAAAAATCAAACCCATCATGGGTTATGGGGCGGGTACGGATTTTGATAGATATCCGCCCCGCCCCCGCCCTCGCCCCGCCCCGCCTTATTTATATAAATTTATCTTATTTGTTTGCTAGTGTATATATTAAGCCCTCATATTTAGGTTACTCTTTGAATTTTTAGTGTAATATCAGTAGTAAACTTTTATTGTGATATTTAAACTTCTTTTCACATATTTGATTATGATGAACTTCTTCATATTTAGGTTATTCTTTGAATTTTTATTCATGCACCTAGTGTTGGCTTATATTGGCACTATTTGAATTTCTAAATTTAAATTTTTGGGGTTGATATTATTTTATAATTCATTTTAGTTTGTATGCTCTATTACTTAGATAAAAGGAAATTATGTTTATGTTATGCAGTTAGTAATTTTGTTTATTGTTTCGAAACAAATGCTGAAAAAATTGCGTTAATGGGGCGGGGCAGGGCGGGGCAGGGTTTAGTAAAGTTTTAATGGGGCGGGTATGAGTTAGAAGAAGGCAACCCATGACAACCTCGTGAAGGGTATGGTATTTAAAAAAAAATTAATAGGCGGGTACAGATATAGACAAATCCATTTCGTACCCGCCCCATTGTCATCCCTAGTTTTGAGAAGTTGGTACCTCATAGTTTCTTCTAAATGTTATTCCAAAGCTCATAAGGTCTTCTAAATCTTTTTTCAAACACCATTTAAAACAGTTTTTCCATTTAAAAAGACAAAAAGAATTGTTAAAAAGCTAATCCAAATAGGACCTCAGTAAACTATAAAACTATGGAATCGTCATTTAATATTAAAATATGGTTGTCAAACTATTAAAATTGTATGGATAACCAAAATAAGGGTAGGATAGTCATCTTAGAAAATTATATTACACCTTCTCAATAGTAACTGGCCAATTGCAAGATTTGTAAAACTTGAAATGGTTTTTACAGATACTTTGATGGCCAGTTATTTGACAAAATGTGGCAGTTTAAGAGTGTTTCTTGCATTAACTTTGTAAAAGTATGTACGATGGAATCATAACTTATATATAGCATATTTTCTTGTAACTTCATATATTCCTCTCAATGTGAAATAAAATTTAAAAAATTCCATAATCATGTGCTTCTTTTCAACCCTAGAAGTCAGTATAAGATAGATTGTTGACAAATGAGGAAGAATGAAAGGAAGTCCATTACTGAGAGAAGTGGTGATCTCGTCTTGCTTAACGAAGCTTCCAGACCACTTTTTCCAGCCAGATAGCGAGTAATCACTCAGCAATTTTTAGTAAAAAGGCTTATCTATCTATACCATTTGTTAGGATTGTGACTCATTTTCTTAGGAAAAAAGGAAATTTGGTCACCAAGCAATCCTTATTTGAATAGGATACTACCATCTTGAAGAGTACTCCTGATTGGAATTGGTTTTGGATACCAATTGTCTTGTTCACCACTCTACCTCTCCTATAAATATAGGTGTAACCTATTATATTTTGTGTACCAGAGAAGGCCAGAATAGGCCGGTACTAGAGAGCCAGAATAGGCCAGTACCAGAATAGGCAAGTACCATAGAGAAAGCCATAATAGGCTGGTACCAGAGAATACACAGAAAAGACAGGGAGAGAAGATAAAAGAATACATATTGGTATTTTTCTTGGTGTGAGGGAAACACCGGGTGAGCGATACACATGTGAGTGAAACACTCTGTGCGTTGTTGATCTACTGATCATCATATTGTAATCCTCTCATTGATAGTGATTATTGGTGTTCTCCGTGGACGTTGGCTGATTTGGCCGAACCACGTGTAAATCTTCTGTGTCGGTGTGTGTGTGTATAATTTTGATTGCAATTGTTTGTGTGTGTTTTCGGTTTGGTCTTGGGCCGGTGTAAAAATCCTAACAAGTGGTATCAGAGTTTCAGGTTGAGACAAAGAAGAAGCCCGAACGAACTGGTCGAATTTTGAAGTTCAAAAGTGCTCCAAATCAGAATCTAAAGACAACAGGAGCTTCGCCTCGACGAGAAGAAGCGACCGCTGTTGGCCGCGTCGGAAAATGAGGCATCACACACCCCCATGCGTCGACGTAAGGTTTTGCCAGAAGTTCACGCGCCGGCCATAGGAAAGTTCAATCTGACAATGCGCTTGCTGGAGAAGAAGGCTGACGTCATCGCCGCCATGTCAGCAGGTAATGTCAGCACTGCCAAGTCAGTAGTTAAGGGAAGTGCCACGTCATCACTAGTTTTGTCCTTTTGTGGTTTTTTCTTTTGGCCCGTTTGGAGTCATTTTTTACATGTTATTAACGCGGTCAAAGGCATTGTTAAGGTTTTGGACCATTCTGGACGCGACTGTGTGCTTGGTTTTGCGTGATTCAACTCCGAACATCTCGAAAAGGCTCAGTGGAAGTTATGGCAGAAGAAAAGGCAGAAAGGTCAAGTGCAACAGAGCTTGCAAGGCAGAAGTCAGACGCAACAGTCGCAATGCAGAGAGGCTAAGAACCACAAGTGTTTACAAGGTAGAAGCTAGACTTAAGACAAATACAAGCTAGATGTGACAGTGGTCGCAAGGTAAAGGCCGACAAAGATTGCAAGGCAGAAAAGTCAGACGCGAAAGTTGTCGCAAGGCAGAGGTCGACAAAGATTGTAAGGCAAAAAATTCAGACGCGACAGTGGTTGCAAGACAGAGGCCAGACGCAATAGATGTCGCATAGTCTGCACAAGACTTGATATTGCTTATGCAGTGGGAGGTATGAGCAGGTTCATGCCAAATTTAAGGAAGAAACACTGTGAGATAATGATTTGGTTACAGGGTTTGTTAGCAGAGTTGAGATTCAAGCAAGAGGGCAGAAAGAATCCAGCCAACATGTTGACCAAAGTGGTGACAACAAAGAAATTGAAGGGTCTTCGGGCGTGCAGACAGTAATTACCGCACCGTAATGCACTGATCATTGATGAAGTTGATTGTTGGATGAAAAGTGGTCAAATGGGAGATTTTTAGGATTGTGACTCCTTTTCTTGGGAGGAAAGAAAACTTGGTCACCAAGCAATCCTTATTTGAATAGGATACTACTATCTTGAAGAGTACTCCTGATTGGAATTGGTTTTGGATACCAATTGTCTTGTTCACCACTCTACCAATTATCTTGTATTTTATGTGCCAGAGAATACCAGAATAGGCCGGTACCAGAGAGCCAGAATAGGCCGGTACCAGAGATCCAGAATAGGCCAGTACCAGAAAGCCAGAATAGGCTAGTACCAGAGTGAAAGCCAGAATAGGCCGGTACCAGAGAATACACAGAAAAGAGAGAGAAAGATAAGAGAAAAATACAAATTGGTATTTTTCTTGGTGTGAGTGTAACACCGGGTGAGCGATACACATGTGAGTGAAACACTGTGTGCATTGTTGATCTACTGATCATCATATTGTAATCCTTTCATTGATAGTAATTATTGGTGTTCTCCGTGGGCGTAGGCTGATTTAGTCGAACCACGTATAAATCTTGTGTCGGTGTGTGTGTGTGTGATTTTGATTACAATTATTTGTGTGTGTTTTCAATTCAGTCTTGGGCGGGTGTAAAAACCCTAACACCACTAGTCCCCCTGAACCCCCACGACCGTTACAATAGTTGGACCGTTTGAGAGCCTTGCAAGAGTTTCAAGATTTAACAACAGTAGAAATCGATTGAGAGACTTGATTACGGCCGTTAAAGATTCGCGTTAGCATACTAAGATTGAACATACTCGATATCGCACAATGAAGAAGATCAATTCATGTGGCCCTCTTACTCCCCTTACTTGATACCATATCCGCGAAATCTATTTCAGTAGAGCGTATGATGTCGATGGCTCGAGGTAAAGCACTTAATGGGCTAGGGTGACCCATTTCGCCTTACCAACCCAGGAAAACTCCGAATACAGGCCTAGATCGTTTGTATAGACAAACTTTTTGGGTGCTAAGATCCAAAGTCGAGAGGGAAACAACATGACTAGGATGGAGGACATTCCAATGTTGTTTCCCTATAGCAACAACATTCCAATCAATCAAATCTTTAAGTCCCAGACCCCCTTCTTCCTTTGGAAGACACACAACTTCCCAAGCTACCCTCTCCCCTCCCTTAGCAGAGATATTGCTCACAATGAGAGTTTGTTGCTGAAGCATTTTTCTGCGAGTCTTTCGGGTGTCGCATTCACATGGTACACACACCTCGCGCCGAACTCGATCAATAGTTGGGCCGATATGGTAGACGCCTTGGCGAGGAAAGGGCGTGAAACAGGTTGAAATAGTAAAAACCTTATTGGGGACGTTCAACCCCTCACATCATATGCTATCAAGCAGTTTTTTGTTAGATTGGCATGACTCAAGTTCTTTAGAAAGGAAAAATGATCTGGTTAACTTTCAAAAAAAAAATGATCTGGTTTTGCGGATGTTAAGGTTGGCACACCCTATGTACGAAGCCATGCACACCTGCAAATCAGAAAACGCACACAAACACACCAAATAATCGACACAAGAATATATAAGTATTTTAGCCAAATAAGCCTATGTCCACGGAGAGCATCGTTTCACTAAAAATCACTGAGAGGATTACAAGGGGGTGATTCGCAAATCACAAATGCACACACACTGTGTATACTCACGCCTGTATCACCGGAATAATATAAACGTATATTATTCCTAACTCTCTCTCTCTATTTCTGTGTACATCATTCAATAGGAGAAGTCCTATATTTATAGGTGAGGATATAGAGACGGGTTTCCCAATCTTCCGATGTGGGACAAGTTAATATAACAAAGTAGTCATATTACATATATATGCCAATATATAACAATCTCCCACTTGACGACTTTGCCTTCATCAATCAACTCCATCAATGATCAGTGCTCGGTGCCCTCATTTCTGTCTTCAAGCTTGAAGACCAACTGAAGTTGCGCACAACTTCAGTTTCTCTGTTGTCACCACTTTGGTCAACATGTCGGCCGAATTCTCGCTTCCTTGAATCTTCTTAAGTGTTAATACTTCATCCTCTAATAGAGATCTGATAAAGTGATAATGAAGATCTATATGCTTGGTTCTCGAATGAAATGCTGAATTTTTCGCCAGATGTATAATACTCTGACTATCACTATGCAAAACACTCATCCCTTGCTCGAATCCCAACTCTGCCAACAAACCCTGTAACCAAATCATCACTTTGCTAGCCTCTGTCACAGCTACATACTCAGCTTCTGTAGTAGATAATGCTACAATCCTCTGTATCTGCGAAATCTAACTGACTGTTGTAGTACATACTGTAAAGATATAACCAATAGTGCTTTTTCTGTGATCTATCTCACCAGCAAAATCTGAATCTACATAGCCATGTAAATTCACTTCACCTTTTCCAAAATAAAGACATCTGTTTGTGGTACCTCGTAGATATCGCAATATCCACTTCACTGCTTCCCAGTGAGTCTTTCCTGGATTGGACATGAATAGGGGTGGCAATTTGTGTCAACGGGTCGTGTTCGTGTCGGGTCGAAATCGTGTCGTTACTATACGTGTCGTGTCCGTGTCGTGTCGTATTCGTGTTGTGTTCGGGTCGACCCACGGGTCGACCCATGTAAATTATGTAATTCATTTAGCCTATTTATTATAATATTTTAAATTAAATTTGACATAATCCAACACGAAATAAATTATTTAACCTATTATCAACAAAATTAAATTGATTTTGACACGATCCAGTACTATTTTATTGATATATTTCAATTCATGACCAATTAGAGAAGAGAAAAATATAAAAATAAAGATAAATATAAACATTAATCGTGTCAAACGTGTCGTGTTCAGGTTATCCGTGTCGTGTTCGGGTTGACCCTTATATTTTCGTGTCGACCCATTTAAGGCCTTAAACCGTGTCGTGTCGTGTTCGTGTTCGTGTCGGGTCGTGTCGTGTCCAATGTTGCCAGCCCTAGACATGAACCTGTTGACTGTTCCCACTGCATATGCAATATATGGTCTTGTACAAACCATTGCATACATCAAGCTACCAATAGCTGAAGCGTATGGAATATTGGCCATGTTGTTCCTCTTTGCTTCTGACTTGGGAGACTGCTTTTTGGATAATCGAAAATGACTAGCCAAAGGTGTGTTAACTGACTTAACATCACTCATGTTGAACCGCTTCAAAACCCGTTCAACGTAGTGAGCCTGAGACAACTGCAAAATTCCCTTCTGTTTGTCTCTGATGATTCTCATACCAAGAATCTGTTTTGTTGTGCCTAAGTCCTTCATCTCGAACTCTTTTGCCAAATGTTTCTTCAACTTACTGATTTTCACAAAATCAGATCCAGCTACTAACATGTCATCAACATAAAGTAGGAGGATAATGTAACTCGTGTCAAACCTATTGAAGTAGCAACAATGGTCAGCGTTGCACTTGATATAACCATGTCTCTGCATAAATCCATCGAATTTCTTGTACCACTGTCTTGGAGCTTGTTTCAAACCATACAAGCTTTTTTCCAACTTACACGCAAGTTTTTTTTTCCCTTTCTCTAAGAAACCTTCCGGTTGCTGCATATAAATCTCCTCCATTAGGTCACCATGGAGGAAAGCAGTTTTGTGCAAACCCTCTGATGCAACAATGCTAAGAACTGAACGAATGGTAGTTAGTTTCACAACCAGAGAAAATACATCGATGTAGTTGATTCCTGCTTTCTGCTGAAATCCTTTTACTACAAGTCTCGCCTTGCACTTCTTAGAACCATCATGTTCTTCTTTGACTCTGTAGACCCATTTATTATGGAGAGCTTTCTTTCCTACCGGCAACCCGGTTAGCTTCCATGTCTTGTTGGAAATAAGGGACTTCATCTCATCTTCCATTGCAAGCTCCCACTGGCTTGCATCTGCTGCACTGCATGCTTCATCAAAATACTATGGTTCACCTCCATCTGTGAGCAACAAATAATTCATGTATCTCCGATTCGGCACATGCTGCCGTAAAGACCTCCTAGGTACAAGAATAGGAGTCGGAGACTGCGGTGTATCAACCTGTTGAGTATTTCCATCTCCAATATGTTCATCTGATTGAGTATTCTTGTTGTGAAATTTAGAGTAACCCAAAAGATAGATTAACCCAAACCAAATTTTACTCGCAAGTATACGAATTATAGTAGTAAAGAGTACAAGTATTGCGAGGTCATTCCCACGAGGATTGATTAGAAAAATTAAATCTAAAAATTACTATCTAACTAATTCAACCAAATATTGATGATTTTGATAAAAGAATAATTGTAATAGAGATGAAAAAACAATGATAAAGAAAATACCAAGGCTTTGATTCCACCACTAAATAATACAATTCCAATTTTCAATTGAAGTTATTATATAGCCAAATAATCTTCACACATCCAATAAAAAATAATTATAATCAAACATATGGATGGCCTATCCGGGTTAGGGCATAGGTTCAATTAAATATTTATTATCTTGATTATGAATAATAAACAAATAATTGAAAGAATAACATAAATCACAACTAACTATCCATGGTCAGGCATAAATAATTATGATTTACTTTCTTCTTCTTAAATCGTCAAATAAGATTACATGTTCATGGTCAGACACAAGTAACCTATATGCTAAACTTCCAATAAATTCAATTAAAGTCTTGGTTAAAGCACATAAAATTGAAAGTATAGGAAAACATTAAAATAATAAGAAGAAGAATTTAAATGAAAGATTCAACTACTTATTTCAATTGAAATAATAGAATTGTAAATGAAAATAGTTTCCTCTCAGCCCTGGCCGAGAGAATTAGTTATACATGAAGAAAAAAAATAATAAAACAACAACCAAACCGAAATTGAAGATGGAAGAACGCCTTTGCTTTCTCCGTGGATTGCACCAGTCTTCTCTTCTTTTCCTTGGCTCTTGATGATCCTTTGTGCATCCATATATGCCCTGTTTATAGGGGTCCTCAAGGTTTCATCTAGGAAAGTAAATAAGAGAATACAATATTCTCATATTTCTTTTCCTAATTGGTGATATCTTGCAGCCCACTTTTGACCAATTTGGAGAGTAAATTTGGAAGATATTGGTGAGATACTCTTTTCTTGTTAATCAAGTCCTCTTCCCACAGCCCTTGATTTCATTCCATTCTGATCGTTCCTTCAAAATTTGTGATTATATTACCAAGCTGATGCTGATTTTCGCACAAAATAGTATGCCAGATTTAAAATGTCTTTTTCGCCCTCTAAACTTCAGAATTAGGGTTTCTATGTGAAATACCAATATTCTTTAAATTGAATCAGCTTTCTAGGAACACTGGGCTCACACAAATCCGAACAACGGGCTGAAATATATGGGCCAAATACTAAGACGTGGTCTAAATAGATTTTGGGCTTGTTTAGATGGATTTAACCCATTTGTACCAGAAATCACCAATAACCTATAAAAATATAAAAACACAAATATTAATTAAAATAATTTAAAATAAATGACTAAAAACTATATTTTTGGAGGTTAATCGTGTATGAATTATGCACTTATCAAATACCCCCAAACTTATATTTTGCTAGTCCTCAAGCAAAACAAAAAATAAAAACAAAAAAAACCTAACTATACCACTTTCGCAGGAACTCTCGATTGCATTTAGCATATGCAATAAGCCTTTGAACCCCTAGGTGACCCCTAGTGGACGAGTTATAGTCTCGTGAGGGTTTCCAGTGATGATACCCACAAACATCCGAAAAATAAGTTTCACAGCAATATACAATCACATATGTAATCTTGAATAGTAAATTGTCATCAACTTGAGATTTTTGAATCATTAATTTATTTGAGATGTCAAATCCATATTCTCCGTCTAAATTAAATTTAAGCTAAGTCTAATTCACTTATCAAAATTTAGTTGAAGACCCAAATTGTCCATCCTTGTTGTAAAGTGCAACAACTAAACACTAATTCAGAATTGGTCAAAACCTCATGACATAACTCCAAAATCTCAAAAATCATCGGGTTTCCAGAATAAGAACAATTTTACATTGGTAACTCAAGTGATTATTTTTTTTTTCTTTGACATACTTCCACAAGGAATTGTTTACCCAAGAGGAGCTTAATTTACTCCCAACCTCAAGCCAACCCTTTGGATTTTTTTTTTTTTTTTTCATCACAAGAGTTCTAATTGAATCTCATCCTGGTTTACCGATTTTTTTTCTAAGATAATAGAACGATATCACTAAATTTTAGACATTTTCTAAAAAAATATAAGCTGACAGTGCTCGTGAAATATGTTTCAAGGTTTAACTATGAGGGTCATCAACTAAATAATGATAAGTATAAAAGACTAAGAACTATCATTCATTCTGACTAGATTAAGTATTTTAGTCTCAAATATACTAATGATTTTCAAATCTCAACCAAACTGATGACAATTCAATACTCAAAGATATAGAAATACTGAACATATTGCATAGGCTTTAAAACCTTTTTTTTTTTTTTTTTAAATTTTTTAATATGAAAATATATACACATATCTATAAAAAAATTCCCTTTACCCCCAAACTTAGATCAAATATTGTCCTCAATAGTTAAAAATGAAAGTCACAAGGGCAAGTTTGAGAATTACCTTGGATGACATACTATCCAACTTCGAGCAATAACAAGGAGAAAAATAATAATAATAAAAAAATGGATCAGAAGGAATTACAAGTATGCCACCCCTAAACTTGGATTATAAACATCCACAAAAATCTTTTTTTTTTTTTTTTTCTTTCTTTTTTAAACTCAACAATTTTGATAAATGGGGTCCTCTAGACGAATACACTCCACATCTCTATCTACCAACCCATCTAAGTATGGTTTCAACCTCTGCCCATTCACTTTGAAAATACTACCATCCTTAGGGTTTTGAATCTCGACTGCCCCATGAGAAAAAACATTTGTCACAGTGAATGGACCAGTCCATCTAGAACGCAACTTCCCTGGAAAGAGACGTAATCTAGAGTTGAATAACAAAACTTTTTGGTTGGGCTCGAAGGACTTCCTAAGAATACATTTGTCATGAAACATTTTAGTCCGCTCTTTATAAATCTTGGAATTCTCATATGCATCCTTACGAATCTCTTCTAACTCATTGAGTTGGAGTTTACGATGTGACCGAGCCTTACCCATATCAAAGTTGAAGGTTTTTATAGCCCAATAAGCACGATGTTCTAATTCTACAGGCAAGTGACATGCTTTTCCAAAGACAAGTCGATAAGGGGACATTCCAATCGGGGTTTTAAATGCAGTCCGATAAGCCCAAATAGCGTCGTTCAACCGTTGCGACCAGTCCTTAAGATCTGGTCGAATCGTTTTTTCTAAAATAGTTTTGATCTCCAGATTGGAAATTTCCACTTGTCCACTTGTCTATGGGTGATAAGAAGTGCCAACTTTATGAGTGATGAGATACTTTTTCATGACAGTTTCAAATGGTTTATTGCAAAAATGTTTACCACCATCACTTATAATTGCACGAGGCGACCCAAAACGAGAAAATATGTTATCTTTTAAGAATTGAATCACGATCCTATGATCATTTTTCCTACAAGGTACAGCCTCCACCCACTTGGACACATAGTCAACAGCTACAAGTATGTATAGGTAACCAAATGAGGGAGGAAATGGACCCATGAAATCAATACCCCAAACATAAAAAAATTCTACAATAAGGATGTTAGTGAGGGGCATCATGTTCCTACGAGAAATACTACCCATACGTTGGCACCGATCACAAGTGGAGCAAAATGTATGTGTATCACGAAAAAGTGTTGGCCAATAGAATCCACATTGTAAAATCTTTGCAGCTGTTTCTTAGAACCAAAATGACCACCACATGCATGGTCATGACAAAAGGAGATAATACTATGAAACTCATTTTCAGGAACACATATCCTAATGATTTGATCAGGGCAATACTTGAATAAATAAGGATCATCCCAGAAAAAATGTTTAACCTCAGCAAGGAACCTAGATCTATCCTGTTTTGTCCAGTGTTCAGGGAGTTGACCAGTAACAAGATAATTGACAATGTCAGCATACCAAGGTAATTGGGAGACAGCTAAAAGTTGTTCATCAGGAAAAGATTCATTCAAGGGTGATAAATCATTAGTGCATTCTGAGACAATCCTAGACAAGTGATCAGCTACGACATTCTCAGAACCTTTCTTATCACGAACCTCAATATCAAACTCTTGTAATAGTAAGACCCAACGAATCAAACGAGGTTTAGCATATTTCTTTGAGAAAAGGTATCTCAAAGCAGCATGGTCAGAGAACACAATAACCTTGGACCCTAAGAGGTATGATCTAAACTTATCTACAGCAAATACAATGGCCAGTAGCTCTTTTTCTGTGGTGGAGTAATTGAGTTGGGTATCATTCAGAGTCCTACTAGCATAATAGATGACATGGGGCATCTTATCTACTCGTTGCCCTAAGACAGCTGCAACAACATAGTCAGATGCATCACACATAAGCTCGAAAGGTAGAGACCAATTGGGGGGTTGTATGATAGGAGCAGAAGTCAATAAGAGTTTGAGCTTTTCAAATGCTTGTGAACATTCATCATTAAAGACAAAAGTGGCTTCCTTAGCAAGTATGTTGCATAAGGGACGAGAGATTTTGCTAAAGTCTTTAATGAATCTCCTATAAAATCTAGCATGACCAAGGAAAGATCGAATTTCCTTCACTGTTCGTGGTGGAGGAAGGTGTGAAATCAAATCAATTTTAGCCTTATCGACTTCTATTCCCCTATGAGAAATGAGGTGCCCAAGTACAATGCCTTGTTGTACCATAAAATGACACTTCTCCCAATTTAACACGAGATTTGTTTCTTGACATCTTTCCAACACAAGGGATAGGTGGTGTAAACACTCATCGAAAGAAGACCCAAATATTGAGAAATCATCCATGAATACCTCAAGAAAACGCTCAACCATATCAGAAAAGATGCTCAACATACATCGCTGAAAGGTAACAGGTGCATTGCATAGCCCAAAAGGCATGCGTCTATAAGCATAGGTACCGAAGGGACAGGTAAATGTGGTTTTTTCTTGATCTTTAGGAGCAATAGGAATCTGGTTGTAACCAGAATAACCATCCAAAAAGCAATAATGGCTATGTCCGGCTAGTCTTTCAAGCATTTGATCTATGAAAGGGAGAGGAAAATGGTCCTTCCTTGTGACTAGATTCAGTTTACGATAATCAATGCACACACGCCACCCAGTCGTCATTCTCGTAGATATTAACTCGTCATTAGTATTTTTGACAACCGTAATCCCAGATTTTTTAGGCACTACTTGGACAGGTTTAACCCAAGTACTATCAGAAATAGGATAGATGATTCCCGCATCTAACAATTTGAGCACTTCGGCTCGGACAACTTCTCTCATGTTAGGGTTAAGCCTACGTTGCATTTCACGAGTTGCCTTTGAGTTTTCCTCAAGATGAATACGATGCATACACCTAGTGGGGCTTATACCCTTTATATCTGTTATTGTCCGCCCTAAAGCTGTTTTATGTTCTCTGAGAACATTAAGTAACTTTTTCTCTTGTGCACTATCAAGATTAGAGGCAATGATGACAGGTAACTTATTAGAAGGACCTAAGAATGCATACTTGAGATGCTTGGGCAAAGGTTTAAGATCAAGTTCGGGTGACTCTTCAACAGATGGGACAAGTTTAGACTTGGATGGTAAAAGAGGTACTACCATGGCTTTCCATTTAGTTGTGTCCATAATAGGGGTAGAATCAAGCAATGAATTGACTTCAGCGATGGAGCTATCTATGTCAAAATCTAAGCCAAAATGGGCTAGACAAGTCTCGAGGGGGTCATGAGAAGATAATTGTGGAAATGAGTCATGAACAAGGCTTTCAATCATGTTAATCTCAAAAGTATCCTCTAAATCTAGAGGTTGTTTTTCCACATTAAACACATTGAGTTTAACATTCATGTTGCCAAAAGATAGTTGCATAACCCCATTTCTACAATTTATGACAGCATTGGATGTGGCTAAAAATGGGCGACCTAAGATGACCGGAATGTGGTTACTAGGATTTTGGACATGTTGGGTATCTAAGACGACAAAGTCCACTGGAAAAATAAACTTGTCAACCTTGATTAGAACATCTTCAATAACACCACGAGGAATTTTCATAGATCTATCAGCCAATTGCAGTGTTATAGGGGTCGATTTTAATTCACCAAGACCTAATTGCACATACACAGAATATGGCAATAGATTCACACTAGACCCTAAGTCGAGTAATGCCTTCTTAATCATATGATCACCAATGACACAAGAAATGGTAGGGCATCCAGGATGTTTAAACTTAGGTGGGGTGTTGTGACGGATGATTGAGCTTACCTGCTCTGTGAGGAAGACTTTCTTGTGCACATTTAACTTTCGTTTCTGAGTGCAAAGATCTTTCAAAAATTTGGCATAGGCGGGAACTTGATCAACAAGAGTGAGTACGGGAATGTTTACTTGGACTCGCCTAAACAAGTCCATCATTTCACTATAATTCGTCCCTTTCTTGACTGGGGTCAAACGTTGAGGAAAAGGGGCCTTGGGTATATAAACTTCCATAGGATTGGACTCAAAAGAGGTGGATGATTTTTGACACTCTGGTGAAGCATCATTTTCTTTGAATTGCTTATTGTTCCCTTCTTCTATATCACACTCTTTGGACACAATTTTTGGTTCATGCCTAGGTATTTCTACCTTGTTATCAATTTGTTTGCCACTTCTAAGGGTAGTGATGGACTTCACTTCCTCGTATTGTTCATGCTTAGAACTAGAGCTCGCCTCATGTTGACCCTTTGGATTAGTTATGGGTTGACTAGGAAACCTTCCCTTCTCTCTCTCAGTTAAGGTAGAGGTAATTTGACCCATTTGAATGGATTGAGAATTAGAATGCAAGCTTTGTTGGGTATCTTTTTGGAATTGAAGTGAACTTTGCATGAAAAGATGGAGAGTGTCCTCAATGGATGGCTTCCTAGTTTGTGTAGGATATGGTGAAAACTGTTGAGTTGATGACTGACCGGAAGCTTGAGGATAAGAATGAGTGTTGGAATTCCCATATGGAACTCCTTGATTTGACCCTTTGGACCATGATAAATTTGGATGTTTAGCCCAACCAGAATTATAAGTCTGTGAATAAGGATCATTGTCTGGTCTCCTAAAAGCATTCAAGGCATGGGCTTGCTCAGATGCATGTTCAGAAAATGTCATATTAGATGGACAAGACATTGTGAGGTGGGTTGGGCTTGAACAGATGGAACACACCTCAGATTTAGGTGTCAATGGGGGCCCACTAGCTAACATCAAAGCATCGACTTTTCGAGCCAAGGAATCAATTTTTGCATTAAGGTCTACAGTACTTCCTATCTCATATATGCCACCCTTCTGTTGAAGATGAGTATTCATTTCCACCCTAGTTGAATAATCCCATTGTTGGGAATTTTCACACAAAGTTTCAAAGAAGTCCCAAGCTTCGATGTCACTTTTATCCATAAATGTTCCTCCACTAGTGGCATCAACCATACGACGGTTTTGGGGTGTTAAACCATCGTAGAAATATTGAACTAGTCGCCACTTTTCATATCCATGGTGGGGACACTTAAGAAGTAAATCTTTCCATCTCTCCCAACATTCATAAAATTGTTCAACCTCTTTTTGTGTAAAATTTGAAATTTCCCTCCGAAGGGAATTGGTTTTATGAACAAGGAAGAACTTGTTCAAGAATTTTTTTGACAAAACATCCCAAGTAGAGATAGATCCTGATTCTAAAGAATTCAACCATGCCTTTGCCTTATCTTTTAAAGAAAATGGAAAGAGACGTAGACGAATGGACTCATCAGAGAAGTTTTGGAACTTGAATGTGGAACAAATGTCTAGAAAGTCCTTGACATGATAATATGGATCCTCACTATTTAGACCATGGAATGTGGGCAGAAGTTGGATGACACTTGGTTTAAGCTCAAAGTGTGTGGCTGTTGTGGCTGGCAACACTATACATGAAGGTGTACTACATTGGACAGGGGCAGAGTATTCCCTAAGTGTTTTAGGCGCAACCTCTTCTCCCATCTCAACCAAAGGTTTATCCAATTTATTTTTACCTTTAGATCTTTTCCTAAATGTTCTTTCAATTTCTGGATCAAAGGATACTAATTTTGGATTTTGAGATCGACAACCTTGCATATACTAGACACACACTCAAGAAAGTTAACAAGGATATACCTAGCAACCAAACAAGCCAAACAAGTATTTTTTTTATTGTATTTATTTTTTTTCTAATTTTCTTTGTGAGAATTAATTCAAGGGCAATGTTAATGTTTATTTTCTAATCTTGTAGAGAATTATCAGGAATAGCCACAATAATTCTCTCCTAATTAGAGCTCCTACTCTCTTCCAAAGTAAATCAAAGGATGACCAGTTAAGGCCCGCCAACTAAACAACCAGGTGGGTTCCCAGGTAGGTGGAGAGGCACTAGGCCTGCTTAATGACGGGACGTCCACACAACCTTAAGCAACAAAGTCGCCGTTTGACAGAACATTTCTAGACATTGTTAAGTTGGAAGGTGCTCACTGGAGTTACCAAAGATTATCTTTTTCCAAGAGGGTCCTATGAGCTATATGAAAATTCTAGGGCCAACGTCTACTTGATTTTAGATTAAAAAAAATTAGGCTTGGGTTTGACAAATGCAAGGAGATTTTTAACCTAGGTGGGCAAGGAATTGGTGATGAAATCCAATCCTTATCTTGTTAGGGGTTAGTGCCCTTACTAAAATTTTATGCAGAATGCTAAATTAAAATGCACAAATAAAACAAGTAAGAAATAAAGGAGAGAAGAAAAAAAAAATACAAAGGAGTAATAATAAATAATAATAAAATAAAAATAAGGTTAGAGTCACTTACCTGAATTGCAAAATTATGCAATAGTGCGATTTTTATTTTTTTTCTCTTCTTCTTCCTTTTTTTTTATTTTTTTATTTACGCCCCTTTTCTGTACCAAGCGTCCTACAGTTGAGGAAGCAGCAATATCAAACCTGTAAAAGGATGACAATGACTTGGATGTTGCTTGGAATTAAAGGAATCACAGAAATTTGGAATGAAAAAAATAAAAATAAAAAATAAAAATAAAAATAAAATAAACCTAAACTAAGAATTATGATAAATAATAATCTTCAAATTTAATTGTATCAAATACAATCCTCGGCAGCGGGGCCAAAAACTTGTTGTGAAATTTAGAGTAAGCCAAAAGATAGATTAACCCAAACCAAATTTTACTCGCAAGTATACGAATTATAGTAGTAAAGAGTACAAGTATTGCGAGGTCATTCCCACGAGGATTGATTAGAAAAATTAAATCTAAAAATTACTATCTAACTAATTCAACCAAATATTGATGATTTTGATAAAAGAATAATTGTAAAAGAGATGAAAAAACAATGATAAAGAAAATACCAAGGCTTTGATTCCACCACAAATCAATACAATTCCAATTTTCAATTGAAGTTATTAAATAGCCAAATAATCTTCACACATCCAATAAAAAATAATTATAATCAAACATATGGATGGCCTATCCGGGTTAGGGCATAAGTTCAATTAAATATTTATTATCTTGATTATGAATAATAAACAAATAATTGAAAGAATAACATAAATCACAACTAACTATCCATGGTCAGGCATAAATAATTATGATTTACTTTCTTCTTCTTAAATCGTCAAATAAGATTACATGTTCATGGTCAGACACAAGTAACCTATATGCTAAACTTCCAATAAATTCAATTAAAGTCTTGGTTAAAGCACATAAAATTGAAAGTATAGGAAAACATTAAAATAATAAGAAGAAGAATTTAAATGAAAGATTCAACTACTTATTTCAATTGAAATAATAGAATTGTAAATGAAAAGGGTTTCCTCTCAGCCCTGGCCGAGAGAATTAGTTATACATGAAGAAAAAAAATAATAAAACAACAACCAAACCGAAATTGAAGATGGAAGAACGCCTTTGCTTTCTCAGTGGATTGCACCAGTCTTCTCTTATTTTCCTTGGCTCTTGATGATCCTTTGTGCATCCATATATGCCCTATTTATAGGGGTCCTCAAGGTTTCATCTAGGAAAGTAAATAAGAGAATACAATATTCTCATATTTCTTTTCCTAATTGGTGATATCTTGCAGCCCACTTTTGACCAATTTGGAGAGTAAATTTGGAAGATATTGGTGAGATACTCTTTTCTTGTTAATCAAGTCCTCTTCCCACAACCCTTGATTTCATTCCATTCTGATCGTTCCTTCAAAATTTGTGATTATATTACCAAGCTGATGCTGATTTTCGCACAAAATAGTATGCCAGATTTAAAATGTCTTTTTCGCCCTCTAAACTTCAGAATTAGGGTTTCTATGTGAAATACCAATATTCTTTAAATTGAATCAGCTTTCTAGGAACACTGGGCTCACACAAATCCGAACAACGGGCTGAAATATATGGGCCAAATACTAAGACGTGGTCTAAACAGATTTTGGGCTTGTTTAGATGAATTTAACCCATTTGTACCAGAAATCACCAATAACCTATAAAAATATAAAAACACAAATATTAATTAAAATAATTTAAAATAAATGACTAAAAAATATATTTTTGGAGGTTAATCGTGTATGAATTATGCACTTATCAATTCTCACTGTCTTGAACATCATCTAACTCAACACACACAGGATCACTCTGTGTTGTAGGCACTGAGGTTGTTGTGTGTCTGTCCTTGTATATAACATTTTCATTGAACACTACATCTCTGCTTCGAATCAGTTTTCGGTTCTGATCATCCCACATGCGGTAACCATACTCATCACCGTCATAGCCAATGAAAATACAGTTTTGTGACTTGGGATCAATCTTACCCCTCATAGTGTCACTAACATGTACATATGCAACACAACCAAAAACTTTTAAATGTAAAAGTGTTACCTCTCTACCGCTCCAGACCTCTTCTGGCATTCTGTGCTCCAATGGTACTGATGGACCACGATTGATTAAGTACGTTGTTGTACTGACTGCTTCTGCCCAGAACTGTTTCGGCAACCCTGCCTGAATGCGCATGTTTCTGGCTCTCTCAGTCAATGTCCGGTTCATCCATTATGCTACGCCATTCTGTTGTGGTGTACGTGGAACAGTTCTCTCTAATCTGATACCGTTCTCATAGCAAAATCTCTTAAACTCGGTGTCCTGATACTCTCTACCCTTATTGGATCGTAATCTCTTGATCTTCAAACCCGTCGCATTCTCTATCATACCCTTCCAACTCTTGAACACACTGTACACTTCAGATTTATGTTTCAAGAAATAAACCCATATCTTTCTGGAATGGTCATCGATGAAGGTGACGAAATTGGACTTTCCGCCAATAGATGAGACATTTGCTGGCCCCCAGACATCAGTGTGAACTAGCTCAAGCTTCCCCTTTCTGAGTTCTCTGCCGCTTTTCTGAAAACTAACCCTTTTCTGCTTACCGAATACGCAATCCCCACAGAAGTCGATATCAATCGAATTTAGACCTGGTAGCTTTCCCTTTGCGAGCATAACCTTGAGTCCCTTTTCACTCATGTGACCTAGCCTCTGGTGCCACAAATTATGATCCTCCTTATTTTCTGCAATTGCTATAAATGTGTTAGCCTTGGTGGTAGTGTACAGCGTACCTGTTTTCTTTCCTCGTGCTATAGTCATAGCCCCCTTGGAAACTTTCCACTTATCTTCACTAAAAGTGGTCATATAACCTTCACTCGCCAATTGGCCTACTGAGATCAGGTTATTCCTCAAGTCTGGAATGTATCTGACATCCCTCAGCTTCCATATCGATCTGTTGAGTCTGATATGTACTTCACCCTTGCCAACAACACTGCAGGGTTGATCGTCACCTAGATAAACCTTGCTGAGGTTTCCAGGTGCATAGCTCTCAAAGAGCTCTCGACTTGAGGTGGCATGGAATGATGCTCCAGAGTCCAAAACCCAAGACTCTGCTTTGCTCTCCAAAGAGCATATCAGTGCATCATCTGCTTCTTCTAAGACAATATTTGCCTTTGTCTTGTCATCCGCTACCTTCTGCGGGGATCTACACTGGTTCCTTAAATTACCAGTCTTGCCGCAATTCTAACATTTGATTGATTTGGAATTTCTGGAACCTCGAGACTGTGATCTTCCCCGTCTTGACTTGGAATGGCCACGCCTTTGGTTTCCGCCTTTCTGTTTGTTCGAACCTCTGCCTCTGGTGTCGACATTCAATGTTGTGCCACTGCTTGAAGAGTCTGACGACTGTCTTCTGATATCTTTTGTGAGTACCATACTCACAACGGTATCATACTTCAACGGGTCTATCCCTGAAGAATTACTGATTGCAGCCACTGTGGCGTTCCAGCTCTCTGGCAATTGATTAAGGAGAAAAGCTGATTTCACCTTGTCTTGAAACACTACTTCAATTGATTCCAACTGCCCATAAATGTCATTAAGCTTACTGAGATGTTCACTAACATTCTCATTCTCGGATATCTTCAGATTCGTCAATCTGTTGATAAGATGTAATGTATTTGCTCCAGACGGCTGTTCGTACATCTTCGAAAGTGCTTCCATGAGAGACTTTGCAGTCTTCTCTTTCCTGATATTGAAGGCAACAGATTTTGCCAACGTCAATCTGATCATGCCAAGAGCCTTACGATCTAGGATATTCCACTCCTCTTCTTTCATCGAATCTGGCTTCGTCTCTTCTAGCGGTTGATACAAATTTTTCTGGAATAACACATCCTCAATTTGCATCTTTCAATAGGTAAAGTTTGTACCATCAAACTTGTCGATCATTACTGTATTTTCTTCTCCCATAGCTCCCATTAAGCCTATTAGAGATATTCGGAGTGCAAAACCGAGTATACGGTTGTGTCGGGGGCGGTTCAAAACCTTAAGAACGCCTCTGACTGCGTCCAAAATGGGTCAAAAACGACTCCAAACAGGCCAAAACAAATTCGCACAAAAGATAGAAATTTAATCACGAAGTCAGTACCTTCTCTGGGTGCGTGCGGGCGCGTCCCTGATCTGATTGGGCTGATTCTTGCGCCAAAATGTCGTGATTTGCTCCAACCTGGGGCTCTGATACCACTTGTTAGGGTTTGGACACCCTATGTACGAAGCCGTGCACACCTGCAAATCAGAAAACGCACACAAACACACCAAATAATCGACACAAGAATATATACGTGGTTTAGCCAAATAAGCCTACGTCCACGGAGAGCACCGTTTCACTAAAAATCACTGAGCGGATTACAAGGGGGTGATTCGCAAATCACACACGCACACACACTGTGTATACTCACGCCTGTATCACCGGAATAATATAAACGTATATTATTCCTAACTCTCTCTCTCTATTTATGTGTACATCATTCAATAGGAGAAACCCTATATTTATAGGTGAGGATATAGAGGTGGGTTTCCCAATCTTCCGATGTAGGACAAGTTAATATAACAAAGTAGTCATATTACATATATATGCCAATATATAACAGCTCATTCAAAACTAATTACACCTCACCTTAACCCACAATAAGTAAGTTTGTGTTCGCGCAAAAATGAGTTCGGTTTAGTGATCTTATTCTAGCTCTGGTTGGACTTTTAGTGCCATGGACAATCCAACTCTTGTCGAGTCTAAATTAATGTGCCTATGTTTCTGTGGAAAATTGGGAGGGAGGACTCATTCGCATACTTTGCTTTTTCTCTAAGTATTGCTGGTGCATTTTGTATCAGTATTATGGGGAAAATGTTTCTAGCTTTTTACATGAAATTTCTACTATATTGGTCACTTGCATACTAGTTATATATAAGCATGCATGATTCTCCCTCTTGTTTTGACTTCCATTTTCATGCAATACAATGGTACTGCATGAAAAACCCTTGTAAGAACTCTTTTTATGATTCTCCCTCTTGTAAAAACTCTTTTTATGCATTTTCTGTCAAATGGTCTTTATATATTTATTTTGTGGCACTGATTCGTTCAATTCCATTTTCTTCTTTTCCATATAGGTCATAAAAGATTACTGTCCAGTCATTTACCATGATAATTTCATCCTCAGTGAAGAAAAGGTCAGTTGTTCTCTACATGTACGTGTGTATATTGGACAAAATGGCTAAGACATTGATTAATATTGAGAAAGACAAGAACACAAGTAAAAACAAGAGAATTATATACGTAGTTCATCCAACACTAAGGTGATTTCCATGGAAATTTCACTATGATGACGAGCAAGTAATTTCATAAGTTGAGATTACAACAGCCATGGTCAAACAAATATCGGAAAGTTAGGTGATAATTAAAATGCATTAGAAGTCCATAAATAATCACATACAATAATGGGCAGAAGAGGAAACTAAAATATAGCGCTTCAAACTTCTCTCTTTCTTTTTCTTGTCTGCTACTTCTAGCTAACCAAACCAACCCTCATAAAATTAATTAGGACTACTACTTATTAGGTATGAAATTACCAATATTGAGTCCCCACCTCCCAAAAGATTTTTTTTTTTCTTCTTTGAAATTACCAATCAGAACTTGATTATGCTCTCACTGTCTAATTAGTTTGTTGATTATTTCAGGGAACAATAATTGAGAAAAGATTAACAGAAGTCACTCTCGAGGAGTTTCTTTCTCATGGACCCCAAAAGGAGCCCAAAATTGTAACAAATTTTGGCCTGTTCCTTAATCTGATTTTCTCGGATTAGGTTTTCAGATTAGATTCCCTAACGTTTATTGATACAGAGGTGGGAAAGCCTCTACACAGAAGAATTAAAGATGGAAGAGTTTTCAAATGGAAAGTAGAAAATGATGATCCTCTATGCACCTTGCAAGAGGTTTTCCAAAAGGTGGACCATTCATTGGGCTTTAATATCGAATTGAAGTTCGATGATAACATAGCCTACAAAGAGCAACAACTTGTTCCTGTTATTCAAACAGTATTGAAGGTACTTCAAATTGTTTCGAACTGCTGTTTTATCTTCCTTTGTACTTCAAAATAGTAGCATATATAAACTTATAAGTTGTATGACTCAGGTGGTCTCTGAGAATGCCAAGGACAGACCTATAATATTCTCAAGCTTTCAACCAGATGCAGCACAATTGCTGAGGAAGTTGCAGACCACCTATCCTGTAAGCTTCCTACTCTTTCTTCATTACTATAACAGTTTCAGCTTTTGGCCTTGTTTGGATTGGCTTTTCAATCATTGTTTTTTACTTTTTGGATTGAAACGTTATTTAAAATGGTGTTTGGCTGAATTTTTAAAGAGCATTTTAAAGAAGTTTTGTAAGAGCGATTTAAAAGAAACTAGTGAATACTAGCTTCTAAAAAATCCTTTTACTTATTTTTTTTTCTTTTATTTAAAAGCGAAGCAAAAGTTTTGTCAAATAAAGTATTCATCCTTTTTTCGTTGAATTGACATATACCGGCTTTTCAGCATCACAAATTGGACTTCATTCTTTATGCCCTTAAATTCTCGAGTTGAAGCATGTTCAGCTATTTAGGGTCTGCTACACAAGTCTAAGCCACGACCTTATAAAGTCAGCTTCATACAATGAGATTGTTAGATTTCGGTACTAAGATTAAGTGGTGTTTGGCAGAAGGGTTTGGTGCCAAATTTTTTATTTTAGGGTAGAAAAGTTAACCCAACCCATGTTTAGTAGTTTTGGTTCTTGTGCAACAGTGTCAACTTGGCACCAAATGAAGTAAATTAGGTATCATGTGAAGATATGGTTTTTTATGGTGCGGTTATTATTCACAACCCATAACCATCAAATTAAAACCAACTCACAACCCCAAATTCATCATTAGTGTACCATTTCATTCTCAACAAAAGTCAACATTGTGATGCTTGACATTTTATTAAATAAATAAAATATAATTAAGTAAAATCAAATAAATAAAAAATAAAATTAATAATTAATAATTTTTTAGTAATTAATAATAAATAAATAAAAATTGAGTAAAATATTAAATAAATAATACAAAAATAATTAACAATTAATAATAAATAAATAAATATTGAGTAAAAAATATTTTAAAATGATAAATGGAATAGAATTAATAATAAATAAATATTGAGTAATAAATATTTTTAAATAATAAATAAATTAAAACCAAATAAAAAATAAAAAATAATAAAATGAATAAATAATTAATAATAAATAATAAATAGTTAAATATTAAATAAATTTGTTCAAAAAAATAAATAGTTGAATATACATATATATTTATTTAATTAAAAAATTAATTTAATTAATAGAATAATAAATATTGTAAAACCAAATAAATAATAAACACAAATAATATGAATAAATAATTAATAAAAATTGAGTAATAAATATTTAAAAATAATAAATTGGTAAAAGAACATTGAAATTTCAAATGGAAAAAGATTATAAATTTTCAAACTACATATACGAACCAATTGAATAATTCTTGCAATATGGTGAAATATTATTATGCAATATTAATACTTTTTTGTAAAAAAAAATTCATCCTTAATGTATTTTTATTTTTTAAAACATATATATTTAGAAAATGTTATTATAAATAAATAAAATGTCAAACCATTACAAGTTACCAAACATGGTTTGGTTTCAGAATTTCAGCACATACAACTCTATCAAACATGGTTTGGTTTTTCAGCTTCATTTTTTCTCACACCAAAACCATCTACACCAAACATTGTTTCTGTTTAGAATAAAACCACACCAAACCCAAACCAAAACCAAAAACCAACACCGCACCGGTTGCCAAACAGACACTAAGTGTTTGTTTCAAGATGATTGTTAAAACAAAAAGGGTTAACTTCATTTTCACTCCTAAGGTTTGTCTTTATTTCAATCGGGTCCCCTCAGGTTTGAAAATCTTTATTTACACCCCTTATTTTTTCAAACTCACATCATTTACACCCTCTAAACCGAAACTACCCTCAATGTTGAGATAGGTGGTGTTTGGAAATAAGATTTACTATCCTCATATTTTATTATCCAAACAAGGCATTAATTTTTTATTTTGGTATAAATAAAAAAAAATTTCTTTTATAGTAAAATATTTGTAAAATAAAAATAAAATCTTATTGGTAGTTCGGAAAAATATTTTGGCACTAATTTTTTATTTTGGCATAAATCAAAAAACAAAATCGTTTATAATAAAATATTTAAAAAATGAAAAAACTTTTAATTGGTAGTTCGAAATATTTTACCGAACTACCATAATCGGTAGTTCGGTAAAATATTTTGGCATAAATTTTTTATTTTGGTATAAAGATAAAAAAAATTATTTTATAGTAAAATATATATAAAACAATTATTAAGAAGCATGCACAAAAAGTCCAAAATATACTCCTACTGTTGTACCACTAGCCACTGGGATGCTAGCTAAGGAGTAGAACATTTTCTTTTTTTTGTTTTGTTTTTTTTTTTCAAAATAAAAAATTAATGCCGAAATATATTTTTTTCGAACTATCAATTAGGGTAAAATATAAAAACAATTACGTCCAAAATATAAAAAAATATTTTGAACTACCAATTAGATTTGTTTTTCATTTTTTAATTTTTTTATATATATATTTTCTTATAAACGAATTTATTTTTTGATTTATGCCAAAAAAAAAAAATTAATGTCTTGTTTGAATAATAAAATTTAAGCGTAGTAAACCTTATTCTCAAACATTACTTATCTCAATATTGAGGGTAGTTTAGGTATTAAGTGACATTAAGGGGTGTAAATAATGTGAGTTTGAGAAAATAAGGAATATAAATGAAAATTGTCAAACTTGAGGGGGACTGATTAAAATAAAAGCAAACCTACTAGAGTGAAATATGTATAGGCAAATTTCATGATAAAACTGAGGGCCCGTTTGGAAAAGGGTTTGTCTGGTCTTGTCTTGTCTTGTCTGGTCTTGTCTGGTTTGGTTTTGTCTGGTCTTCTCTTGAATCTAAAACTCTGTCTGGTAAGCGGTCTAGTCTTTTTGGTCTGGTTTGACAAAACAAAAACTTGATATATATATATTAGTTTATATATTATTTTATGCATATAACTTTATATATTATTAAATATATATATTTATAATATATTATTAAATATATATAATATATTATATATTTTAAAATATTATATATATATATATATATATATATATTTAATATCTATATTTAATATATATTAATAATATATAGAATAATATATATTATTTTTTAATTTTATATATATTTATATATATTATTTTTGAATTTATATATGTTATTTTTGAATTTATATATTATTTATATATATATTTAATATATATGTTTAATAATATTATTCTATATATGTTAATATATATTATTTTTTAATTATATATATATATATATATATATATATTATTTTTATATATATTTAATATATATTTAATAATATTATCTTATTAATATTATTATAAAATAAAAAATATATATTATTCTATATATATTAATATATATTATTTTTTTAATTTTATATATATTTATATATTATTTTTATATATATTTAATATATATTTAATAATATTCTTATAAAATAAAAAATATATAAAATAATATATATAAATTAATATATATTATTTTTTTAATTATATATATATATATATATATTATTTATATATATATTTAATATATATATTTAGTAATATTATTTTATTAATATTATTATAAAATAAAATATATATATTATTCTATATATATTATTATATATTATTTTTTAATTTTATATAAATTTATATATATATTATTTTTTATATATTTAATAATATTATTTTATATTATTATTATAAAATAAAATTTATATATTATTCTATATATATTAATATATATTATTTTTGAATTTTATATATTATTTTATATATTTTTATATATATATTATTTATATATATATTTAATAATTTTATTATAAAATAAAATTATTAATATATATTATTATATATATATATATATATATATATATATATGAGAGAGAAAAAAAAAAGAAAAAAAAGTCAAAAAATGTGGGCTAAACCAAGAAATACCAACTTTTTTTTGGTCTTTCATCACTTACAAAAAGAAGGTTTGGTTTTAATAGGTTTTGAAATATTTTGTCTTAAAAACCTAAAACTAACTTACCCAAATATAAATTAGTTTCTAAAACAAAAACAAAACAAAACTCCTAAAGACAAACAAACAGGCCCCTGAATTAATATATTTTGAGCCTTGAAAGAAAGTTGACTAGTATGATTTGCATGTTTTCTTGTTGTCATGCAGGTGCTTTTCCTCACTAATGGAGGATCAGAAATTTATGTTGATGGGAGAAGGAATTCTTTGGATGAGGCATTAAAGCTCTGCTTGGAAGGTGGCTTGCAAGGTATCGTCTAAGAAATCCAGGAGCAGTAGCAAAAATTAAAGAATCCAAGCTTGCTCTCTTAACTTATGGCCAGTTGAAGTAGGTGTCCTATATACCACATTTATACATCTTTTTTTACTTTGTGATGACAAATTTGATCAACTAATTAGTTCGAATTCTTTTCTAAAATTTTGAAAATTTCGTTTCTCGATACTATGTTAGGGATAGGTAACACTATTTTGAGATATTAAAAGTTTTTTGTGAACTTGCAGTAATGTGCCGGAGGTGGTATACATGCAATATTTGAGCGATATTGATGGCGTAATTGTTGATTTTATTCAAGAGATCACGGAGGCAGTGTCAGATTTCAGCATACTAGAGAAGAAGGGTGAAGATGGGAACTTGTTTGAAGGGGAAGGAGATATACCACAAAAACAAAGCCTCGATTCTCAAAGCATGAAGTCTCATTTCATTCGAAGCTCATACACGAGTTGCTAAAGTCAAAATATTAAATAGCACACAATGTATAGGGGGGCAGTATGTAATTTTATAAATTTATTTATGAAATATATATTTTTGTGAGCTACTAAAGGAAATTTTGAAAAAAAATTGGAGAGGTCATATGTAATTTTTGATGAGCTTAGGTGTAAAATATATATTTTTATGGGTAATTAAAAGATTTTTTTTTAAATTTTGGGAGGGGTCATGTGTAACACCCTGTGTTATTTTCCTTTTTCCTGAAATTATTTATAATTTTAATTTCAGTAATGATGTCACTTGTTCATGACGTATTGTTTATTCTTGGTATTTCGTACCTATAATTTTTTCGCGTTTACTTTTGAAGTCGACTGGATGACATTACGGTTTCTCTTTGACGACTACGCGGTTTCTCGTTATCGATTACGCGGTATCGTTTCGACATTTAATTATTAGTGCTTCGACTGGATGGCGACACGTTGTAATTGATTGGGCTTGTTCGGTGTTCCGACGTTTGGGCTCCTAACCCGGTGTATTTCTTTCGGACTAATTTGGTTATTTGGCGTCCCGTTATTATTTCGGGCTTACGAGATTATGTTTGGACGTTCCCGATAATTATTGGAATTTATGGTTTATATATATATATTTAATTACGATTAAATATATATATAGTGTTGGGGTTATTTCGCAATTATGGACATTTAGAGGGTTGCTTTTGCAATTAGGTTACACATGTATCTATGTATACGAATATCTGCAGACCACCTTTTCTCTTCTCCACGACTTGCGCCTCCTTCTTCTCCTCTCTTCACGCACGACTGAAGCAGCTCCATCTTCACCTTCATGGTCGCCGGCAAGAGAGAGAGAGAGTCGGGAACTATGGTGGTCGCCGGACTGTGGAATACGGCTAGTGAGTTACGACCTGGTGCACAGCGGTCGACGGCGGCTGGAGCAAGGAGTCGACGACCTGGAACTGGGCGGCGACCGTGGTTGGCAGCGGCGTGCACAGGGGAGTGGGTAGCTGCGACTGGTGGCGCAGTCGGGCAGGGGCGGAGCAGTCCGCACGATAGGGGTGGTTCGGCCAGGCTTCGGCCATTTTTTCGGCGACCTTCCGGTGATCGGTTTGGACCGATTTTTGGTGAGTAGCTTACGTAGTATTCGTCATACTTTAATTTCGTAAATTTACGTTGAACGATTTTTATGGAAATTGAATTTATAAATTGTAGTTTTCATTTGGGCTATTTTAGATTTAGCCAAATTAATTAACCTATTATTATTAATGGGCTTCGTATATATCGTATAGGTTGTCGAGACGGACATTTTGATATATTCGAAATATTTTTCGGACGACTTTGGTTGGCGGGCGTCATATTCGAGCGCTGGTACTGTTCACGGTGGGCCCGAAACGGCTGTTTTGTAAGCTTGTTTCAGGTGAGAAATTATATTTCTCACTCCGCATTATTGACGTAGTTTGGGGTGTGCAAACCATTAATTATTTTAAATATAGATATATAAATTGCGAATTTAAAATATCTATATTTGGGTAGAATCGGCGTAGGATTTAGGAATTAATTTTGAGAAAATTAATTAAATTATTTCCTACGAGATTAAATAATTTCCTATCTGAATCGAATAGGAATAGACGGCTTAGAAATTCCCTTGAGGATTAAATGGGCTAGAGAATTTTGTAAACGTTGGACATGAAGAACTTAGACGTTATGCTAGGTTTCCCTCAGGTTACGTTGATTAATTGTCTTAATTATTATAAAGACATGTTAATAGAAATTGAAATATTTTCTTAGAGAATTAAAAGAAAATATATTGTTTAAAATATGAATTGGACATGAACTTGCTTTCATACAAATTAAATGCCTTTATCATATTTTTAAAAGCATGTTAAAAGGGAATGAACTTGTATACTTAGAATTGAAGTATAAGTGGATGAATTACAATCATGATTATTTGATATAATTGCTTGTCGAGATTTACTGTTTTATTGATTTAAAAGCATGTGAAAGAGAGTATGAGATTCATGTGGTAGCATGTGGATATTGTTCATAAATATGATGCATTACATATTTATGTTGAGGCATGATTGTCATTTGGACCTGGATGCATATTGAGAATATCATGTAGTGTTAAATCATGGTATTGATATATGTGGGTTGTGAAATCATGTGGGGTGTCTTTGTGTCGAATCGTCGCAACAACTGGCCAAGGGGTGTTCCCATCCTACGGAATAATGAGCCGTTGTACATGTGAGTTTTCCCGGCCCATGGAAAAGTCCATCCTGACCGGATCAAGTCAAGAAAGACCCGAGATTATGACCCGACCATTGTGCCCGCATCATAACCCGACCGATACATCAGCCCCATGGTCCGAGAAGTATCATGACCCGACCATCATATCCATTGTTGCCCCGACCCGAAGAACATTTTTGTATGGAACTCGAAGGTTCTAGAAGATACTTGTAGCTCAAGGCAATGGCATGATATAGGATCTATATAGCTGACATGTAAAGTAAGATATTATGTAAAGTTGAAAATGTTGCCCTAATGGGCCAAAGGCCCATTGGGAAAATGTATATAATTCAATGAAAAGTAATGAGAAAGGCATCTTTTGTGTTGTGCAAATTTTGTATCTACACAATGGCGCCGTCTGTGGGAAACTAGGTCAGATCACCGACCATCTTCCTACCTCCAATAAAGCTGAGTGAAACCCAGATACACCCAAAAAAAAAAAAAAAAAAAACCTTCCATACCATCCTCCCTGTCCAGATATAACGATGCCGGTAACCAGATCCCATTCGGAAGCACTGATTCCCGGCACCGGACAACCGAGCGCCCCACCAACGATTGAAAATCTCCTACGGCAGCTTGTGGAAGCTGAGAAACGCAGCCAGGCCGCCGAGGCAAGGAGCCTAGCGGCGGAAAGGAGGAGTGAGGAACTCCTTGCAAGATTGAATCAAACAACTATCCCACAGATAGTTCCTGATCAATCACAGACCCATGGAGAGGCCGAACCACGAGAAGAGCATGGTGAAACATCTCACCGACCAGGCAAGGCCCCGGCAACCGGCGATACTCCAGTTACCGACGAACCTCTGACGTCGCAGAAGCTCCAAGAGATGATGGCAGAATTTCAGAAGAAAGTCATGAATGATCTGAGAGCCAGATCCACCGATGACCAGGCCCTCAGAGCCTCTGCCGACTCGGTTCAGTCGCCCTTCAGTGTAGAGATCACCCAGGAACCCTTCCCAAGGAAGTTCGTCATACCCAGATTCACTCCTTACGACGGAACGAAGGATCCCGAGGAGCATATCTACCAGATCCACCAGAAGATGACGATGTACGCCGAGAACGAAGCCCTGCTATGCAAATTATTCCCGACCAGTCTTATCGATGCACCGCTCTTCTGGTTCAGAAAGCAACCGCCGAGATCCATTGGCAGCTGGCAGCAATTGTCTGACCTCTTTGTGGAGCAGTATTTCGGGAACAAGAGGCAAAAGAAGACCATCTCGAGCCTCTTCACCATGACTCAGGAAAAGGGAGAATCCCTCAAGAGCTTTCTGTCCCGATTCAATGCCGAGTCATCCTCCATCGACAACTGCGACCAGCACTCTGCCGTGGAGGCCTTCAGGATGGATCTCATCCCGGGGACCAAGTTTCACCAATCACTTGTGAAGCGACCTCCCTCGGGAATAGGAGAACTCAATTCTAGGGCGCAAGGCCATTTGAGGATCGAAGAGGAAGAAACAACCCGACAGAGGAGAGCAGCACTGGTCAGTGTGGAAGTCAAATCAAAGGATAAAGCGTCAGACAAATCCCGACAGGATATGAATCGCAAACGCTCGAATCCCCCGAGCCACTCTTCATCTCAGTTTCCCCCTCAACCCGATAGACGTGCAAAGCTTGAAGAGAAGATTACTCCATTGAAAGTGACGCTTGCCAAGCTTTTCTAGGAAAACAAAGCTCGAGGAATCTTCCAAACTCCTCCCCCAATCAGGCAACCCCTTGACCAAAGGGATAGATCCAAGCATTGCGCCCTCCATGGTGATTTTGGCCACACGACCAACGAGTGCCGAAACCTAAGACGCCAGGTGGAAGGAATGATAGCCCGAGGGGAACTGAAGGATTATATCCAGAGGGATGGTCCAAGGGCCAACCCACCAGCACAGTATAACCAACTGAATCAGGGTCCTGCTCACCCGGTCAGGATCATCAATATGATCCATGGGGGTCCCGACCCACAAAGCAGCGAAGGATCGAGACGCACGCAGATGAGAAGAGCACATCAAATAGGCAGGATATCTGGGATAAACGAGGTCCACCACCAAACGGGGCAATCTTAGATACTCTTCTCCCAGGAGGACCTCCGGAAAATCCAAGTCCCGCACGAGGACCCGATAGTCATCACTCTGATGGTCTCGGGATGTCTTGTGAAGAGGGTCATGGTTGACCCGGGAAGCAGCGCCAACATCATGACCAAATGGGCTTTTGATAAATTGGAGATCAATCCGAGTGACATCGTGACATCTCGAAACCCAATCGCCGGGTTCGATGGAAAACAGGTCGAGCCTCTCGGGGAGGTCAGGCTACCTGTGACGGCGGCCCAGAGAACTCTGTCCAAAACTTTCGTGGTGGTGGACGTGAAGCCCTCATACAATCTTCTTATGGGAAGGGGATGGATACACAGAATGCAGGGGGTACCGTCAACTCTCCACCAAATGATGAGGTGCGTCGGTCCAAATGGGCACGACATAATCGACATCAGAGGGGATCAAGTAGCGGCCAAGCAATGCTACGCCGTCACCATCAAATAAATGAAGGACAAACCCGATCGAAAGAGATCCCGAGAAGACAATCAGGACCTGGAGTCCAAATAGCAACTACAGGACGGGGAGTCGGGTCCCCCGATCGTGGCAGAGCTTCTGCAGCCGGTGTCTGTAAGGCCCGACAAGGTCACCTATGTAGGTACAAGCCTCACCACTTGTGAATTGAATGAACTGACAACATTCTTACAGGACAATCATGACGTCTTCGCGTGGGAGCAGACTGATATGCCCGGCATCGACCCCTCCATAGCCCGACACACATTACATGTCGATCCAAATATTCGACCCGTTCGACAAAAACAGAGGCGAATGGGGGGCCAAAGGAACCAAATCATAGCCGACGAGGTATCAAAGTTGCTGGAAGCCGGATTCATTAGAGAGGTCCATTATCCCGAGTGGTTGTCCAATGTGGTTGTTGTACAGAAAAAGAACGGGAAATGGCGAGTCTACGTCGACTTCACCGACTTAAACAAAGCTTGCCCGAAAGACAGTTTCCCCCTGCCCAAAATAGATCAAATGGTCGATGCTACTGCAGGCTACGAGAGATTAACCTTCCTGGATGCTTACTCGGGTTACAACCAAATCCCGATGGACCCAGGGGATGAGGAAAAGACCTCCTTCATTACGGAAACAAGTACCTATTGCTTTAGAGTTATGCCTTTCGGACTAAAAAATGCAGGAGCCACCTTTCAAAGACTGGTGAACAGGATATTTAAAGGGATGATGGGCACAGTGGTCGAGGCTTACATTGACGACACAGTTGTCAAAAGCAGAAATAAGACTGACCACTTGGGACATCTCTGTAAGGTGTTTGATACCCTGAGGAAACACGGGATGAAGCTCAATCCAGCCAAATGCTCCTTCGGGGTGTCATCGAGACAATTTCTGGGACACATAGTTGATCGGTCGGGCATACAAGCCAGTCCGACCCAAGTGAAGGCTCTGCTCGAAACAAAAGAGCCATCCACACACAAAGAAGTTCAAATCTTGACCGGAAGGGTCGTGGCATTAAGCCGATTCATTGCAAGGCTGACCGACCGTTGCCGACCCATCTTCCAGGCGATCAAGGCAAGGAAGGGAGAATTGTGGGGACCCGAGCAAACTAAAGCCTTGTCCCGATTGAAGGAATACATGCTCAAGCATCCCATTCTTGCAACACCCGAGCCCGATGATGTCCTGCTCTTGTATCTGGTAGTATCATCAGTTTCAACTAGCGCCATACTCATCAGAGAGGACAGGAACCTCCAGATGCCCATCTTCTACACCAGTAAGACACTGGCCGATCCCGAGACACGGTACAACAAACTGGAAAAGTTGGTCTTATCCCTGATCAATGCCAAACGACGTCTCAGACATTACTTCGAAGCTCATCATATCATTGTCCCCACTGCCACTCCCATTCGTGTACTTATGGCAAAGCCCGATCTTTCCGGAAGAATTTCCAAATGGGCCATTGAACTGGGAATTTATGACATAACTTACGTACCCAGAGTCTCGATCAAAGGATAGGTCGTGGCCGACTTCCTCTTGGAAGGGGAAACCGAGGAGGTCGATCAGCCCGTTGAGTTGGAAACGTGGAAGTTATTCGTCGACGGTTCAGTTTGCGCCAATGGAGCAGGCGTCGGGCTGGAAATCCATACTCCCGACGGAACTAAGCTACAAGCCTCGACGCAATTACAATTCTCAGCCACCAACAACGAAGCAGAGTACGAGGCAATTATATCGGGACTAAGATTAGCCAAGAGCCTTCAAATTCAATCCATATCCGTGTACAGTGACTCCTAGCTAATTGTCAGGCAAATAACCGGTGAATACGAGACAAGGGATCCGAAAATGGAATCTTACAAAGCGCTGGTGCTCAAAGAATCAGAAGGTTTTCAAAAGTTAACATTCAGCCAAATCCCTCGGGAAGAAAACACCTCTGCTGATCACTTGGCGAATCAGGCATCCGCAGCTGGTGAGGACATGACTCGAGTAGTCCTGACCGACTTCATCACTACACCGAGCATCATAAAGCCCGATGAATTGATATGTCTAGTTCCCCGAGAACCAAGCTGGATGGATCCTATAATCGACTATCTAAGTCTCGGGACTCTGCCGACTGATAAGGCAGAGGCAAGGAAAATTAGAATGAAGTCAGCCCGGTACTCGATCATCCAGGGCCAGCTCTACAGAAAATCTTTCTCGGGTCCGTATCTGCGGTGCGTAACTCCTTCCGAGGCAGAGACAGTAATGCAAGAGATACATGTTGGAGCTTGTGGAAATCATTCGGGTGCCCGGTCGCTTGCCCATAAAATCCTGTCCCAGGGTTATTTTTGGCCCTATATGTCCCGAGATTCGGAGGAATATGTGCGCAGATGCAAAGCCTGTCAGATGCACGGTGACGCTATACTGCAGCCCCCGGAATTCTTGAATCCGACAATCGTTCCGCACCCTTTCGCCCGATGGGGAATGGATATAATCGGACCACTTCCAAAAGCCATCCGGAATAATACCCATGTACTCCTCGCCACCGACTATTTCACCAAATGGGTTGAGGCCGAGGCTTATCATTCCATAAAGGGGAGCCACGTAGTCAAGTTCATATGGAATCACATCATCTGCAGGTTCGGGGTACCTCGGACCATCATGATGGACAATGGCACCAACCTAGACTGCGAACCGTTCAGGTCGTTTCTGGCCCAGCACGGAATCAATCAAAACACCTCCTCTGTAGGGTACCCGTAAGCCAATGGATAGGCGGAAAGGACCAATCGTTCCATCTTCAACACTCTAGCGAAGAAACTCGAGAAGGCCAAATGAGCATGGTTGGACAAGTTGCCGGAGGTACTATGGTCGTATAGAACCACTCCCCGACAACCGACCGGTGAAACACCTTTCGCCATGGCATATGGGGAGGAAGCTGTAATCCCGACGGAGTATGCCGTCCCGACGCTGAGATCACTGGCTTGGGAAAAGAAAACAAATAATCAACGCTTGTCTCACGAGCTCGACCTACTGGAAGAAAAAAGAGAAATCGCCGGGATAAGGCTGGCAGCTTACCAACAACGGGTCAGGAATCACTTCAATAAAAGAGTAAAGAGGAGGGGATTCCAAGTTGGTGACATGGTCGTCAGACGAAAAATTGGACACGTGGGCAAACACCAAGAGCCATGGGAGGGACCCTACACCGTCACTGAGTTAGTTGGGCGCGGGGCTTATCGACTACTCAGAAACTTTGATAATTGAA
Source organism: Cornus suecica (assembly GCA_963922005.1). Taxonomy (NCBI): domain Eukaryota; kingdom Viridiplantae; phylum Streptophyta; class Magnoliopsida; order Cornales; family Cornaceae; genus Cornus; species Cornus suecica. Next base: position 8,755,440 of record OY998245.1, read on the forward strand.
GGGAGCCTAACAAACAGAATGCATCCCGACTCAAGAGGTATTATCCCTAGGGATACTCTATTTCAATTACTGTAAAGAAAGGCCACTAGAGCCCGAAAGATTACAATAGAAATTCAATTTCTTCCCGATCATATCTAAGCGTACCTAAATCGTCTCCATGATTATATAAATTTAAAAACCTAAGTGTTGAATCTCTCCATGGGCCCAAAGCGCCCGAGGGATCTTCACAGACCCACTAGTGGTCGGGTTTTATCTGAAAACCTAAGTGTCGAATCCTCTCCATGGGCCCAAAGCGCCCGAGGGATCTTCACAGACCCATCAAATGTCGGGGTTTATCTGAAAACCTAAGTGTTAAATCTCTCCATGGGCCCAAAGCGCCCGAGGGATCTTCACAGACCCACCAGTGGTCGGGGTTTATCTGAAAACCTAAGTGTTGAATCTCTCCATGGGCCCAAAGCGCCCGAGAGATCTTCACAGACCCACCAGTGGTCGGGTTTTATCTGAAAACCTAAGTGTTGAATCTCTCCATGGGCCCAAAGCGCCCGAGAGATCTTCACAGACCGACCAGTGGTCGGGTTTTATCTGAAAACCTAAGTGTTGAATCCTCTCCATGGGCCCAAAGCGCCCGAGAGATCTTCACAGACCCACCTGTGGTCGGGTTTTATCTGAAAACCTAAGTGTTGAATCCCCTCAATAGGCCCAAAGCGCCCGAGGGATCTTCACAAACTTACCAGTGGTCCCAAGGTGCCCGACTATTATTGTCTGATGGCATTAGTAGTCCTACCAAGTTACAATTCAAAATCCCAATTTTTATTAATATCAATGAAGCATTGGATCATACATATTTCCAACAAAGTTTGAATAGGTGAATTCACTTATATTAAAAGGGCCCTAGTGGCCAAGGCTGATACAGTAAATCTTTGATAAAGTTGTTGCAAACAAAATAAAAAGCAAAAGTCTAAAGGAAGAGCCCTATTCATCCACCAGAGGGTCCTCATTGCCACCCGAGGCTTGGTTCTCGAGGGATTGTCCTTGAGGCTCATCCAAGCCGCAATGAGAAGGCGGAGCGGGCAAGGGATCCTGAAGGAACTCACCAAATGCCATGTCCTCAGGTTCCGCCTCGGGATCATCATACGGATGCCCCACTCCTATGCTGAGATCAAGATCTTCTATGGTCGGGATGTATCTGTCCCCCTCAGGCTTTTGAAGCTCAGTTATGCATTCCCACCAACCCTGCTCGTAACGGTACTTGCTTGTCAGCATAAAACGAGAGATCATCTGGTTACCTCCCTTGTGACACATCTCTACCCAAGATCTCTCCATGCCTAATGCATTCTCAACCTCGACCTTCTCCTCAAGCAACTGCAGCCCCGAAGTCTTTAACTTCTCAATTTCTTCGGTCAGGGCCTGCACTTGAAGAGTTAGGGTTTCCCGAGCCTGGACTTCTCGATTAGCCATCTGTTCAGCCTCCCGAGCCTTACCCTCAAGGTCGGAAATCATTGCCTTGGCGACTGCAAGTTCTAAGGTCGCCGCCTTGGCAGATGCGAGCCCTTCCTCTGCTGCGACGGCCCTGTATGTCAAGGACTGGATCTTCTCATTTGCCTTCTTGACCTGTTCTAAAGCCTTGGCGCACCCAACTTTGTGGACCTGAACATCCCGATTCAGGGCGTTAATGACCCGGGCATCATCCTCAAGCTTGCAATTATACGCCTGTGTAGCGTGAAGTATCTGAAAGCAAGAATGTTAGCATAAAAGATAAGGGGCGAAATAGAAGCCAAATACACGAGTGTAGAGAAATTATTACCTTCATTGCAAGCTCGGGCCCATCCAGAGCCAGGCTCATCCTATCATACCGCCCCATGGCCAACCTATCAGTCGGGGTCCATACCCCCAGGGCCATCTCTCGCAGAGCTTCAGGGTTCCCGATCGTCTGGTCCGCCACCGCCAGATATGGATGACCCTTTCGAGTATCCAGCTTGAATCGGGGGCCATGGGGAACGTGTCTCCCACTCTCAGCAGCTTTCTCGATCTCTCTATTATCTTATTTCCTGACATTTTTAGAAATGGCAGTACGCAGCTTGGAAGGTCGGGATCGATCCTGGTCCTCGTCATCAGAGCCTAAGTCCCGGGCATCCGATACTGAGGTAAGAACACCTAGTACAACGCTTCGGCTAGAGCTGGGTCTGACTGAATGATCTTCCCGAGGAGGACTCTGACTCACACCTCCCAAGCTCGGAACCAGGGCATGACCATCCCCGACCTCGGCCGCATCCGATGCACCAATTTGCGGACCATCAGTAGGCGGAGGCGGGGGTGTGACGGGATGACGCTCTGCCGGAATAGGAGGAGGGGGCGTGCTAGCAGGCCCTCCGGTGGATCCTGCCGGTTGACTGCTTGCTGGATTCTCACTAACTGGCGGGACATCGGGATTTTCGGAGACTGGAGGGATATCAACCCCACAAATGAAAGATGTAGAGCCAGTATCAACCTTTCTGGCCCTCTTGATCGAAAGTTGGGGCAGGCTAACCGCCTTCCTTTTCCGTTGATCCCCAGACATTTTTCTCTTGAGCTTTTTAGTTCCTGATGACTTGGACTTCAGTTTCCTTGACCCTGACGTAATCGCAGCAGAACCCGAGGCGATCCTCGGTGTTGATTCTCCCGATGCAAACTCCTGCAATACAGATCCAGTCAGGCAATTCTGGATATCCATTAAATCCTGACTCCACACTTTAGCACGCAACAGTTCAAATCGAGTCCTTATATACCCGACACCCCTTTTCTCCCGAGGAGCCTTCAGGAAATCCATCACTTGCGTACCCAACTTATCGTTGCACATTTCGCAGTGGCAAGAGGCTCGGGTATGAAAACTCTTAAACTCAGGAAGTCGGGTTGGCTGGAAAACATGGTTGACAGGGATGTTCATAGCATCGGGATGCCTCCACTGACCACTCACTATTATCATCCTCTCTTTCCATCCCTTGTTGGATGTCGGGACGTTGTCACACAACTTCCTCTTGACGTACGAAGTCAGGTTGTACCGACCCCTATTATCCTTTTGTTCTTGAAGTTTATAAGAAAGCGGAAGCTCGGCCAAACCTAAGTCTAGGTTCAATTCCTTATTAATGAACAAGATCATGGCCAGGATCCTATAAAAATTGGGACCGACTTGAAGGGGGGCCAAACCCAAAGTGGCCAATGTCAGGAGGAAGAAAGGATGAATGGGAAACTTTAGTATTGCCAGGTGGAATGAGGAAAGCAGTATCTCCCCGTCCTTCAGACCTTCCCCGATCCTAAAATCTTTGTCCCGATGGTAGTGCCTAACCTTAACCCCTTCAGGGACCCTGAGACTCCTAAGCTGAGCGTCTTTCCTATATTTGGCTGGGAGAGGGTCAGTACAGAAGTTCTCCTCCTCCTCAGCATCCTGACCCATCTCGACATCATCCTCTACAGCCCAATCCCCCGCTTCCTGATTGACTTCCGGGGGACTAGACCTAATGACCCGAGTAATCTCTACGGGGGGGGTGCTCACCGAGATTTCGGGATCAGTAACGGTCAGGTCAGTGTCTGCCACTTGCAAGTCGCTAACCGACCTGGTATCATCACTCCCGGACATACTTGACGAAAGGTAGAAAATTGAGAAGAACAACTTACAAAAAGGTGAAGATTCCGGCTGTCTCCCCTTGTACTCTTCTCCGGCTAAATGATTTACAAAAACCGGCAACTGTACCAACGAGCAGGGATGTGTGCGCCCAGTCAAACTCTTCGCAGCAAGGATCAAAACACTCCGCGCAGTGCAAAACTCAACCAAGATCGTTAAAATCCACAGGAATTGATGAGGCAATCTGGGGATTTTATAGGTTCGAAAGTGGGTTTGTGTTTGCTAATAATGCTTGAGTATTGCAAAAAGAAAATAACGAAAGGAGAGCAAATTCAAAAGTGATGCAAGTGTGGCGTATGCGGATTATATAGATAGGTATGACTTTTCGTCTACCCGGGTCAGGGTATCGGATCGACATGACCCGGCCCATCTCACGTAAATCTATGCCGTCCTAGCCGCAAATTCAAAATTGTAATGATGGCGACAGCTGTAGCATTTAATGTGTCCCGCGTCATCCGGCATGCTTCTCCTCATCTTCCGCCACGCGTCCCGCGCACCAACTCCGAGGACTTTTCAATGGGCCTTAAGATTCTTCCACCTAATGGGCCCATTGAATGCAGGTCCATGAGATGAAAGAGGGCCTGTGTACATGTGAGTTTTCCCGGCCCATGGAAAAGTCCATCCTGACCGGATCAAGTCAAGAAAGACCCGAGATTATGACCCGATCATTGTGCCCGCATCATAACCCGACCGATACATCAGCCCCATGGTCCGAGAAGTATCATGACCCGACCATCATATCCATTGTTGCCCCGACCCGAAGAGCATTTTTGGAAGGAACTCGAAGGTTCTAGAAGATACTTGTAGCTCAAGGCAATGGCATGATATAGGATCTACATAGCTGACATGTAAAGTAAGATATTATGTAAAGTTGAAAATGTTGCCCTAATGGGCCAAAGGCCCATTGGGAAAATGTATATAATTCAATGAAAAGTAATGAGAAAGGCATCTTTTGTGTTGTGCAAATTTTGTATCTACAGCCGTGAATGGGGTATAGGGTGAGTCGTCTCATTCTCGAAGTCGTGGGTCGTCTCGTGCATCTGTTATACGGATCTTTGGTCACGGGTCGTCTCGTGCAACCGTCTTCCTTGTTGAAAGTGTAGTGTCAAAAACACTTGGGAAGAATCGGTGCGGTACTATTTCTCCTTGTAAATTGGTAGAGTGCGTATTCGTTAACCACGTGATGTGGGCAAAGGGTGGTGTATGAGTCACATTGTATATGCATGGAATTTATGTGATTTCATTTAACATGTATACGTGATATTGTTACATATGATGTTGGAGCAGGTTTAATATGTGTTATTATTACCTGTTGGATTTTGGAGCATGTTATGTATGAATATTGTGAAATTAAATTCATATCTTTATAAAATGCTCAGTGGAAAGTGATAAATGCGAAAACATGAATTAAATGAGAAAATTGTTAAAGTATAAATGAAAAGTGTATCTTTATACTTGTGATTATATACCTTGTGCCCTTGGGGGAGGTTAGGTATATTGGCATAGTGACTTCTGTGGATAGGGATTGATTGAGTATCAATTGTGATTTGAGACCTTAGAGAAAGCGGTGATAGTTTTGTGGTTTGGTTGGTTGCATATTACTGACCCTTGACGTTTCTTTCCCACTTAGAGGGAGGTATCCTATATCGTGTTTTTGAGGTTTTAAGTGCGGTTAGAAGTGGTTGTGATTGAACCTGTCTAGTTGAGTGGAAATGGCCTCTTGATTCTATTAATTATCAATTGTGAAATTGTAGTCATACTAAAATGGAAGAGGTATTGATTGATACTAGTTATTCTCGTGGTATCGGCCACTAGTTTTCCCTTTCGTGATATTAGAGGGGGTTTAAGTGATTTTATTAAGTACTCGAGGTACTGTAGCTTGGCAATCTTGTTTCTAGTGCTTAGTTTATTCCCCTAAGCATTTCTTTTACTGTACTATGTATACTAGTACATGCCTTTGACTTACACGTCATTCCTTGAGTTGTCGGTTACGGCGTGGTGCCGAACCTTTTCCAGGTGTTGTCATTTGATTTCGTGAGGTTGGGAACGGATAGTTGTGTTCCGTGAACCCAATGTAGTACTCTTCCTTGTCCTCTTGGACATTATAGGAATCCGTGGAGTTGTGTTTACCCTTATTTGGATGTCCTTCGGAAACGGTGTTTTCTAAACTCTTTGTGTTTAAAAGGAAAAACCCGTTTTCGTCTACCCCCGTGGAAATGAAAAGTTTTAACACTTATAAACTGATCTTAGGATCTTCTTTGAAAATACGTTTAACTCTAAAAGCCGGTGATGGCAACTAACGAAGACCGGGGGCAAAACGGTCATTTTTACTATGTGGTTTCTTAAAAGGAAAACTATTTTTATTACTTTTCTTGGGATTCTGAGATTTCGAGAATTCTTTCTCAATATCTCATCTTGTAGAGTTTTGAGAGGTGTTCCATTGTTTCACATTTACTTCCTATCATTTCTAGGTCTCTGTATGAGTTTTGTGTTGTTCAGTGCACACATATAGTGTTGCCTTTCACTTTCTTTATTGTTGATGTCACCACTTAGGTGATTTGAGTTGTCACACGTGTTAGGGGAATGGATACCGAGAGGATTGGTTTCTTTTGTCCGGGTGTTCTCACTAAACATTTGTGGTGTTTTAGCCTTGACATTCTTGTCTCGGTTATCTGTTGGTTTAGCATTGGAAAGTCATTTCCTTCGCTTTGTTTTTAGTGACCCTGAGGTGATCGTTCTGGTTAGTTGAGTTTGTGTACTCTTAGTGATTTGATTTGGTGGTTTTCCTCGCCTACAGTGAGAGTGTTAGTGACGAGATTGACCCTATTGATGATAGTATTATGAGGTCGATATGATTTATGGTACGGTGATATGATTGAGGTGATCTAGCCTTGAGAGGTAGATTTCCTCTAGGAATAGGATGAGATTTGTTTTATATATATATATATATTGTACATTTACAATATATATATATATATGTAGATGACGGTTGTGTTAGTACGAAAGGACGTGAGTGATTTTCCTCCTGTGTTCTCAGGGAGTGAGTTATGAGTATTCCTTGGTACTAGTGATGGATTTTGATCATTGTGGACATTAGAGGTGAGTGTGTTTTCCCTCTGTTTGAAGTTTCTGGTTAGGGTGGTGAGCACTCTATGACTTGGTTAGATTTGACCAGAGTGTCGGGTACTTAATGTACGTTGGAGAGAGTAGTGTAGACTACCGGTGTTGGTACTGGGAGTATGAGCCGTAGTTGTACCTTGTAGACTCGGGTTGCATACTTATACATGTATACTTATATATATATATATGTGTGTCTATATATATATCCCCGTTATATACTTACGTACGGTAGTATATGAGCGCGTGCCTTGGGTTTTGCGTGGATGGGATTAGTTGGGCTATTTATATCTTAATAGATAATTAGCATTACCTAAACTGCCAGAGGATGTGGTAGTTAGAGTATCTTTTCCCACTGAACTTATTTGCTCATAGGGGAATTTCATTTGCCCCCTGGTATTCCACGCCAGGTTGCAGGAAATATACGGCTATGAGCAGGATGCAGTGCAACGACAGTTTTCTTTTGTTTCCTTGTTACAGGTTTGGAGTTGCGTTGGGTGATGCGGTTACGGATGCAGCACGACTGGTTTTGGGGACGGTAGTTGTCTTCTGTTAGCTTCCTTACCCATGTTTTGTGGGATTGTCATTTATTTCTTTTGGGAACCAGTCTGTTGGCATATCCCTATCGGTGTATCATTTATTTCCTGTATTTATTCTTTCAGGATGTTATTGTATCTATTCTGTACAGCTAGGCATTTTTCTGTATTCTTATTCGAGCATTTGTGGCTCTATTGATTTTAGAAGGATTGGAGAGGTCTTGGTTTCTTTCCACTACCTCGGCCCTAGTAGGATTGATGAATGTTGAGCTTGGAAGCCATTATTATTATCGAAATGTTATTGGCAGGTTCTTGTGTTGTGGTTGTGTATCCGGATGTTCCATTTACAAATGGAACTCTGCCGGATTTTCGTTAGATTCCGCTGTTTTGTTTATTATTCATTTTGGTATGAAATATACCGTTCTATCATTATTCCATACGTTTTCATGGCTAATGATATCTTAGTTGATTGCTCATCATAATGATCACATCCTGGATCCCTTGGATGTCCCAGTTCGGGAGTCTTAGGAATTTAAGGACGTGTTAGCATGGTATTAGAGTATTTTTACCCTTTTGTGGGTGTTTGATGACTGAAGGTCATTTGTTCTCGTTTCTTCTTACTTCCGCATTCACTCCCTTAGTTTTTAGGCTCGGGTTTCGGAGTCCTAGGAATTTGGGACGTGACATCATGGCTCCCTCTAGCTTTGATTATAGCTCCGCCTCTAGCACACATGTCATTTGCACACGGTTCGGTACGGTACAGTTTTTGAAAAATTTGGAACCAAACCATTATCAAGGATTAAAACAAGAACTAGAACCAAAACCATTAGTTAAAAAACCAAACCAAATTATAAAATAATGGTTCAGTTCGGTTCCGAACCACAGTTCGGTAAGCATGTTCTTTCAAAATATATATAACATACATAAACATAAATTATGAAAAACAATATTGTCAATTCAAAACTAAGAACATGACTCTTAAACCAAAAACTACACACACACGCACCCCCAAAAACTCACACACACGCACTAAGTGGATGAGAGAGAATTAGTTTTTAGAGATTATTTACGGAGTTTTCCTGATTTTTTTTATTGCATTTTTTTTTATTTCAGACATGGCTCCAGTCAATAGAATTGTTGAATATCCACGAGTTGAAATAGAAAAGTTATGAGTCTGTGTTTATGTGTAAACCAACACATATTAAGAGATTTATAGAGTGGAGAAAGAAACAAATATTTTATAGAAAGCTTATAAGCCAGTGGTAATGAGGAGAGGAGTTATGGTGGCCAGCGATGAGAGTAGATGTGAGATATGAGAGAGACTATAAATTATAGATTTTTCATGTATATGCGTGTAATTTTGTTTGGATGGTAAAAAACTATTAGTGTAAACTTTTAATTTTATTTAATACACTAATTTGTATTTATCTAATGTTATAAGTTTATATTAATTTATAATTTTTATTAAATATAATGTAATTGTATAAGTGAGTTATACATATATATGTATATCTAATTTATATCGGTTCGGTTCGGTTTGGTTTCGGATAATTTAAAACTGGAACCAAACCAAATTAGAACAATTCTGTTTTTTGATAACCGGAACCAAACCAAACCAATTCAAAACCAGAACCAAAGCATCGGTTCGGTTCGGTTTGGACCGATTCTACAGTTCCACGATTTTTTTATGCACCCCTACATATACTACAATGAGGTATATATAGGGATTAGTGGTACTTCCCCTCCTTTCAAAGTAAAAGGTTTAAGGGTATCAAGATATATCAAATATCTATAGTTTTTAAATTCAAACTTAGTTTAAAATTCAAAACATAGATAATTGAGTTTGAATATGAAATATGATTTGTTTGGTTAGTTGTTCCCTTAGATAATGGAACGAGCTTAAAGATAGTTAGTTTCATTTTGAAAATGAAAATTAGTTAGTGATAAGCTCTTGTAATGTTCATAAATACTCTCTTGTATCATTCTAAATTATATCATAAATTCCTCCAATTCAGTTTTTCTACTGAAATTTATTATGGTATTAGAGTCTATCGATTCTTGGTAATCTTCATTACAATATTCTCCGGCCACCGCCGGGAACGAAGTTCATACCATTTCCGGCGGCGATAAATTCTCAAATTTTCGTATTCTATTATTCCCTTTTTTTATTCTTCTAATTTGTTAACATATTAGGATTTAATCACTTTAAATCAATCTTCGGAGGTGGTTATGCAAATTTCGGTCAGTTAAAGCTTTTGTCAACTCTTGTTGGTCTTCACTACCATGGGGAATATCAATAGTCATCATTACTCCAATTGAGTGATCAACTTTATTATTGTCTTCATCTCTCAAAACAAAACCCTTGGAGTCTCCATCATCGTCAGTGCTACCAGCGATGTCTTCCTCACCATGCACTAGGACCTCCGGTCATAGGTCCCTTTCCTTTTTCAGCCATGGTTTCCTCACCCATGGAAACCTTCAATTAATATATACATATATATATATAATTATTTTATGTGGTATTTATCTTTCACCGCTAAAATTCATTCAACCTCTTTACTTTATTAGCATACTTTACGTTCGCGAAAAATCAATCACAGCCGATCCATCACTCCTCTCTTTGACTACTTATACACGGAGTTTCAGCCCGTCCATGAGGATCACTATCACCATCTTCACTTCATCTCTTCATTGTGATCTCTAATCTACAGCTCAACATACGTCAATCCGAATATCAAATCTGGTGTTTGTTCTGGTATAGCCACGGATCATCAACCGATTGATTACCACATGAATGAATCTTTCGGCAACCTCGCCATTAACTCTTAACATCGTTGCTTCATCTTCTCAAATTATTGATTTGTGCACCAATCAACTTGGAAAAGATGTTATCTTATGACTACTCCACAATATGGGAATTCTTGATATTCATGATCCATCTTGAGGGGGAGTATCAAGATATATCAATTATCTATAGTTTTTAACTTCAAACTTAGTTTAAAATTCAAAACATAGATAGTTGAGTTTAAATATGAAATATGATTTGTTTAGTTACTTGTTCCCTTAGATAATAGAACAAGCTTAGAGATAGTTAGTTTCATTTTGAATATGAAAATTAGTTAGTGACAAGTTCTTGTAATGTTCATAAATACTTTCTTGTATCACTCTTAATTATATCAGAAATTCTTCCAATTCAGTTTTCCTACTGAAATTAATTAGAGGGTTTCAAGTTTCTTCAACAGTATTGTGAGATTTTAATTTCCCCTTTGTTTAAAGGAAGAAAATAGAATATATTTACCGAAGAAGAAATATCCCCAATGAGTACTCTAGTCCTCAATGAAATCTCTTTTGTTTTTCCTTTGCTATAGGGATGGATCTAGGCATGGAGGTTAGTGGGGGCTAATGTTAAATATCTTAAATTTAAGAATAAAAAATAAAAATAAAAAATCAGTGGGGTCTAAATGCTAAATATCTCAAATTTAAGGGTAATTGGTCCTTAATCGGATCCATCGCTCCTATGAAATTTTCCCTCCGTACTTGAATACTGGACCATTGGTCCCGTTTGGCATGCCCTTTGTTTTTGGTATTTTGTTTTAGGCTGAAAACCAATTTACTTAATTTTTGGATTGAATTTGTTATTTTTTTTTTGTACAATAATATAGTAACATGAATAGTGAAAACGTTTCAAAAGAAAATTGTTTAATTTTTTTAATTATTTGTTTCTACTAAAAACAAAACGTCATAAAATATGTGTTTGGAAGGCCCATATGTTAAGACGACTTCATATTATTCACTCTACATAGGAGGAGAAATCACAAGCTATCATGTTTTATATTTTTTTATTTTTTTGGGTAACCGTGATATTCGGATCAACTTACGCACACCTCGACTAATCCCCGTGCTCTGAAATTAAGAATCAAATAAACCTCCAGTTATCATGTTTATTCATAACACATCCACAATTTAAGAGAGGTAACAGGAGATCTTGTAACTTTTTGCTGACATTTAATTTTTTCTTTCACTTTTTATGTGTAAGGCTGTGTCATACAGGCTTTTTTGGGCTTGAGCTCCTTTAGAAATATTATTAGTAGCTGTAGATGCAGAAAAATACACAATAATAATTGGGTTAAAAAATGGATTATTTATTCAATCTTTGGTCATGTATTTATACACAATTCTGATAAATGGGTCAATACCATTTACCCAAGTTTATCAATCCCTTAAATCAGGGGATTTGATAAACTCTTTTTTTTTACTCTCTATTCCATAAGTAGGACAACTCCCTAACTTATGGATCACTCATCTTCTATAGAATTCTATGGGCTCATTTATTTCTTCGGCCCATCCGTCTTCAGCCCATCTGTCTTCGGCCCATTAGTCTTCAGCCCAACAAATTGGTCCAGTATTATTTTGACTATTACACAGCCCCCTGAAGTTATAAGCTTATGGGATTAATTCATAGCCCATGACCGAAATTAAATACCTTCATATATACATATATACATATATATATATATTATGGGAAATGATGGGGATGAGTTGTCATGTCATCATTAGGCATTTCAAAATGTAAGGCCATTATTCCCTCTATCTTCGCACCATGACGGCTCCTCGTGGGCTGTGTGACCTTCAGGTTTTGTGCAGTCTTTTGGCATGCCCTTCCCTTCTATAAAACCCACTCTAAACCATTTCATTTTTTTATTCACTTCATTTGTAACTTTTTGCTCTTGCTTCTCTCTCTCTCAACTTTCGTCTCTGGAACCTATTTCTCTCTTATTCCTGCAACCTTCTCTGCCGGTCCTAAGCACTTCGATTAAAACAGACATCAGCTTCGACCCGAAGCTCTTCATGCCTCTTCATTACCTAAGTAAGTCGAATAGCGCTCTTCTCTTTTCAATTTTCATCTCTGCCCCCTATCTGTCTCTTCTACCTTTCTTGAAACCATGTCTGACAGTGACGACACCCGGTCAGTAGAACAGGTCGTTTTGTCCTCTACTACTGGCACCAATCCTACCAGTAGTGACAACCCTCCGTCTACCCGTCAAGGGGCCCCAAGAACAGTTCCCCAAAATAGCGATCTTCCGGGTTCGTCAATGAATCCGGGAACATCCATTTCAAGGGGTCCCAATGAATCTGTGGACCCCAAGTCTTCTGAACCTTTCGTAGTGGACCCACTTAAGAAAGTCCGTCCTGAAGTAGATGTCAAACATCTTCGGGCCGAGACCCATGTACCTGGGGATGTCGATGTGGACCCTTACCCAGGTTACTTAGATTTTACCAAGAGTGAGAGACTCCAACCCGGTAGCATTCTGCTATCGGCAGTTCACCTTAAGGTTTTAAGGTTTCTCCTTCACCCTTTTTTCCACTATGTGTTCTTCATGTTAGGCTTACACCTCCTTCAACTCAACCCGAACAGCCTTAGGATTCTGTCCATGCTCCTACATACAATAGGGATCTGGACCTTAACCTAGGTTTAGCCGACTTGCTTCTTTGTTATTTTTTTCAAAATGCCAAAGAAAGTAAGGGTAGATATAACCTCTTTCCCTTCCATGGTCGGAGTATATGCTCTGGTATCGAAAAGTATTATAAAATGTGGAAAGAGAGAATGGTAGTTGTGAGCGGTAATTGGTCTTACCCATTTTCTCGTACATTCCCGATCCCTCGTACGTTCAGTGCCATTCGCTTACCTATCTACCGTCATCTCCATAAGGCCTTTTGTCTTTGTGGGTTTTGTGATCTACATCGAGGGGAGTATGCATATAGGTTTCTAGGTTATGAGGATAGAGAAATCCCTCTGTCCCTCATAAAAGGGTGTATAGCCCTCTTGAAAACCAAGATCTGGGGCAATGTCCGATCTGCTACAGACATTCTGACTTTGGTAAACCTGGAGTCAATTTCTAACTTGGGCGTTGCTGCTGACGAGATGGACTTGCCCGATAAACCTCTTTCTGCCAGACGCCCTCGAGTTCCTAAAGGGGTCAACCTGGTTGACGTTGTGCCGTTTTCAACAGCACCCCCGGCGCCTCCGGTACCTCCGCCAACACAAAACCCGGTAGCTCCACCCCAGCCTTCCCCTGTAAATCTTGCACTCATGAAGACCCGATCTGGTACAGGCGATGGAGCGGCTAATAAGAGGCCCAGGACCCAAGCTACCGATGCCTCGATAAGCGTAACTCCCCAGGCTCAGGAGGCTCCCCGTACTTCTATTCCCTATGAGCCAAAGTTCCTTCTTCCTGATGGGACTCCGGTCTGCGCCGATCAGTTCACCATCACCCAGCCGAAAGCTCTCCAGGTTATGGCGAAAGGGATTTGGACTCCAGCCGATAGGGCTACTCAGTCAAAAATCACCAGGACTAAGCTTCTGAAGAAGAGCTCCACAATGGTCATGGAGGTATGTAACTTGTTTTTCCTTTTGTAACTTGGTTTACTATCTTTACAACCTTGTGTACTAACATGCATTTTTTTATTTTCTCTCTGTGTAGCTTCTTTATGGTATCCAGACCTACAACCATATTGTGGAGTCTGATGTCCGGGAGATGGCCAAGATGCAGGCCCAGATAAAGCAAAACAACGAGCATCGGGTCACTCTGGTAAAAGAGGCAGATGGTCTTCGCCAGAGCGTCTCGGAGCATAAAACCCTTCTGGAGACCGGTGAGGCGGAGAAGAGGGCTTTAGCTGCCGAAAAGCTGGTTTTATCTGCTAAGCTGGAAGAGGTGAAGACAGCCTACCAGAAGATGGCTACCGAAAAGGCGGAGTCAGATAATCTTCTGGCTCTTGAGCGGTCCAAGGTAGAAGTGTGCCGCTGGGGGGTCTGGACATGCACAGCTGGTACACCACCATTTGTGATGTCCGATCGGTCAGAGCGTGGCGAGAAAGGCACGAAATGGAGCATATTCCTTTGGCAACTCGGGAGTTCAAGGCTGCTGAGGAATTCGATGCCTTCATGGGAGTGTCCCTTCCTTACAAAGACCATCCGGCTTCTGAAAATGAGAAGCGGTTTGCTGCTATTTTGAAGGGAGAAGACTATCATCCTCCTGAGTATAATAGATTTTTTAAAATTTTATCTGTACTTACCCTTTCCAGAAGGGTGTTTTTGTAATTTCTTTCTTTATTAATGAAAAAGATTTTTTCCCATCTTAGAGTCTATTTTGTTTTTGTTTCCATGTAATATTTAATCTTCAGGCATATGGCCCCTGATACTTGTTTCTTGTCCTCTGGCTAGTTCATATTATGTTTGAACTTCAGTACTTAAGAAAAATTTTAATTTTTAAACCTTCAGGCATATAGCCCCTGAGGCTTGTTTCTTGTCCTTTGGCTAGTTCATATTATGTTTGAACTTCAGCACTTATGAAAATTTTTAATTTTTAAACCTTCGGGCATATGGCCCCTGAGGCTTGTTTTTGCCCTTTGGTTAGTTCAAATCATGTTTGAACTCAACACTTAGGAATATTTTAATTTGAACATGAAACCTTCGGGCATATGGCCCCTAAGGCTTGTTTTTGTCCTTTGATTAGTTCAAATCATGCTTAAACTCAACACTTAGGAAAATTTTGATTTAAACATGAAGCCTTTGGGCATATGGCCCCTGAGGCTTGTTTTTGTCCTCTGGTTAGTTCAAATCATGCTTGAACTCAACACTTAGGAAAATTTTGATTTAAACATGAAGCCTTCGGGCATATGGGCCCTGAGGCTTGTTTTTTCCCTCTGGTTAGTTTAAATCATGCTTGAACTCAACACTTAGGAAAATTTTGATTTAAACATGAAACACTAGCATAAAAATATAATGTATCTTTATTGAAATGAACTTGAGAATCATGAAGCAGAGGTGTCGAACATCGGGCACAGATGTTTTATTATAATCAGTAGAAGGTGTCTTAAGTGAGACACTACTTTATTTCTTTAACAAGAAAAGGAAACTACCTAAGGATAATACCTCTTCAGCCGATAAGCGTTCTGAGAGTTGGGCTCGATACGGCCTGTCTCATTCTTCCGTACCCGATAAGCTCCGCGTCCGATGACCTCAATTATTGTGTAAGGTCCTTCCCATGTCTCTCATAATTTGCCTATAATCCCAATCTTTCTTTTGAGTACCATATCGCCTACCTGGAACTCTCTTCTCTTGAGTTTCTGATTGAACTGTGCCCTGACTTGTTGTTGATAGCAGTCGGCCTTATCCCGACCACTTCCCTTCTTTCCTCTAGTAAGTCCAAATCATGGGCTAGGTGCTGATTGTTTGGTCCTTCCTCCCAGGCTTGACTTTTTAAAATAGGCACTCTCAACTCGATTGGGAAAACGGCTTTGGCCCCATAAGCCATGGCGAATGGGGTCTCTCCCGTTGGTTGCCTCGGAGTAGTCCGATAGGACCATAACACCTCGGGCAATTTCTCCAACCAGGCCCCTTTTTCCTTTTCAAGCTTTTTCCTGAGTGTATCAAAAATGGTTTTGTTTGTCCTTTCAGCCTACCCATTTCCCTGTGGATAGCCAACGGAAGAAGTATTCTGATTGATCCCATGTTTTGCCAGGAATGCTTGAACTTTCCTGTTATCCAAATTGGTGTCATTATCCATCATTATAGTTCGGGGTAGACCAAATCTACGACGTGGCTCCAGATGAACTTTATAACATGGCTACTTTTGATGGTAGAGTATGTCTCAGCTTCCACCCATTTGGTAAAGTAGTCTGTAGCCAGAAGAACATGAGTGGTAGAGTGTGTAGCTTGCGGGAGAGGACCTACAATATCCATACCCTATCGGGCAAAAGGGTGAGGGATAATTGTTGGGTTTAGTAACTCCGGAGGTGGATGAATAGTATCTCTATGAAATTGGCACTTTTTACAGTGTCGGGTGTAGACCTCAGCGTCCCTTGACAGATAGGGCCAGAAGTATCCCTGGGTGAGAACTTTATGGGCTAAATACCTTCCTTCGGAATGATTGCCACATGATCCTGCATGAATTTCTTCCATGACCGCAGAGGCTTCGGAGGGCGTGAGACATCTCAAATATGGCCCGGAGAAAGACTTGTGGTATAGTTGTCCGTTGTATAGAGCATATCTGACTGCCTTCATTCTTATCTTTAGGTCCTCAGGTTTCGACTGAGGTAATGCACCAGTCCTCAAATAATCTGCTATAGGGTCCATCCAGCTTGGCTCCCATGGAATGATCATCACATCTTCAGGGGACTCCAAGCTTGATCGGACGATGAAGTCTATTGGTACAATTCGAGTCATATTTTCCCCTGTTGCGGAGGCCTGGTTAGCCAGATGATTCACTATGATATTATCCCCTCTAGGGATTTGTTCAAAGGTCAACTGTTGGAATTCATCGGCCTCTTTTAGTACCAAATTCATGTACGCTTCCATTTTAGGATATCGGGTTTCATACTCCCCATTCAACTACCGTACTACCAACTTGGAATCGCTCCGTATGTCCGCTTTCTGTACCTGAAGGATCGGGCCAACTGAATCCCTGCTAAAAGGGCCTCATACTCGGCTTCGTTGTTGGAGGCAGGAAACTCCAATCGAACAGACTGCTGGATTTTAGTGCCATCTGGTGTCACGAGCTTTACACCAATCCCTGCTCTAGTTATATTTGATTATCCATCCATGAACACAACCCATAAGCCAGGCTCATTTTCTTCCAAAGAATCTGTAGTTTCGGTTTCCAACAGAAAGTCAGTTACTGCTTGTCCTTTTATGGCAGTTCGGGGGACATAGGTTATGTCAAAAATCCCGAGTTTTATTGCCCATTTGGATATTCTCCCAGATAACTCTGGTTTCGCCATTATGGATCTAATCGGGGTTACAGTTGGCACTACAATCAGGTGTGCTTCAAAATAATGCCGAAGACGTCGTTTTGCATTAATCAGTGACAATACCAATTTTTCCTATTTTGAATAGCAGATTTCTGCATCAGCAAAGGCTTTGCTGGTGTAGAAGACTGGTATCTGGTACCCCTTGCCTTCCTTGACTAGAGCGGCGCTGATAGATGTCGCAGATATGGCTATATACAAGTGCAACGGCTCGTCGGCTTCTGGGGTTGCCAGTATGGGAGGTTTTGCCATGTAGCTTTTGAGTTTTTTCAGGGCTTCTGATTGCTTCGGCCCCCAGACCTCCCCTTTTGACGCCTTTATAGCTTGAAAGAATGGTCGGCACCGATCAGTTAAGCGGGAGATGAAATGGCTAAGGGCTGCCACTCTTCCATTTAGTACCTGGATTTCCTTCCGAGACCTTGGCTCTGCTGACTCCATGAGAGCTTTCACTTGTGCTAGGCTAGCTTGTATTCCCATCTGATCGATTATGTGTCCCAAGAACTGGCCCGAGGACACTCCGAAGGAACATTTGGATAGGTTGAGCTTCATTTTGTACTTTCTAAGGGTGTCAAACACCTGCTGCAAGTCAACCAGGTGGTCACTATTTGCCTTGCTTTTGACCACCGTGTCATCAATGTAGGCTTCTATGGTAGATCCCATCATGCCCTGGAAAAATTTATTTACCAACCTCTGAAATGTTACACCTGCATTTTTTAGTCCGAAAGGCATAACTATGTAACAATATGTACCTGATTCAGTGATGAATGCAGTTTTCTCCTCGTCATCTGGGTTCATTCGTATCTGGTTATACCCAGAGTACGCATCCAGAAAACTCAAGCGCTCGAATCCTGCGGTGGCATCTGCCATTTGATAGATCTTGGGTAAGGGGAAGCAATCCTCCGGGCATGCTTTGTTCAGATCAGCGAAGTCTACGCACACCCTCCATTTCACGTTCTTCTTTTGAACTACCACAACATTTTCCATCCAGGAAGGATACTGCACCTCCTTAATGAATCCTGCTTGGAAAAGCCGATCAACTTCTTCAGCTATGATCTGGTTTCAGTGAGCCCCCATCCGCCTTTACTTCTATCTGACAGGTTTTACGTTGGGATCCACGTTGAGGGAATGCTGGGCTATTAACGGATCGATGCCAGTCATATCCATATGACCCCAGGCAAATACGTCAGTGTTGGAGCGCAATAAGACCTCAATTTCTTCCTTTTCTTGAGCACTGAGGCTAGACCCAATATAAATCAACCTTTCAAGGTGATTGGGGTAGATCCGAACTTCAAGCAAAGGTTCAGCTGCTATTGATGACCCAGCATCCTCTTCCTGTAATTGATACTGATCATCGGGTACCATTTTGGATCGTGATTCTCGTTCCGGTTTAACCCTTTTCTTCAGACCTTTCATGGTGACAGCATAACACTTCTTGGCTGCTACCTGATCGCCCCTGATGTCAATCACATCGATTCCGTTTGGATCGATGCACCGCATGACTTGATACATGGTTGACAGAACTCCGTGCATCCGATGGATCCAACCCCTTCCCACAAGGAGATTATAGGAGGGTTTGATGTCCACCACCACAAAGGTTTCTCTGAGCATGTGCCTTGCTGCTATAACTAGCAGTTGGATCTCTCCCACTGGTTCCACTCTTCTCCCATCAAATCCAGCTATCGGGCTTCTGGAAGGGACTATCTCCTGAGGGTTGATCTCTAATTTCTCAAAGGCCCACTTGGTGATAATGTTGGCGCAACTTCCGAGGTCAACCATCACTCTCTTGATCAAGCAGTTCGAGACCATGAGGGAGATAACCAAGGGATCTTCATGTGGTGATTGAATGCTCCGCATATCTGCAGAAGAGAAAGTTATTCGTGCGTCCTCTTTCGGGCTTCGAAACTCACCGACTTCCCCAACCCTTCGCAGCTTCTGGGCTTGACGCATATGGGATCTATGTGCTTCCTCTACTTCTGATCGACTTTGTCCTCCATGAACCATGTGAATGACTCTTACGGGCTGTCCCATTGCCCCCTTGGCGGGTGCATGTGACGTTTGGTCTGATCGGGTGCCCTCCTTGGCAACGTACTCGGTCAACTCTCCTTTTGCTATCATGGCTTCCACTTGTTTCCTAAGGCTTCTGCACTCATTGGCATGGTACCCGTACTCGCCATGGAAGGCACAGTGTCTTGAAATGTCCCTCTGGTCCATTGGTTGTTTAATGGGTGGTGGTGACCGGAAGATTCCTTTACCCTTAGTCTCTTGATACAGTTTGGCCAGGGTAACCTTTAATGGGGTGACCTTGTGTTCAAATCTCTGGCGTTTCTCTGGGACTGGGGAGGGTGCAGGAGGAGCGCTTGGTCGCTTCCGATCTGGTGCCCGATCCTTTACCCTGGAAGGTTCGGTTACCCTTGCCTCTATGCTCGCAAAGGCTGTCCTTCTTTGGCGTATGGCCAACTCCTCTTCTATTCGGAGATGCCCTTGTGCCCTAGAATTGAGTTCTCCGATGTCTATTGGTGGCCTTTTTACCAAGGACTTATGGAACTTGGTTCCAGGGATCAGGGCCATTCTGAAGGCCTCGACAGCTGAATGTTGGTCACAATTATCAATTGAGGACATCTCGACATTAAATCTCGAGACAAAGCTTTTCAAGGATTCGCCTTTCTCCTGGATCATGGTGAATAGACTGGAGATGGTCTTCTTTTGTCTTTTATTACCAAAGTACTGGGCAATGAATAACTCACAAAGTCTGAGCCAGCTTCCAATGGATCGGGGTGGTTGCTTTCTGAACCAGAGCAAGGCTACTTCAGTTAGGCTGGTGGGGAAGACTTTGCAGAGTAAGGCTTCGTTTTCGTTGTAGACATTCATCTTGGTATGAACGTGGTAGATGTGCTCCGTTGGATCTTTTGTGCCGTCGAACAAGGTGAACTTTGGAAGTCTAAACCTCTTCAAATAGGGCACACTAGTGATCGTCACGGTAAATGGAGTCTGCACGGTGTTGATGGATGCCTAGGAGGCCAGATCGATTGGGGTCTGTATCTTCCGAACCTTAAGCACCTCCCTCTGGAATCTGGTCATAATTTCCTCCAATTTCTTCATGGTCAGAATCTCCTCGGGATTACGTCCCCCGAGAACCAGTAGGGATGACTTTGCATGCTCTTCCCAATCGTTGTTGGATTTTACTTGGGGGTTGTCCCTTTCTGACCGGTGGCCTATAGACCGCTTCAGGTGGCTAAATTGTTCATCGTTCTAGATCTCTTGAGGGTTCTGAAGTAGGGCCAACTTTGTAACTAGTTCAGTATTCTGCCTCTCCAATTCGGCGGTCCTCTCCTCCAGGGCTCGCCTAATCGGATCTTCAGCTTGTTGGCCCCCATTCAGAGGTAACTCAGTTTGTTGTGAACGGGTGATCACCGCCATTGATGGTATGAATCTGAGCTTTTTCGTAGAGAATGGGAAGCTTATTGAAAAAGATTTCAATAATAGTGTTTCCCACAGACGGCGCCAATTGTGTAGATGCAGAAAAATACACAATAATAATTGGGTTAAAAATTGGATTCTTTATTCAATCTTTGGTCATGTATTTATACACAATTCTGATAAATGGGTTAACCCATTTACCCAAGTTTATCAATCCCTTAAATCAGGGGATTTGATAAACTCTTTTCTTTTTTGGACTTTCTATTTCATAAGTAGGACAACTCCCTGACTTATAAATCACTCATCTTCTAGAGAATTCTATGGGCCCATTTATTTTTTCAGCCCATCTGTCTTCAACCCATCATTGGTCCATGTATTATTTTGACTATTACAGTAGCATTCCTTATATTTGGCTTTAAGAGCAGTCCGAGGGGGGTGTTGTCGGCCAACTTTTATTATTTAGTTACAATTTGGCATCCCCTCTCAAAAAATAATTTCTTTTAAGGTCCAAACCTTTTGTGATCCACCATTTACAAATAATAAAATTTACTTTGAATCCCAAATTAAAAATACCACCTAAAAAAAATAACTCTACATCATAATAATATGTAACTTAGGACATGTATAAAGGAATTTATTTAACGCATGATATGGTCCAATAAAAAAAATTACATGTATCATAATATTTAAAAATATTTTCGTAAGTTTCAGAATCTTTTAATAATCCCAGTTTTGCTTAGTTTTAAAATTTAAAAAGCATAAATATGATAATATTTTTAGATTTAAAACACATGTGAATTATTTATTGGACCATCTTACTTATTAAAAAATTTTCATTCTTACGTAGCCCGATGCAAGTATTGCCCTTGAAAAATAGCACTAGAAAAATGTCTTTGAAGTCCTAATTGAAGAATAATACATAATTAGAAAAACCTCATTGGTCGTTGCATTAATTTTCTATGCCAGTAACTTAATTATGTAAGTGGATATATTGGATTGCTATTGATATAAAAAAAATTAAAGTTTTATGATACGAACAAGCGCGCAATATTATTGGAATAATTAGTACATATTTTATTAATATTTTCACGCTCTTGACACTGCACGAGTGAGTAACTTTTTATTTTAATTTTTTGTAATGATTAGAATACACGTTAATTATTTTTTTTGGTTATAAATAAAAAGGTTAGATAATTATATTTTATATGAATTTAATTAATAATTAAATATTTTTATTTTAAAAATAATTTATTATATTATAAAAAAAAATTCAAAATTTGGCCCCCTAACTTTGAATCTTGGCTCCGCCCAAAAATCATCAAATAACACATAAATAAATAGTCTCAATATTGGTGCTAGTGTTTGTTAACAAAGGTAAATATTTTCACAGAAGTTTAAGTTTTATTATTTTTCTTTTTTTAACAAGTTTTCTTTACTCAAGCAAGCAAAATATGAGTTTATTATGTATGCATTAATGGATGCTCTCCGAATCTATATTGAATTGTATACAATCTAATTTTGCAGTCCATATTTAGCCACATCACCCCCCCTCAAGGGAAGTTAGCATTGAAATTGTAATTACAAGTCATAAATTTGATTATCAAAAGGGTAAAGTGCATTAAACCTCTGAACTAACAGATGGTCTCTTGAATTATCAAAAACTTACAATTCACTCCATTCTGTTATAACATCGTTAGTTAAATTAGAATAATTTGTACTCATATCTAGGGGTGCACACAAAACCGAAAAAACCGGAAAACCGAATCAGACCGAACCGAAACCGGTGGTTCGGTTTGGTTTTAAGATGATTTGGTTCGGTTACGGTTTTCAAAATTGAAAAACCAATATTTTAGGTTCGGTTACGGTTTTAGTTAGTCAAAAACCGAAAATAACCGAACCAAACCGATTTTATATAATAATATTTCATATTATATATATATATATATATATGTATTCATAGTTTCATTAAATTCATAATTTCTTTTTGCTCATTGATAAAACATTTTGGTACAAAGAGAGAGTGGGTAGTTTAGTAAATTCATTAGTCAAAATCTTTAACCTAAACAATGCCACTATGCCAAAGTAGCCGCCCCACTCTCACACTGTCTCATAGTAGCATCTAAAATGGCTTTTCATTTTGAATGACATACTTTCATTCCACTAATTTTGTATTTGTAATAGTTGAAACATGAACTATTCTATGTAATTTAGTTTATATTTTTAGTTATATTATCTTTTGAGTTATGTCGTTATTTTTTTTTTGAAAGACAATTATAAAAACCGAAACCAAACCGAAAAAAATGGTTTGGTTCGGTTCGGTTTTTTTTACTAACGGTTAGGTTACATTTTTCATTTTTAGAAAACCGAAAATAATGGTTCGGTTACGGTTTTGGTCGAAACCGAACAGAACCGAACCATGTGCACCCCTACTCATATCTCCTGAGATTTCGGTCAATTGCACTCGCCCCTTGAGATTTCATTTTCCTTACAATGACACCCCCTGAAGGGGAGAAATGACAGGAATGCCCTTGTGTTATCGCCCTTATTTTATGAGATAAATATCTAGTGGTAAAATTACATCCATACCCCAAGATGAAAACCATATAATATATATATATATATATATAACAACTATTCTAAAATGTGAGGGGTTGAGAATATTTCCAAACATTTTCTTCAAAATAAAAATTAATGAATTAATATATATTAGTTGAAGTGCAACTCTAAGGAGTATGTCAAAACGATATAGAGTAAAAGAAAAGGGATTGAAAATATTTCAATACTTTTAAAAAATAATAATAATTAATTAATATACATTTCTTGAAGTGTAACTCTAACGAATATTTCAAAAGATATAGAGTAAAGATATACGACAAAGGGTTATAAATATTTTCATATTATTTTAAAAAAAATTAATTAATTAATATACATTAATTGAAATGTAACTCTAATGGATATTTCATAAGATATATTTCGGTAAGGAAAAATAATACAACTTAAAATACAGAAATCTATATATTTATTTATCTATCTATATATTACTAATAAAAACACAAGGAATGTCTAATATTTTGATTCATTATCACCTTTTACAATATAAAAAATTATAATAAGTAAAGTTTGACATTATTTAAAGTGTAATGGCTTAAATTAATAAATAATAAACCATTTTTCATATTTTTATAACAAATATAAAAAATATAATAAGTAAAGTTTGTTATTATTTTACAGTGTAGGGGCTTAATTTAATTTTACACAGAGAATAATAAATTATAAACCATTTGTAACATTTTTATACATTTATCACCTCTTACAATACAACAAAAACTATAATTAAAATGTATTACTACTTTTTAAAATTTTAGGAGTTGTATATTATTTATTTACAAAATAAATTAAATTATATGAGCTCACAAATATTTTATACATGTATCACATTCTAAAATACAAAAAAACAAATCATAAATAAAGTGTATTATTATTATTTAATGTAAAAGGTCACAATATTAGTTTTAGGGGGAAATTAAAAAAATAACTTTTGGGGCCTATATTACAAAAATGAAAATTTTTAAAAAATAATTTAAAGAAATGTGATAATATTTCAAAAATCATTGTATCCAAAGTACTTCAAAAAAATTTCAAATTGAGCTTAAGACACAAGGGTTGTTTGGTCCATTAATTTAGCTAACATGTCTTTTACATTAAAGCAAGGTACAAGAGTCATTTCACGGGGTCTTCACCCCTTCAGGGGTTCATTGCAAGAAAAATGAAATCTCAGGGGGCGAGTGCAATTGATTGAAATCTTAGGGGATCTGAGTTCAAATTATCCTAATTTAACTAACGGTGTTATAACAGAATGGAGTGAATTGTAAAAGTTTGGATAGTTTAGAGAATTTTGTGTAAAAAATATATTTTAGAGGGGTTAGTTGAGAGAGAAAAAATAGTACATGGGATTTAATGCACTTTATCCTTATAAAAATGACGTAAGTTTAAGTCTGAACCACGTGATATTGTGTAATGTGTAATCTATTTCATAGTATTGTCTATTTGACAGTGTCTTTCCAAAGCCTAGTAGCCTAGGACAAGACATGTCAATGGATCGGATTTTGATCTGAATTCGATTCAAATTCGATCCGATTAGCCGGATATGGATTGAAAATAAAATTCGATAACCTAATTAGGATCCGAATCCGATAATCAGA
This sequence comes from Cornus suecica, assembly GCA_963922005.1. Taxonomy (NCBI): domain Eukaryota; kingdom Viridiplantae; phylum Streptophyta; class Magnoliopsida; order Cornales; family Cornaceae; genus Cornus; species Cornus suecica. The sequence goes on from OY998245.1 coordinate 8,780,177, forward strand.
TTTTTTAACAAATTGGATTTGGATTTATATCATCCGATCCGATAATAACCCGATCCGATATAAAATATTTATATATATATAAATATATATTTGATATTTTTATGTGTATATATTTAATATTGTACATGTATATAAATGTTAGTTGTTAATTATTTTATTATTTATTAATAATGATTGATTATAAATACAATTATTAAAAGTGTGAATAATTTAGAGTTTCAGTATTTATTGATTTTTGTATTTTTGTATTTTTTTAATTAGATATTCGAATCAGATATTCTATAATGAAGAAATTCGAATATGAATTAACTAAATGAAAATCCGTCGAATTATCGAATTCGGATTGCGGATCGGGAGTTTTTGTCATCCTTATCAATAGACCTGTCAATAATCCGATTATGATCCGAATTCGATATTAACCGGATATGGATTGAAATAAAATCCAATAATCCGATTAGGATCCGAATTCGATAATCCGATTTCTTAACAAATTGGATTTGGATTTAACTGATCCGATCCGAATCCAATCCATTGACATGTCTACCTAGGACCTCCAACTTAGAGACCCACTAAAATATACTCCCTCCTTCTCAAATTATAATTCTTTTGGAAAATATAACTTTTCAAAATGACAATTTTTATTAGGGTAAAGGGCAAAAACTCCCCCAAACTATACTCTTTTTCCCAACTAACCCCCTAATCTTTCAAAGTGGCACAAAACCCCCCACAATCTATCCCCTACAGTGCATAATTCAAAAAAGTAGTTTTACTAATTACATTTTCACCCCCTTCTATTTTACTAATTATACTTTCACCCCTTATTACAAAATATATATATTACAAAAATTACAATTTGATTTTTTTATATTTAAAATTCTAAATAAACATATAAAATTTGAAACAAACATATAAAATTCAAATATATATATAATTCGTAAAAAATATATAAAATTTGAAAAACATATAAAATTTAAAAAATATATATAAAATTTGAACCAATATATAAAATTCGAAAAAAAAATATAAAATTTGTAAACAATATATAAAATTCTAAAAATATATATATAATTCAAATATATATATATAGAAAGTGTGACTGAAGTTTAAGTGGACAAGCCTCAGAGTCATTAGTCATTGTAATGGATCCTCTCCAGCTCTCTACAGACCTATTTCAAGGGTCACGATGGTGACACATGCCCCACTAATTTCCTCTCATAATTTTTTATTAAACATTTATTTATTTCTCTCTCGACCACTTTCCTCTCTCCGTCACTATCACTTTTCCTCTCTATAAATAAATATAAAATAAAAATTATATAAATAATATTTTAATCAAAATTATATAAAATTAAAATTAAAATTAAATATATTAATATTTTAATCAAAATTATATAAAATAAAATTCAAAATAAAAAAATTAATCGTCTAACTATACCGATTAAAGGGTCCCTTGGTACCCAAATCTAGGGGTGCACACGGTCCAGTTCGCTTCCGATTCTGACCGAAACCGGAATCGAACAGATACTTTCGGTTCCTTAAAAATGAGAACCGGAACCGAACCGTTAATTTTGATTCAAATATTAATATATTCACGATGCGGTTCGCTTTCAATTCCGACCAAAACTGGAATCAAGCCAATACTTTCGATTCTTTAAAAATGAGAACTGAAACCGAATCATTAATTTTGATCCAAATATTAATATATTTAATTTTGATTAAAATATTTTAATAAAGTATCGGTTCAATTCCGATTTCGGTCCCCATCGTGGGGCATGTGTCGCCATCATGGTTCTTCAAATAGCTCTGCATTGAGCTAAAGAGGATCCGTTACCTTGGCTAATAACTCTTAGGTTTGTCCATTTAAGCTTCAGTCAAACTTTTTATCTATATATATTTGAATTTTATATAATTTTTAGAATTTTATATGTTTTTTGAATTTTATATATTTGTTTCGAATTGTATATGTTTTTTTCGAATTTTATATGTTTTTTCAAATTTTATATATATTTTACAAATTATATATACTTTTTCGAATTTTATATGTTTATTTCGAATTTTATAAAAAAAAATTCAAAATTTAATTTTCGTAATAAATTTATTTTGTAATAAATGATGAAAATGTAATTAGTAAAATAGGAAGGGATGAAAGGCGTATTTTTATATTACAGCTAGGTGGTAAAGTGCATGCTTTAAATAGTTTGGGGGTGCTTAGATTAGGGGGTTTCTTGCAAAAACTCAATAGTTTGGGGGAGTTTCTTGCCTTTTACCCTTTTTATTATAGTGTTATTGAATGAAATATCAGCTTTACCCATAGTCTCGCTATAATGATGTGATAATTAATAATATATATGATTTTTTATATAAATTTTTAATATTTTGAGGTTAAATTGATCGAATAAAATATTTTGACTTTTCAATTAAAACATTAATTTTGAAAGAGAGTGAATAGTGAATGCGGACAGTAAGTGGTCGAGGAGGATTCATGTACATAATACTCCACTCCAATCTTAAACTTTTATATATATATATATAGCCGTGTGCGTGTGTAATGTGTATGCCAAACTAATCCACTGGATGGCGATAAGGTAAAAGGTTAAGATATAAAAACAGTTGGTCACATGTGCAGTAAAGTTAAAGGCGTTTTGGTTTGCTTTTAACTTGGCAAATTTCGAAGCACAAAGGCAAACATGCATGTCTTTTATTGTAGTTAGATGAGGTGAGCTGCATCCTTCACATGCCCAAAGACGACTCATCTTTGTTTTGATGCGATGACCTTGTGAGCAAGTTTCATTTTCTTTCTAAAAGTACGTACGTTGCAAAGCAACTTTCACCTCCATTTCCAACCACCCATACGTGTAAAGTACCTTCCATGTCCGATGAACCTTAAGTCATGTATTATTAGTCATTAAAAATGGTTAATTTCATTTACACCCCTAAGGTATGTCTTTATTTCAATCACACCCCTCAGGCTTGAATATTTTCATTTACACCCCTCATTGTATATAATATCTAAAACCCCTTAATCCAAACACCCCTTAAATCAATTTAATCATAAAATAGTTTTAACCCTATATCCAAACACTCCCCACCCCACCACCACCACCACCACCACTGCCGCCACCGCCACCGCCCCACCACGCCGCCACCGCCCTACCGCCCCACCACTCCACCACAGCCCAACACACACACACCCCTACACACACGCACACCCATGCACACACACACACACACACATTTATATACAAATGTATACACACCTGCACATACAAAAATACGATTTATATATGTATATATACACACACTTGCACATTCACAAATTAAGCCAAAATATGAGTATTTTCTTGTGTATATGTTGTGATACTTCTCCAAACATACAGTTATAAAAATTCATTGTTGTGATTTATATATATATATATATGTATCTATATATGTGTGTGCAGATGGGTGTGGGTGGGGGTGGGCGTGGAAATGGGCGGCAGGTTGGGGGTGGCGGCGAGGGTGGGGCGGCGTCGGTGGTGGCCAGGGGCGGGCGACAGTAGGGGGGTGGGGTTAGGGTTAGGGTTGGGGTTGGGGGTAGGGGTGTTTGGATGTGTGAATAAATTTTTTGGATTATCTATTAAACTAGTTTTCAAACACACCTGATTGAGGGTAATTTAGGTACTTACAAAAAAGTTTAGAATGGTGTTATCATTAAGGGGGTGTAAATATTGAGAGTCTCAAACCACAAAGGGTGTAATTGAAGATACTCAAATGTGGGGGTGTGATTGAAATAAAGACATACATCAGGGGGTGTAAATGAAATTAACCATTTAAAAAAAGGATAAATTATAGTTACATCCCAATGAGATATTATATATTACTCCCACATTTCTTATTATTTGGATAATTACAGTTAGACCCACTCAAATTTGTTAGTTGTAACAAATACTCCCTCCCATTGAACTTATGGTGTGGTCAAATTCAGTCAACGCTTACATCATCATTTTTTCAGAGGTGAAATGTCTAGAATACCCTCAATTAGATGTGAAGATATGAAAAATAGTCATGGGTATGTAAGTCATTTCATAGTTTTGAACACCTGACTTGAAATACAAAGGGTGAAATTGTAATTATTCAAATAATAAAAGATACAGGTGTAATATATCGTATCTCGAGGGGTCAAACTGTAATTTATACTCGAAAAAATTAAAGGAAAGTGTTAGACGCAGCCCCTCATATGAATTAATTGAGGGAAAAGAAATGTTAAAGACACATATTTCCTTAAAAAACTCTTGATGTATTATTATTAATTAATTTGAATAGAATTTGAATCCTTTTTATTCAAACGGTTCAATACTTTTGCGATGTGATAGACTCGATGAAAGAATTAAATAAGAGGGTGGTGGCGCTGAAAACGCCCCTAAAATACCTTCAATGTACGATGAACCTTAAGCCATATAGATAACAGCCGAATGTTATATATTTTGGGCCCATAACTCGATTTTGTTAGTATAATTATTTTATTACTATAGTATTTTTATCCAATTTACCTTGTTAAGTGAGTTAATTCCAATGAATTAATTAGAATGCAGACTCAAAACCATTCGAAAGACAAGACCAATAAAGAACATAGCAAAATTGGACCACAAAGTATGTGAAAATAACCAAGAATACTTAACAATTGAAATTGGAGGCAAATGAACACGACTTAAGACAACAAAGCAGCAAAATCAACACAACACATGAAGCCCAACTGGGCAACATGTCGTCGGGCCACTTTAAGAAATTCCACGGACCAATTGGCGACATGTCTACGCAGATCCCGTTTTGACTTGTTGTGCACTCCAAGACATCTTAGAACGTGTATTATGTATATCTTGGTCACTTTAGGTGAGATTTGACTCATGTTTAGAAAAAACTCATACAAGACAAGAATCTTGGTCCAAGAAGGAAACAAGTTTACTCTTAATAAAAGGGTTAAGTTCAGAATTAAAGGGTTCTCTTTCAGTCTTCGTCTCGACATTCAAACATATATGTAAGTTTCCTTCTATTTAAAAATTTACAATATCTTCCTTTGAATTTCACTTCAATTAATTTGAATTTCAAAGACATTGAGCTATTTGTTTATTATGTGGCTGCAGGTGATCGGAAAGAATTCAAGATTTTTGAGGTTTGAGATGGGGCAGCTATAAAGGTAGATGTTGAAAGAGGAAAAAGAGAGAAGGCTAAAGAGAGACGGTTGTCTAAAATAATTGATCTAATTTTGTTTAATTATATTTAACAAGTGTCTTATTCTAATTGGGTCACCTATCTTGTAAATAGAAGTCTCTTACTTACAGGTCTAAGGCAAGTATTGTCCTCTTAAAAAAAGTTAAGTAACAATTCCTTTTTTTCACTTTTCCAAAAATAAGAATCTCTCCTCTAGTTTGCGGGTGAGTAACACTAATCTCTCCGGCATTATTTTTATCTCAATATTTACTTAAACATGAAATTGCTCGAAAGATTGAAAATGTTATGACTTGATTTTTGTTTTTCTTTTGAAAATTTAGCAATTGTATAGAACAATTGATTTGTTGGATATTGAGAGAATATTGGATAGTGGTGAAAGAGATTACTGAGATGGTTTTGTATGGCCTCTCTCTAAGTTTATTCGAAGAGTAATTAAAATGTTTTATAAAAGGAGTCATTCACACTTTTTTGGTCAAACTTTACGCTAACGGAGAGAGGAGGTCAGTATAAATATTGTCATTATAGGAATGGTAATTGATATTTGTCATTTCTTGACCATGTACATTGTACGATGATAGACTTTTCTTAAAATTTGATTTAATTATACACGGTTGCTACGATTAATGTGAATTACACTAAGTGCCCCTATTCTTCCACAAGAATATCAAAATCCGTCTTAAATGCTTCGTTCAAAAGGCCTTTTTGTCAAAACTGCAAAAAATTCGAGGTTTTACATCAATTTTATTAATGAATTCAACTCGAATATAAAGAAACAAGAATCGTAAAAAGTATGCGTTAAACTACAAAGATATGCAGTCTAATAAATGACATACATAATTAACATCAGTAATTAAGCTACACCTTAGAAGAAGTCGATATATTTCATCCGTGATAATATGATAAACCTGCAACCCAGTAGTACTAGTACCCTCTATGGGCTAGCCTAGCTTGGGACCTAATAAAGCCTGCTCGGGCCTTTCAAGAAAATTAGTTTGTTCTTATTTTTTTAGCAATTTATACAGCTTGATAAATACTTAAAATAAAAATTTAGTTCGTGCAACTTTATTTTTTTGCCATTTTTTCAGCCTAGTGCACACTTCTAATCCAAATAAAATTTGAATTCGAAGCAATAGATAATTTGCAAATTATGAAGTCGGCAATACCCTAATGCATATATTTTTATACATACATACTTATGTAGATAGAACAATAGAAGACTTAGAAATGCAAAATCTAGACTCTTATGGTATGATCTCCTCTTAAAGGTAAGGCTGAGAATTTGAACTCTATTTGTGTGTGTACAGTTTGTGTTTGCTTAAACCCTTGAGGCGAGAATTTTGGTTCAAAGCTCGGTTAAGTGTAAAGAGTAACGATTCGTGAAATAATATAACGGCTAAATAACTCATTGGGATAATGGCCCAAGGATTAAATTATCTGGAATATGGCCCAACCTGTATTTATTTGGGATATGGCCCAGGTTTGGTATATTTGGGGAAACCGGCCCAAGTAAAAGATGATTTGGGAGATTGGCCCAAATAATCGATTACTTGGGGATCTAGCCCAAATATGGTTCTTTTTACGCGAGAGCTTGCATTACACAGAGGGAAGTATGAGGAACTGGTGTGTATGCGGAATCTAAGGGAAATGCTTGGGATGAGTAAGTAGTAGGTCGCGACCTTATTTACACCATCCTAAGTAAAAATACCTTAGAGAGGCCGCTAGTATTCAGGAACATAACCAAGGCATGCATGATTGGTTATGGCCCAGCAAAGCTATAAAGGCATCCTTGGCTAAGGATAAATCGGATCCGCGATGCAATATGCGCGGATCACAGGGTTTGGTGCATAATATGAACCGCGAATTCGTTTCGCGGATGATATGTGCAAAGGTATTTATGGTGTGCAGTATTAGTTACGCATAAGAGTACGCGAATCCGTTTTGCGTAGTCATGGGCGTAGAATAATATTGAACAAGGTATTTATATCACGGATTAAGTACGCAGGAACCATGTCGCGAGACAGGTGCTGACGTGGCAATAGAATCCGCGAGAATGATAGAACCATGTCGCGAGACAAGTGCTGACGTGGCAATACAATCCGCGATAATTACTCAGCGGTCGCGTCTATAAATAGAGGTGCGAGGATTCACTTGTGAAGGAGGGGAGGGGGGAGAACTTTTTCAGAGACCGGTAGAGAGAAAATCCTAGAGAGAGAAAATACTTCAACTACTTGTACTTGCTGTCTTTTCCTCCATTTCTCTTTCATTTTTCTCTGTAAAATAAAGTCAAAAGTAATAAGAGCATCAATACTGTAGTTTTAGCTGACGAACTTGTGTAGAAACTATCTTCATATCACTTAAAACCTGCGAACCCTTACATTAAAGGCGACTCTGCTGGGGAGAAGATGTCTTCTGCACAAGTGGGGCCTCGTCAACCTCGGCGGAGAGGTCGACCACCAACCCGGCATACTGAACAAATGGAAGAGGAAACAGCAGCACAGACACAAGGAGGGGAACCAGCCCAACCAGCACGAAGACAACGACGTCGCGCAAATGTTGGTGCAAATCAGGCAGAAACCCCTCCGATGGCAGAACCAGTAGTGAATTCGGCAGAATTGCCAACAGTTCTACTGCAAACTCTTCTCAACATCCAGGAAACACAAAAGGCCATACTTCACTTCATGGAGGCCTCGCGTGTTCCACCACAGAATGTTGAATCACTAAGGATGGATAATCAGACTTTTCCGGAGGACTCAGCACAAGAGTTTTTTCGTGAATCAGTAAGAGCTGAGCCCCTAGAGAAAGAGTCATACATCACTAAGGAACAACTGCGAGCTATCCTGAATGAAAAATCTGAATCAGAGGAAGTGGAAATTGCCCCGCCATATCATCCTAGTATTATGGCCTTGCCATATCCGGAAAACTATGGGGCACCGATCTTTCATCAATTCGACGGCAAGAAGGGAAATGTAAAAGAGCACATAGCCAGGTTCGCGGATGCTCTGGGATCACATAGAAACAATGAATATTTAAAACTCAGAGAATTCTCCAAGTCTTTAACTGGAACGGCATATACATGGTATACTGGTCTCGCTCCAGCTTCAGTGACCAGCTGGACGGATATGGTGCTCAGATTCTACACCAAATTCTTTCAAGCTGATGAGGAAGTCTCAATGATTTCGCTCACAAGGCAAAGACAACGCTTTGGGGAGGAGGCAGCAGCTTATGTCCGGAGGTTTCGCGAGACTGCTTTGCAATGTCATGAACCAATTTCCGAACTGCAATTGATCAAAATTTCTATAGAAGGGATGCTGCGGGAATACAGAGTACATCTGGTTAATCATGAAGTCAAAACTTTTTCTGCACTTGTTGATCATGCCCGAAGATTAGGAGAAGTTTTGGTTCTCCCGACACGACCAAATATCAGTACTAGACGGATACCGATGGTAGCAGCTACGCAGAATGGAAAACCTAGGGAGGAGCGCGTTGGGAGATCTGAACCATCCCCTTTACCTTTCAGCGAAAAAGAGGCAATTGCTTTGCTAAATCAATGGGTCGCAGATCATGTCATAACGCTACCTCCAGTACAAAGGGTGCCATCAAGAGAGGAAAACATGAAGAATAACTACTGTCCCTTTCACAGGAGTGTTCGGCATTCGTTAATGGGCTGTTGGGCGTTTCGAAGTTTGGTGCATCGAAAAATAGCATCAGGAGACTTGGAAGTAGCAAAGAATGTAGTTCATGAGCTTTTCCCTACACATGTGGCTGTGGTGACCGCTAGAGACAATACTGAGGATATGGCCAATGTCACCAAGTGTGATTGCCCACCAGTACGTGAAGCAAGGGAGAATGCTAAGATAGATGTGTTCTTCAATGAGCTCCCAATACAGGAACATGTGAAGGAATTCTTGAAAGAGCAAACAGTTGCCGCACTCAATCATACCATTGAAATTCCGCAGCATGAGAGGGCCTCCAGTAAGATCACATTTTCTGAAGAGGACAGACAAACACCTTTTCCCCATAATCGGCCCCTGTATGTACCGGCCATTGTAAATTGTCGAGAGATGAAACGAGCTTTCTTAGATGGGGGAGCGTCAGTCAATTTGATCCCGCTAGCCACTTTGCGAATGATCAATTTTCCCGAAGGAAAAATCGTGAATCATACTATTGCAGTTACTGATTTTAATGGAGATCAGCAGGTCACTATGGGATTCGCGACATTGGACCTCAAAATTGGGAAGATCAGGGGGCCCACCAAATTTCATGTCATAAAAGGGGAACCCTCATATCAATTGTTGTTGGGAAGACCGTGGCTGCATACATATGGCGTAGTGCCGTCATCCTATCACCAAGTGATGAAAGCCAATTGGGGACAAGGAATAATGACCGTAAAGGCATCCAAAAGTCCTTTCTGCGCATCAGAGGCCCATTTTGCAGATGCAGTCTACTTCTCAGAATACAGTGAGGAAAATGGGCCCGGCGTTTTTTCTACACCATTGCCAGAATGGAACGAACTGCAAAATACTAGTACGGATAAACGGAAGCATAAGGAGGTGAGCTGGTCATGGGTCAAAAAGCCCGATGGACGAGTAGTGTATAAATTATGACGGGATTGGGGGTCAGAAGCTTGCAATGTTGGCACTGGCCCCGGGAAAGATAAGACCATACAAAGAAAATTTGAAGCTGACCCTAAGGTGCTGAAAGCGGATCCGCGGTCAGAGCATGGGTTGTGTGAAGTGGACATAGGCGATGGTACGGATCCGCGACCTATCTTCATAAGCAGTAGGCTGCCTGAAGATACTAAGATTGCTCTGATAGAATTGCTCAAAGAATTTCGGGATGTCTTTGCTTGGGACTATAATCAAATGCGGGGACTCAATGTTGGGTTGGTAAGCCACCACCTTCATGTAAATCCCGCATCAGAACCAAAGAAGCAAAAGCAACGAATATTTCATCCCGATTTAGAGGTACAAATTAAGGCAGAAGTAGAGAAATTGCTGAAAGCAGGATTCATCAAGCCAACTCAGCATCCGACATGGCTCGCGAACATTGTTCCTGTAAAGAAGAAGACTGGGCAGATACGCGTATGTGTAGATTATCGTGATCTCAATAAGGCTTGCCCAAAAGATGACTTCCCTCTTCCTAACATTGACACTATGGTAGATGCGACCTCAGGGCACGAGATTTTCTCACTAATGGACGGATTCAGTGGGTACAATCAGATTAAGATGGCGTCGGAGGATGCTGAGAAAACTGCTTTTCGCACCCCCATGGGGAATTTTCATTATACGGTCATGCCATTTGGGCTTAAAAATGCCGGCGCCACGTATCAGCGTGCCATGACAGCCATATTTCATGACCTAATGCATAAAACTGTGGAGGACTATGTCGACGATTTGGTGGTGAAATCCAGAGCCATACAAGATCATGTGGGAGATTTGCGAAAGGTACTGCATCGATGTCGCGAGTATAATCTGAAGATGAATCCCCTCAAATGTGCCTTTAGAGTACCAGAAGGAAAGTTCTTGGGGTGTGTTGTACATCGGCATGGCATTGATATGGACCCGACAAAGGCTAAGGTAGTATTAGAAATGACTCCACCTGCAACTCGCAAAATGTTGAAAACTTTTATGGGAAAAATATCTTATCTAAGGAGGATTATCCCGGCACTGGCGGAAGTAACTCACCCACTCATGCCGTTGTTGAAAGAAAAATCTGAATATAGCTGGGGAGAAGAACAACAGGATGCTTTTGAGAAAATCAAAAATATTTTGGCATCACCAAAAACAATGGTAGCGCCCGAGTCAGGAAAACCATTGATAATGTATCTCACTTCCACCAATAGATCCGTGGGAGCTCTGTTGGCCCAAGAACATGAAGGGGAAGAAAAACATGTTTAATATATCAGTCGGATACTCAAAAAACCAGAGTCGCGGTACACATCATTGGAAAAACACTGTCTCGCTTTAGTATTCGCAGCCCAGAAGTTTAGACACTATTTGCTGGCACATCCATTAGAGCTGATCACAACAAGTGACCCCATACGGTATTTGCTCACAAAGCCCATACTCAGTGGAAGAACTGCCCGGTGGTTATTAGCACTATCCGAATATGAGATCACATGCTCTAGACCAAAGGCAATAAAAATTCAAGCCTTGTCAGATTTGCTAGCTTTATTTCCTGGAGGAGCTGAACCCAAGATGGAGGAGATAGGGATGGCGAGCATGGCACAGGGCACGGAATTCACCTTAGAATTCGATGGTTCATCCACTGAAAAAGGAGGGGGAGCTGGTTTCGTACTGAGAAATGAAGAAACAAAAGATGAAATAGTCATGGCCTACAAGCTCGACTTTCCTTGTACCAATAACATTGCCGAGTATGAAGGATTGGCGCTAGGATTGATGATGGCTCAAAAACTGGGGGCAAGGGTACTTCATGTTAAAGGAGATTCCAAGATGGTCATTAAGCAGGTCAGAGGAGAGTATGTTGTCAAAGAACCTCATCTGGTGTCCTACAGAACCCTTATTCATCAGATAATAGAAGACTATGGGACTGTGAGTTTTACGCATGAGCCGCGAGAAAGCAACCGACGATCGGATGCACTGGCGACATTGGGTTCGCGAATAAATTTCCAAGGAATGAAGTCTTCTGTACAGGTAGTACGAAGAACTGACTCAGTGATCAGTAACAGAGAGGAATCAGAGGAGTATAAAGAACATGATTGGAGAGCACAGATAGTACATGCTCTACTGAAGAACGATAACAATGCCTTGAGACAGGAATACCATCTTATAAAAGGTGTGTTATATTACAGGGCCGCCGGAGGAATTTTGGCTAGATGCGTAGCAATAGACGAGATAAAGGAACTGCTCGAGAAAGCTCACTGGAAAATATGCGGTCAAACGGACGTCAGTCTCTACCGAGTTTTGCAGCGAGAAGGCTTCTTTTGGCCAAGTATGAAGGATGAGGCAGTAAAGTTACAAAGTAGCTGTCAAAACTGTAATGCATATCCATCCGCGAGTGAAGGTAATATAGCAGACTTGATAGACTGGCGGGACAAATATGTGCACTATTTGAAGGATGGGATTTTGCCGGAAAAAGATCAACCGCGGTTCAGAAAATTGGCCTCGCGATTTGTCTTACAAGAGGAAAAATTGTTCCGCAAAAGTTTTAAGGGAAAATTGATGAAGTGTGTAAGCGAAGAAGAAGCGGGGGAAATATTGAAACAGGTTCATGTGTTTGGCCACCAAGGACCTAGAAAAATGTTTCAACAGCTCCTATCATCTGGGTATTACTGGCCAACGATGGAAAGGGACTGCAGTGATTTTGTCAGAAAATGTCACGTATGTCAGGTACACGGGGATCTTATTCATGCTCCGGGAACTGAATTACACAGCTTAGCAACCCCCTGGCCTTTCCATACTTGGGCGCTGGATATAATTGGACCAATCACACCGCAGGCTCAGGGACATGTGTGGATTTTAGTAGCAACTGAGTTATTCACAAAATGGATAGAAGCTATCCCATTAAGAAGAACGACAGCAGACAATGTGGTGCGATTCATAAAGGAAAACATCATCTGTCGATTTGGGATACCAAAGGTGGTACTGTCGGATAACAGGACTCCTTTTGTCAATAGTAAAGTCGCGGATTTGTTGGGGAGATACTCAGTCATTCATCACAAATCCACGCCTTACTATCCAAAAGGAAATGGACAGGTTGAGGCCTCTAATATAGCGCTAATTCGAATCATGTCCAGGATGGTGCATGATAATCAGAAGAAATGGGTAGAAGAGCTTCCAATAGCACTATGGGCACATCGAACCGCATACCGAAGCGCGACAAACATGACCCCTTATGCACTGGTATATGGAGCAGAGGTTGTGTTACCTGCAGAACTGGAGTTGGCTGCTAAAAGGCTTGCATACAACAGCAGTTTGGAGAACAGGATATTGGAGATAGAAGGATTGGATGGAGCTAGGGCTGAAGCATTCACAAATCAAAAAGAGTACAATCAGAAACAAGCAAAAAACTACAACAAAAAGGTACGATACAGATGGTTTAAGGTAGGGGACAGAGTGCTGAAAGTGGTACCAGCAATCATGAGAGGACAAAGGGTAAGAAAATTTGAAGCCAAATGGGAGGGTCCGTATGTGATTGTAAGTGAAGGAAGTAGTGGGTACTACAGAATGGAGCATGAAATTACCCGCGAAAGTACTGGACCTCTTAATGTAAAATGGATCAAGTTGTATCAATCTTAAAATACAAGAGGCGAATGATAAAAATATCAGCACAATGTATATAAAATTGCATCTATGAATGTGTATTGAGTACATCATAAATATATATATTCACTCAAAAAGAGAAAGCAATCAGAACAAATTGCGGCTAACAAAAGAGGAAATATGGAAATTTTCATGCTCCTCCTGTAACTCGCGGGAACGCATAGTATGTTCCGCGGCATCCTTAAGTCTTAACGCATCTTGCTCTGCAGCAGCTAAAATAGCACGGGCCTCTTCCACTTTTGATATACTGGCTTGATAATCAGAAAAAGCTTTGACCTCAGCACAGTACTTCGCGTATAGGCGCTCAACCTTTTCAAGATGAACCTCCCACCAGGTCACGTTCATTTTCATATTCTTCCAATCCTTGATACGGGCGCGACAAAGTGGTAAGGTGTTGGGAGAAAGGTCGCGGATGCAAGTAGTCGTTAGCGAAGCAAAAGTATCCGCGATTATATGCAGAAATGTAAGCTGGAGAAGGGGATCATAGAGCTCCATAGTAGCAAAAGTCTCGGGATGACTACTGAAAACGCGATCCAAAATGGCCATATCGCCTGAATAACATAAAACGTTGCGCCAGTAGACTTGATCCTGCTGAAGGTTTAGAGTCAGGGGCGCGGGAATAGCCTGGGGAGGGGATTGATGTGGTTGGGTTTGTGGCACAGATGAGGTAGTAGGATCAGATGTATGAGTATGTAAAGGCTGAGGGGTTTGTGTATATGGCGCGGATGTGGTACCAGGAATGGAAGTATGAGTTTGTGAGGGATGAGGTTGAATTTGCTACACTGATAAGGAGGATTGGTTATGTGTTTGATCAGGGTGAATAGGAAGAAAAAACGAATCAGAATTAGGAAAGGTCAGGTTTTGTAAAGTGTTTGGAGGTGAGGGAAATTCGTTGAGAAGAGTTTCAGGATCCTCAAATGCGGAATTGGGAAATAAGGATTCAGGACTCTTATTGGTTTGACCTGCAAAAAAAATGGATTATCAAGAAGTCAATATTACATGGAGAATTGTATTCGCGGATCCAAAACAGTATAAATTTTTAGTTTTTACCAGCATTCGCGGTCTCAGTTTGATTCATGGCAAGGGAAGATTCCATATCAGTTTCAGGACCCCCGAAAAGGGATCTTTGAAGTTGGGACCCACCCTGGAGAGTGGCAGCAAGCTCAGCAGCGATATCACAAACAATAGGTTCCATATGCCGAGCATCCGTATCAGAACCAGAAGCTTCAGGGTCAATTGCTGCTGCAACGACCACTTCTGAGTCAGGAACGGTGTCATGTGTTTCAGGTATGTCCGGAATATTCGCAATCTCAGTTTGAGCCGCAACACCAAAATTTGTTGTCAGGACCGCGGATTGGTCAATGTGGGATGAAGTCGTGACAGATGGATGAGCATCCTTACGGATAATGGAAGAAATGGGAAGATCATCCCCATCATCTGAATCTGAGAGTAAAATATTCCTCGCGACTTTAGATATTTGCGATGCATTCTCTTTTCCTTGATCAGGGAAGTCTGAGAGTATATCAGCTATCTCGCGATCAGAGTCATCAATAGAATGGTCAGCTTCCTGATTGGCATCTGTTCCAAGACCGCGAGCTGTACAAGGGTACATAAAACAATAAGTATAATGAAAGCACAAGAGTATGAAAGATAAAGGAAGATTTAAAACAAGTTAGGAAATACATGAAAGTAAGGGATCAGAAGCATGAATGTCTTCCACGACCCTGGCAACCGTATCCAATAAGGAGCTTGTGTTTTTAGGTAATTCTACAATCCGCGAAGATGGTTCAGCCTGATCTTGATGTGACTGAAAAGCAATAGGTTCAACTCCAAATCTGTCAGGAGAGATCAAGGTAGAAGGATTCGACCTTCTGCGAATCAAGGGAATAATATCTACCTCATCATCCTCGGAGGAATGATTAGCAGCAGCCTCTAAAATCTGGGCTATGTGCTCTCTTCTCCGCAGAGACAAAGGGATATAGTCGAGGGGGTCATCCGTAGTATTAACTACTATTGAGGGGGCTATTGGTGAAGAAGGTCGCGATGGCGATGTGACAACCGATCTCGCGGATCTCTGAAAACAAATAAAGTAATCTTAGATATATTAGAAACAAAGTTGACAACAGTGAGTAAGAATAAAGTATTAAGTTATAACTTTATTACCAAGCGTTTATAAATAGGTTCCTCGTGAACCGGAATAGAGGTGGTGACTTCGACACGCTCGGAACGCTTCCGTTTAGGCGCAGGAGGAGCTTTGGATTTACCCTTTTTCTCCTTCAAAATTTTATGTTTCTTGTTGACCGGATTCGAAGTACTTGGGCCTGCATGATCGACAGGCGCTGGAAGGGAAACCCTGCTATAAAATCCGCGAGAACCATGGGGCTTGTGCAATTTCAGAGATGAGTCTCCCATGAATATTTTTACAGGGGCAATTGGTCTAGGAGGACCCATCACAAAAGTCTGAAAATCTGTTGTCACTTGAAGCCAAAAATCAATATATGCCGCGGATCGGCATCCTGCTCGAGATCTCGCGGGAATAAAAATGGCAAAGGAGAATTCTTCATGTTTTTTCTCATATTCCTCGTGGTACCTCACCAGGGCCGCGTCATAGCTGTCAGGAGAATCACCTGAGGGAGGAGCAACATAGACCGGAATAGCTTGCTCAAAACCCAGTTGACGGGCTATTCGCGAAGGATTATAGGGTGTGGTCCGCGAAAAGGAATCATCAAAAACGGGCAAGCAGCAACCAAAGGAAAAAGAGGCAAAGATGAGCTCCTCATGGTGTTGATAACCATAAGCGGTTTGTTCCTCCATGGGATAGAAAGAAGGAAAATAAATACCATCTAAAGGCATTGTATAAGGCCTCCAAGAGAAATTACGACTGAAGTCAATGAAATCCTCAAGTCGCTTGGTGGAAAGAAGGCCGGACCAGCGAGCGGCTCGCGATCTGAGAGTAGGGGAATCAGGGTTTGAAGATGAAAAACTAAGGGGCTTGGGTGCATATTTTGGGAATCTTTCGAAGATAAAGAGCATAAGGAAAAGGCAGGGGACATGGGTGCTTATGTCATATCTACCAACTGACCTCAGAAAATCGTTGGATAAAGTGTCCAACTGAGAATAGAGGGTACCCAGAAAGAGGGGGGCTAAGGGAAGCCTTATACCCCGCGAGGCTATAGAAGCCATCAAAAATACTAGTTTATTGGGTCCATCTTCAGGACGCCCCTGGAAAATGTAGCGGTCCAACCAATAAGCTAAAAATCCAGCTAACTCAAAGTCACCATTGAATTCTGGACCAGGCACCGATTCGCGGTCTTGACCGCGGAGAAGAGGAAGTTTTGGTTCATACTCCCTGAAGAAGTGATGACACCAACTCGAGTACTTCAACTTAGCACTTTTTATTAAAGGTGCCTCGTCAAGTATGGCACCATCCTTGAAACGACTACCTCTTTTCGCGGCATAAGCTGCGCAGGACTGGAGGTGAGAATGAATCACTTGGTCTGCCTCACTGAAGGCTGGGGTATCTAGGGATCGCGAGTCGAAAATAGGGAGCCTAAACAGCACGTACACGTCTTCTAGGGTTGGGGTAAACTCCCCCCAAGAGGTTACAAAGGTGTGCGAGAAAGAGCTCCATCGCGACACCAACAGAATGAGTGCATCCGCGTCTCGACGAACAGATAGGTCCGAAAAGAGTTCTATGGACTCAAGTAAACCTGTCTGCCTAAGAGTCTCGCGGTGCCTGTCCTGACTGAGTATGTGGCTGGACCACATCCTCCAGTGGGTAATAGGTGACACATGTCCTTCATATTCTATAAAAGAATATGGGACATCACCTCTTTCAATAAGGAGGCGAAGAAGTGAGGAAGGTGGGATATTGGCTAGGGGTGCTTCACCGTCAGAATGAATAAACATGGGTTCATCCGCAATATCTCCCGCGGGAGGAAGGTTCTCAATGGAACTCCAGAAATGATCATGGGAATTCTCAAAAAATGGGGCCTTTCTCCATTCTGTTGGTTGGGGAACAGAAGGGATAGACCCAGATGGAGGAACTAAAAGTTTGGGGGTAGAGGATTTGGCCATTGAAATAAAGGATTGAAAATAAAAGGAGTAAAGGTTAAAGAAAGTAGACCGCGAAGAAAATAGAGGATTAAAAATAACACTAAGAAGATTTGAAGCAGTAAAAGCAGAAAAAATGAAGGCAAGAGGAAAAAGTGAAATGAAATAGACAATAGCAACTTTATAGGGGAAGGGCCCGGAAACCTAGAAGGTGCCATTAATGACCGCGGAAGCCGAACCGGCGCCAAGGTTGCCGCAGATTCAAATATCGCAGATCAGAGGATAATAATAATTTACGAAAAATAAGAAAGGTACGGAGAAAGTAAAATAAGCATGTGCACGAAATTCATGGGAAAAACAGAAAAGGACCAAGAAAGAATGTTCGCGGATCAAGAGAAGTGAAACCGGGGAAATAAATCTGCAGGAGAAATGCCAAAGGTTATTGCACTTTAAACCGGGGAAAAGCAGTTTTGAAGCAGGGATTTAATTCGCGAGGCTACAGGTTATTGAACTTTTAATACTTGGCCAAGTATCAAAAGTGCAATGGGGAAAAATGTAAAGAGTAACGATTCGCGAAATAATATAACGGCTAAATAACTCATTGGGATAATGGCCCAAGGATTAAATTATCTGGGATATGGCCCAACCTGTATTTATTTGGGATATGGCCCAGGTTTGGTATATTTGGGGAAACCGGCCCAAGTAAAAGATGATTTGGGAGATTGGCCCAAGTAATCGATTACTTGGGGAACTAGCCCAAATATGGTTCTTTTTACGCAAGAGCTTGCATTACACAGAGGGAAGTATGAGGAACTGGTGTGTTTTATAGCTCGCATCAGTAACTCATAACCCTATATGCTGCTCGCGTGGCGAGTACTATGCGGAATCTAAGGGAAATGCTTGGGATGAGTAAGTAGTAGGTCGCGACCTTATTTACACCATCCTAAGTAAAAATACCTTAGAGAGGCCGCTAGTATTCAGGAACATAACCAAGGCATGCATGATTGGTTATGGCCCAGCAAAGCTATAAAGGCATCCTTGGCTAAGGATAAATCGGATCCGCGATGCAATAGGCGCGGATCACAGGGTTTGGTGCATAATATGAACCGCGAATTCGTTTCGCGGATGATATGTGCAAAGGTATTTATGGTGTGCAGTATTAGTTACGCATAAGAGTACGCGAATCCGTTTTGCGTAGTCATGGGCGTAGAATAATACTGAACAAGGTATTTATATCACGGATTAAGTACGCAGGAACCATGTCGCGAGACAGGTGCTGACGTGGCAATAGAATCCGCGAGAATGATAGAACCATGTCGCGAGATAAGTGCTGACGTGGCAATACAATCCGCGATAATTACTCAGCGGTCGCGTCTATAAATAGAGGTGCGAGGATTCACTTGTGAAGGAGGGGAGGGGGGAGAACTTTTTCAGAGACCGGTAGAGAGAAAATCCTAGAGAGAGAAAATACTTCAACTACTTGTACTTGCTGTCTTTTCCTCTATTTCTCTTTCATTTTTCTCTGTAAAAGAAAGTCAAAAGTAATAAGAGCATCAATACTGTAGTTTTAGCTGACGAACTTGTGTAGAAACTATCTTCGTATCACTTAAAACCTGCGAACCCTTACATTAAGTTATTTAGTGTGAAAAAAAAAACCAGCAGGTGACAACTTAAATGTTACATTTCGGCCCTCGTGGTGATTTTTTTATAATTAATAAGTCCCTAAACATGGGTTACCCAGAAGTGAAGAAAGGGATAAGTATTTTCTATATTCTCATGTTCACATATATATATATATATATATATATATATATTTGCTATAGGTCTATCTCATGTCTTGCTTCAGGGGGTTGACGTATTAAATTCGCTTTAAAACGAAGAAAAACAACTTTTCAATATTCTCTGAATCAAAGCTATGATCACATCCTAAAGTTGCTACATTGCTACATTTATTATACACGGAAACTTTTGTCAACTTTGAAATCCATGTTTACTTTTGAATTTCTCTACCCATCTTCAAGAGAATTTTCTTATTGGATCATATTGGTTTACCGTTTACTTCTTCATGTATATAAAATATTATGTGTTTTTTTTGGGTAAATATTATGTGTTTGTGTGTGTATTTAGCATCTCTCTATATATAGGTATAGATTCACAGAATATATTAAATATACTATAATTGCATGTTGAGTTTTTTAGAGCATGATATCTTTTGCTTACTGTTAATTGATTCATGTTAAAGTTATTATTACACTACTTTAAATGAAACTCCATTTCATGATTCAAAATCTTTAAATCAATACAGTAAATTTAGGGACCATTTGAGACATAGCAAATGATGCCTAAAATGAAAAAAGAAAAAAGAAATATTATACTTGAATGATTGATAGAATGGACTTTATTTGGGCTTATCATCATTTCCTCTTTTACTTTGTGCAACCATTTTTTTACATAATAATGATCAATTGCCCAAATAAGAGAATAACTTGTATTGTGGATATGATTTAATTAAATTTGTGGGAATACTTTGTCTTAAACAGGCTGACAATGCATGTTTGATCATTATATATAGTATATATAAACTATAAAGTAATAAGTGGCAGCTACTTTCAATTCTGAAATCATTCGTATCAACATCATGATAAGAAAACCTTATTATAAGCTTTTTGTTTCCTTCTTTATATAATTTTCAATGTCCAAACTGGCGAAACTTCAATGGGGCTATGAATTTTTTTCCTTTTTTTTTAATTGTTGCCAACAATTAGTCAAATAAAACATAAATTACTAAAATAAAGAACATGCAGAGTGATTAATGAGACCAGAGTGACGTGGCTTGGGACATACTCAACCCTCATGACACACAAAGTCCCAAGGTTTCTATCACTTTATTTGTTTATTTATTTATTTATTTTTCTTTACAAATAATTACAGGTCTGTGTGGGGGCAAAAATATATAATATAGATTATATGAACATAATTATCAATTTTTTTGGAAGGAGAATATCACGGAATAGCATAATCCGCACTAATCAATCTATATCAATCTCATGAATTAGTACAATATCTTAAAAATGTCTAAACTTCTAATTTGATTCTCTAATAATATAAGATTCATTTATATATAGAAGAATACAAGAAAGCATTAATTTAACAAATCATGCAATGAACTTTGCGCACTTTTTGTGATGCCGCTATCATAAGATGTCCTTTTATTCGATTCTCTTTGTTTAGGGTTAATGACCTTTAATTAAAAGCAAGAGAGTAGCAAATTAGCAATAAAATATCGTATATTTTAAAACCTCAAGGGGGTTTTCAGATTTTGTTTTTTAAAAAAGAATTAATATGGTGAAAGTCGTAAATTTACCCCTCACAGATAAAATTTTGATTTTGATTGGACTAGTAGGGAGTTTTTGCAACTGTTAAAAATGTAAAAAACTGACTTGGTGTAATGTGCTTTTTTTCCCAATGAAGTATATAACAATCTATGTGATTTGCCTAATTACTAAAATGACTAGACTACCTTGATTAAAAACTTTGAAAAGGTTTGAAAAAGAAAAACGACAGGAATAATTAAAATGTGCAAATATATATGACATGTGTAGAATGATAATACCTTAGGAAAAAATTGCAAACAAAAAAAAAAAATTAGTGAGGTAAATATCTTTTTCTAAGAAATAATTAATAAATAATATTTTGTTTCTAACATAAAATCCTTTTAATTTCATATTAGATAGGTATATATAAATAAGTGTTTTATATTTTGTAACTTTTATTTTATATGTAAGTTTAGTATTTTTGCAAAAAAAAAAATTTAATATTTTCAAAAAAATTCTCATTCCAAAAAAATGTAACTATAATTAATATTTCTAATTTCTAACACAATATATAAATTTAATACAAAGTACATATATCACCAAGTATCTAACTACCCGAGTAAATTATATATATGTATATCTATATTTAGGCAATAAAAATATATTAAAGGGTTGTTTTTGCATTTGTATTTTTTAAAGTTAAGTATTACTCACACATCCTACCTCGAATGAGGCTTGAATTCTGAATCTCCCATTTGAGAGTTAGAATCCGGTACCGCTTGATCATTCTTCAAGGCTATTGAAAAAATAAATTATGAAATATTGGTCATAATAAAACACTCAAAATGTTCCAACTTGAAAATACGAAAAACCTGAGGCCAACTTGGTTTGTATTTTTTTAAATAGTTTTTGTTTTCTGAAAATTGTACAAAAATCTTGTTTTGTTCAGTTTTTTGAAGATAATTTAAAAAAAATTCAATTATAAATTATCAAAGAATTTATTTTTATTATTTTCAAAATTCTGATAACAATTTTTTAGACATACAAACCAAACACCTTACATGCACTTATGCACATAAGGGATATTGGGGTTTTTTTCAACATCTAGTAATATATTTTAAATCACAAGTTATGAAATCACGTTTGTGTTCATTTTTAATTACAGATTGAAACTAAATTTGAGTTACTTTATTTAGCAAACAAATTACTAAGGTGTTGTTGCCACATGATTTTAGTGTCAAATTTATGATTTTGGTGTGGAAAGTTTAGTTCAACCCTTGTTTGGTGGCCTGGTTTTGGAGCCAAAATGTGAAACCATGGTGTGCCAAATAGTTGATTTTTCACACCATCTCTTGCATTGGTTTGCATGGTTTGAAGCCAAAATATTAAATCATGGTGTGTGTGAGTATGTTGTGTTATATATATATATATATAGACACACACACACACATAACCATATTACATATATATTTATTTAATTAAAAATATCTTTTAATTAAATTAAATAACTAAATAAAAGTTACCAAATAATAAAAATTAATTATTAATTAATAATAAATAAATAAATATTTAAAAATAATAAATAAAGTAAAACCAAATAAATAATAAATAGAAATATTATAATAAAAATATAATAAATATTTAAAAATAATAAATAAAGTAAAACCAAATAAATAATAAACAAAAATATTATAATAAATAATTAATAATAAATTAATAAATATTTAAAAAATAATAAATACCAAATAAATAATAAACAAAAATATTATAATTAATTAATTAATAATAAATATTTAAAAATAATAAATAAATTAAAATAAAGTAAATAATAAACAAAAATATTATAAATAAATAATTAATTAATAAAAATAATACTAACTCCACAAAATTTCATTCCATATCAATTTTACCAAATATGGTTTGATTTTTCAACTTTATTTTTTCTCACACCAAAATCATCTGTACCAAACATAATTTCAGTTCAAAATAAAATCACACCAAACCCAACTCAACCCAATCAAAACCAAAAATCAACACCACCGGTTGCCAGACAGGCGCTAAAAGAGTTTGAGACGGAATGTTACAAATTCATAAGATCAAGTTATAATATTAGTCTCTAGTCACAAATTCACAATCCGAATTCATGTGTTGGCTATATATATATGGGTTTGTGTGTAAATATGTGTATGAGTATGAGAGAGAGAGAGAGAGAGAGAGAGAGGACGGCTTTAGGGCTTTTACAGTAGACTATTAGAAGCCTTAAGACATGTTATAGTGGGACAACATGTATTACTAAAAACACAATAATTGCATCCTTTGACGTTTCTCTGTTTCTCCTTAAAACTCTCTTTGGACACCCAACACGCAAACTCCTTTGACTCCCAACCAAAAGAAAATTATATTAAGAGAGAGAAAGAGAGAGGGAAAGGAAAAGAAAAGAAAAAGAAAGGAAAGGGAGAGAAGGGAAAAAATCACAGCCGCAATTTGGCTTACGAAAGATAAACTTTTCTTTCCATACTATATACACTTGTATGTATATATATATATATATAACACAAGTGGGGTGAGAACATTTGCTTGTGGGAATCTCATCTTCCTTTTCAATTAAATTATATTTTTTATATATATTATTTTGAGTTTTATTAAATTGGTGAAAATGAGTTTCCCTTCTCCCTACGGAATCAGGCTTCCTTCGATTGTCAATGTTTGAGGCTCCAGTTTAACTAAATCTCAACCGTCCCACGTTACCTCCACTTCATCTTTCATTATCCCACAACTCTCTATGCTCCATTTCACTATATTTACAAGGATGCCATTATCTGTCTTGGTGAATATGTATATGTATATTATATTTAATTAGAATATATTATATGACTAGTATATATATTATCTTTTCTATGACATGGGATCCAATCAGATCAGTTTAATAAATTTTGTTTAGTGGACATTAAGTGATGAGCTATTGATTGTCTTCTTTATGTTGCCCTTACCAATATTCTTCTTTTATTTATTTAGGTATATGAAAAAACACAAATTGTCCAATTCAAATACCAAGGCATCAATTCCATCCCACTAAACATATAAGCTCAATAATTTTTTTGGTTCAACAGATTCAAATCATAATGTCAAAACTTTTAACATAAGATGATATATATTCTAATATAAGAGATTAATTATTGCAGTGTTATATGGGTTTAGTAGGAGAGACTATGAAGGTGAATGTTCGGTTGAAAAATGAAAATACATAAATAAAATTCTGAACTGGTTTTCAGATATAATTAGGTGGTGAGGAGAGGGCAATTTGGTCTTTTCAGTTAGAGAGATTCTTTGGACGAATTCTCCTAAATTTTACGTCTGATCCAAGACAGTGAGACAATAAGATATAGAAAATCTTGAAATGGGGCATGAGTTGAATGTGGCTTATTTGTCAGCTACCCTCAATCCGACGTGGGTGCCCGTCGTTTTGGAGGCAAGTAGGTCCCTAAACTTTATTCGCCAACCACTCTGCCACAGTTTAGCCAATTGACTAAACTACCCTTGTTTAGAAAATGAACTCAAAATTATTCCGATTTTTTTTTTTTCCCTTTTTTTTTTGAGTGATTGTTCTAATGAAAGATTGATTATTACTAAAAAAAACTGAAAGTGATGCCAATTTTAGAATCTCCAGCTCATTGTCAATTTGAAGGATATCCCTAGGCCTATGCCTCTCAACAATGGTCAATGGGGTATCCACTTCAAACTTATCAGTATGCCATAAACCTTTATTGAGATACAATTAGCATCCATTATTTTAATCATTTATTTTCTTTTTCTTATGAATTATTGGAGGCGGTGTTGGAAGGAAAAAGAAAAAAAGAAATGGGTTAAAACTAAGAAGTTAGAGCCAATTTTATATGATTAATTAAGCTAATGGAACATGTTAATAATTTTGCTTTCACAATCATTACGCACAATATTACCAGTGAATTTTGATTTTGAACTTAAGCTTGAGAAAGAATTTTGGAGAATTTTTGGTGCTACTTTTGAAAACTTGTAGATGATCTTAAAATTAATATCGTATTATTTATTGTGATCATCAAATTGATTTGTAGGTGTGTGAATACATTTTGAGCGCTATCTTGAAAATTAGAGAAAGAAAAAAATTAACATGATATCTTATGGTTTTCATAGTTAATTATAATACATTTCATTATAAAATTATTTCTTTCTACTAAAATTTTAAGGCCGACTTAATTTGCATTTCTGAAAATACTTTTTGTTTTCAGTGTTTTGTGAAAATTGAAAATTAGAAAATTTTACAAAAAATCAATTTGGTTCAATTTTATGAAAACAATTTTTAGAAAACTGAATCAGACTTTTTTTATAGTTTTCTGATTTTCATTTTTTAGAAAAACGTTCTCAGCAATACAAACCAAGTAAACCCTTTGTTTTCATAGAATTCATTTTTATTATTCTCATAAAACTGTTTTCTATTCTTAGAATTTTCGGGAACAGTTTTCAGATATACAAACCAAACAAACCCTTATTTTCTTTACAAATGAGAAACATTTCCCCAACTAAAGAAAGCCTTTTTTGGGATGCTCTCTCAAACATTTCCTCCAACTAATGTGAAAGGGTCATGTGCGAAAATTCCTGTAGTATGCATATAGTGTGTATAAATCTCTGTGGTTCTTTGATACTTTATTATTAAAAAATATGTGCGTTTTGTCCCCATTATGACATGAATTGTCTGAAATACCCTTAAAATAAGTTATTTTTTTTAAAAAAATAAAATAAAATTACAAAAAACAAAAATATATTTAAGAAAATAATCAACAAAATAATTAATTTTTTTAAAAAATATTAAAATTATTTTGAAAAACAAATAAGACTATTTTTTAAAAACTTTTTATTTATATTTATATAACGTTTTGATTAAAAAAATTAATCCAACTTATTTTTTTAAAAAATATTTATATAATAAAATTAAAAAAATAAAAACAAAAAATTGAAAATATGTTTATAAAAAATATATTTAATAAAATTATCACAAAGAAATTATAATTTTACTTTCAAAAATATTAAAAAAATTGAAAAAAAAATATTTTTTAAAAACTTTTTTAATCATTTTATTTATTTTAATTTATTATTATTTATTTATTTATTATAGATTATAGATTATTTATTATTAATTCAATATTTATTATTATTTTTAGGTTAGAAGGGGTAT
This sequence comes from Cornus suecica, assembly GCA_963922005.1. Taxonomy (NCBI): domain Eukaryota; kingdom Viridiplantae; phylum Streptophyta; class Magnoliopsida; order Cornales; family Cornaceae; genus Cornus; species Cornus suecica. The sequence continues at coordinate 8,806,243 of OY998245.1, forward strand.
TTTAGAAATTTTATATCATTTTTGGGGATAAGTTGCATAAGTTTGAAACATAGTGGATTTATACACATATTTTGTAATAATTGGGGGATTTTCGCACTTAGTATGAAATTACAAGGAATTTTTCGCAAATAACCCAAAATTAAATAATTATTCCAACTAAGTTTGTGGTTATTATGCATTACCCTTTCTTATGTCATAAAACAATTTCACACCAAGGTACATGAGATTAAATTCCAATTCATTTCAATATTCCAAACTTTGGGACACCCAACTCCTAGCAAGTCGAGAGGACCACAAGGAAGTGTCCTTCCTCCCTACCCAACCACCCTTTTTGATCCCAAACCTGTTGCAAAGGGTGTCCACACGATTTTGCCACCAATGGTAAAGACAGTTTCGTGAGGTGTTGTGGTAACATACAAAAGAGTGAGGGGCGTCCAAACCAACAACTCTATGTCCCTCCCCCACAAGCAACCAACTGTACCATACACATATCACACAACCTCATCCTCATGGGTACTTCTGTACTTTCACCCTTCACAATTAAGGCTTCGGTGAGCTCCAGCTGTCATCATGGCATTAGGTGACTTCACCCCACCCTCACGAGCCCCACAACCGTAACACTAGTACAATTTTTTTGGGACGTTGGTACTATTTTATTGAAATGACCAAACTACCCTTCTCCAACAAAAACACCATTGCACATGACCTCCTCTGTTCTAAGCTCATTTTCCTATATTGTGAAGGAGTAGTTTCACTTTCACATAGCTCTTTACATGTATGAAATAATTAGAAGGTAGAGGGAAAATGGTGTGATTGGAGGGGGAGGAAAATGTATTACCAAACAACTCTTCCCCCTCAAAAACATCATCTCACACAAGTAAACCAAAATCAAAAACTGTTCATGGATTATCTCGCTACTCTAATCTCATTTTTGTATGATAAGGGTAATGTTGTAATTGTACATTTGTATTCATTTATATATATATATATATATATATATATAATATGAATTTTTTAAAAAAAATGAAAAAGTGTGATTGGAGGGGAAGGAAAACGTTGTTTAACAGCTGAGGTTATTCCCATACACACAAAAGGTCGAAGTTGGAACGCAACTTAGCTTAGTTTTAAGTTGGTAATTGATATTATTGTGTCTTAAATTGTAAAAAATTAACCTCTTCGGAGAGACACAAAAAAAAAAAAAAAAAAGCGTCAAAGCAAAGGAGATTAAGTCTAGTTTACGCCAAACCCCTTCGTCCTTATTCTATTCCTCTCGTCTTTCAACATCCCCCATTACTATAAAGAACCCTCACTTTCCCTCTCACATACCCACCCTTTTTTCCCTCTCTCTCTCTCTCTCTTGTTCTTGTTCTCTCTTGTTCTTGTTATCTTTCTCTTGTTACCTATCATTTCACATATACTTCTTATTCTCCTCTTTAATGGATTGTGATTTGTGAGTGCTCTACACAACTTATATAGCAAAAAAAATATTCAAATTCAATTGGGTTTTTTTGGTTTTTGTTTCAAGAGATGGAGAAGCTTAGCTTTGTTAAGAATGGTGTGCTAAGGCTACCTCCTGGCTTCAGATTTCATCCAACTGATGAAGAACTAGTTGTGCAATACTTGAAACGCAAGGTGCTCTCCTCCCCCTTGCCGGCTTCAATCATCCCCGAGGTCGATGTTTGCAAGTCCGATCCTTGGGATTTGCCAGGTAAATTATTATAGGTTAAACAGTTCGTTTCGTGATTGAGAACACCGAATCAGTTACGTTGAAATCAGATAAAATTTAAATAGTTCCATTACAACACTGATTCGGTGCTTCCAAATATAGCTATAATTTTATTGCCCAATTAAGATATACTAACGGGTGTCAAAAGATTCAACTGAAGCATGCATAACCAAGCATAGCAGATCAAATTAAGCTAATTTTTTAAAAAAAAAGAAAAAAAAATTGTCACAATGTTCCTTAGTCACCAAAGGTGCTCAATTGGACTTTTTAATCATCACTATTGGACCTCTTGGTCTAGTAACAAAATAGTTCAGGTTTGAATTTATTTATTTTTTTGTTTTCAATATTTAGTCATCAATATCAATGTTATTTTATATGAAACAGGTTGTTCTAATTGAGGTTGTTATTTGTATTCAGGTGATTGTGAGCAAGAGAGGTACTTTTTCAGCACAAGGGAAGCCAAATACCCAAATGGGAACAGATCAAACAGAGCAACCGTCTCCGGTTACTGGAAGGCCACCGGAATCGACAAGCGAATCGTAACCTCAAAGGCCAACCAAGTTGTGGGGATGAAGAAAACTCTGGTGTTCTACAGAGGAAAGCCTCCAAATGGCTCCAGAACTGATTGGATCATGCACGAATACCGCCTCGCCGGAGCCGGAACAACCGCCACCGCTGCCTCACCGGAAAAGGACTCAACCCCGGTAAGACACCATGAAATCAAAATCCAACACACCCTCATAACCCATTTCTTGTTTTCTTCAATTTGTTACAAATTTGACTGATTTTGGATTCTCATTCTATGCAGAGCCCTCAGAAATCGGAGAATTGGGTACTTTGCCGCGTATTTTTGAAGAAAAGAAGCAGTAAAAATGATGCTGAAACGGTCACAGAATCTGATAATGGCAAGAGGGTTCATAGTGTGAGGAATGCTAATCCTGTTTTCTATGATTTCATGGCCAAGGACAGGACTGATTTGAAGAATGGCTCTGTTTCGTCGTCCTCGAATTCGAGTGGTGTCACGGAGGTCTCTTCTCATGAATCAGGTGATCATGAAGAAAGCAGTAGTTGCAATAGTTTATCCTCTTGTAGAAGAAAATTAGCTTAGCTTAATTAGTCCCCCTTTGAAAATTAATAGTTTCTTGTATCACTAGTTGAGCATCCAAAAATTCGAATAACCATAGAAAAAAAAAAAAAATTATGATGTTTGGTCACTCAGTTTGGTGTCTCTCTTGGGTGGAAAAGAAAACATAGGAGGGAATTGAGAGGAAAAGGAAATCGGCGTCAAATGTTTTGGGTTAATATAGAGAGCAGAACATCTTCACAGATGTGCTATATATATGTACTCAATCCTCAAGTTTCAGAATTTGTGGAAAAGTTTCTCCTATGTGTTTAACATGTCTCACCATTCAAAACGTTTTTATTGAACTAAAGTTTATTGATTTTTAAGGGAATATGATCAAAAGAAGAAGAAAAAATGAGGAAAGGAAAAAGAAATGGAAAAATGAGATAATTATATAGCAATCGTGCAAATCACGGGAAAAGGTACAACTACCACACGCTCGTGAAATGCGCCTCCTTCACTAATTGACGGGATATCAAGGTACATATATGTCATACAGTGACTCGGAAAAAGGGATGGAAGGACAATTCAAAACAAGGGGAGGAGCTAGGAAAATTACATAGGGGGCCAATGCAGATTGATAAGATTTATATTAATCAGAGCTACCAAAGAAATTTTTAAAAACATTGGGGTGGATAATGCAATTTTTTATAAATTTATTATTAAAATTTATATTTTTCTAGGCTACAAAAGGAATTTTTTTAAAAAAATTGAGGGTCTATGCAATTTTTATAAAATATTTATAATATATATATTTGGGACTAAAAAATAATAATTGAAAAAATTTAGTGAGGGGCCATGGCCTTCCCTGGCCAATAAATGGCTCCGCCCTTGCACAATTATATAAAAATAACTTGTAAAACTTATGTTACATGCCTATATTTAAAGTTAAAAAGTGGATTACATAATTTTAAGGTCTCTTAATATTAATCAAGGTTTATGTTCGAGGAACGATATATTACTACCAATAGGCATTATCATAGATGGCGTGATCTCTCTCCCCTCCAAATGGCAAAAAGAATTTAATTTATTATTTATATGCATAATACACATTATGAAACAATCAAATGTGAAGCTCGCCCCGATCAGGCCCGTTACTAGAAATTTTTTTTTTTTTTGTGAAAACCTTATATATATATGATTCTAATATTCATTTTTTCTTGTGATGTGAATTTTGTGAAAGGAGAATAAGAATATGATCTTTATAAGATCACCCACCTCCCCATGAGGTTCCCTTAGCTCTTCTTTAAAACCATAAAAAGTGAATATACTCTCATGGGAATCAAATTCCATCATGCTCTATAGCCTATGTCATCTCAGAAACTTGTGATATACTTCAACCCACATCACATAAAGATATTTGACAAAACTTGTTAGAAAGAACAAACATTCTGAACTGAAATTGTATGGCATATGTTAGCATACCCATCTTCAAACAAACAAAACCACCCAGGAAAATTAGGTACTATTTTCTGTTGGGGAACAGGGTTAACTAAAGTTGAATTTACAAGTATAGTAGGTGAAGAAGGTAGCACATATTTCTAATTTCACATGGATTCTTGTGCAAGGAAGAAACCATTTTAAATAAGTTAAGTCCCACTTTCAAAAGGTTATTTACCAATATGCATTATTGACCATTCCAATTTCTTGCATCTTATTGCAAGGTTTGCAATATAAAGTACGGGTGAATGGCGCTAAAAATTCTTGTGATTTTAAAAGTGTGGACAAAACTCCCCTTTTGATTTTAAAACATCATTATACTTTGTAAAATGTGCGCTTTAACTCCTTGATGTCATTTTCCGGTAACAGGAGTGTGAATTTACTTTTATACCCTTAAAATGTCATTTTATAATTTTATGAAAATACAGGTTAATTGTGAAAAGACGAAAAATGCCCTGATTTTAAACACTGCCGTTTTAACATAATGGAGTCGTTCTTGTGTTTGAACGAAGTGGATTCCATCTCATAGCTTTACAACTCTCATTCTAGGATTTCCTCTCCGTTCTCTCTGAAAATGTACTCATTCTTGTTTTGAACAAATGAAGTGTCTCCTAAAATCTCTCAACCAAAATGTCATTTTCTCCATCTCTCTCCCAAAATCAACCATCGTATATCTGAATCTTCAACCATCTCTCTACCAATTTGTATATATAGTAGCACGGGGTTCTCTCTCTTCGTTTCTCCATACATTCATCTATCCAAAAGGCGTTCTCTCTATACAAATCTCCAACCATCAATCTCTGAAATTACGAACACGAAGGTTTACGGATTCTATTTGGAGCGTTCTCTCTTTGCTGAAGTTGTACGCACACCAGATCTTTGTAAGTTTCACCATCTATGTTTTTGTTTTCAATATAAGGGTTTATATTACTGTGATATGCATGCTAGGGTTTCTATACGAAGTTGTACGGTTTCTATTTTAAAAACGAGTTTGAGAGAGAATAGAGAAGAGAGAGAGGACGAGAGGGAAATAGCTAGAAGCCATACCAGAGGGAAAGAGCTAGAAGCCGTACCAGAGGGAAAGAGATTTAATGTGCCCAAAGCCTTGCTAAACTCAAATCTGCAGAGAAAGAGAGGACGAAAGGTGGGTTCTCTTGGAGAAGATGATATTCATATATCCATACATATAGTCATATATATCTTAATTGTGAAAATGGTATTTTGGTAAGTGGGTAAGGGCATTTTGGACATTTTAGAGACATATAAACCAAGTGCACGTCACGTGACATGATTCTAGCAAAAAAAGTGGTCGAAACAATGTTATTGGGGGCAAAGTGCACATTTTGCCAATATTAGTGGGGTTATTTGTACAAAATGAACTAAAGGGGATTATCTGCACATTTTTTAAACTATAGGAGTATTTAGCGTCATTCACCCTATAAAATACTTATTGGAATTTGGGAAGTAGTAGAAATAACTCCAGGTGTATTCACGGGTGAAAAATATATTTAGACTCGTATAAATCGAATATCTTAACTCATTAAGTCTCTCTCATGTGTAGACAAAGAAGCTTAAGACTTGTTTGATTTGTATTTTTGAAAATTAAAAAATGAGAAGGCTGTACAAAAAGCCTGGTTGATTATGTTTTCAGAAAATTCAGTTATAAAAATATATCTTTTTCAAAATAATCAAAAACAGTTTTCAGAGATAAAAATCAAACATGTCTTTTAATTATATTTAAACCTTTCTATTAGATGCTTCTAAGTTTGATTATATATATATACACACACATACATGCATACGGTGCATACTGTCGAATTTTAGACATATATACTAAACATATACGTGGGAGACAAGTTCCTTTGCAACACTCTAACCACTCTTATAACTATGATATAAATTAAGTTAAACAATGTTTTGTGCTCTTAATAGTTCTTAATTGAACTACCCTATTGTGTCTTACACACGTAAACATGCACCGATCATGTTGTAGTTGACTCACCTATTATGCTATAATTGAGTTAAAGTAATCTAAACTAAAAATGTAACTTAATTATAATACAATGATGTATCCATCAATGTTATTCATCCTTTTCAGATGGTTCATTGAGTCGTGATAAAAGCTTGGGCTGCGAGTATAAACATATACGTAAGAATTACATCACATATATACATACATATATAAGAAGGGGCTAAAAGGTAATCCAAGTGTACGTTGCAGGACTAAAGGTCGGCATTTACTAAAGCTTGATTCAGAGTTGATTGTCTATAATAATTAAGCTAAATGACATGCCATAATAGAGAGGTAAAAAATAGAAATAAAAAATTAAGGGTCCGTTCAGATACCCTGTTTTTTTTTTTTTTTTTTTTTTACTATTCACAAGACTAAAAAAAAAAACATGTTTGGCAAACGCGTTTACTGTTCACTGTTTTTTCTCCAAAAAAAATATTTTCTGTGAATAGTGTGTAAAAGTGATGAAAACACCAAATACAATTTTAGTTGTTTTTTGAGTTTTTTCACTGTTTAGGTGGTAAAAACAATGAAAACACCAAATTCATAAAATACAATTTTCACCAAATAAAAGTGGTGAAAACACCTTCATCCAAACGCTTTTTTGTTTTTAGTTTTTTCCTGAAAAAATAAAGACAAATACAAAATCAGTTTTTATATTTAAAAACAGAAAATAAATAAAAAAACAGATTTTCCAAACCCACCTAAGGAAACATATAGTTTATATAAAAATATATATGTAACAGCCGACCAGAGTTTCTTGTGACAGTGGTTTAGAATCATCTAAGGGTTTTGGAGTTCTTCACGTCTCCCTTTCTCAATATATATTTCATTTTCATCATGAAAGGACATTGTGTGTGTATATGTGAGTATGTGTGTGTGGATAGCTCATTTTGGGGCTAGTATTGATACTGTCAATCACGTGGGCTGGTAGACCACACACCCACAATTGTTTGTAGCCTCAGCTTACTAGGTCAATTACAAATAGGGTACCCCACAGCTCTCAGAACTGTACAAGGACATGTAGGACCTTTTGGAATATATATCTATAAGCAATTTTAAGATTATAAAAAGTTTACCTAGCAGAGAGGAAATTTGAAGGTGTTATCGATTATGTAAGTTGACATTTTCCAATACCAACCACTCTTAAATGTTTTTCATTTGAAAATAAAAGTTTATAATAAGTTCATAGAGTTGCTTGGTATCTCTGCTACAATGACATGTCTAATATTTTTTTTGTGATTATTTTTTTAATAAACAATCAAATAATGTTGCCCTACTTGTATAAATATACCCATTAGAAACCTGAGTGTTCACATTACATAGGACTAGGATGCATATCAATATAAGATCATCAAATGTAATGTCAAAAATAATAAATGATGCCTCTCAGTATAAGTTCATCAAATATTGTGTTCAAAATGTTCAAAGTTTCGTCCGGACAAATTCACCAAACTAGTAGGAAGCAACTCTCCCACATAAATCATATATAGTTCGTATTATATTCGAAGCGACTCCAAGAAATTAAATTTCGTCATATGAAAATCAAACCTACTTTTTGAAGCACCATACCCAAGTGTGTCAATCTCTTTTTGATTATTCCTCATTTAAGAGTTGAAATAAAAATTTGCAGAAATTTAATTTATTAGGTTTAACTTCAGAAACCCGTGAATTATTCTAAGTGCGCGTAAGCTCATTCGAAAAACACAATTATCAAAAAAAAAAAAAAAAGAAGCAAACAGCAGAAGAAGGTTGCGCAGCAGCACGGAAAGCAGCTAATTACCCACAAATTGAGTCCAACCAACTATAAACTTTTGGCAACTGTTCACTAGAAATGTTTAGCCATTGAAGGCTGAAAAGTCATAAATTAGACGCAGAGTTGCCAATGAAAGAGATTGCTCCTGGAATCAAAAGCAATGGATTGCTTAGGCTATTTTATTTTATTTTAAAATATATTTTAATTATTTACGATTATATTTTATTAATTTATTATTTAGTCCATTTTTTATTATTATTGTATTCATTTTTTATTATTATTATGTATTATTTAATTCTATTTGTTTATTATTTATTATTTATTTTTAAATATGTTTTATTTAATTTATTATTTATATTATTAATTATTCATTTTAATTATTTATAAATATATTTTATTATTTATTAATTTATTAATTATTATATTTATTAATTATTATTATATTCATTTATTATTATTTTTATTATTAGGTATTATTTAATTCATTTTGTTTATTATTTATTATTTATATTTTATTTAATTTATTATTATTATTTATTCATTTTTAATTATTTATAAATATATTTTATTAATAAGACCAGACTGGACCAGATTGAACCATAAAAAAATCTTATTCCAAAAACACCACATTTGGTTCAATTTGGACTCATTTGGTTTGGTTCCAAAATTTGAAACTAAGTTCAAACAAATATGGTCTGATCCCTAAAAATAAAAATCAAACCAGACCAGATAAGACAGCTTACCAAACATAGCCTTACTGTATTTATATTTAGGGATGTTTCACTAGTTTAATATATTGAAGTTCTATTATTTGGATTAGAGTTTATTGAAGGTTCTACTTTTTATGGATTTATGTAGCCTGTAACATTGAGTAGACTTATGAAATATAATTGAGATTGATTAGAAAGATTTCTTGTCCATGTTTCTTCTTCTCTCTTTTTCTCTTCTTTCTCATTTTACATCAATTTTGGTATCTGTGTCACGGTATTAGCTAATTTCAATCATGATCATAATAATAATATAATGAATTCAAATAATATTAATTTTAAAAATAATATCATATAAATATTAATAATATATAATCATATCAGCATCATTCAAAAATATTACAAGTCTAAAAATACGTGACAAGCAAACCATGCTTCCATTTTATGACCGAAATCCATAAGTTTATCCAAGGTTATGTGATGTCAAAAGTTGTCCCCTGGTTTTCGAAAAACAAGTTGCGGGTAGTTTTCAGCTTTCGGTGGTTTTGTGTCCCCATTTCTATCTAATCCTCAAACTAAAATGGACCACACCATCCTATCACAAGAATCAATATCATCCTTTGTTTCTGTGGTTGTGTTTGGATGACCAAAGATTCCCCCATCAAATTCTAAGGTTGCGTAGTTTTTGGTTTTAGTTTCGGTCGGATTGGATTTGGTTTGGTGTAGTTTAATTTTGATTCCAAAAAATTATGTTTGGTGCAGATGATTTTGGTGTGAGAAAAAATAATACTAAAAAACCAAACCATATTTGGTAACTTGGAATGGTTTCACATTTTATTTATAAATATTAGAATTTATAATATTAAAATATATTTAATATATTAATATTAATATATTAAAATATATTAATATTAATATATTAATTTTAGGAAATATAATAAAACTATAATATTAAAATATATTAAATTTCCAAAAATATATTTTAAAATTAAAATATTAAAAATATATTATATTAATATATTAATTTTTAGGAAAGATAATAAAATTATAATATTAAAATAACTTCCAAAAATATATTTTAATATTAATATATTAAAATATATTAATATTAATATATTAAAATATATTAATATTAATATATTAATTTTTAGAAAAGATAATAAAACTATAATATTAAAATATATTAAATTTCCAAAAATATATTTTAATATTAATATATTAAAATATATTAATATATTAATTTTTAGGAAAGATAATAAAACTATAATATTAAAATATATTAAATTTCCAAAAATATATATTAATATTAATATATTAATTTTTAGGAAAGATAATAAAACTATAATATTAAAATAACTTCCAAAAATATATTTTAAAATTAATATATTAATATTAATATATTAATTTTTAGGAAAGATAATAAAACTATAATATTAAAATATATTAAATTTCCAAAAATATATTTTAATATTAATATATTTCCATATATATTTTAATATCAATATAATTTCCAAAAATATATTTTAATATTAATATGGTGCAACTATTTGGTTTTGGTTGCTACAGTATCGCACCACCAAAAACCATCTCATTAGATGGTTCCAAAATCATTGGTTGGTACCACCATTTGGTACCATTGGTTTGGTACTGTTGTACCAACACCAATCCTAACAAACATGGATTGGTACCATCATTTTGTATCAAAACCAAAAAATTAGTACCAAAACCAGTTACAAAACAGGAACTAGGATTTCAGTACTCTTTCAACCACTAAACAATCTCCTCAAACAATAGTACCCACCAATCAAAATTAACACTACAATCAAACTGTTTATGGGGCACGCAACAGGGTCAAGTTCACAACCACATTTTTCTTAATCCCTGCAAGATGCCTCCAGTTTCAAATAACAAAAATTAGTTGCTAAATTTCAGAAGTTACAAGTTTTTTTTTTTGATAACCGGGTGTCCGGGCTCCGTACGAATCAGGTAAAGCTCGGACAATATCCGTGATCGTGGCCCCAACGAATTATTTGCACCCGATAGGAATCGAAACATTGGGCCTAATGCTTCCTGAGATACCAAGTCTCAAGCCTTTTCCAACTCGGTCAACCTGTTCGGGTTAGAAGTTACAAGTTGAAGGATATTTCCTAAGATTTCAAAGCAAAATTCTTAAAGGTTTCCCGGTATTTAGACATTTTTTCATTTGAGATAGATTATCGTTCGCCGTTGAGGTATATATTATGGCCGCAATCGCGGTAACGGTGTAACAAACTCAGACAATACTGGTTTTACAAGTGCGAGTTAGTGTCGACGAGTATCAGTGTTACATAATAATATCGACTCCTCTAGTACCTCTAAAAAGGCTATTGTTAGTGTAAAAAATTTACTCACATCAAAAAGATCATTTTCTTAGACTCCAATGGCCGTATTTATATATTAGCACCTTGTGCTAGTCTCCCTATTTAATAGGGTCATGCTCCCAATTACTTGGAGTCATGACCCACGTGGTTAATAACTTCCCACTACTTCTTGGTAATGGGTTGTTATTTCCCATTATCTAAGGGATGTTGGGTTCATCCTATTACATGGACTTTAGGTTGTGGGCTAATTATTTGTTTTCTTATACATAATGGACTTTATTCGGGTCTGGCAAACGGATCCGTGAGCTTGGCCCGAATTTCCATGAATTGGTTGCTTTACAGGTGTGTATGATGAGGTTAGCCTCATCATTGCGAAGAGGCTTGTGGATTTCAAATTTCAGAAAAGCGGCTGCCTGTTCCGCTTTCCCCATGTTTGAGGCCTTGGGAACCGGTGCGCCTCCTCTGTCATTTAATGTCGGCTGTTGGTATGTCCGACTGTATATAAACCTTTCTCTGAGCTTCATTTCTAATTCTTATTTTTTCAATTCTTATGTGTGATTTATAAGCAGTGTTCAAGCTTCTACCGCTGTTCATATTTTGGCCGCCGGAGCTTCTTATACCTTCCCGCCGGTACATTCTGTGTAAGTTGTCATCTCCTTTTCATTATGTCTGGTGACGACACTTCAAGGTCGACCGAAGAAACAATTCCTCGTGAGTATGGAGGATCTGATGCACCGAGCCCTCCTTCCGTGAATCCATCTTCTTCATCTTCACCTTATTGCTCTACGCCCTTAACCAGTCGCCCGAACCCTTCTAACTCAGCAATTCTAGTGCCAGACCGTCGTGAGGGAATTTCTGTTCCTGAGACTCATAATGGGGCAGATGCACCTGACACCCTACCCGTTAGGGCTTCTATTCCCATTAATCCTGTAAGGGTAGATGTACCTGAAGGCATTCCGGTTGGGGTTTCTATTGAGTCAGCCCCATTTATGGCTGAGCCTCTTGAAGCCCACAAGAGGAATCTGTGAACATCAAGAGTCTGAGGAGAGATTGCAAGATCCCTAAAGAGGTGATCCTGAAGGAATATGACCCTTCTTATAACTTTAGGATGGGAGACGGAGTGGGTCCGGATGAAGTATTGATGTCTGCTCTTCAGATCAAGGCGATTCGGTTCCCTCTTCATCCGTTATTCCAATTCATTTTATTTACCCTAGGGATCGCCCCTCTGCAAGTCAACCCAAATTTCTTTCGGATAATATCCATGTTGATCTTAATCAATAGAGATAAGAACCTGGCACTGGACCTTGCCGATCTGCTTTTGTGCTATAAAATAGTGTATCTAAAAGACTATGAGGGGAGATACAACTTTTACCCTTTCAAGGGTCGGTCAATCTGCAATGGAACGGAAAAAACGGAGAAGTACTGGAAGGAAAATATGGCTCTGGTGAAGGGGGCTTGGTTTTATCCTTATTCTAAGAAATGGCCGATCCCGAGGGTTTTTGGGCGTCTGGCTCTTCCTCCATTTTCTTTTGTACATAAGGAGTCGTGCCTCTGCTCTGGGTGTGACCAATTCAGAGCAGATTTTGTATATAAATTTTTAGGTTTTAATGATAGTAACATAGTGGCTCAGGATATAGAGGCCAATTTTGCTCTTCTGAAATCTAAGGTTTGGTCGGACCGTAAATCGTGCACTGACCTGCTTACTCCTGCCAATTTGCAGGGTATTTCAAGGTTAGGCGCTAACTTCAAAATGATGTTGAACCCGATCAGACCCGTTATTGATGATGATGATGATGTGGAGGAAGTGGCCTTGCCACAAACGGGTAATGAACAACTGCCTCCTAATTTTGAGGCTCCAGCTATGACTGTTGCAGCTATTGGAGAAGCATCTGGGTCTGCTCTTGTGCAGACCACTATTCCCGATTTACTCAATCCTTCCTCTACTCGAATCAGACCTCTGGTCGAAGACAGACCCGCCAAGAGGAGGAAGCACAAGGGCAAGGACAAAAGTTCAGGGTCTTCTGATCAAACTACCCCCAGCCTTACTTCAATGGCTGCAATGATAGCTCGGGTAAAAAATATTTGGACGCCTGAGGAGCTCGAGATCCAAAGAGAGGCCAATCTTGAAGATATTCTTGCTCGGACTCCTGGCTTGATAATGGGGGTGCGTATTTTCCTGACCTTAAGTTGTTTTTCTTAGATTTAACAGATCTTGCTGATGTACTTTCCCTTACAATATTTTTCTAGGCTCTTTTCAGCACGAGTGCTCTGTGTATGCACTATGAGGATAACGTTCAGGAGATTGAGCGCCTTAAGTCCGACTTGGCCGATAGGGATGAAAAAGAGAAAGGGTTGAGGGCTCAGCTGGGTGAGCTTCCTTCCAGGGTCACGGAGCTGGAGGATGAACTTGCAAAGGCAAAAGAGCTGAACGCAATTTTGTCTAGTGAGAAGGACAAGATTGCCTCTGATCTTGAAGCTCTGCAGCATCAGTTCGGCATATCCCAATCTGCTTTGGAGATGTGTAAAAAGGGGGGTATTGACATGCATGAGCATTATTCAAGGCTCAACCGGCTACTGGCCTGGGAATTCTAGCGGAAAGGCTTTAATGCTGGAGTAGAAGATCCAGCTCTGAGGAGAATGAAGGACCCTGACGCCATGGATGAGACCCTAGGGGTGAAGAGGCCTTATGCCAGCCCCGAACCCAGTCATGCTCAGAACCTTTTTACCGAATTCATCAAGGGATATTTGCCTGCTGACCCCTTCAACCCTTCTATTGAATTCTTCCCTCCGACTGAGCATGTCGATTCCTTAGGGATGGATTTTAGCGGCTCAGGCCATACTTAGGCTTTTGTAATATTGTACTTCACATTTTGCCCTTCGGGCAATTTTGTAATAGACTTAATTATCTTTTATGAATTTGATCTATGTTTTTGACATCTCTTATTATATCTTTTTAGATCTTTTAACTATTCTCATGGTTGGAACCAGACTGGCCCCAGTTGTATCCATGCTTTAGGAAATACTGAAAGTGTGAGTCAAGCTTATGAGCCTCTGTCATTTCAGTACTTTAGGAAATATTTTACAGTTTTGTCCCTCTGAAAGTGTGAGTCAGGCTTATGAGCCTCTATCATTTCAATACTTTAGGAAATATTTTGCAATTATGATCCTCTGAAAGTGTGAGTTAGGCTTATGAGCCTCTGTCATTTCAACACTTTAGGAAATATTTTGCAATTATGATCATCTGAAAGTGTGAGTCAGGCTTATGAGCCTCTATCATTTCAACACTTTAGGAAATATTTTACAATTATGATCCTCTGAAAGTGTGAGTCAGGCTTATGAGCTTCTGTCATTTCAACACTTTAGGAAATATTTTGCAATTATGATCCTTTGAAAGTGTGAGTCAGGCTTATGAGCCTCTGTCATTTCAACACTTTAGGAAATATTTTACAATTATGATCCTCTGTAAGTGTGAGTCAAGCTTATGAGCCTTTGTCATTTCAACACTTTAGGAAATATTTTGCAATTTTCGGCTTTTGATATTGTCAATCTGGCTATTTCAACTTACTTGTAGAATTAAAGAACGATCATCTTTTATTATAATAAGGAAATTACAGAAATAGCAGCATCTGACTCAGTCAGACTGACAAACTTGGAAAATTAAAAACGTTCGACTAGGGCTAGGCTTGACCACCTATGCCTAATTATTATATTCATAAAAAATGAAATGAATTTGTCAAGGATAGTACCTCTTCAGCCGTGAGGCATTTTGTGAATAGGGTTCCATATAGCCATCGTTATTTCTGAGGCGATAAGCCCCTCGTCTAATGACTTCAACGACTGTGTATGGTCCTTCCCAATTTTCCCTGAGCTTGCCGATTAATCCGATCTTATTTCTTAGAACCATATCGCTCACCTGGAATTCACGCCTTCTGACTTTCTTGTTGAAGGCGTTTCTGACCCTCTGATGATAGGCTGTCAATCTAATAGCGGCCTGATCTCATTTTTCCTCAAGCAAATCCAGCCCCTCAACAAGTTGTTGGTTATTCAGTTCTTCCTGGTGCAGCTCCGTTCTGGCAGTTGGCACCACATGCTATATTGGGATGACTGCCTCTGTTCCATAGGCCATTGAGAATGGTGTTTCTCCTGTAGGGAGTCTTGATGTCGTCTTGTAGGACCAGAGTACTTCTGGGAGTTTGTCTGGCCATGTTCCTTTAAGATCTTCCAACTTCTTCTTCAGAGTATTCAGTATCGTTCTGTTGGACCTTTCGGCTTGACCATTCCCCTGAGGGTATGCGACCGATGATGTTTTTAGTTGAATCCCATGTTCATTGCAGAATTGTATGGTCCACCGATTATCCAGATTTGTTCCGTTATCGATCACTGTCACCCTTGGCACCCCGAATTTGCAGATGATGTTGGTCCATATGAACTTGATTACGTGTCTGTGAGTGATGATGGAGTAGGATTCTACTTCGACCCATTTGGTGAAGTAGTCAGTCGCTATCAGCGCTCGATTTACTGATCTGAGGGACATTGGGAGTGGCCCTACTGCATCAATCCCCCAATGTGCAAATGGATGTGGACTGAAGATGGGATTCAGTAACTCTGGTGGTGGATGGATGAAGTCTTCATGGAATTGACACTTCTTGCATCTTTTGACATATGTTTCAGTATCTTGGGAGAGATAAAGCCAAAAATATCCCTAACTTAGAACTTTATGGGCTAAAGCCTGTCCTCCGGAGTGATTTCCGCATGATCCCTCATGGATTTCCTTCATAACGGCCGATGCCTCGGAATGTGTGAGGCATCTGAGGTATGGACCACCAAATGATCTTCTATAAAGTTGACCGTTCAGCAAAGTGCATCTGGCTAATTTCATTCGAATTTTTCGAGCCTCTGCTTTATCGTCAGGAAGGATGCCATTCCTGTGGTACTTTGTTATGGGGTCTATCCAGCTCGGCTCCCAAGGTATTGCGCACACGACATCTGGCTGATGGATGCTTGGGACATCAAGATAGTCGATCGGGGCGATTCTGCTAAAATCATGATCATTGACATATGCCATATTAGCTAACCGGTCTGCATTTTCATTCTGCTCCCTGGGGATCTGACTGAGGGTATATCGCTCCAATCTGTCTAACTCCATCTGAGCCAGCTTTTTATAGGGTTGCAGCTTTTCCCCTGCATCATACTCGCCTTGAACTTGTTTGACGACTAGCTGTGAGTCACTAAATATATGGAGTCTTCTGATGCAGAGGCTCTGAGCTAATCGTAGTCCTGCTAGGAGTGCTTCGTATTCGGCTTCGTTGTTGGTAGCATGAAACTTCAGACGGATCGACTGTTGGATTCGGGTTCCGTCTGGTGTTATAATCTCGAGTCCGATTCCAGAGCCCGCTGATCCGACTGATCCATCTACATATAGTGTCCACTTGGGCTCATCTGGCTCAACCATAATCGATTCTGGTTCTGCTTTGAGGAGAAAATCAGCTAATGCCTGACCTTTAATGGATGTTCTCGGTACATATGTGATGTCTAATGTCCCGAGTTCTAACGCCCATCTGGTTATTCTTCCCGTCAGGTATGGTTTGGTCATGATGGCTCTTATAGGCATGGTGGTTGGTACCACGATTGGATGGGTTTCAAAGTAGTGTCTCAGACGTCTCTTCGCGTTGATTAAAGAAAGAACAACTCGCTCCACCATAGTGTATCTGGTTTCAGCATCAGATAAGGACTTACTGCTGAAGAAGACTGGCTTCTGGCATTTTTTATCATCCTTCACTAGTGTTGCACTGGTCGAGGCTGCTGATACTGCAAGATACAGATACAGTGGCTCTCCAGGACTTAGTGAGGCGAGGATTAGCGGATTCTGGAGATACTGCTTTAATTTTTGAAGGGCCTCGGCTTGTTCTGGTCCCCATATGCTTCCTTTTCCGCCTCTAATTTCCTGAAAAAATGGTCTGTATCAATCTGTCAGTCGGGATACGAATCTGCTCAGTGCAACAACTCTTCATGTCAGAATCTGGACCTCCTTTTGCGTCTTTGGCTCTTCGCAGCTTACCAGAGCCTTGACTTGTGATGGGCTGGCCTCAATTCCTGTTTGGTTGACGATATGACCGAGGAATTGTCCGGATGAGACTCCGAACGAGCATTTGGCGGGGTTGAGCTTCATTCCATACTTTCGGAGGTGCCTGAGGTGGTAGCATTTCCTTCTGCTTTTTACCACCATGTCATCTATGTAGGCTTCAACAGTGTCCCTATCTGACTTTTGAATATCCTCCTGACAAGCCTTTGATAAGTGGCACCTGTATTTTTAAGTCCAAAAGGCATTACTTTATAGCAGTACGTACCTTCCTTGGTAATAAAGGCTGTTTTTTCCTCGTTTGCATGATTCATCGGGATTTGGTTGTTGCCGGAGTATGCGTCAAGAAATGAAAGTCCTTCATAACCTGACGTGGCATCCACCATCTGATCAATTTTTGGCATAGGAAAACAATCTTTTGGGCAGGCCTTGTTCAAATTGGTGAAGTCCACGCAGACCCTCCATTTCCCAATCTTCTTCCTGACTACCACCACATTTGATAGCCATGATGGGTATTTTACTTCCCTTATGAATCCAGCTTCTAGCAACTTTCCCACCACCTCGGATATGATTTGGTTCATTTCCACGCCGAACCTCCTCTGCTTCTGCCTCACTAGTCTGACCTCTGAATCAACATTTAAGTTATGTTGAGCGACCGAGGGATCTATGCCTGGCTTATCAAGATGAGACCAGGAAAATACGTCTGAATTCTGCTGGAGAAAGTTGATCAGCTCGTTCTTTTCTTCTTTCTGGAGGTATGAACCGACAAATGTGACTTTGGTGTGGTATGTCTGACTAACATTCACCTCTTCTAGGGGCTCCATGGTTGCCTGAATCTCCTGACCCTCTGAGGAAGGGTCTGACTGTAATTGTTATTTCTCGTTGTATAGGGGCTTTTATAATGTTTCAACGACTTGTTTGTTCTTTTGATTCAGGTCCTTCAGGGTTACCGAATAGCATTCCTTTGCTGCTATCTGGTCTCCAGGGATATCCGTCACGTCCATCCCATTCGGGTCAAGACATCGCATAACCTGATGGAGAGTCGAAGGGACTCATTGCATCCGATGGATCCATCCTCGTCCTATCAGTAGATTATATGATGGCTTGACGTCCACCACCACAAAGCTTTCTTTCAAGGTTCGCCGTGCAGCCAATACTGACAACTGGACTACTCCTATTGGCTCAACACGTCGCCCGTCAAAACTGGCCAGAGGTGTCCGAGCTGGGCATAGTTGCGATACATCAATTTCGATTTTGTCGAAGGCCTACTTAGTCATGATGTTGGTACTGCTTCCTGGATCAATCATCACACGTTTGATCAAGCAATTAGCCACCAGAAGAGTAATTACCAGAGGATCTTCATGGGGTGTCTGAACATTCTGCATATCGGCCTTTGAAAATGTAATTCTTGACTCTCCTTGGACGAGGGTTGTCTGACAAATTTCGTCGATTCGTCTGAGTTTGTGTGCCTTTCTCAACTTTGACCTTCTGTTTCCTTCGGATTCAATGTTCTCTTCACCTCCTTGGACCATGTGGATGACCCTCACTGGTTGTCCCGTTGTAACATTACTATGTTGTGTCCGAATTGGCTTGTCCGGCTTCAGCTGGTCCTTCATTATGTAGTCTGCAAGTTCCCCTTTGGCGATCATTGCTTTGACATGCCTTCGTAGGTTCCTGCAGTCATTCGTATGATGACCATACTCGCTGTGAAAGGCGCAGTGCTTGATCATGTCCCTCAACTCTATCGGTTGTCTGATCGGTAGAGGTGGTCTGAAAATCCCCTTACTTTTGTTTTCTTGGAAGAGCTTCCCAAGGCTGGTCCTGAGCGGGGTTGTTCTCTCTTCTGTCCGTTGACGCTTGTCTGGTAGTTTGGATGATGAGGTTTGCTGGGATGGCCCATGTCGTTGAGGCCTTTGGTCCTTCATCCTTTCTTTGGATTTCGCCTCTACTGTTACTAGTGAGGCTTTTCTCTGCCTGACTGCTTCCTCTTCTTCTATTCTGAGATACCCTTGCGCTCTGGAATTGAGCTCGCCAATGTTGAGAGGGGGCCGTTTCACTAGTGAATAATGGAAGTTTGTGCCAGGGATGACCGTCATTCAGAATGCTTCTACTGCTGACAATTGGTCGCGGTCATCAATAGAGGACATCTCCACGTTGAATCTGGATAAAAAGCTCTTGAGGCTCTCTCCCTTCTCTTGGGTCATGGTGAAAAGGCTTGATATCGTATTTCTCTGCCTCCGGTTGCTGAAGTACTGACCGATGAAACGCCTGCAGAGGTCATTCCAGCTACTGATGGATCCAAGGGACTGCTTCCTGAACCATAGAAGTGGTGCTTCTGTCAAATTGGTTGAAAAAACTTTGCACAGAAGTGCTTGGTTTCTCCCATAAACGGTCATTTTGGTATGTACCTAGTATGTGATCGACTGGATCCTTCGTACCATCATAGAGTGTAAAAGTTGGTAGTACAAACTTCCTCGGGAATTCTATTGCCTCAATTTCTTCTGTGAATGGAGATTGGGTCATATATGTTGTTGCATGGATGGCCAAATCATCACGGGTCTGCAACTTTAAATCCTTCATCACATCTCTTTGGATTTTGGCAGCCATTTCATGCAGGTCGTTCAGGGTCGGGATATGTATTGCCGGTACTTCCCTTGTTATGGGATGAGAGGATTCTTCTTCTTCCCTCGGCACCTTGTCCCTTTGGGTGGCTGATACATTTCACCCATGATGGGAGTTGGAGGGCTCTGGCTCATCGTTCCTTGGTTGATCTGTACCATCTGTTGGATTGGAGTTTTAGAGAGGAAAAGGGCCCTGAGCCACTCGATGGAGTAGCTCAGCGTTCTGATGCTCAAGGGCGGCGTTTCTCTGCTCTACAGCTTCTAATCGCCTTGTGACTTCTTCGAACCTAACTTCATTGTTCGTTGATCGAGTAGACACCATATTTTACCAATTAAGAATGAAAGTGTTGTGAGTGGAAAAAATATTTATTTCCCACAGACGGCGCCAAATATAAGTGTAAAAAATTTACTCACATCAAAAAAATCATTTTCTTAGGCTCCAATGGCCGTATTTATATATTAGCACCTTGTGCTAGTCTCCCTATTTAATAGGGTCATGCTCCCAATTACTTGGAGTCATCACCCACGTGGTTAATAACTTCTCACTACTTCTTGGTAATGGGTTGTTATTTTCCATTATCTAAGGGATGTTGGGTTCATCCTATTACATGGACTTTAGGTTGTGGGCTAATTATTTGTTTTCTTATACATGGGCCTGACCAATACTGGGCTCTGAAAACGGACTTGGGCATGTTGAATTTCACTATTTACAGTTACAAATCGGATGATACGTAATGTATTGGATGATATTGCGCATCATGATATAGAGTAGTATTACCGAGAGGACTCTCTCAGAGTGAAGTCATGAGCTCTCTACATTTAATCTTGAATTGAGAATGATTTTTTGTTTTATTTTTGGAGATCTATAAAAGTTCCACTGAATCATTCAATGTATCTCTTCATTCATTGGTCAAAATCGAGAGCTCATGGTGACGGAGCTGAGCTCACATGGTTAGTTTCAGGATTGCTCGGATACAGAAGTTTAGTTAAACTATGAAAAAGGTTACCATGAAGATCTTTGATCCAACATTGTAACACAAGCATGGATTTGCATAAGTTGTCGCATTAGCTACTTGATTTATCGGATTTTCCAAGACGACACAAGATTCAATATCCATAGCTGCAAATATTTTTTACTGAACAGTCTGAATAGAGATGCACAACAAGAATGAGCTTATAGATCCTATATATAATACGAGCATATATATATATATATATATATATATATATATATATACCAACATGGTGGTAAGTCATGAATCATGATTTCTAGCTAGACTAATAATAAAATCAAAGAGGCATATGAACAGATGAGATGACCATACAAAATTGAGGTAATGACCGTCCTACTCTTTAGGCTTGTTTAATGGGACATGGATCCTCGATTTTTTCATCAGCTTCTGTCCGCTCCTCCATCTAACGGTCCACAACACACCACGAGAGGATTCTGAGATTTATGCACCGTTAGATGGAGCACAACACACCACGTGAGGATTCTAAGATTTATGCACAGTTAGATGGAGCAGCGGACAGATGCAGATAGAAAAATCAACTTAAAGTTCTAGTTACTGTCCGCAAATGTTTAGCTTTGCTTGTTGGATCATACTTGATGGCAACTTTTTTATAACGTAGACGAAACCAATTTTCGATGACACTCAACACTCCCAAAGCAAATATCATAAAAACAACTGTCAACAAAATGACTGTCTTTATATGTAATCAAATAACAATAAGGCATCGTGGAGATGATTTGAGTTATTAATATGCATCAGAATTTCTCAATAGAACTCATGCATCAATTTTCTTGTTCTAAAACCTCTATATTCCCTAAAATTGAATTCAACATCCGTCGATTCTAGGACATGAAGTGGAGCATATTTGATACAAATTTATGTAAATCCGAGTCCACATCCAACTCTTCGTGTTCTTGGTTCATATTCAAATCCAAATCCAGGTCAAATGTTATGGGGATAATTCATATCCTTATGATGTAGTCGTTGATAATTCTACTGAATCCAATTCAATAAAATAGGACTCGGATTGGATTGGATCTGAAACTAAAACCAATTCATTCCAATGCCTTACACACAAATTAAACCCCGGCTCTAGCAGATCTTTTAAGGGACATCCATGTGTAAAATGTTTATGGATTCAGATTTAAAACACCAAGCACAAACCCATCAAAAACCAATTCATGATAAATGCAGTGATGGATTTAGGAATCCGTGTCAGTGGGGGTTAAAAAAAAAAAATTTGGGTTTTTGGGTATAAATGATATATATTTATTTTTTGAGAGATTAAAACAAATTTTTAGTGAGAGCTTAGCTGTAAAGAAATTTAAATTCTATGGTATCTAAGGTAAAACAAAAATTTCAGTGAGGTCTAAATATAAAATATCCAAAATTTTAAGGTAAAAAATATAATAAAAAAATTTCAATGGGGGCCATGGTTCCTTAATTAAAGAGTTAATTTTAGTAAACCTCCTTATGATTTTAAAAAAGATCACATTGTCTCCCTCCTATATAGAAAATCACCCTATGGTTACAAAAAAGTATCAATTTGCCCCCTCCCTATAACTTTTGACCAAAATATCCCTACGATTTAATTAAATTAAAAATATATATATATAAAATTCGTAAAAAAAACATATAAAATTTGTAAAAAAATATATAAAATAAAATTAAAAGATATAAAATTCAAAAAATATATATACATAATTTGTAAAAAATTATATAAAAATTAAAAAATATATATATAAAATTCAAAAAATATATAAAATTCGTAAAAATATATATAAAATTCGTAAAAAAATATATAAAATTCGAAGAATTATATAAAATTCAAAAAGAAACATATAAAATTCGTAAAAATATATATAAACTAAAATAAAAACATATAAAATTCGTAATATATATATATAATTCATAAAAAATATATATAATACGTAAAAAATATATATAATACGTAAAAAAACATATAAAATAAAAAAAAACAAATAAAATTCATAAAAAATATATAATATTCAATATATATATATATATAATCCTTTGGCACACTACAATAGTATATTCAAACAAGATTATCCAAAAAAAAAAGGGTAGGAAAGTCATAATATTTGATTTTTGGGAAAATCATAATACAATCCAAGAAAGTGCTCTTCCACTATATTTGATTTTTTTTTCAAAAGTATTTAAATGTCACAATAATGTAAAAAGTCATAGTTTTAAAATAATTTGTGATGTTAAAAGTGTTTTTTTAGAAGTCAATTGTTTTTCTCCATTTTCATGCAATAAACAAAGTGCGGATTGAACTAACCCTTTTTTAATATGGAGGGTCCAACATAATCTACCCATTCATGTGATTTAATAATAAAGTTATATGATTTTATTCCTAATTAAAATTAAAATGATATTTATGTTTTCGAGATATTTTATTTGATTGGTAATATGGTTTTTTCGAATTCTATAAGTTTTTTAAATTTTATATATTTTTTACGAATTTTATATATTTTTTAAAATTTTATATGTTTTATTTCGAATTTTATATGTTTTTTTACAAATTTTATATATATTTTTGAAGTTTATTTGTTTTTTAATTTTATATTTTTTTTCAAAATTTATATATTTATTACGAATTATATATATTTAAAGAATTTATATATTTTTTGGAATTTTATATTTTTTTTACGAATTTTATATATTTTTCAAATTTTATATATATTTTTACAAATTTTATATATTTTTTCGAATTTTATATGTTTTATTTTTATTTTTATATATTTTTTACGAAATATGTATATATATTTTTTGAATTTTATATGATTTTTTTTAATATAATTAAATTTCAGGGGTATTTTGGTTCAAAATTATAGGGAGGGGGATAAGTTGATATATTTTGATAATCATAAGGAATTTTTTATATAAAAAAAGAGAAAAGTGATCTTTTTTAAAATCATTGAGAGGTTTACTGAAATTAACTTTTAATAAAATCGGTCCTGGATACATGTAAAAGATTATCATGGTACATTTAGTTTTAGTAATAAATCCTTGAATAAAGCATATTTGGGGTGACATTAAGGCATGCAAGCTTATCTAAAATGGGGTTACAAGTTACAACTAGGCACTAGTTCTCCTAAATAAATGATTTCTATCAGAGGTCTAGACCCACTGTCCAGTAACTTTAATTCATGAGTGTATGCTTTCATATGACATTAAGGCCCTGTTTGGGGTAGGTGGTTTGGTCTTGCGTTTTATGGGACCAGATCGTGTTTGGTAGCATTGGTCTTAAATTTTTTGTTAGACCAAGTAAGATCAAATCAGACAAAAAAAGCCTCATTTCAGACAAAAAAAAAAGGTGGTTCCTGGTGGTCCGATCTGGTCTTATTAATAAAATATATTTATAAATAATTAAAAATGAATAAATAATAATAATAAATTAAATAAAACATATTTTAAAAATAAAATATAAATAATAAATAATAATAAAAAATGAAATAAATAATAATAAAAAATGAATATAATAGTAATAAATAAATGAATAAATAATAAAATATATTTATAAATAATTAAAAATGAATAAATAATAAATTAAATAAAACATAATAATAATAAAAAATGAATACAATAATAATAAATAAATATAATAATAATAATAAATGGATTAAATAATAAATAATAATAATAAATTACATAAAACATATTTAAAAATATAATAAAAATAATAAATAATAAACAAAATGAAATAAATAATAATAATAAATAAATATAATAAAAAATAATAAATAGATATAATAATAAATAAATATAATAATAAATAATAAGTAAATATAATAATGAATAAATACTTCATAATAATAATAAAAAATGAGTATAATAATAATAAATTAATATTAAATTAATAAAATATATTTTTAAATAATTAAAAATGAATAAATAATTTATCAATTAAATGAATTAAATAATGAAATAATAATAAATAAATAGAATATATTTATAAATTAATATATAAATTAATAAATAATAATTTAATAATATAAATAATAAAATATATTATAAAGTGAAGAAATAATAAATAAAGAAATAAATAATACATAAATAAATATTATAATAAATAATAAATAAATAGTAAGACCAGACCGCTTACCAAACAGACTTTTCCAGATCAGATTAGACCAGACCAGACCAGACTAGACCGGACCAGAAAGACCGCCTACCAAACAACGTGTATGTATATGTTTTTGGTTCAGTCTGTTTGCACAGTTAAGAAGCTTTCAATTATGTCACAGTCAGCTCAGCTAGCTGAAAGCTCGGATTTATTAATTCTGTCAAGTAAATGAGTGAACGAAGATCGAAGATTGCTGTATTCTAGCTCGCTAAACAATGTTATAATACGCCATTAAGAATAAGCTTTCAAGCCCATCAAGTGCAGTACATTAAATTAAATTTGGTTTTTTCACTCTAATGAGGTCCATTATTCGATTTCTCTTTAATTGCCGAAAAGCCCATAATATTGTTTTAGTTTGATAGGGGCTTTAAGTCCGTCTCCTATCTTAACCTTCTACATAAGTAATCAATTTCCAGATTTCCATAGCTATCTTACTTTTTTGCTATATTAATATATTTAAGCCTGTTCAAAACCGGTTCAGATTCCGGCTGAAACCGGAACCCATCCGGTTTTTTCAGTTCCTGAAAAATCGAAACCGGAACCGAAAACCCGGTTTGGTTATGGTTCATTTTATTCTTTTTTTTTCTAAAAATAAAAATATCAAATATTAAAATATAATATAATTATAAATTAGAATATTTGAAATATTACAAACCCAAAATCAAATATATAATTAGCGGAATGAAAATAACTATATCAAAAAATATATATATATATATATCGATCCCATGGGGGACAAACCTTTTAATCTTCTCCCCCATCTAAACTCGTGAGGGCCTTGCAGCACCCTTGTTGTAGTCGGGCCACCCTACCATTCCGGATGGGCGACCAAGACACCTCCAGGTCGGGCAGTTGGCAATCAAGAACGTGATCTGGTCCCGACATTACCTCTAACAAGTTGGGTGCATGTTTTGTAGTTCAATCCAAAGCCTTAAATTCATGTATGCACATTTGCACGGTCTAGACCTTAGTTCGAATTGAGTTATCATTGATCACCAAAATTAGATTCGAATTCTCTAAATTCGAAATTCGTATATTAAAACGCAAAAATCCAGATTTCTAAAAATCAAAGTTCTATTGTACCGAGAATACTGAATTTTCATGCAATCAAAGTTCTATCATCGAGAATACTTAGAGCTTGCAAGAGAAGTCTTTGTGGTATAATTAAAATGGTTGCACACTCCAAACATATTATTTGGTAGTATAAACTATATCTGTTTCATATCTAGGTTCAGTGCTACACTGTCATCCACTGCAGAATTTAAATTTGTAATCGAGTAAAAATAGAACACAGCATGTTGAAATTTTTATGACAATTTACACGAATTTACTAATGTATTATTAGTGTTCCAACTTGTCTCTTGAACCCAAAAACAAAGTTGCAGTTTTTTTTTTTTTTTTTTTTTCATCATCATCATCCTCTTGACTACCTCATACCACGGAGGGGCATCCTATTACATGGGTCGGCTAGCAAGCTCTTTAGGTTTGAATATTTTGATGAACAATATTAAGGTCCTGCCCACGAGAACCAAGTCCGTCCTCCCTGTGGTCTAATATAATTTTGACGTGTGATTAAAAAGAAATTGACTATGGCTTTTGTTCTATTTTGATCCTAAAAAGATTTTGGGCCAAAACACATTTGCCCATGTTGGGTTGAGT
The DNA here is from genome assembly GCA_963922005.1 of Cornus suecica. Taxonomy (NCBI): domain Eukaryota; kingdom Viridiplantae; phylum Streptophyta; class Magnoliopsida; order Cornales; family Cornaceae; genus Cornus; species Cornus suecica. The sequence continues at coordinate 8,832,888 of OY998245.1, forward strand.
ACGAAACTTTGAATTCACGGGACCAAACTGCAAAATATTTTCTACAATTAACAACAAATATTTTTTCTCAACATAAATATTTTGGTAGTAAATATAGTAGTAGCTAACTACTACAAAATCAATATTTTATAAAGATTATTACCATTGAAATTTAGTTGCAAAATTGATTATTAACAATTATGAAGCACATCTGAATGTGTCATATTCGTGGTATGAACAAGTTTTGGAAATTTCGAAGACATATTTTAAACACTTCAAAGACATGACGTGGTAATCTTTTAATTAATTTTAATGCAATTAAAAAAAAATACATTATGAAACTAATTAAAAAATAATATTAAATTTAAGAAAGGGTAAATTACACTTTCACACCCCTTTTTTGTTTGAATATATTACATTTTTCTCCTCTTGTTTGAATAATTATACTTTGATCCCCTCTAAGTCATTTTCGGTGATCGATAATTGAAAATTATTTAAATGTCCATCATATTATACTATAACTTTATTCAAAAATATCTTAAATGTGATTTTATCTATTTGTCCTTCTAACCTAACTACAGTCAAACTAACCTAACTAAAACCTAACACTTATGTCTAAACTTAACCCTAACTACATATATGTATATAAATCTACCCAAAAATGGAACCAACACACCGTTACCCCCGTCTCCATCTCCGACAACAAAGAGAACTCAATGTTGTGGTTGTTGCTGGTCGTGATCAAGGATCTGTTGGTGTTGATCCAAATGTGCTTGTGGCTCGGGATTAGAATCGAGACACTTTGTTGCAAAACCTTGCAGCAGTGGTTGAGAACAAAGATAAAATTCTCGCGGAGATGTTCCGTCTTCTCATTTTAGAAGGCAAGTTTCGTGCAGGTAGCAACTTCAATTTGGAAGAAGCTCGTGCTAGTCTTAAGGCAAGTTTTGGCAACGAGGCTGAGATTGTTTTCACTATTGTCTCAAGCAGAACCAACACACTACCACTACCATCTCAACAAATCCACTCAATCTCAGATCCACCACCCTCTGTCCCCGCCAATCATCGTCACTCCGTCCACCACCAACCCTCTAGTCTTGAAGGGTAATATAGTCATTTTCCCTCTAAAAATGGTTTTGACCGGCGGTGACTGTGTCGAAATTCAGACGGAAGGGAAAAAGTGTAGCCAATAATCAAACTAGAAGGGGTCAAATCGTAATTGTCCAAACAAAATGGGAAAAAGTGTAATATATCCAAATTAGAGAGAATGAAAGTGTAATTTACCTTTTAAGAAAAATAATAATAAAAAAGACGAACTTCAAAATCAAAACAAGTAATATTTTACATTTATGTAATCAAAATAAATAAATTTTAAATATTTAATAAATTATTGTACTCTTAATTTTTTATTTCTTGTGCCTCATGCTTTGCTGATCACATGAATTACATGAGTTTTATTTTTATATATATAAACTAATTATTGGTTACCAAGAGATAATTCTAATATGGTATCCTAAACCAATAAGAACAGCTAGTGATATATACGCGCAAGTAATAGAATACTTGTGAGTATTACACCCCTTTCCTGTATTGATATGGTTACCATATGGATTTATACCCCAATATCTTCTCATTTCAATAATTAATTTGAGATTCTTTCAAATGAAAATTATAGCGGGAGCCTCATAATATGAGCAGAGTTTTCATGCAGCTTGTGCACCATATTCTTTGGCTTCATAATGTGTTATCAAACAATTCATAACAAAGTACCATTTCAATTAGAACCACGCCTTACACATTCTCCAAAAGCAAATAAATTCCATTTATGATTATGCTAAAAAAAATACATAGTGGGTAGTTGGGTGGATACAAATTCTTGTTTCGACCAAACATTTTAAAAGTTCGCAGCTCCAAAGTCCACCTAAAGGACAGAAGACATTTCAATGTGGGGCTTTAAATAATTTTTCATGCAGAGAAGAGTCAACTATCACCATTTAAATGTTTTTTAAACATATTACTAGTAATTAGTTTTTGTTTTGTTTTATTTGAATCCTTATTCTGACTATTGAAGAGTCAAGGGTAAATGACCATTTGATAAAAGTGATGTATAGTGTCCATATTTGACCATCGACTAACAATTTGCCAATAAAACATTGATTCTGTACATGGCCAACTAAGAATGTTTTAAGGGTTAATTTCACAAAAATTTCTATATCATTCAATTTAATCAAGTAATTACACTGTGTTCACTTTATCATGCTATTCAATTTTATCAATATGTCATCTCCCCTCATATTTTGAGTCAAAATTTCTAAACCTTCAATAATATAGGAGAGTTTAGTGAAATCAATTCTTTAAAAAAATTATTTTTCGAAAATCAATTATATTTTTTGCAAAAATTATAAATTCAAAAAATGGTTAATTTCACAAAACCCCCCTATACTATCCAATTTAATCAACTAACCCCCATTGTATTCACTTTGTCTCTTATACTATTCAATTTCATTACTATGCCCCCTCCCCTCACATTTTGAGTCAAAATACCTAAACTACCCTCAATAGTATAGACGGTTTAGTGAAATCAACCCTTTAAAAAAATTATTTTTCACAAAAATTATAAACTCAAAAAAACATATATATTTCAGAAAAAAATTTATTTTTCGAAGACAATATATATTTCGGACAAAATATATATATTTCAGAAAATATATATATTTCAGAAAATATATATTTTTTGGAATATATATATCGGGAAATATATATATTGTAAAATGATATATATTTAGGAATATATATATAATTCGTCAAAAATATATATTTTCCGAATTATTTTAAAAATATATGAAATTTTTCTGAAAAATAATTTTTTTATGAAAAATATATATTATATTCCAAAATATGATTTTTTTTCCAAAAATTATTTTTTTTTTCGAAAAATATAGAGTATATTATTTTCCAAAATATTAATTTTTTCCAAAAAATAATTTTTTTGCAAACAAAATATATTATTTTATGAAATATAAAAAATATATATTTCGGAAAAAAATTATATTATTTTCGGAAAAAATAATATATATTTTGGAAAAAAAATTATATTATTTTCGGAAAAAATAATATATATTTTTCGGAAAAAAAATCATATTTTGGAAAATAATATATATTTTTTGCAAAAAAATTAATTTTCGGAAAAAATCATATTTTGGAACATAATATATATTTTTCGCAAAAAATTCATATTTTTTTAAAACAATTCGAAAAATATATATTTTTAACGAATTATATATATATTTCGAAATATATATCATTTTTCAATATATATATATATATATCGAAAAATATATATATAAGTAGTCATATATAAGAAGTTTGGTTCAGGTTTTAGTTTCCATTTCTCTCTTTACTCTGTAATCTCTCTCTCTCCCCTTCTCCTGAATCACTAGGCCTCCGAACCTAGATGGATTGTTACACATCCACTTGTAAGTTCGTTTATCCAAGTCAATTGTATTTTTGAATTTATCTTTGTAATATTCAAGCTATATTTTCATTAATTCAAATCAGTGACATTTATATTAAATTGTTTGGACGATTGTATCCTATATACTTATATTATTAAACTGATTGGACGGTTGTGTCCTCTATGTTGGCTTTGAAATTTACTTTCGGCAAACAATTCCAAAATTGATGATAACAAACCATTGAAGAGTGTTTGATACTAATGAATTATCGAGTTTATATTTTCAGCAAAAGACAGGTGAACGACTCAGAAATCAAACTCGAAAAGGAAACTACTCGAAAAACAAGCTCGGAAAGAAAGTTTGATTTAAAGCGAAAAGCTGTGAAAGAAGTTGAAGCGAAAAAGGAAAATCAATTAAACGGCAAAAGCGAAAGTCGAAGACTCAAGACTCGGGGTAGATAGGTCGGGGAGCGATCATTGTAACAAGGTAATTTTATGTGTCGATTTTATCGTATAAGCTCAAGTATAAAATGAACCGAACTCAAATGAAATGAAAAACGCTTTACCAAACTTAAACGGAAAGAAAAATATTTTTATTAAATGTTTTTCTTGTTATAGTCGACTAGAATCACCCTGTGTATTTTCTAGTAGTCGACTATTTCAACCAATAGCTATTGGTTTTTCATCCACATCAAAAGAGTCGACTGAAACAAGCGTGAGTCGACTAGACTACTCATTGTAGTCGACTAGAACTCATTCTAGTCGACTAGATGGTCCAAAGTAGTCGACTATAACTCAATCTAGTCGACTAGATGGACCATTGTAGTCGACTACAATGAAGAAGTAGTCGACTACAATATTGCTTAAAATCTGCAGATTTTCAGAAAACAATTCCCATGTTTTGTGGATCGTGTTTAATGGTATTCAAACGGCTCTTGTCTTTCAAATACTATAATCACTCTTCAAAACCCTAATACAATGCTATATATAGAATGAGATGTGTTTATTGAAGATCAAGAGATTGAAATACAAAAGAGAAAGAAAGCTATCAAAAATTCTGCAGAAATTTTCTCTTCAAAAGCCATTGAAACCAAGCTTTGAAAATCTGATTTTCTCCAAGTTTCTTTGAAAATCAAAACCTCTAGAATCTCTTCTTATTCTCCAAATATCATTCATTGATTATATCCTTTGAGAATACATTTCTAGAGCTATTGTAAAATCACCAAAAACACTTGAGCTTATATTGATTTATCTTCCGTAAAAACCTTTGGGTTTTGAGTGTTTTTGTTCTTGAGTGATTTTATTGATTACATACGAATTTGTAATCTCGGACAAGTGAAGTCCACCGATTGTTCAAGAGAGGGTTGTTCTCTTGATTGAGAGACAAGCTCGAGAGGCTTGTGTTGTAAAGGTTTGTCATTCCACCTGTGAAGGAAGGGCCATAGTGAAAGGATCGGGAAAAGTCTCAAGAAGGGGTTCTTGAGCCGAGGAGTAGGAGTTACCGAACCTCGAAAAAATCACGGTGTCAATCTCTCTATCTCTTTATCTTTACATAAGTATTTTGCATGCTATATTTGCTTGAATATCTTGTATGCTAATTTGTCTTGAAATTAATTATTATAAAAGTTTAAATTGAATCATCCACTTGCTTATTGAGAAATTGATTTTTGATTATAGTGTGTTCCATGTTCGAAAAGAGTTAGACTTATTTTTGAACACCCTATTCACCCCCCCCCCCCCCTCTAGGGTTAATTAGTGACTAACACTCTATATTTACTTACCATTAATTATACTTGTTATACTTATTGATTATAATTACAGCAATAGTTTATATTTCTTCTCTAATCTGTTTATAACTACTCTGAATAGTTATTGTTCCTCTCATATATTTGCTTCCCCTTTTGGTATCAGAGTCATAACGTGATTATATCTACATTATCTATTCTGATATGTTATAATCTGTTGTCTAGTTGTTGCTTTGTTTCTGTTCCGATCTTGTTTTATCTTGTTTGTTGGTGACACCTCCCCGTAAATCGAAAAACCAAACATTAAGTCCCTTTGTGAGATTGTAGACGTTTTAAGGCATGAGCGGTGACGTCGTTGGGTCTGGGTATATGTTATGAAATGCAACAAACTATGGAAAACATGATAACAAACAAAACAATTTGCAGAAATAGTTGACAACTAGAGTAACCATGAGTAGATTATTTAGATCATCATCTTCTCGAACTAGTAGGACAAACCTACATTCCATTCCAGACATTAATGACATAGTGAATGAAGAAGAACATACCTACAAAGACCTTGAAGGTCACAGTGATTAGAATATCCAAAGAGTACTCACTAATCAAATTTACAAAACAATTTTCATTAAGTCAACCTTTTTTTATAGAATATACAGTCAAAACTGTTAAACAAGTCTATGTTATTAATAGAGAACATGAAAAATGCAAATTATTTTCTTCAAATACTATTAAACAACACCGCGCCAGAGGTTATAATTTTATCCATATTGGCCTAGTTCAAGTCGCAGTAGATCCATTAACTATTTTAGGACAAAATGCATTCATTCTTCTCTATTTAAGAGATGCTAGATTCTTCGACTATAATAAAAGCTTAATTAGTGTCATAGAAACCAGTTTGTCTAATGGTCCAGTTTACTTTGATTGTTTTCCTAATTTCAAGTTAAGTTTAAGTGATCCTCACATACTAAAAGATTTAACTTTGAATATCAAAACTTCGGGCTATGACATGTTTGCGGGTGCCCAGTCCTTAAGCCTCATTTAACAAATTTACTATAAGACTATGAAAACCAATTTAAATGTTCATACTTTAGTCAAAAGTCCTAATGATCAAACTCTTTTAATTCAAAGTAGCACTTCTAATGCAAATATTCGTATACCAAAAACAATTGCTTGGAAAGATGTCTCTCTCCCAAATGAATGGTTACTTGAAAATGAGAATCACCCAACAAAAATTGAAAATGATGTTTGAAACCTTGAACATGTCCAACAATTCCTTGATGGAACTGTTAAGTTAACTTTGACAGGTCTAGACACAGTTACTCTTCTATTAGTTCAAAATCTAAGATGTTTACCCCTCGAACGGATAGAGAAGTTATTACTAACCTGGATACAGAATTTGTAGAGTTTCTAATTCACTGATCCAGACGTGATCATAGATTAAAAGGAATTCAAAAGGATGAACAAGTTTTTAATCCATGTTGTGTCCCTAATGTCGAAATTGATGATTCGGTTTCTAACAATTCCCCCACACAAATTGATTTTGAGACAGACACAGTTAATCCACAACTCTGTGTTCTAAGTAAAGCCTTTTCCTACGACCTTCTCAAATTAGAAGCTGAGGCCAAGTTCAAAGAAAACAAGTTGAAACGACAAGAATATAGAAAATCTTACCCCATGATGAAAGAACAAAAATTACGAAGAAATGAGAATAATTCATGACACAAAATCAGTTGGAAATCAATTTCTTTGATTATCTTGAAAATTACCACATAAAATTTAATGTCCTTATGAAACAAAAATAGACAAAACATGATAAAACGATTGTTTCTTCCAGTCATCCTCCCTTAGAAAGTCTGATAGCTAACCATCTTGGAACTGAAATCTCAGTTTCCCCTTTTAAGGTAATTACATCTGCTACTGATCCTAATACTAAAAAAATTATTGAATAAAACAATTTTACTAACCAATACCTAAGCAATCTCGGTTCTCAGTTGGACAAAATAAAATCTAAACTTGATTCCTCTACTCCTATTTCAAAGACAATTGACACCCCTTTAATTAAGCTTCCTACCAAGAGACCAGGATTACTTTGCAAGCCAAGCACAAGTGATTCCTCTGCTCAAATTAACAAATTATTAAAAGCCCTAGAAACACAAATCACCAAGGGCTAAAAATCCCTTGCAATTCTTAATTTTGAAACCAACCACAATACTGATAACTCCAACTCATTCCCTGAGAATGACATCGAATAAGATATTCGTCAATAAAAAAATGCCTTTAAGTTAAATTGTATCACACACTGACCTGTTAACCCTACAAGTCTTACAAAAAATTGGTATCCCCAACCTACTCCTGTTGATATCCAGTATGAAAAAATAATTTTTTAAAACCCAATTTTCTGTGTCATCTAAAAAAATATATGAATGGAATATCGATGGTTTGTCTGAACAAGAAATCCTAAATAAGTTAAACCACATTTCCATGGCAGCCAATAGTTACCTCACAAATCACAGTATGAGTCAACTTGATAATGTTGAGCTACTCACTTCGGGGTTCTCTGGTATGTAAAGAAATTGGTGGTATAAACATCTCACTCAAGAAGCAAGGGACAATATCACACATGCAATCCAAAAATCTGAGGATAGAATCCCCATCTTTGATGAAAATATTGGTTTAGGTCTCCCTGATGGAGTTAACACATTAATCTATATAATTATTGATCATTTCATTGGTCGTCCAAGTGATATTACCTCCAGAGTTCATGATCAACTTAGTAACCTCAGATGCCCCACTCTTAGTGATTTTTGATGGTATAAAGATACCTTCTTATCTAGAGTTATGTTAAGAGATGATAGTAACAAACCATTCTGGAAAGAAAAATTCATAAATGGATTACCTAGCCTCTTTTCTCACAAAATATGCACAGAGTTAAGTAACACCACTAGAGTCATCGAATATGATAAATTAACTTATGGAAATATCATTAGCCTAATCCAAAAAGTCAGTTTAAAAATGTGTGTCGATATGAAAATAAATAACCAACTTAGTAAAGATAAGAAAAAAGCTAAATATGAAATGAGAACATTTTGTGAACAGTATGACTTACCTCCTATTGCCTCATCACAACAATCAAAGAGGTTAAGACATTCAAAACCTTTCTCCAAGCGTTACACCCGCCATCATAAAAAATATATTTCTAAATTTCAACATAATGAATTTTATGATAGAAACAAGACTAAAATAAAGGCAAATGTAAGAAACAAACAAATCCTTTTGATAAGAATAATAAGCATGATCTCTTTAAAGTCACTTGTTACAAGTGTAACAAAAAAGGTCATTATGCACGAAATTGTTTTGTGAAAAACAAAATTACTCAATTAGACATACCTGATGAATCTAAACAACAAATTTATATCATTCTTGAGTTAAAAAATACAAGTAGAAGTGATTCCAGTGAAGTAGAATCTAGTTCCTCCTCTGAATCTCCCACTAAGTATCCCAGCTCACCTTAAATTAGTTTTAGTTGTAAAGACAGTTGTTGTACTAAAACAATTAACATGTTAAATCGCCAAAAAACGAAGTCCATTAGTGTTCTCACTAAGGCCAAAGAACAACAACACCTTCTACTTGATCTCATTAGTAAAGTTGAAGACCCAAACTTAAAGAATTCGTATCTCAAAAAATTAACCAAATTACTCATTATAAACAAAGAAACGCAACCTCCTACGGCTAGCAAACCCAACTTCAGCCTCCATAAAACCCTTGAAAGTTTTGCCCCTAAAAAAGACATTACTTTACAAGATCTTCAAGCCAAAATCAACATAGTTAAACAGGAAATTAAAACTTTGAAAACTGAAAACCAAGATTTACGAACAACACTCAAAGATCTTGCCAAAACTCCACACCAGTTTTCTGTTTCTGATTCCTCTTCCTCTTCAGATAATGAAGAAACCCAAGATAATCATACGAATCCCTTTGAAAAATATAATGAAGACATCACAAATGGCCTCAATATTATTAACCGAATCACATTCAAAAAATGGAAAATAAAAGTTACGCTAGTTATAAACAAAGAATATCACAAAACTGTCATAACACTAGTTGATTTTGGTATTGACCTCAATTATATTAAAAAAGGTCTGATTCCCAGTAAATACTATGAAAAAACAAATGAGTAACTTAGTTCAGCTAATGGAAATGCAATGCAAATTAAGTACGAGTTATCTAAAACACATATATGCCAAGACAATGTATGTTTCAAAACTACCTTTGTTTTAGTAAAAAAATATGACTGATACTATCATCCTTGGTCTTCCATTCTTGTATATCCTTAACCCTTTCACCATAGATAACAATGGTCTTTCTACAACTCACTTTGGTCAAAATATAAAATTCTATTTTCTTCAAAAGTCTTCCACCAATAAAATCAAAAGCATTATTGATTGTTTAGTTTCTAAAATAATTTATCTCCTTCAACATAAAGAACAACACCTGTCTTCTTTAAGAGAAGAGGTATTCCATAAACGAACTGAATCCTAGTTAAGAAGCTCTACCCTTCAAGAACAAATTAAATCTTATGAACAAAAAATTGTTAGTGAAGTCTGTTCTAATCTGCCTAATGCCTTTTGGCATAGAAAAAAATAGATAGTTCACCTCCTTTATGTTAAAACATTTACTAAACAACTAAATTCCCACTAAAGCACGACCAATTCAAATGAATCATGAAATTCTCGAATTCTATAAACAAAAAATTCATGACCTTCTTCACAAAAAGATCATAAAAAAAAGTAAGTCTCCATGGTCTTGTCTAGCTTTTTATGTTCAAAAGAATTCATAAATTGAATGGGGTGTGCCACATCTAGTTATCAATTACAAACCTCTCAACAAAGTTCTTGAATGGATAAGATACCCAATTCCTAATAAATGAGACCTGGTTAATAGGATAGGTCAGGCCACCATCTTTTCTAAATTTGACCTCAAGTCAGGATTTTGGTAAATTCAAATTGTCGAATAAGACAAATATAAAACTGCATTCACTATGCCCTTTGGTCATTATGAGTGGAATGTCATGCCCTTTGGCCCAAAAAATGCTCCCGATGAATTTTAAAATATCATGAATGATATTTTCAATTCTTTCAATCACTTCTCCATCGTGTATATTAATGATGGCTTCATTTTTTCTAATAACGTTGAATATTATTGGAAACACCTCAATTTTTTCCTTCACACCATTAAATAAAATGGTCTAGTCATCTCCGCTTCCAAGATAAAACTGTTTCAAACACAAGTTCGTTTCCTTGGATATGACATATCTCAAGGATAATTCCACCCTATTAGTCGGTCCATCAAATTTGCAGATAAATTTTCAGATCAAATTATTGACAAAACTTAGTTACAATGCTTTATTAGCTCTCTAAATTATATTGCTAACTTTTAAAAAGACCTTCGCAAACAATGTAAACTACTCTTTGATCATTTACAGTCAAATCCTCCTCCATAGGTTGATATTCATACTAGTATTGTTCGAAATATTAAAAAATATGTCAAAACTCTTTCTTGTTTAGGAATCCCTTCAGCCAATTCCTTCAAAATTATTGAAACTGATGCTTCTAAAATTGGTTATGAAGGCATCCTTAAACAAAGAACTAGTTCCTCTTCTCCTGAACAACTTGTTCGGTACCATTCAGGAGCATAGAACAAAACACATTGTAATTATAGCACAATTAAACAAGAAAAATTAGCAATTGTTTTATGTATCAATAAATTTCAAAATGATATTTTAAATCAAAAAATTTTACTCAGAGTTAATTGTAAAAGTGCAAAATATGTTTTGAAAAAAGATGTAAAAAATATAGATGCTAAGCAGATTTTTACTAGATGGCAGTCAATTTTAAGTATTTTCCAATTTGATATTGAATATATACGTGAAAGTGATAATTCAATCCCAGATTTCCTGACCCGTGAATTCTTGCAGAACACAAATGGAAAATTGACCACTACAGCCACTTCCTAAAGGAGGTCTTGCCCCAGTCCGGCCTCCTCCACTAGTCAAAACTGAACCTTTTTCTTCCTTAGCCTTAGTCAACAGATTTACTAGCTTAAAAGCTCCACTCGGACCCCATCCTACCTTTAATATAACTCTCTCTGCTCCATATGATCCATTCCAAGTACATACCCTAGTCCCTAATACTTCTCCAGTCACCAAATATAATCTTCCAAGAAGATCTGAATATATACTAAAAACAAGTGAAGTTCTTTTCTACATTGAGCCCCATTTTCCTAATCTCTATGATCCTATTGTCGTAGTCAAGAAGTTTTTTCCCCCAAACTTTCATTGGATCCCGGATTCATCTAGTCACACCTTGCAATTCTATAGAGATATCATCTATCAAACACAGTCCGTCTTTATCAAGCCAGTTCCAGACCGCAATAATCCCAGTAAAATTATCTACCATTCACTATATATTCTACAAGTCATCTCTGTCAAAGATTGGGGAAAACACCCTTCTGAGACCAAACACTTGGAAAATTCGCAAACCTTCAATTATTACGACTATATGGAAGCATGGTTCAAAATTTTTCTTTTTTAAAATAAAACCTATAGTCACTCTTAGTTTATCAACTTTGATAGAAAATTAAAAAGTCACCTTCCCACTTGGTTTAGAAATTGGTGGGAATATTATGGTTCGGATGCAAATATCATTCCTGAGCCCCTTTGGAAACAAGTCCTTTATTTCGACTCCAAATACAAAGTTCTGCCTCATGAAAGCCATTTTCTAGTCCTCCTGTTCTTTGCTAAAAAATATAAAGTCCCTTGGATTTTCAAATGGCAATACAGTGTTGCAGAAAAAGAAAGTACAGTAAAGATGATCCATTTCACCAAGTGGTGGGAAATATTGAGGCCATTTCACCAAATGGTGGGAAATGTTGAGGCCAATTGGTGAAATGGATCCTCTTTACTGTACTTTCTTTTTTTGCAACACTGTATTGCCATTTGAAAATCCAAAGGACTTTATATTTTTTGGCAAAGAGCAGGAGGACTGGAAAATGGCTTTCATGAGGTGGGACTTTGTATTTGGAGTCGAAATAAAGGACTTGTTTCCAATGGGGCTCAGGAATGCTATTTACATCTGAACCATAATATTCCCACCAATTTCCAAACCAAGTGGGAAGGTGACTTTTGAATTTGCTATCAAAGTTGATAAACCAAGAGTGACTATAAGTTTCATTTTTAAAAAGAAATTTTTTGAACCATGCTTCCATATGTTCAAAATAATTGAAGGTTTGCGAATTTTCCAGGTGTTTGGTCTCAGAAGGGTGTTTTCCCCAATATTTGACAGAGATGAATTGTAGAATATATGAATATGTAGTGAATGGTAGATAATCTGTTATTTAGTTGCTGCTTTGTTTTTGTTCCTATCTTCTTTTCTCTTGTTTGTTGATGCCACCTCCCCGTAAATCGAAAAACCAAACATTAAGTCCCTTTGTGAGCTTGTAGGCGTTTTAAGGCATGAGCGATGATGTCGTTGGGTCTAGGTATATGTTATGAAATGCAACAAACTATGGAAAACATGATAACAAACAAAACAATTTGCAGAAATAGTTGACAACTAGAGTAACCATGAGTAGATTATTTAGATCCTCATCTTCTCGAACTAGTAGGACAAACCTACCTTCCATTCCAGACATTAATGATATAGTTAATGAAGAAGAACATACCTACAAAGACCTTGAAGGTCACAGTGATTAGAATTTCCAAAGAGTACCCACTAATCAAATTTACAAAACCATTTTTATTAAGTCAACATGTTTTATAGAATATACAGTCAAAACTGTTGAACAAGTCTATACTATTAGTAAAGAGCATGAAAATTGCAAATTATTTTCTCCAAATACTATTAAACAACACCGCGCCAGAGGATATAATTTTACTGGGATTATTGCCGGAAATATATATTTTCCGAAATATATATATATTCCGAAATATATATATATATATTCCGAAATATATATTGTTTTCAATTTTTTTTCCGAAATATGTATATTTTTTTTGAAATATATATTGTTTTTGAAAAAAAAAATTAAATGGTTTATTTCACTAAAACCCCTTATACTATTGAGGGTAGTTTGGTATTTGTTAGGATCAGAAAACGCTCTGATACCACTTGTTAGGGTTCGCACACCCTATGTACGAAGCCGTGCACACCTGCAAATCAGAAAACGCACACAAACACACCAAACAATCGACACAAGAATATATACGTGGTTCAGCCAAATAAGCCTACGTCCACGGAAATCACCATTTCACTAAAAAATCACTGAGAGGATTACAAGGGGGTGATTCGCAGATCACACACGCACACACACTGTGTATACTCACGCCTGTATCACCGGAATAATATAAACGTATATTATTCCTAACTCTCTCTTTCTATTTCTGTGTACACAATTCAATAGGAGAAGCCCTATATTTATATGTGAGGATATAGAGGTGGGTTTCCCAATCTTCCGATGTGGGACAAGTTAATATAACAAAGTAGTCATATTATATATATATACTAATATATAACAATCTCCCACTTGACGACTTTGCCTTCATCAATCAACTCCATCAATGATCAGTGCTCGGTGCCCTCATTTCTGTCTTCAAGCTTGAAGACCAACTGAAGTTGCGCACAACTTCAGTTTCTCTGTTGTCACCACTTTGGTCAACATGTCGGCCGGATTCTCGCTTCCTTGAATCTTCTTAAGTGTTAATACTTCATCCTCTAATAGAGATATGATAAAGTGATAACGAAGATCTATATGCTTGGTTCTCGAATGAAATGTTGAATTTTTCGCCAGATGTATAGCACTCTGACTATCACTATGCAAAACACTCTTTCCTTGCTCGAATCCCAACTCTGCCAACAAACCCTGTAACCAAATCATCTCTTTGCTAGCCTCTATCACGGCTACATACTCAGCCTCTGTAGTAGATAACGCTACAATCCTCTGTATCTGCGAAATCCAACTGACTGCTGTAGTACCTACTGTAAAGACATAACCAGTAGTGCTTCTTCTGTGATCTATCTCACCAGCAAAATCTGAATCTACATAGCCATGTAAATTCACTTCACCCTTTCCAAAATAAAGGCATCTGTTTGTGGTACCTCGTAGATATCGCAATATCCACTTCACTGCTTCCCAGTGAGTCTTTCCTGGATTGGACATGAACCTGCTGACTGCTCCCACTGCATATGCAATATCTGGTCTTGTACAAACCATTGCATACATCAAGCTTCCAATAGCTGAAGCGTATGGAATACTGGCCATGTTATTCCTCTCTGCTTCTGACTTGGGAGACTGCTTTTTGGATAATCGAAAATGACTAGCCAAAGGTGTGCTAACTGACTTAGCATCACTCATGTTGAACCGCTTCAAAACCCGTTCAACGTAGTCAGCCTGAGACAACTGTAAAATTCCCTTCTGTTTGTCTCTAATGATTCTCATACCAAGAATCTGTTTCGCTGTGCCTAAGTCCTTCATCTCGAACTCTTTTGCCAACTGCTTCTTTAACTTACTGATTTCCGTAAAATCAGATCCAGCTACTAACATGTCATCAACATAAAGTAGGAGGATAATGTAACTTGTGTCAAACCTCTTGAAGTAGCAACAATGGTCAGCGTTGCACTTGATATAACCATGTCTCTGCATAAATCCATCGAATTTCTTGTACCACTGTCTTGGAGCTTGTTTCAAACCATATAAGCTCTTTTCCAACTTACACACAAGTTTCTCTTTCCCTTTTTCTAAGAAACCTTCCGGTTGCTGCATACAAATCTCCTCCATTAGGTCACCATGGAGGAAAGCAGTTTTGACATCTAACTGCTCTAGGTGCAAACCCTCTGATGCAACAATGCTAAGAACTGAACGAATGGTAGTCAGTTTCACAACCGGAGAAAATACGTCGGTGTAGTCGATTCCTGCTTTCTGCTGAAAGCCTTTTACTACAAGTCTCGCCTTGTACCTCTTAGAACCATCATGTTCTTCTTTGACTCTGTAGACCCATTTATTATGGAGAGCTTTCTTTCCTACCGGCAGCTCGGTTAGCTTCCATGTCTTGTTGGAAATAAGGGACTTCATCTCAACTTCCATCGCAAGCTCCCACTGGCTCGCATCTGCTGCACTGCATGCTTCATCAAAATACTCTGGTTCACCTCCATCTGTGAGCAACAAATAATTCATGTATCTCCGATTCGGCACATGCTGCCGTGACGACCTCCTAGGTACAGGAATAGGAGTCGGAGACTGCGGTGTATCAACCTGTTGAGTATTTCCATCTGCAATATGTTCGTCTGACTGAGTACTCTCACTGTCTTGAACATCATTTAACTCAACACACACAGGATCACTATGTGCTATAGGCTCTGAGGTTGTTGTGTGTCTGTCCTTGTACATAACCTTTTCATTGAACACTACATCTCTGCTTCGGATCAGTTTTCGGTTCTGATCATCCCACATGCGGTAACCATACTCATCACTGCCATAGCCAATGAAAATACACTTTTGTGACTTGGGATCAAGCTTAACCCTCATAGTGTCACTAACATGTACATATGCAACACAACAAAAAACTTTTAAATGTAAAAGTGTTACCTCTCTACCGCTCCAGACCTCTTCTGGTATTCTGTGCTCCAATGGTACTGATGGACCACGATTAATTAAGTACGCTGCTGTACTGACTGCTTCTGCCCAGAATTGTTTCGGCAACCCTGCCTGAATGCGCATGCTTCTGGCTCTCTCAGTCAATGTCCGGTTCATCCGTTCTGCTACGCCATTCTGTTGTGGTGTACGTGGAACAGTTCTCTCTAATCTGATACCGTTCTCATAGCAAAATCTCTTAAACTCGGTATCCTGATACTCTCCACCATTATCGGACCGTAATCTCTTGATCTTCAAACCCGTCTCATTCTCTATCATAGCCTTCCAACTCTTGAACACACCGTACACTTCAGATTTATGTTTCAATAAATAAACCCATACCTTTCTGGAATGGTCATTGATGAAGGTGACGAAATAGGACTTTCTGCCAATAGATGAGACATTTGCTGGCCCCCAGACATCAGTGTGAACTAGCTCAAGCTTCTCCTTTCTAAGTTCTCTGCCGCTTTTCTGAAAACTAACCCTCTTCTGCTTACCGAATACGCAATCCTCACAGAAGTCGATATCAATCGAATTTAGACCTGGTAGCTTTCCATTTGCGAGCATAACCTTGAGTCCCTTTTCACTCATGTGACCTAGCCTCTGGTGCCACAAAATATGATCCTCCTTGCTTTCTGCAATTGCTATAAATGTGCTAGCCTTGGTGGTAGTGTACAGCGTACCTGTTTTCTTTCCTCGTGCTATAGTCATAGCTCCCTTGGAAACTTTCCACTTATTTTCACTGAAAGTGGTCACATAACCTTCACTCGCCAACTGGCCTATTGAGATCAGGTTCTTCCTCAAGTCTGGAATGTGTCTGACATCCCTCAGCTTCCATATCGATCCGTTGAGTCTGATATGTACTTCACCCTTGCCAACAACACTGCAGGGTTGATCGTCACCTAGATAAACCTTGCCGAGGTTTCCAGGTGCATAGCTCTCAAAGAGCTCTCGACTTGAGGTGGCATGGAATGATGCTCTAGAGTCCAAAACCCAAGACTCTGCTTTGCTCTCCAAAGAGCATATCAGTGCATCATCTGCCTCTTCTAAGACAATATTTGCCTCTGTCTTGTCATCCGCTACCTTCTGTGGGGATCTACATTGGTTCCTTAAATGACCAGTCTTGCCGCAATTCCAACATTCTATTGCTTTGGAATTTCTGGGACCTCGAGACTGTGATCTTCCCTGTCTCGACTTGGAACGGCCACGCCTTTGGTTTCCGCCTTTCTGTCTGTTCGAACCTCTGCCTCTGGTGTCGACATTCAATGATGTGCCACTGCTTGAAGAGTCTGACGACTGTCTTCTGATCTCTTCTGTGAGTACCATACTCACAACGGTATCATACTTCAACGGGTCTATCCCTGAAGAATTACTGATTGCAGCCACTGTGGCATTCCAGCTCTCTGGCAATTGATTAAGGAGAAAAGCTGATTTCACTTTGTCTTGAAACACTACTTCAATTGATTCCAACTGCCCATAAATGTCATTAAGTTTACTGAGATGTTCACCAACATTCCCATTCTCGGACATCTTCAGATTCGTCAATCTGCTGATAAGATGTAATGTATTTGCTCCAGACGGTTGTTCGTACATCTTCGAAAGAGCTTCCATGAGAGACTTTGCAGTCTTCTCTTTCCTGATATTGAAGGCAACAGATTTTGCCAACGTCAATCTGATCGTGCCAAGAGCCTTACGATCTAGGATATTCCACTCCTCTTCTTTCATCCAATCTGGCTTCGTCCCTTCTAGCGGTTGATACAAATTTTTCTGGAATAACACATCCTCAATTTGCATCTTCCAATAGGTAAAGTTTGTACCATCAAATTTGTCGATCATTACTGTCTTTTCTTCTCCCATAGCTCCCACTGAGCCTATTAGAGATATTCGGAGTCTAATTACGCAAAACCGAGTATACGGTTGCGTCGGGGGCGGTTCAAAACCTTAAAAAACGCCTCTGACCGCGTCCAAAACGGGTCAAAAATGACTCCAAACGGACCAAAACAAATTCGCACAAAAGACATAATTTTAATCACGAAATCAGTAACTTCTCGGGGTGCGTGCAGGCGCGTCCCTTCTCTGATTGGACTGATTCTTGCGCCAAAACGTCGGGCTTCGAATTCTCTTTCCTAGATATGTTATAAGTCTCGTTCCGATAAACGATGCTCCGGAAAATCACGCCAAACCGAAACTACTGCTCGACGGAGCGAAAAAACTGACCGGAACTTCAGGCGGCGCGTGGGGGCGCGTGAGGAACATTCCGGCGACGTGCTTGACACTGATGGCTTCGTCTCGTCGAGACGAAGCTCCTGGTGTGGTTGGTTTCTAATTTAGGGCACTAGAAAAAAATCAGATCTGGACCAGATCGTCGGGCTTCGTGATTTGCTCCAACCTAGGGCTCTGATACCACTTGTTAGGATCAGAAA
This sequence comes from Cornus suecica, assembly GCA_963922005.1. Taxonomy (NCBI): domain Eukaryota; kingdom Viridiplantae; phylum Streptophyta; class Magnoliopsida; order Cornales; family Cornaceae; genus Cornus; species Cornus suecica. Next base: position 8,851,169 of record OY998245.1, read on the forward strand.
ACGCTCTGATACCACTTGTTAGGGTTCGCACACCCTATGTACGAAGACGTGCACACCTGCAAATCAGAAAACGCACACAAACACACCAAACAATTGACACAAGAATATATACGTGGTTCAGCCAAATAAGCCTACGTCCACGGAGAGCACCGTTTCACTAAAAAATCACTGAGAAGATTACAAGGGGGTGATTTGCAGATCACACACGCACACACACTGTGTATACTCACGCCTGTATCACCGGAATAATATAAACGTATATTATTCCTAACTCTCTCTCTATATTTATGTGTACACAATTCAATAGGAGAAACCCTATATTTATAAGTGAGGATATAGAGGTGGATTTCTCAATCTTCCGATGTGGGACAAGTTAATATAACAAAGTAGTCATATTATATATATATACCAATATATAACAGTATTTTGACTCAAAATGTGAGGGAAGGGGGGCATGGTGATGAAATTGATCAATATAGAAAGTAAAGTGAACATAGTGAAATTTAATTGATTAAATTAAATAATATAGAGGAGATTTATGAAATTAACTCATGTTTTAATAAACCTCATTTAGTACTTGCTGTAGCTTGTGTGGGGGAACGGAATTGGAGTACAGGGCAATCAATATGACCAATCTCAAAATAATAGTCAAATAAATACAAAACAAATACTATGTAAGAAAATAATAATCCAATTTCTTGTGTATAGAGATATTTATTTTTGATCATTTAGTCCATTTAATGATTGAGTTATTATTTGTTTTTATTTTTAAACTCATTGATTCTCATTATTCAACATACAAATATGTCACACTATGGTATTTTAAAAATATAAATATCGTGTTCAATTCAAACGAATTTAAGCTTCAAGATAGATGCGTTTAAGTTTTCAATGTTGCCACCATACATGAGAATAAATAATTTTGCTTCTTAGGTCAAAATTGACCAACGTTAATATATATATATATTATATTCCAATCATGAATCGAATCAAATCATCTCATATTCTTTTGCTATCATGAGTTGTCTTCTGCATTAAATCAACTTCTAAAAATTCATTGTTAATTCCAACCAACAACCCAACAATTATGCAACAAGATGTTATAATTAATTCAAATACATTTGTAAGAATACTAGTGCGTATTGTTTATTTTTAGCATGTTTCAGATAATAATTATATTGATTGAATTGTAAGGTGGGTAGGTTTAATGGGTAATAACAAATTTCATCAAATTTAAAGGAGTGAAGAATATAAGAGAAATGAAGAGGAAACAAGTTTGAGTCAAAAATTTTAATTTGTCAATAAATTTATAAAAAGTCTATTCACCCCTCTAGGCTTATTTTATTATCTCCTAGGTAATTTCCACATTCAACGCAACGAACAATTATTGAACCATATACTCCATTAGTCGCAAATTATAGGTTCATTTTGGGGAATCCAACTTTGTAAGAGGGTGACTTTTGTTATAGTATTAGTGAATGAAATACTAATTTTACCCATGGTTTCATTATAGTGATGTGATGGTTTATAGTGTATATGACTTATAATTTCAATGATTGAAGGTTAAATTGATAAATTGACCAAATAAAATTGTTTGACTTTTCAAAAGTGGACACTTATTTTGAGATAAGAAAAAAAGGAAAATTTGACACTTATTTTGTGACGGAAGAAATATTTAGAATAACTATTTAAATGTATTACATTACATTAGGATAACATCTTAATATAAAATGGGTTATAAGAATGGTCTAGAGTGCTGGATCGTGGATGATTCGGATCCGGACAAGGATATAGGTAGACTTTGTCAATGGATCGGATTTTGATCCGAATTCGATCCGATTAACCGGATATTGATTGAAAATAAAATCCGATAACCCGAATGGGATCCGAATCCGATATCTTAGCAAATTGGATTTAGATTTATGCTAATCCGATCCGAAATTATATGATATATATATGTATCAATATATATTTGATATTTTTATGTGTATATATTTAGTACTATACATATTTATAAATGTTAATTAGTAATTATTAATTATTTTATTATTTTATTATTTATTAATAATAATTGATTATCTATACTACTATTAGAAGTGTGAATAATTTCAGTATATATATTTTAATTTATATATTATTTATTAATATATAAATATTGAGTAGTAAATGTAGTATACTTAATAATGTCCCAAATTTTTTTTTCGCTTTTCTCTTTTTATATTTTTCATGAACATGTGTTTTTATTGGTAATTTGGTGTTTAGTATGAAATAGAGTAACTAAGTAAAAATTCATTGAATTATCATATACGGATTGGATCGGGCAATTTTGCCATCCCTATTAATAAATCAGTCAATGGATCGGATTTAATCCGAATCCGATGCAAATTCGATTAGTTGAATATAGATTATCAATGAAATCAGATAATCTGATTATGATTCGAATTCAATAGTCCGATTTCTTAATAAATTTGATATGTATTTAACTAAATCTGATCCGAATTTATTCTGTTGAGGAGCATAGAAATAGGTCATTGCAAGTTAAAACCATCATATCTAAGTTGGATCCGGATCTGAATCCGGATCTATCTCATTGCAAGTTAAAACCATTTTGGTCTGTTACTTTGTAACGTAAAAGCATATCTGTGGAGAGAGTGGGACAGAGAGGCATATAATATCCCAGCAGGTGTCGACTACACCCACCGCTCTCACATCTCGACGGTGATCGATTCCTACCGGTAACCTTCTATTCCGACATAATGTCACCGGCACTGAAACGTTTTCCGATCAAATCACCGTTTCTATATATATATATGTCTACATAGGTTTCTTTATCACATAGGAATTCGATCTGTTTGATAAATCGACTTCTATACTAGACCTACTTACTTGAACACTCATATATATATATATATATATATATTCGTGTGTGTGTGATTTATAGATATTTAATAGTTCAGATTTTGATGGTTGTATTACTTTATAATCAAATCAAGTTCGTAGTTTATTAAATTTTCTTTATTTTTAAAAACTGGTCTTCCGCTTCCAATTTGTACTGTTTTGTGGTGTGTTTCAATTAGATTTACATAGTTGTTGTTTATGATATGCGATATATATATGTGTATATATATACAGTGGAACTGAGAAAAAGGGAAAACATGTGGGGGACGATGAGACAAAAAGTTGTTACTGGAGGCTCTTCTGTCCGGGTAGGCGTTGAACAATTCATTATAATATTGAAGAATTTTCGTTTTCGTATGATTTATGTGATTAGATTGTAGAATGATCTTAAGTAGAAATGTTTCGGATCTCAATTTCAGATTTTAGAGCAGTCATTGCATAGGATAAGGCCTGCGGTATCGGGGTTGAGAAGTTACTCATCTGCTACCAAGGAGGTATTGTGAGTTGTGTTAATTGATCTATCATTGCGATCTGATTCACGTTGCCTAATATATGGCTTTGTAATGCGGATTACTTGATGATAAATTGGGTGAAATGTAATACAAAATCTGAGCTTTGTCATGTGTGTGTGTGTGTGTATATATATATATATATTTGTTGTGGGCGTGCAAACTTTTTGTGGCACCCTGAATTCTGGAATATAACCCATCCCAAAGACCAGAGGTGATTAATTACCAAATTTACTTCATGGAATGCAGTTTTTCGGTTCAAGAACTAATGATTTAGGACTAGGCAGCTTCAAATAGTTGAAATATAATAAAACACCGATATATCTTTTGGAACTTTTCAAACACAAATTTTGTAAATAGTGTAACTCAAGTGGATAACCAAAATATATGTAATTATTGATTTTGATAAATGATTACTATGAGAATGTTGTCTGTAATATGATGGCCCGCTACAAAAGTGCCTCATGTGTCACTGATAATAGAGTTAATGACCCCTTTAAGGCACAAGTAACATAAGACTCGAGAGTTATCTCCTCCATTGGACACATCCCTTCCAACTAGTGCACTTCCACGTGGTTGTCATTGTGGATATTTCACAATACATGCTTAGCCATTCAGTTTTCCTCCACAATTTTGTACTTCTGCCATCTCAGAATCCATCCCATATCCACGAGCAACTAGACTTGCCTTTTGTTTATACATTTATATTATTATTTTTGAGTTCGAATCATGAACTTTGCACGAATTCGTTCAAGTCCAAGGGCCAAGACCATATCACTTGTTTTTGTCAAACCCGTTATTTTAAAATTGAAAACTAGATTTATGAATTATAAAATAACAAGCAATCAATTAATAATATATTCTATTGGTCTTAATAAACATAAATATATTTTTAATTGATGAAAAACATGCTTTTGAATTTAAAAAAAAAATACTTTTGTACATGATATATATATATATATATATATATATATATATATATATATATTCAAGTGATGTAAAAACAATTTAATCTAATCATGCATGAAGATACGAGAGCGAAATACTACTGGATTCCATTCAAGTGCAAGCAATTCCAGCTTTAGTTTTTACTCCATAGAAGTCAACATTGTAGCTTTTTTAGAAAAGAGAAGAAAAACAAGGTTTATCTTGTTTTCTTTGGTGCTTGAATGACTGTTCTCCCTCTTCTCTTTTCCTTTTCTCCTCTGTTTTGTTTTTATTCTCAATTCCTTTTAGCATACGTCAAACAGTATGCCTTTTCTTTTCCTTTTCTTGTTTCTTTATTTTGGGAGAAATACAATCCTCTTCCTCCCAAGCCCCCTTTCTCCTTTGTCCACAGAGACTCCTCATTGTGTCCGTGTCTATACACACCCAAAGATGTTTCAGCCAATCGACACATTAAGATGTGGCCAGCCATTTACGTACCTGTAGACGTAGAGTCCAATTTAAACTTGTAAGAAGTTAGTTATTCTAGTTTCAACCATGTCAAGATCTTCAGTAAATGTTTCAGCATAAAATATGGGTAATAAAATGATGTCCTCAGGGCGGAGCCAGTATATGCTTGGGGCGGGCGGGGGTAATTGCCTCCTCTTGCCTGACCCCGTTCAATATATTATATGCCTCATTTTTTATATTCCTTACCAAAATTGTATATAATGCCCCCTAAAATTAATGGACTCCAAAGTTATCTACTAAATTTCTTAACCTCTTCTTTTGTAGAATTAAAAGATTGCTTTTTTTTTCTTAAAAAAGTCAAAATTTCCTTCTTTAATCAAATTCGAATGTTTTCTTTTCAAAATTGATTGATTTTTCTTTCATTCGTTTTCGTCTTCTCAATTTTTTCCCTCTTCTACATGTTGTAATTATCCTTTTACTATTATTATATTTTCACTACAACCCCCTCCTCGAAATAAAATCCTGGCTCTATCCCTGGATGTCCTAGATTTTAGGAAGCTGAGTCATGTGTTGGCATACTTGTAGTTGTAGCAAGTATCGAAGTGTGATATCATTGTGGAGTTCATTAAGAACATCAGCTTAACCAAAGAACACCACAGTATACTATTAAAAAGTACAAAACTTCACCCCGAAGCCTAGCGGATGTCTTTTGACGCAGAGTGGTAGTTCAACGGTTGTTTCATGCCTTTTAGACTTGTCTAAAGTATTAATGTAACTCTAAACCAAAAATCCCATTGCCTGAGAGTAACATAATCTTCCTCCACTCCAAATTCCCAAACCTCTCTCTCTCTCTCTAAGGTCTCTGAAAGCTGTTTTCTATCATCTTATATACTTATAGACAGCCTATATGCTAAGTCTTCCTGTTGGAGATACTCAAAACTCACAGGAAATATAATCTGTCACAGATTACAGTGAGAGATGCTTTAAACTCTGCCCTTGATGAGGAAATGTCTGCTGATCCTAAAGTTTTCTTAATGGGTGAAGAGGTAAGATATCTGATCTCGAATTGTTGATAGATTTGTTCTTTGTTTCTTCTGTTCTCAATTTCAAATTTTCTGATTGCAGGTTGGGGAATACCAAGGTGCATACAAGGTTAAGACTTGCTTAATGTGATGAATATACAACTCTCTCTCTCTCTCTCTCTCACACACACACACACACACACACACACACACACTCACTCACTCACTCATACACACACACACACACAAACACAGACACTCTTCGTGTCAAACATCTCTTCCATTGTTATCTGACGATAACTTCATGTTGGATAGATTTCTAAAGGTCTCTTGGAGAAGTATGGTCCTGAGAGGGTTATTGATACCCCAATCACAGAGGTTATTTCTATTACTTGACTTTTCAATTTACTTCTGCTTTTGTGCCATTGTTGTTCATTTTACAGCTTTAGATATTCTCTTTCTTCTTTTACTTCTACTAAAACTTATTCAATTTATAAGCTTAAACTGATTGTAAAATAATTGTTTAATCTTTTATTTATAAGTTCATGTGGGCTCACTGCATATATTGTTGCATATTCTGCAGGCTGGCTTTGCTGGGATTGGAGTTGGTGCTGCTTATTACGGTCTTAAACCTGTTGTGGAATTTATGACATTTAATTTCTCTATGCAGGTTAGTCTTAGGTTTTGTTGTGTGCTAATATTCAAACATGTATAGAGTGATTGTTTATGATCTCATATAAGAGAACCATTCAAGGCTTGCCCGGAATCAAATACGCCAAGCAGCTGATTTCCTATAACCAAATACCTTGTTGAACTTTGCCGACACTTTAAGCACATTGAATTTTATCATATGGCGAGTCATGGATCATTTTGCAGATATATTTAAATAAATTGTTTTAAAAAAGAAATGGAGTAAGACCGGGATAGAGTTCCAAAAAGTTGTAGAAATTTACAGGAAAGATTCTTATAGTCGGCCATTGTTATGGATAGGGTGGACCCTAAAAGGACTATGTTGCTCCCCTCCAATTGTTGAAATATTATAGGTTATAGGTTTACTTTTACATGCATTGATTTAAAAATTAATACCCCCCCTCCCAAAAAAAACAACTGCCTTTGAAGAACGAAAATAAAACAGAAATGAGACGTGCGATTTGAGGGCATGTTTATGACTGGGAATCAGATTATGTCCTTACTCTTTTGGAGCTTTTTATGCATGTAGGAGCTGGATGGTGGAGGGTCGTATTCTCTCATGTGGGTTCTGCTTCACAGAGGAGATTTGATGTTCGCTCTTTGTTTTGTTGTCTTTTCGACTTTTCAGTGATTGATTATTCTTGGAAGGTGGTTTGGTAGTCAAAGGCCTCCCTTAGGGGATGTTTGGGAGGTGGTTTGGTTTGGTGTGGTCTGAAAAAAAGGCAAACCAAACCATTTGGCTTGGTTTTATTCTGAATTGGAAGCATGTTTGGTGCTGATGGTTTTGGTCTAAGAAAAATGAAAGCTGAAGATAGCCAGGCATGTTTGGTGGAGTTGGTGATTCCACAAATATTGGATCAAAATAAAATTTATTTAATTATTGTTTTTTCAAATTTCTTTAATATTTTTAAATAATAAATAAAATTTTAAACTAATTTAAATATTTATTTATTCATTTTTATTCAAAATTATTTAATATTTAAATATTTATTTAATTATTAATTATTTATTCATTTTATGTTTGTTTATTATTTACTTTGTTTTATTTTATTTTCTTTAAAATTATTTATAATTCATTTTTTATTTAATTATTGATATTTACTATTTTTAATTATTTATTGCAAACCATGAGTTGTGTTTGTGGTTCCAAATTGTGGTCTTGGTCTTGCATTGAATAGTGTGCAAATCATATGAGACCAACCTTTTTTTGGGTCTCATTTTTGCCCAAAATGAGACCAAATGGTTTGGTCTCATCAAATCAGACCAAGCTTCCCCAAACATGGTTTGTTCTGATTTGTTGATGAATAGTGACAGACCAGACCACAAAAACACAGACCAGATCGGATGCCAAACAGACCCTTAGAGTGGCTTTCTTTGTTTGGATAGCAGTTGGGGCAAGAGTTTGACACTTGACAATCTAAGAAGGAGAAGATAGGTCATTTTCAATTGGTGTTGTATGTGCAGAAGGGATGGGGAGTTGATCACCTTCTTTTGCATTGCCGTGTGGCTCACGGGTGTTGGAACTTCATTTTTTTGGATTATTCGGGTTCAATGGGCCATGCCTAGTCTTCAAGAGGCTTGATTGATGCTTGAAGAGGTTTCCGTGTGGGCTGCAACTGTCGAAGGATTTTAAAGGCTGGCACCTATTTGTGTTTGGTGGTGCATTGGGAAGGAATGGAGTAGAAGATTCTTTGATGGAAGGAATCTTCATTGGACCTTAAAGTTTCTTATTGTTAGCTCTTTTTTGGTGGGTTAGGGGGAGATCTATGGACCATTTGGCCTAAGCCGTTGTGTAGTTGTTGGGAGGGGTTCCCCTTTTGAATGCTTTTGTTCTAATACATGTTTACTTCCAATATATATAAGAATTTTGTTCTCATAAATTGCATGGTCTGCCCTTGGTAATGGATCACTCTACTATGCTACTAGCTGGGACTAAGAATAAGTAAAAACACAAAAATGAATCCCTTATTGAAAAAATTAAACAAGAATGTGTACAGCCATTGTTTGCATGAGACATTCCAAAAATTTCTGAGGATATAGGGTGTCGCATCATGTATTTGTCTCGTGTCCATATGTTGCAAGTCAATGAATGATTTTATAACATCAAACTTGGTCAAGATGAAGTTCTTCTAGTGTTTGTTACTCTTCTTTCTTGAATTCCTTTTGGGTGATCCCATTCTGTCTTTTGCTGCAGGCGATTGATCACATCATTAATTCTGCTGCAAAATCCAACTACATGTCTGCTGGGCAGATAAATGTGCCTATTGTTTTTAGAGGACCAAATGGTGCTGCTGCTGGTGTTGGTGCTCAACATTCCCAGGTACGTATCTTTGGTACCGCTTGCGCAAGCTTTCTTTTAGTCACCTGAACAATGTTACATGTTATTATGCATCTTTGTTGCACATTTAAGTAATGAGGAAGCCAATAACTTCATGATAGAACCAAACTATAGAAGGCATGATAGACAATAAGTACTTCGTGTTCAATTTTGGTTTATTTTATTTATATTTTACTCTTTTTTACAGCTGATGTATGATACTTAAGATAGTCTTACTTATATATATATATACACTTAAGTATATATATAAAGTATAAACCCGTCTTCTCCAAACCTGATTTGTGCAAACATGTGGTGTGTCAATAAGATTCCAACATGCCAGTTGACAAGAGAATCCTTTGACATTATGGAATAATTGTTTTTCTATATTTTTTCATATATGCAGAAACAAGCATTCACATAGAAGATCTTGCATGAACTTGATTCTGGTGGTTTGTCTTGTATTATTATGATTTCCTTTTAATTAGTAGCTAAAATCAGAAACGAATTAGTGTTCTTTCCCTTATTTTAGTTCTGGTTATTCTTTGTTAAGATCTGATATGCCATTTATATTTTGTTTCCCTAGCATCTTTGTGCGCATTTTTATGTGCTGTAAAATATCAAATATGCTTCATGATACCACCACAAATATAAGAAGCTTGAATGTTTAACGACGTTTTGTTTGGAATTTGACATGAGACAGTGTTACGCTCCATGGTATGCCTCCTGCCCTGGGTTGAAGGTGCTGGCCCCGTACTCATCAGAAGATGCCCGCGGACTTCTAAAAGCTGCCATCCGAGACCCTGATCCTGTTGTTTTCCTTGAAAATGAGTTGTTGTGAGTATTCACTGCAAAATTATTTGCCAAGTCTTTTCGATAAGATGTTTATTGTCCTAAATTAATGTAATTGTTGTGCTTCAGATATGGTGAGTCTTTCCCTGTTTCAGCAGAAGCTCTGGATTCCAGTTTCTGTCTTCCCATAGGCAAAGCTAAGGTACTTCTTTTGAAGCTTATGCAAGTGCCCAAATAGGTGATTTTTATCATGTCTGCATGATCATGTTATTAGCAGCAACGTGTTATAATGTAACCAATTTATGTATTTTCTCTTGTTTGCTATATTTACAGATCGAAAGAGAAGGCAAGGATGTAACAATTACAGCTTTTTCAAAAATGGTGGGCTATGCTCTCAAGGTTTGTCTGCCATGACCTTAGCTTTATACAATGCTCTAATATATTTGGATGCAAATTTCTTCTTGTTTGTTTAATGCTGAGAAAGGACTATAGCAGTACAAGGTACATAAAAACCAACTTAAGCCGAGATCAGAAATATCTGTGTAGTAATTAGGCTACAGGAAGAAGCTGAAACTATACATTCTATGTGGTGGAACAAGCATCTCGGAACATGTAACAGTTTCTTTTGCAAACGCTATACTTCATATGAGTTGAACATTGTTGTAACTCTTTCTTAGTTTTCCTTTATATAACTGATCGAGGATCCTTCCAAATTAAGATCTCATGCTCAGGAACATCAGCATGGTATTCATAAGTACCACAGGACGGTAAAAACCATACTTGTGTTTTGGACATGTATGCAGAACAATTAAAATTTCTTTCCAAATGGCTAAGCTTCACATGATTTGGACATTTTTCCGACTCTTGTTTTTTCTTACAAGAGACGCAAACTAAGAAAGTGTTGTCTGAAAGTTAAGATTTTGATATAAATAGTTGGCACTTAGTTCAGCATTTACTGATATAATTCTGGTACAATAAGTTAGCTTCTTATCAATTGTTAAGATTTCTTACCCCACCCATATTTGTGAATCATCAGTGATTTTTTAACCATCAGTTCAAGGCCTAGATCTGTCCTTCTCCCACTCCCATTTGAGCCAATACTCAGGGTATCCACCCTCCTATTGTAGCAACATCACCCTCTCTCACTTAACGGCCTTGGTTATTCATACACTTTGGTGCACTTCTAGACTAGAGGAATATTAGTACTGTTGTTCTAATGATTGTTATTATGGAAATTATTTTTTTCTATGTTTTCACGTTTTGTAGAGGATTAACAATCAGTAAACTATCTTGAGGGCTTGATGAATGCATATATTGTCTTAGTCTTTGTAACAGGAATATTAGTATTCTTTAATTAATATATTTTTGCATCAGCAAGCTCTTTTGTGGAGTTGTTGGATACAAACTTCTTCCCTAGTGCACTATAAAGCCTTCTCCGTTAATGACCAAGATTTCATCTTGCAAAATGATTGACCATTGATAGACTCGATCTACAACATTCTCTTCATCGGGAGTTTCTTGTGGAACACTTGCAAGTTATCTGAATTACGTTCCGAATCCAAACCTGTCACCCGGCTGTAGTGCTAGGGAGCAACTATGTCATCCCTCCCTACTTAATCACATAACACTCATCAATCCTTTAACTAGCCACGAGAAGTTGTTGATCACATGATCGTAGATAAGAGTCTTTGTGTTTGTGTGCTCCAAGTTGTTAAGTGACCCCCTTTTTTTCTGTACCACTAAAACAGTGTTTGCAGTTTAGTCACTATCTCTTAGCATCATCCTCATTTTGAAGCAGGGCATTAATGCGCATTTTTTTTTGCCTGTAAACTCTAACCTGAACATCATCTTGTGGTCATCATGCATGTCCTACTTTGAAATTGTACCCCTCTTCCATCCATTAAATCATAACTCCAGACCTTCATAGTTCATGAATGCACATGTCCTTAAAGTCCTAGCCATGAATCAACCTTTCTCCTTGCTTTAGTTTGCAGATTCTTCTCACCTTCTCCAGCTAACAGTGTTGTGCCCGTGTCCTGGTGGCCACTCCCTGCCACCAATGCTCACATGACATTCCCCTGGTGTTCAAATAGTGAACTTTGGAATTCTTCATTCCTCTGTTTCAATTATTCTTGCACTCTTGTGACACTGCACTCAGCATGAAACTCATGTGCTCCTCCTCATTCTCATGGTTTAATAAGGGCAAGATATCCCACTTACCGTCTTTTTACAAGTGCGCTTTGTTTGTACCTTTCAATGGCAGCTATATGCCTAGTGTGGATTTAATGCACAAGACATACCTCAAGTCACTTTTCCCAATTAGCTTCACCTTGTCCTCTCGGTCTGCTTGAACGGCCTACCGGAGCCCTTTATCTTTCATAATTATGTCCCGTAAGTATTGCCTCCCTAAAACATTGCCTCCATCATCCACTTTCTTAGGTGTACTTGTCTTCTCTGACTCTCAGTCTCCCCAGTTGTTCACATGCTTTATCCTTTAAAACATTGCTTTGGAAGCATCAAGTTGAGTTACTGTTGCCATTACTTATTCTTGTGGGGCTTTTGTCTTCTCAATTGTATGCCAAGCTAAGGTAAAAGCCCACTAACAAAGAAGAAAAAGGCTGTTGCTTTTTTTGCCGTCTCTTGGATATCTAAAACTAGGGTTGAAAATTATTCAAGCAATTCCTGGTAGACCTTGCCTGTTTTTTAGATAATTGTCAAGTCTTTCACAATCTTGTGTAGAACTTCCTGTTTAGATCTCTCTTATAGCCATCGTGCATAGTTACCGTGTATTCATCCCTCGCTTACATCCTCTCCCGCACTCCTTATCCTATCATACAGTCTAACCTCTTCTTCCCTGACTGTAGCATGTCCCTAATCTTGTACTTTTATAGGCAATATACTTGTCTTGCAAATTAGTAACTTGCTCTTACAATTTTCTATCTCTTGTACTTTTGTCTAGAGAAGTTTTCAATCCCCTTGAAGGTATATTCATCAATCCCCTCAACCCTGTCCATGAGGGACACACATAAGGAGTAATGCTAGTTGCATCCCTTTTCTTGGTTAACTTGTCAATGATTATAAGCAGGTGACCCTTTGTGTCATACTCAAATGTGGCAATCTCTTGCCTTTCCAAGGTTTTATTTACCTCAATGATCTTAGCCCTCTTGCTTGACTTTCATTCTCTTCTCTCAAGGGAGGGTGATAGAGATTTCACTCCCTCATCAGCAGATGTTGTGTGCTGATTCCCTTCATCTCAACTAAATCTCCCTATATATTGTACATGTGAGTACATCATCAAACATTGGAGCATTCCACATTCGGACAATGGATTAATAGAAGTAACCTCACAATATTCATGTTCCATGCTAAAAATATCGTCCAAATTCCATGAATTCTTTTTGGCAAGTCCATATTCCATATAATTAGTACATCAAAAACAAGAAGTAAAATTGGTCTTCTTTTTTTTATAAAAAAATATAGACAAAAAAAATGAACAAAAAGCATGTAACTTGAAGCAGTTAATATCCCAGCATAAGTTTTCACCCATTTTACACCGAGCAACCCTAGAGGTCCTAAAACTCATCATCTTCACGAAACATAGCATTGGTGTATACGTCCTTGCAATATCATATTGCCTCTGAGTCTCCTCATCCTTATCTATATTTTGTACAGACGATAAATCCAGTGGCCTCTTTGGAATCGATCTTGATTTAAAATTGTGGATACTCTCCCCAACTCCAGCAGCTAGAAACAACACCCCATGTTTAAGAAATATCATAATCACAAATCCTTTTTTGAATCTAGATCTGAATCTCTATCCATTTCTTCAATCAACACTCAATGCTCCCGTCAATTTTTTATTAGTGTCAAGCCTATTATAATGATGCTTTAGTGCCCTGTTATACTTGATGAACTCCATCATTCATTCATGATTGTGCTCTTTCTAATTGGCGAATAAAAGGTGTCATGATGACAATATAACAAACGTCCTAAATGGTCAAACACATTGGGTGCACTACATGTATGGTTAATAATTTTGATAATAATCTGTTGCAAATTTGAAATCTAAGAACCATATGGAGCTCATGAGACCTATTAATCTTCACTTTTTAGTGTCAAAATCTATTAGGGTCTGTTTTGGAGCATGAAATTGGAATTGGGGGCTCCAATTCCAGACTCATTGTTTGGATGTAATAAAATACTTTGGAATTAGAATTGAAATGCAATTCCAAGAATACCAATTCCACAATTTGAATTCCACAAGAAGTAGTGATTTTCAGTTCCACATCTTTTCCCAACCTTGACCCACTAAATACTCTCTCTAAGAATAAATTTTTCACAACCACAAACATACATACATATATATGATAAATACCTATATATATGCTTATATATATTTACACCTATATATATACGAATATATATACACACATGCTTATATATAAAAACATCTACACACGCATATATATACGTATACATATATATGTACTCATAGAGGGCATATATATACAAATATGAATACACATACACACAAATATATAGCCACACACACCAATATATACGCACATAAACACATATATCCGAACTCACACATATACACATCAACATACATACATGTATATACTCACACATACACATGCATATACACACATACATACACAAACATATATATTCATACCTATCCTTGTATACTTATATATGTATATATATATTGTCTAATTTGATTTTAAAGTTATGATCTTTTGCATTCAAATTGGTTTTTGGGATTGGGATTGAAATCCAATTACACTTGAATTCCAAGACAAATCCAAACAATGTATTTGGAATTGCATTTGTGGAATTGAAATACCATGAAATTTCAATTCCAATGCAATTCCAAATCCGCGCAACCAAACGGACCCTTAATGAAACCAAGAAAATGTGGCATTTTTGTCGTCATTTGTAGTTTCATGAGAACTTACACCCTTCACATTCCGCTGATAGGACAGCGTTATTATTCTCTTTTCATCGTATGTTGGCATATAAAAAAACTAGGATTAGTTCTGTTACATATTTTTAGTGCCTTTAATATCTCACTGGTTTAAAGTCTGGCATTATCTTTCCCCTCAATCTGAATTCAATTTTTTTACTCTGATGTTCAGGCGGCTGAGATACTTGCAAAGGAAGGAATTAGTGCTGAGGTATTAGATACCATTATTTATTTCCTATATATGCATATATATATATACATATATATATATAAATATACACACACACATTTGGCCTACCTTTGTTTGATATTTTATTAAAACAACTTCCAAATTTTGTGATGGTAGCAAATTACAGGGATGGTAAGTATATGGGTGGCTGTATGTGTTTTTCAGACACTGGTTTTTCTTTTTTAATTCTTTTGGTGGTTTCTAGTTGGGGGCTTTGTTTTTTGAAGAGGTTAGGATTTTTTGTTTTTTGTTTTTTTTTTTATTTATTTAAATGGGCACGCAACCTGTTTATCAACTTGTTGTTAAGCATGAAACCCTAACATAATGAAAACTATTTGGCAGGTATAACCTCTTCCCATTAGAGCCCATAGTGGGCGATTGTATGTAAGGAAATAAATTTTAATATAGATGACCAAATTCATAAAAACAAAGATAGAATGGACAATGCATTTACATAAAAAAGGACCATACAAGATCCATATTTGGTTTATTTCGAACTGATAAATATGTCAATTGTAATAATGTTAAAACAGGTTGCGAGTTAAATAGACATGACACATCTAAATGAGTTAATCGAGTTGAGACTCCAAATACAAACACGGTAGGATTAATTTACTACAAGTTGACATAAATATGGCACACGCAGGATTAAGCTCAACCTACACCCTCTAACTTCATGTTATGTTGGAGTCGTGTTGTCGCTCTGTTGAATTTTTCCACCCTTAAGGAGCTGCATTGTATACAATGACTGATTCTCTGGTAGCAGTGGTGGTAGGTGTACGATGGTGGCTGGTGGTAGGTATTCATTTAGCTTTCTAGGGATTTGGGTGGTGTCAACAGTGGATACACACACACACACATATATATATATATATGTGAATATATACCTATAGAAAATGGTTGATAAATAAAGTGCTAGTCCAAGAAAATATGGTCTTCTCATTGGTCTTTTAGTCTTTGTACGATTTCATTAACTTGTGAAGGAGAATTACATTAAAAAGCATTATTTAGATTTGAGGGCTAAACTGGAATTTTGGGACTTCCTTTTAAACCGTCACTGACAAGCTCTAATATCAGAAGTCAACGAGGCTCTCGTTCCAAGCAATGTGACAACCGAGTAAGTGGAGGAAATAGTGGGTTCTAGCTTACGATACCATCAGTTGTGTAATTTTTTGATATCACAATGAGAAGAAAGAATCAACTTCTTGTTAAGCATGAAACCCTAACATAATGAAAACTATTTGGCAAGTATAAACTCTTCCCACTAGAGCCCATAGTGGGCAATTGTATATAAGGAAATAAATTTTAATATAGATGACCAAATTCATAAAAACAAAGATAGAATGGACAATGCATTTACATAAAAAAAGGACCATACAAGATCCATATTTGGTTTATTTCGAACTGATAAATATGTCAATTGTAATCATGTTAAAACAGGTTACGAGTTAAATAGACACGACACATCTAAATGAGTTAATCAAGTTGAGACTCCAAATACAAACACAGTAGGATTAATTTACTACAAGTTGACATAAATATGGCACACACAGGATTAAGCTCAACCTACACCCTCTAACTTCATGTTATGTTGGAGTCATGTTGTTGGTCTGTCGAATTTTTCCACCCTTGAGGAGTTGCATTGTATACAATGACTGATTCTCTGGTAGCAGTGGTGGTAGGTATTTATTTAGCTTTCTAGGGATTTGGGTGCACTTCTGTGTGGGTTGTGTCAACAGTGGATACACACACACACACACACACACACACATATATATATATATATATATGTGAATATATACCTATAGAAAATGGTTGATAAATAAAGTGCTAGTCCAAGAAAATATGGTCTTCTCATTGGTCTTTTAGTCTTTGTACGATTTCATTAACTTGTGAAGGAGAATTACATTAAAAAGCATTATTTAGATTTGAGGGCTAAACTGGAATTTTGGGACTTCCTTTTAAACCGTCACTGACAAGCTCTAATATCGGAAGTCAATGAGGCTCGCGTTCCGAGCAATGTGACAACCGAGCAAGTGGAGGAAATAGTATGTCCTAGCTTTCGATACCATCACTTGTGTAATTTTTTGATATCACGATGAAAAAGAAAGAATCATAGGAAAGCTAGCGAACTTTGGAAGTCTTAGGTAAAGCAGTCCTTTGGTTCTAAGGTTTTGAAAGTGGCCCTATCCTTTGCGGTGGAGTTGGAAGCCATTCTTTCTCCCCTGAATTTTTTTTTATTTACTTTTATTTAATTTCATTTTGGAGTACTCACAAGCAGTTTGAGTTGGTTCTGAAGATGTCAACTTCTGATGCTTCTTGTTCAGGTTATAAATTTGCGCTCAATTAGGCCACTAGATAGACCCGCAATCAACGCTTCAGTGAGAAAAACCAACAGGCTGGTAACAGTTGAAGAAGGGTTTCCTCAGCATGGCATTGGCGCTGAAATCTGGTTTATATTTTTCCCATTTCAATTACCTTATACTGATCGTTAACCAGTTCTTTTATGTTGGGGTAGCAACTGTCTCTGTAGAATTATGTTTTCTTACATGCTCCTTCTTATAGTGCCTCCATTGTCGAAGAGAGCTTCGCCTATCTTGATGCTCCTGTGGAGAGGATTGCTGGTGCTGATGTTCCCATGCCATATGCTTCTAATCTTGAGAGAATGGCTCTTCCACAGGTTTGTAGTTTGATTTTATTCCAAACTATATTGTTTTCGTGAATATATTACTAATCTTTATATGGTACCAGTAAGCAAAAACTATATAGAAGTTCAAATTGTATAAACTGGTCAGTTGAGTTATTTTGGTTATAATTCGTGCAGGTGGAAGATATCGTCCGAGCCGCAAAGAGAGCCTGTTACAGATCTGTACCAATGGCTGCAGCTGCTTAAACATATCGTCACAAACCCTAACCTTTCCCAACTCTGTTGGTATAATTGAGATGCATGTAGTAAATTTTTCCGGAGTCTGTTTTTACATGTATGCCTTTTTTTTTAAGTTGTCTCAGGGCAATGCTGAGTTGATCTTTCTGTGGCCTTCTAGGTCATCATTGCTGATTAAGTAGTTGTAGGTGAGTGAATTATTTCTGAAAATGTGTGTACAATATGCCCCCTATTGAGTGGAGCCATAATAAGTAGTACATACATGAAGTCGACCTCTTGAGACTTGCCAGTCAGGAGCATTAAAATTAGTGTACAATAAATGACAAACATAAATAGTTACTAAACAAGCCCTTGACAAACATAAATAGTTACCAAACAAGCCCTAAATCAGATGGAGTGGGAGTGAGTGCAGGTGGTAAAACAGGAGCAAAAAGCAGTAAATTTCATGTGCTGAAAACAACTAGGTAAATTTACAAACAAAAATAGGACTCAGACCCGAAATAATAATATTGTTGGTTTTTATCCCAAGTTACATAAATTTTGAGAGCGAGCACTTGATCACGAATGCAAAAATAACAAATTTTCAATTTAACATAGCGAAGGTGACAACGTGATTTACTTTAATTTTCACTATTGATGTAAATATATATAGCAAAAGAAAGAGGGAAATTTAATTCCATGATTCTTGAACCAGGTTATATGAATCTTTCTCGAAAACGCGCTATTGCTGCCTTCTCATAGTCGTTCGGTTCTTGTCGAATTCTCAAACCATCCAATAATTCCGATCTAATAATTATGGGTCCCGAATTGGACTTTGAAATCACTAACGCAATAACTGAAAATGTGAGGAAGTGACAAGTTATTCTCTTTGAATCTTCAATTAAGAAAGGCAAATCCATGAATATATGTAAATTTCTTAATATTAATTATTCCACCACTACACCACTAGACTCATGAGTCCTTATTTTATTCTATAATATGCATCCAAATTATCAGATAACAATTAGGGGCAATTAGGGAGAAAGGACTGTGAGTTTCCTGCTGCTCTTTGAACCCTTACACTAATGTAGTACTTTCCGTAATTATCGTTTTCACATCACTATGTTAGGTGTGAACAGATTTTTCTTTTAGAAAAATTTCTCTCAAAGGCCCTGTTTGGTCTGGTCTGGTCTTAGCTTTCGGGACCAGATCATATTTATTTGGATTTAGTCTCAAAATTTGAAACCAGACCAAATTGAACTAAATGGGGTATTTTTGGAACCAACTTTTTTGTTAGGTCAACCTGGTCTAGTCTGGTCTTGGTAACCAAAATGAGGTTTTGAGATCAACGATTACGACCACCAAAAACTAAAATTGAATAAAAATAATAATAATAATATACAAAATAAATAAAATAATAATAATAAATGAATTAAATAATACATAATAATATATAAATGATTAAATAATAAATTAATAAAATATATTTATAAATAATTAAAAATGAATAAATAATAAATTAAACAAAACATATTTCAAAATATAATAAATCAAATGAATTAAATAATACATAAAAATAATAAATAAATGAATATAATAATAATAAATAAATAATAAATTAATAATATATATAAATAATTAAAAGGAATAAATAATTATAATAAATTAATAAATTAAATAAAACATATTTAAAAATAAAATAAAAATAATGAATTAAATAATACATAATAAAAAAATTAATATAATAATAATTAATAAATATAATAATTAATAAAATATATTTATAAATACTTAAAAATTAATAATTAATAATAATAAATTAATAAATTAAATAAGAAATTAAATAAAACATATTTAAAAATAAAATAAAAATAATGAATAATAAACAAAATGAATTCAATTATACGTAATAATGATAAAAATGAATAAATAAATTAATAAATAATAAATTAATAAAATATATTTATAAATAATTTAAAAGTAATAAATAATAATAATAATAAAAAATTAATAATATAAATAAATAATGAAATAATAATAAATTAAATGAATTAAATAATGAAATAATAATAAATTAAATGAAATAAATAATGAAATAAAAAATAAAAAATGAATAGAATATATTTATAAATTAATATATAAATGAATAAATATAATTAATAAAATATATTTATGAATGAAAATATAATAAATTTTAATAAATAATAAATAAAATAAAATAAATAATACATAAAAATAATAAATAAATAAATATTATAATAAATAATAATAAATAGTAAATAATAAATAATAAATATTTTTATTTTTATTTTTTTAAAGCGAAAAGATCAAACCAGATCGTTTTACCAAACATGGTCTGGTTCAATATTTCTGAGACCGAGACCATCAAACCAGACCACTTACCAAACATGGTCCGGTTCAATATTTCTGAGATTGAGACCATCAGACCAGACCGCTTACCAAACAAACTTTTAAGTTCAGGATCCAAATCAGACCAGACCAGACCAGACCGCCTACCAAACGGGGCCTAAGTCCTACCGCCTACATGTTGGTTTTTTTTTTTTTGTTAAAATGAATAAATAGGTCACTGTCTATGAAGTTTGGGACGTTTTAATTATTCCACCATTACACCAGACTCACGAGTCTTTATTTCACCCCTGAGATTTGCTTTAACTTCATCTAACCCCCTCGAATTTTGAATATTTCAATTAGAACCCTCTTGAATATGATTTTTGTCTCATTTAAATTCCATTTGTGATGACGTCATCCTTTGACCATTATGTAAAATTGATTGCTCTCACAAGCACGTGTTTTTTTTTTTTGAATGGTAAGAAACGCACACACCCTCATGGGGCTTGAACCCCTAACCTGCCATTTGGGGAGGAAATGTGATACCATCACGCTACAAGGTCTTTGGTCAAACACGTGTTTCTTTAATATAATATTCAGAGGTAAAAAGATAATGACACAAATTACTGTTATCGAGGGGTGTAACTGGAATATTTAAAATTTGAGGGAGTCAAAGTGGAATTAGGACAAATTTCAAGGGGTGAAAGGTTTCACTAACATAAAGTAATTTTGAATAATTAAATAAATAAACTTTAATAATAAAAAAATAGGGTACTTAATGTAATACTTAATAGTTGGTTACCTTAATTGCCACGTGATGATCCAAAAGAACTGAAAGCTTGAAACACTTAATAATATATAAGGCAAAGGAATTGATCCGTTTAGTAGTTTTGTTATTCTCCTAGTTTTATGGCACACCCCTGTAGAGGGATTTATCCTACGCTAAGCGCGCCGATGTTTTGTTTCATGATGCTATCATGGATTAATCTATCGGGGACGAAAGCACTTTGCTAAATACCGATAATTCCATCCAGCAAAGGTGTGAGTCTATTTTCCAAAGTCTTTGCAAATAATATATAAATAAAATTATACAATTATATTTATCTATACCGTGAGATAGATATAGCATTCTTCACGTTAGGAATGAGTATCAAGTTAGTATGATTCAAACTCCGAAGCATACTTTCTGATGAGATAAAATCATTAAAAGCCCTCACAATATAAGATTTCACCACTAACCAAATTTTTTTTAAAAAAGTACTGGAGTGAAACCATCTGGTCCCGGGGCTTTGGAAAGGTGCATATCAAAAAGAACAGTTCAAATTTCTTCTTCAGTCCCCTCTCTATGCAGCCATTCATTTTGAGCTTGTGTCACCTTTAGGCGCAACAATTTTGTAATTTGTGATACTCCTTTAGGGTGTGAAGAAGAAAACAAATTAAAAAAATATTCTTCCACAATATACCTGACCAGTTTAACATCTTCATGCCATATTCCATCACAATCCTCTAGTCCCATAATAGCAATTTTTTCTCCCGCGATTGTTAACTTTGGTGTGGAAGTTGTTGGCCACATATTGACACTTAGAGGGGGGTGAATAGGGTCAATGACAAACTTTGAGACTTTTTCGGTTTGACTTTATTTAGAGAAAGATAAGCATCACAAAACTCTAGTCAAACACTTAGTGGTTAATATAATCTCTTAAGTGACTTTCACATTTCATACTTGTAATCATGCATTAGTAATTTATACAATTGAATACATACATCATTGATTCAAGTAAAGGTGAACTGTTCTATTAACCAAGTAAACAATTCGACTAAACATGTTGAAGCACTTATCTCATAATGATAATATATGCATTATGGATTCAAGTAGCATATGAAACTATTCAAGCACTAAGTGAATATGTTATTCAACTAAACATGTAAAACACTTTTATCATATATAGACTTAATATATAAAGTGTTATTTGTCATGAAAAATATATTTGTAGAGTTTTTACAAAGTGATTAAATATTAAGAGTACACATAAACTCTTAAAGAGAAGGTTCTGTTGAATATGCATTTTGTCAAACACTTGGTGTACATATAGAATTTCAATGTTATGGTTTGTGGAAGATGCATTTTATCAAACACTTGGTGAACACTTATATTATAGATAAATAAGAGAGTAGATAAGTTATAATCTACACCTTATCTAACCAAGTTCACAATTTAACTCACTTCAACTATGCATTTTCTAACCACTTCGTTAATACACAAACACAAGCAATTTTATAACATTTATATATATAAGGCTCAAAATTATAAATGACAACTACTTTTATGTTATGGTGTGGTGAAGATACATTATATCAAACACTTGGTGTGCAACTAGATTATAACAAACTAATGAGCAAGTAGAGAATTTATAATCTAAGCTATAATCAAGTTCACATTGCAATTTACTACAACCAAACATTTTCCCAATCCCCTCATGAGTATTTAAGCACACACAATTTCCAATCATTGATAAATAAAGCTCAAGATTGAAATGAAATTGCTTGTAAAGTAAGGAGTTAAGGGATAGAGAAAAAACAAACTAAGACACCGAGTTTTTACATGGTTCAACCGAAGTTTTGGTCTACATCTATGCCTTGAGAAAACCTCTAAAGGATTCCACTATCGTGTTTTTCTTGCGGGTGAAAAACAAACCCTTACATGCTCCTTCTTCCGGGTGAAGAGCCAACCTTCAAACACTCTTGCTTCCGGGTGAAGAGCCGACCTTTGCTCACACTTGCGGGTGGAGAGCCAACCTAATCCTCTCTTTTTAAGGTAGAGAAAAACATTTACAAAGCTTCAACAAGTCCATCCCATGCCAAGACAACTTCTTAGTCTTTCACTCACAAAGAATAAGAATGGAATTTGAGTGTACAACATTTTATCTCAATAGATAGATATAGAAATTCAAAGCTCACTTCCTCACACACTTAGAGTCATAAATAAAATAATTAAATGAAAAGCTCAACTCAATATGTGGAAGAATGAATCACAAGAAGATGATATGAGTGATGCACAATGGTGTGATTCCTATAGGAGAGTTTTCTACCCAAATATGAATTAAAAAATGAAGCACAAATGATAGATTTCAATACAACTCCTATCCCTTTATTCTTCAACACTCTTTTGGCTCATATATGGCATATATATAGAATATGAAACAATTCTAGCTGTTTGGGGGTGTTTTGGGTAGTTCAGGAAAAGTTTGAACCCAAAAATAGCCGTTAGAAGTCGTTCCAGGGCGATTCAGTTGACTGACAATGCTCCGTCGGTCGACTGAAAAATGTCAAAATATTGGCTCAAAAGCCTCTGGAGGGTTCGGTCGACTGACCATTTAGTGTCGGTCGACTGACAGTTCATTTCGGATATGCTCTGTCCAGTTCCACTCTTTTGGTCATAACTCGAGTTCCGTAAGTCGGATTGAGGAGTTCCTTAGCTTTTTGGAAAGAGGACTTCAACTATTGATTTTAGGATTTTTAATCACTCCATTTAAACCATTTTTGAGTACGATATGGTCATTTGAATGTGATGCTTCATTTCAATCTCTTAAACCACATAACGGTTTTTTGAAAAATCTTTTAGGATATTTCCGAAATGACTTAGAGACATTACTAGGATGTCTTAGAGACTTATTAAGGTCCTTGAAATTCCTAAAAACAATATTGAGATTATAAAATAATATTTTCATTTAAATAAATTCTCAATATTTGACAAAAGTTTTTCATGATTGAAACAATTTTGTTCAAATATTTAATACATGTCTAGAATCCATTTCAAGTTATATGAAATTAGTTTAGGTTCTAGGACAACCTCTTTGTTGAGTTCTTTCATAGCTTATGAAAGCTTGAACTAACTCAACTCTAACAAAGACTATATATATGAATGTATCATCAATGATGTTCATAGTCTAATACTAATGGTTCAAGGACTCATGAATGATGTAAATGATATGCATGGTCCTATATGCTAATTTGTCAATAGTTGAGCTTTCAAATAAATTATTTCAAAAATAACTTTACATTTAGTCTAGCACTCACCCAAGGCTATTTTACCCAATTCTTTGATCTTCAATTTCTTTAAGCTTTGGGTTGATGTCTTCATCCTTATCTTCAATGTCTTTTGGGCTCTAAGTACCTTTGTTTAATCTTCTCATGGATTCACTAGCTCTCTTGAGTTTATCTTGAATCAACAACCTATTAAGCATAACTAAAGTAGACATTAAATTCACCACATTCAATGGTTTTTTATCATCAAAATGTCATGTTTGCCCATAGTGAAAATCCTTGGGTCAATAGAAGTATTTAAAATTATTGTCACATTCTTTCAGCCACTGAATTCTTGATTTATGCAACCAATATAACTCTTTTTCCCGCTAACACTGATGGAGTTATTTCTCTAACATGCAGTACTGATAAACATCAAAATGTGGGTCAGATGTAATTTGCTACAATTATTGCTTAATTTCCTCTCCTTTTCTCCTGGAATTCAGACTACTTCGTTGGCTCCAATTCTTTAACAACTCCTTGCACCTTGCTAATTTTATTTTGACTTGGAACATCTTTGATCCATTAAACTTTAAATTCCAAGCTTGTTTAATCAACTCCTTGCACTCCTCATCATCTGCCCATCTTGCATAAAAAATGAAAGATTTTTTTCCATATACGCTATTTTCCATGGGTATCAATAAGAAGTGTCATATGATCAGAACCGACAACTTGTATATGTTGAAGAATAGCTTTAGGAAACAATTATATCCACCCTTTAGTACTCAATGCTCTATCCAACTGTTCCATAATATTTTTCATCACATCTTAGTGGTTATTCCAAGTGAAAGAAAACCCAATAAAATCCAACCCTTGAAGATTTCCGTCAACAATAAATTGATTGAAAGTTTTCAGTGTCAACATAGGACGAACTTGAACCCCTCGTTTTTATTCTGTTGATCTTAGGTCATTGAAGCCAACGAACATTTTTTTTTTCTTATTCACAGATAAAGTATACAATCATGTAAACCACCAAACATTAGAGCTTTTGGAATCACTAATTTTAAGGGTATTTGAAATTCAGAAATATCAACACATTCCGTTTGCACATCTTCTGTCCAAAAAGCGGCGAGGCCACCTACTATGGCATAAGGACTACTATAGCTACAATGAAGAAATCCAATTTTCTTCTAAATCTTCTCTAAAAAATCAACATCATTTTTTGTTTCTTCAAGGAACACAATTTGCAGGGAACAAAGATTTATAAGCTTCTTAAGTTGAAGAATTGTCATGGGGTTCCCACACCCTGACAATTCCAGGATAGTAGCTTAATTGAGTCTGTTGGGGCCATTTTGGGTTGGTTACCGCCATCCGTTGTTGATTCGTTAATTCATCTGTATATGCTCCTTTATCATGATTTAAATTCAAAGTCTGAATATTATGTTTAAGTTTATATAAATGGCTCTCTGCATCTTTCTCAATCACTTCCTATATCTTCCTCTTTAGTGATAGCCTAGATTGTGACGTAGTTGAAACAACTAATTACATTTCTCGATGGGCAAAGAAAGCTCATCTTCGTTCATCATTGAAGACCTGATTAACTTAGTTGGAGTCAATGGGCCCATTCTAGCACATGTGTTTAGAGCAGACTTCCTAAAATATCCTCCCATAATAGAAACTAGGGCTGCACAAGGTTCGGTTTGGTACGGTTCTTGAAAAATTTAGAACCCAATCATTATCAACGGTTCCTTGGAAACAGGAACCGGAACCATTAGTTAAGGAACCAAACCAAACCAAACCATAAAATAACGGTTCGGTTGGGTTCGGTTCTGAACCATGATTTCATAAGCATGTCCTTTCAAAAAATATATAACATACATCAAAACAAATATTGAAAAACAATCCTTTCAATTTCAAAACTAAGAACAAGATTCTTAAACCGTCAGTGAAAGTGAATGTGAAAGATGAGATGAGCTATAAAATAGAGAATTTTTATTTATATGCGTGTAATATTTGTTTGAATGGTAAAAAGCTATTAGGATAAACTTATAATTTTATTTAATACACTAATTTTTATTTATTTGATATTATAAGTTTATATGAATTTATAATTTTATTAAATATAATTGAATTGTATAAGTAAGTTATACATATATACATATATATATTTAATTTATATCGGTTCAGTTCGGTTTGGTTTCAAATAGTCTGAAATCGGAACCAAATCAATTAGAAATGTTCTATTTTTTAAGAACTGTAACCAGACCAAACCAATTCAAAACCGAAACCAAAACACCGGTTCGATTCGGTTTGGATCGGTTCTACGGTTCCACAATTTTTTTGTGCACCCCTAATAGAAAACTAATATTGGGCCACTAAAATGGATTGTGGGGCTTTCATCAACCAAATACAATAAATTATTTAAGCTTGACTTTATTGGATTACCTTCTGGCCGCATAAATGAAACTCATGTGCTTGTTCATGACTTGGGCTTAAATGAATTGGAATTTGTTTATGGGCCCAAGTAGACTGGTTTTTATTTCCTAAGATCTTGGACATCCCCTGTGTGAAGCATTGGATGGTTTGCCCTACAGTAACGTGATCATGCCGCAGTGAAGAGTCAGACAATGATGGGTTTGTAGCGCGTGGACTGAGGGCGGCGTTCTCGCTGCCCGATGTAGTACTCCCATGCGTAGTAATCATATTTAGTTGTTTTTCTGTCTCGTCATTTCCATGCTCGGAGAATTCGCCATCAATGACTTGGTCATTAAAACTCTTTGTATCACCTTCCCTAGATTCACATTATCCGCCTTTTTTCGGTCACCCATAAATGGTCTTTGTGTCATTTCCGAAACACATACGTGGAAATCGTTCATATTAAAAATAGGCCCTCAATTATCGTTCGACATATTTCAGCTTAACCATCCAACGAAAGAGTTTCTTTACATTGATGTCAACCCGCAATCAGATATATATATTGCCCCCCTTTAATACCCTGATTCGAACATCAATCGCCTTAACTCGGCTAAACACTGCATCAATTTTCCGTCCCACATCCACCATTACACACTCCAATAGAATGTTACCCAGTTGAACCCAAAATGGAACAGTGGAAAAATTCATCTCCTCTGGTTGACAACCTAAAGACCAAGGACGAAGACACACTAATTGATTTTCATAATTGCAGGGACCCCTTTCTAAAACTATAGATACAATATTTGCACAACACAAAAAGATCTCTTTCTCATTACTCTTCATTGGATTATATACATTTTCCCTATGGGCCCTTGGCCCATTAGGGCAACTTTTCCTACTTTGGAATTTTGCCCTTACTTTACACGTCAGCTATTTTGTCCCTATACTATGCCATTATCTTGAGTTGCAAGTCTCTTCTGGAATCTTCGAATTTCTTTTGGAATGCTCTTCGGGTCGGGCCATAAGATGGGCCTGGTAGTCGAATCTCGGGATGGACCACAAGGCTAATGTGTCGGTCGGGTTATGATGTTGGTACAATGACCGGATCATCATCTCGGACCTTTTTTGGATCGATCTGGTCGGGACGAGACTTTTATATGGGCCGGGAAAACTCACATGTACACATGCCCTCTTTTAGCTCATGGGCCTTTTTTTTAATAGGCCCATTAGATAAAAAAATCTTAAGGCCCATCAAAAAATCCTTTGGAGTTGGTGCGCGGGACGCGTGCCTGATAACGCGGAGGCGCTTTAAATGTTGCAGTTGTCGCCATCATTGCAATTTTGAACTTGTGGCTGAGATGGCATAGGTATGCATGAGATGGGCCGGGTCATGTCGGTCCGGTGCCCTGACCCGGTCAGCTGAAACGTCATGCCTATATAACCTGTATATCATTCATATACGCCACACTTGCACTATTTTCGGACTGTTCCTCCTTCATCCTTTCTCTCAACCATATCCTCAAGCATTCTGTGAATATTCAAATCCATTCTCAAATCCACATAATCCCCAGTTTGTCTCACCAATTTCTGCGAATCCCAATGATCGTGGTTGAATATTTCATTGTGTGAAGTGTTTTGAGCCTTGCTGCGAAGTGTTTGACCAGACGCACCCATCTTTGCCTGTTAGTACAACTGCCGGTTTCTACAAATCATTCGCCGGAGAAAAAACACAAAGGGGGAACTGTTGGTATCTTCTTTACCTTTTTGTAAGTTATTCTTCTCAATTTTCTACCTTTCATCAAATATGTCGGGGAGTGATGACACTAGGTCGGTTAGTGACCTGCAACTGACAGATACCGATTTGACCATTATTGATCCCGAAGCCTCAGTAAGCACCCCATCAGTAGAGATTACCCGAGTCACTAGGTCTAGTCCACCAGAAGTTACTCAGGACGCTGGGGGTCGAGTTGTAGAGGGTGATGTTGGGATTGATCAGGATCAGGATGCTGAGGAGGAGGAGAATTTTTGTACTGACCCTCTCCCAGCCAAATACAGGAAAGACGCTCAACTTAAGATCCTCGGGGTTCCCGAATGGGTGAAGGTTAGACATTATCCTCGGGACAAAGACTTTAGGATTGGTGAGGGGCTGAAGGACGGGGAGATATTGCTCTCCTCATTCCACCTTGCCATACTAAAGTTTCCAATTCATCCTTTCTTCCTCTTGGCATTAGCGACTTTGGGTCTGGCCCCCCTTCAAGTTGGTCCCAATTTCTATAGGATCCTGGCCATGATCCTACTGATCAAAAAAGAATTGAACCTAGACTTAGGTTTGGCCGAGCTTCTGTTCTCGTACAAACTTCAGGAATAGAAGGATAATAGGGGTCGGTACAACCTGACCTCGTATGTTAATAAGAAAATGTGTGACAACGTCCCGACCTCCAATAAGGGATGGAAAGAGAGGATGATAGTAGTGAGTGGTCGGTGGAGGCATCTCGATGCCATAAACATACCTGTCAGCCATGTTTTCCAACCGACCCGACTTCCAGAGTTTAAGAGTTTTCATACCCGAGTCTCATGCCATTGCGATCTGTGTAATGATAAGTTATGTATGTTAGTGATGGGTTTCCTTCAGGCTCCTCAGGAGAAAAGGGAGGTCGGGTATATAAGATCCCGATTTGAATTGTTGCAGGCCATAGTATGGAGTCAGGATTTTAGGGATAGCCAGAATTGCCTGACCGGATCTGTATTGCAGGAGCTTGCATCGGGAGCGTCTGCGCCAGCGATCGCCTCGGGTTCTGCCGCGACTACGTCTGGATCGAAGAGATTCAAGTCCAAGTCATCAGCAACCAAAAAGCTCAAGAAAAATATGTCGAGAGGCCAGCAGAAAAGGAAAGCGGTTACCATGCCCAAGCTTTCAATAAAGAAGGCTAAACGGGCTAACATCGGTTCCACATCCTTTGTTTGTGGGGTTGATGTCCCTCCAGTTCCTGAGAATCCTTCAATCAGTACATCAGCGGGGCCGACTGGAAGCCGAACCGCCATGCCCCCTCCTCCTCCTCTGGCAGAGCACCCCCCGGTCATGCCCCCACATCCACCTTCACATAACCCTCAAATGGCTGCATCGGGGGCGGTCGAGGTCGAGAATGATCATGCCTTGGTCCCGAGGCCTACAAGTTTGGATCAGAATCCATCTCAGGTTGATCCTTCAGTCAGGCCCGGTTCAAGCCTTAGTATTGCACTGGGGGTTCCTGCCCCGACGTCTAATGCTCGGGAGTTAGACTCTAACGAAGAGGGTCAATCCCGACCTACCAAACTGCACACCGCTATCTCGCATTATGTCAGGAAACAAGATCATAGAGAGATTGAGAGAGCTGCTGAGAGTGGGAAAGATGTTCCCCATGGGCCCCGATTCAAGCTGGATACCAAGAAGGGCCATCCATATTTGTCTGTGGGGGATCAGACGATTGGGAACTCGGAAGCCCTGTGGGAGATGGCCCTGGGGGTATGGACCTCGGCCGATAGGTTGGCGATATGGCGGTACGACAGGATGAGCTTAGCCTTGAATGGCCCCGAGCTTGCAATGAAGGTAATTTTTTTTTTTTTACTTAGCTTTTATTTCTGTGCTAACATTTTTTTTTTAGATGCTTCACGCTACTCAGGCGTACAATTGTAAGCTTGAGGATGATGCCCGGGTCATAAATTCCCTGACTCGAGAGGCTCAAGTCAATAAAGGTTGGTGTGCCAAGGCTCTGGAGCAGGTCAAGAAGGCCAATGACAAGATTCAGTCCCTGACATATAGGGTTGTTTCAGCTGAGGAAGAGCTCGCAGCTGCCAAGGCAACGATCTCAGAACTTGAGGGTAAGGCTCGGGAGGCTGAGCAGATGGCTAATCGGGAGGCCCAGGCTCGGGAAGCTCTAACTCTCCAAGTGCAGGCCCTGACTGAAGAAGTAGAAAAGTTAAAGACTTCGGGGCGGCAATTGAGATGTGCCACAAGGGTGGTAATCAGATGATCTCTCGCTTCGAGCTGACCTGCAAATACCGTTATGAGTAGGGCTGGTGGGAATGCATATTGGAGCTTCAAAGGCCTGAAGAGGAAAGGGAGATCCCGACTATTGAGGATCTTAATCACAGCATAGGAGTTGGGCCTCCGTATGACGATCATGAGCCTGAACCCGAGGTCCTGGACTTTGGCGAATTCCTTCAAGAGGACTTGCCCGCCCCGCCTTCTCGTTCTGGCATGGATGAGCTTGAAGCTACAGAAGGACAGTCCCTCGGGACCAAAGGCTCGGGTGGTAATGGAGATCCTCCCGTGGTGAAATAGGGCTCTCCCTTTAGCTTTTTTCCCCTTCCCCTATTTTTTCTTTTATCTTGTGTTTATAACAACTAAACAAAGCTTCATTGTATCCGCCTTGGCCACCGAGGCCCTTTTAATATAAATAAATTTATTTATTCATATTTTTGTTGGGGATCTGTATGATCCATACTTGTTTCTTTTGATACGATAATAAAAATCGGGACTTTGAATTATGACTTGGTAAGAATAACCATAACACCAGACAATAACGGTCGGGATTTTGAATTGGGACTAACAATAAAGAACGACGGCCGTCGGGCATGTGGTTATCTTTCGGGCACTTTTGGGCCCATGGAGAGGATTCATCACTTAGTTTTTGAAACTGATATTTTGTAAAACCCGACCACTTGTGGGTCTGTGAAGATCTCTCGGGCACTTTGGGCCCATGGAGAGGATTCGAAACTTAGGTTTTCAAATTGATATTTTGTAAAACCCGACCACTGGTGGGTCTGTGAAGATCTCTCGAGCACTTTGGGCCCATGGAGAGGATTCAACACTTAGGTTTTCAAACTGATATTTTGTAAAACCCGACCACTGGTGGGTCTGTGAAGATCTCTCGGGCACTTTGGGCCCATGGAGAGGATTCGACACTTATGTTTTCAAACTGATATTTTGTAAAACCCGACCACTGGTGGGTCTGTGAAGATCTCTCGGGCACTTTGGGCCCATGGAGAGGATTCCACACTTAGGTTTTCAAACTGATATTTTGTAAAACCCGACCACTGGTGGGTCTGTGAAGATCTCTCGGGCACTTTGGGCCCATGGAGAGGATTCGACACTTAGGTTTTCAAACTGATATTATCATGGTGATTTCGATATTCGTGGAGATGATCGAGGAAGAGTGAAACTTTTATTGCAATCTTTTGGGCTCTAGTGGCCTTTTTTTACAACAGTCAAATCAAAGTATTTCTAGGGATAATACCTCTTAATTCATGATGCATTTTGTGTGTTGGGCTCCCTTCTATTATTAGAGTTCCTAAGTAGTCTGTAGGCCCCGCGCCCTATCACTTCGGTGACGGTGTAGGGTCCTTTCCATGGCTCTTGGAGCTTACCCACGTGTCCGATATTTCGTCGAAGAACCATGTCCCCGACCTGCAATCCCCTTCTTTTTACTCTCTTATTGAAGTGATTCCTGACCCGTTATTGGTAAGCTGCCAGTCTTATCCCGACAATTTCTCTCTTCTCTTCCAGTAGGTCGAGCTCGTGAGCCAAGCGCTGATTATTTGTTTTCTCATTCCAAGCCAGTGATCTCAATGTCGGGACAACATACTCCGTCAGGATTACGGCCTCCGCCCCATAAGCCATAGCGAAGGGTGTTTCACCGGTTGGTTGTCGGGCAGTGGTTCTATACGACCACAGTACCTCTGGTAATTTATCCGACCACACTCCTTTGGCCTTCTCAAGTTTCTTTGTCAGGGTGTTGAAGATGGAACAATTGGTCCTTTCTGCTTGTCCATTGGCTTGCGGGTACCCTACCGAGGAGGTGTTTTGATTGATTCCATGCTCGACCAAAAACGACCTGACTGGTTCACAGTCTAAATTTATGTTGTTGTCCATCATAATGGTCCGAGGCACCCCGAACCTGCAGATGATGTGATTCCATATGAACTTGACTACGTGGCTGCCTTTTATAGAAGGATAGGCATCGGCTTCAACCCATTTGGTGAAATAGTCGGTGGCCAGGAGTACATGGGTATTTGACCTTATGGCTTTTCGGAGTGGTCCGATTGTGTCCATTCCCCATCGGGCAAAAGGATGCGGAACGATTGTCAGGTTCAAGAATTTTGGTGGTTGGAGTATAGTGTCACCGTGCATCTGACAGGCTTTGCATTTACGCACATATTCCTCTATATCCCGAGACATGTAGGGCCAAAAGGAACCCTGGGATAGGATTTTGTGGGTAAGGGACCGGGCGCCCAAGTGATTTCCACATGCTCCAGTGTGTATCTTTTGCATTACTGTCTCTACCTCGGAAGGAGTTACGTACCTCAGATATGGACCCAAGAAAGATCTTCTGTAGAGCTGTCTTTGGATGATCGAGTATCTGACTGACTTCATTCTAATTTTCCTTGCCTCTGCCTTATCAGTTGGTAGCATCCCGACACTGAGGTAGTCAGTTATGGGGTCCATCCAGCTTGGCTCTCGGGGAACTAGACATATCAGTTCATCGGGTGCTCGAATGCTTGGTACGGTGATGAAGTCGGTTAGTACTACTCGGGTCATATCCTCACCAGCTACAGACGCCTGATTAGCTAAGTGATCAGCAGAAGTGTTTTCTTCCCGAGGGATTTGGGTGAATGTTAACTTTTGAAAACCTTTAGACTCCTTGAGAACCAGCGCTCTGTAAGATTCCATTTTGGGGTCTCTGGTTTCGTACTCTCCGATTATTTGCCTGACTATCAGCTGGGAGTCACTATATACGGATATGGATTGTATTTCCAGGCTCCTAGCCAATCTCAGGCCTCGTACTCTGCCTCGTTGTTAGTGGCTGAGAATTGTAATTGCATCGAGGCATGTAACTTCATTCCGTCGGGAGTATGAATTTCCAGCCCGACGCCTGCTCCATTGGCGCTCACCGACCCGTCTACGAATAATTTCCACGTTTCTAACTCAATGGGTTGATCAACTTCCTCGGTTTCTCCTTCCAATAGGAAATCGGCCACGGCCTGCCCCTTGATCAAGATTCTGGGAACGTAGGTTATATCATAAATCCCCAGCTCAATGGCCCATTTGGAGATCTTTCCAGAGAGATCAGGCTTCGCCATAAGTACACGAATCGGAGTGGTAGTGGGGACAATGATATGGTGAGCTTCAAAGTAATGCTTGAGACGTCATTTAGCATTGACCAGGGATAGAACCAACTTTCTTGTTTGTTGTATCGGGTCTCGGGATCGGCTAGTGCCTTACTGGTATAGAAGATGGGCATCTGGAGGTTCATGTCCTCTTTGATGAGTACAACGCTAGTTGATACGGATGATACTGCCAAATACAAGAGTAGTACATCATCGGGCTCGGGTGTCGCAAGAATGGGAGGCTTGATCATGTATTCTTTCAATCGGGACAGGGCTTTAGTTTGCTCGCCCCCCCACACTTCTCCCTTCTTTGCTTTGATCACCTAGAAGATGGGTCGGCATCGGTTGGTCAGCCTTGCGATGAATCTGCTTAAGGCTACAACTCTTCCGGTCAGAATTTGGACTTCTTTGTGTGTGGCTGGCTCTTTCGTTTCAAGCAGAGCCTTCACTTGAGTTGGGCTGGCTTGTAAGCCCGATCGGTCAACTATGTGTCCTAAGAACTGACCCGAAGACACCCCGAAGGAACACTTGGCCGGATTGAGTTTCATCCCATGTTTCCTCAGGGTATCAAATACTTTTCGGAGATGCTCCAAGTGGTCTGTTTTCTTTCTGCTTTTGACCACTGTATCATCAATGTAAGCCTCGACCACTGTGCCCATCATTCCTTTAAATATCCTATTCACCAGTCTCTGAAACGTGGCTCTTCCATTTTTTAGTCCGAAAGGCATAACTTTAAAGCAATATGTACCTGTCTCGATAATGAAGGAGATTTTTTCCTCATATGTCGGGTCCATTGGGATTTTGATTGTATCCCCAGTAGGCATCCAGGAAAGTTAATCTCTCGTAGCCCGTGGTAGCGTCGACCATTTGGTCTATTTTGGGTAGGGGGAAGCTGTCTTTCGGGCATGCTTTGTTTAGGTCGGTGAAGTCGACACAGACTCGCCAATTCCCGTTCTTTTTCTCCATGACCACCACGTTGGCTAACCATTCGGGATAATGAACTTCCCTGATTAACCCGGCTTCGAGCAACTTTGACACCTCGTCAGCTATGATTTGGTTTCTTTGGCCCCCCATTCGCCTTTGTTTATGTCAGACATGTCTTATATTTGGATCAACATGTAATGTGTGTCGGGTTATGGAGGGGTCGATGCCGGGCATATCTGTATGTTCCCATGCAAAGACATCATGATTATCCTGTAAGAATGTTGTCAGTTCATTTAATTCACTTGTGGTGAGACTTGTACCTGCGTAGGTGACCTTGTTGGGTTGGTTGGACGTTACGGATACCGGCTGCAGAGGTTTTGCGACGATTGGGGGACCCGACTCCCCGTCCTGTAGTTGTTATTTGGTTTATTTTGGGTCGGGGGAAGCTGTCTTTCGGGCAGGCTTTGTTTAGGTCGGTTAAGTCGACACAGACTCGCCAATTCCCGTTCTTTTTCTGCACGACCACCACGTTGGCTAACCACTCGGGATAATGAACTTCCCTGATTAACCCGGCTTCGAGCAACTTTGACACCTCGTCAGCTATGATTTGGTTTCTTTGGCCCCCCATTCGCCTTTGTTTATGTCGGACATGTCTTACATTTGGATCAACATGTAATGTGTGTCGGTCTATGGAGGGGTCGATGCCGGGCATATCGGTATGTTCCCATGCAAAGACATCATGATTATCCTGTAAGAATGTTGTCAGTTCATTTAATTCACTTGTGGTGAGACTTGTACCTGCGTAGGTGACCTTGTTGGGTTGGTCGGACGTTACGGATACCGGCTGCAGAGGTTCTGCGACGATCAGGGGACCCGACTCCCTGTCCTGTAGTTGTTATTTGGGTTGCGGGTCTACATCCTGATCCTCTTCCCGGGACCTCTTTCGATCGGGCTTATCCTTCATTCCTTTGATAGTGATGGTGTAACATTACTTGGCCGCGACTTGACCCCTTTGATATCAATTACGTCGTAACCATTTGGCCCGACGCACCTCATCATTTGTTGGAGAGTTGACGGTACGCCTTGCATCCTGTGAATCCATCCTCTTCCCATAAGTAAATTGTAAGAGGGCTTCACGTCCACCACTACAAAGGTCTCGGACAGAGTTCTCTGGGCTGCTGACACGGGCAGGCTGATCTCCCCGAGGGGTTCAACTTGCTTTCCGTCAAACCCGGCAATTGGATTTCGGGAAGTCAAAATATCCCTCGGGTCGATCTCCAATTTATCGAAAGCCCACTTGGTCATGATATTGGCACTACTTCCTGGATCAACCATTACCCTCTAGACAAGACATCCCGAGACCATCAGAGTGATGACTAATGGGTCGTCGTGTGGGATCTGGATGTCTCGGAGGTTATCCTGGGAGAAAAGTATCTGAGACTGCCCCGTTCGATGGTGGACTTCGTTTATCCCGGCTATCCTGCTGACATGATGTGCCCTTCTCATTTGTGATCGTCTCTGCCCTTCGGCGTCTCATGGGTCGGGACCTCCATGGATAATATTTATGATTCTGACCGGGTGAGCTGGGGCTTGATTCCGTTGGTTATTTTGTGCAGGTTGATGGGCTCTCGGACCATCCCTCTAAACGTAGTCCTTCAGCTCTCCCCGGGCTATCATTGTCTCTACCTGACGCCTCAGGTTCCTGCAATCATTCGTTGTATGGCCGAAATCACTATGGAAGGCGCAGTGCTTTGATCTATCCCTCTGATCGAGGGGTTGCCTGATTGGGGGAGGAGTCTGGAAGATCCCTCTGGCTTTGTTTTCTTGAAAAAGCTTGGCAAGGATCACTTTCAACGGGGTGATCTTATCTTCGAATCTGGCACGCCTCTCGGACTGTGGAGGAAACTGAGATGAAGCGGGGATCGGGGGATTTGAGCGTTTGCGATTAATCGTCTGTCGGGATGTATCCGAAGCCTTATCCTTCGACTTGATTTCCACATTAATCAATGTCGCTCTCTTATGTCGGGTTGCCTCCTCCTCTTCGATCCTTAGGTGATCCTGAGCTTTAGAATTAAGTTCTCCGATTCCCGAGGGTGGTCGTTTCACAAGTGACTGGTAGAACTTGGTCCCCGGAATCAGTGCCATCCTGAAGGATTCCACGGCCGAGTGCTGGTTGCAGTTGTCGATGGAAGATGACTCGACGTTGAATCTGGACAGGAAACTCTTGAAGGACTTGCCTTTTTCCTGGGTCATGGTAAAGAGGCTCGAGATGGTCTTCTTTTGCCTCTTGTTCCCGAAATACTAGGCCACGAAAAGGTCGGACAGTTGCTGTCAGCTGCCAATGGATCTCGACGGCTGCTTCCTGAACTAGATGAGTGGTGCGTCGATGAGACTGGTCGAGAATACTTTGCACAGCAAGGCCTCGTTCTCGGTATACATGGTCATTTTTTGGTGGATCTGGTAAATATGTTCCTCGGGATCCTTCGTCCCGTCGTAGGGAGTGAATCTGGCAATGACGAACTTCTTGGGGAAGGGTTCCCGGGTGATTTCTAAAGTGAATGGTGATTGAACCGAGTCGGTAGAGGCCTAGAGGGCCTGGCCATCGGTAGATCGGGTCCTTAGATCCTTTATGACCTTCTTTTGGAACTCCGCCATCATCTCCTGAAGTTTTTGTGATGTCAAAGGCTCTTCGGTGATGGGAACCTCGCCTGCGGTCGGGTTCCCGGCTGATCGGTGAGAGGTTTCATCGTGCTCCTTCAGTGGTTCGGCTTGTTCTTGGATCTGCGATTGATCGGGAACTACCGGAGGGATAGTCGCCTGATTCAATCTTGCCAGGAGCTCCTCGCTCATCTTCTCCGCCGCCAGGCTTCTCGTTTCGGCGGCCTGGCTCCGTTTCTCAGCTTCGACGAGCTGCCGCAAGAGGTGCTCGATCGTTGGCGGAACACTTGGTGGTCTGTCGTCGGGGATCTGTATGTCTGACTGGGATCTGGTCACCGGCATGGTCAGGTTTGGACAGAAGAGATGATTTTGAAGATCTAGTGGTGGAATTTGGGCTTTGCTCAGCTTTTTGAGGTAGGAAGATGGTCGGTGAGATGACCTACTTTCCCACAGACGGCGCCATTGTGTAGATACAATATTTACACAACACAAAAAGATCCCTTTCTCATTATTCTTCATTGGATTATATACATTTTTCCTATGGGCCCTTGGCCCATTAGGGCAACTTTTCCTACTTTGGAATTTTGCCCTTACTTTACATGTCAGTTATTTTGTCCCTATTCTATGCCATTATCTTGAGCTGCAAGTCTCTTATAGAATCTTCGAGTTTCTTCTGGAATGCTCTTCGGGTCGGGCCATAAGATGGGCCTGGTAGTCGAATCTCGGGACGGACCACAAGGCTAATGTGTCGGTCGGGTTATGATGTTGGTACAATGACCGGATCACCATCTCGGACCTTTTTTGGATCGATCCGGTCGGGATGAGGCTTTTATATGGGCCGGGAAAACTCACATATACAAAAACCCTCGATCTAACTTCTTTATTTGGTAAAATAAAATTGAAAGTTTTGTTTGCTACTTGTTGAAGTTGTAGATCCTTGGTGCATCCCTAGGCCATACCTATGGCTTTACGCAAACCAAAATTGTTGATATGTCGCGTCCCCAATACTTTCCCAATCAAGCTTCATTGACTTACACCTACGCCTTCACGAACATCATCTGAACTAATTTTAATTTCTGTCTTATCATCATACGCAATAGAAAAATTTGTAATCTGATTCAGTATATCATCATCTATGTAAGTGCTTGAAAAATACCAGGATGAAAATGAAAGGAGCAAGGTACTAAAAGTCAACCATCAAATGGAGGAGACCCTTATGGCTGAGCCAAATAAAAGTAGTCATTTTGTGACCCCAAAATATTAGCGTCTGTGATTATGTATTGAACAATTTTTCATTTATTTATAGTGAAATTTAAGAATAGTCACAGAAGATAATTTATTTTGACTAGTCGCTGATTTTGATAATATGGTCTCAAAATTTTATTTTTTTTGGTTTCTTTGTAATTCCATTTCTGTGGGAGTTGTTGAGATTTATTAGATATTGCTTATCTCTCAAGTTCGATCCTTTTTTAGAGGGAGATATAAGTCATCAAAGTATGACATTATCAGTTTTGAAGTGTGAAAATTTCT
Organism: Cornus suecica; assembly: GCA_963922005.1. Taxonomy (NCBI): domain Eukaryota; kingdom Viridiplantae; phylum Streptophyta; class Magnoliopsida; order Cornales; family Cornaceae; genus Cornus; species Cornus suecica. Next base: position 8,889,898 of record OY998245.1, read on the forward strand.
ATTATATTGGGATTTGTATATTTTGGTGTTTTCCAGGTAAAAATGTGTACACGACTCCAGTTTTAAAACAAGAAAGTGTTAGGTACCGTTTGATAAAACTGAAAATTAAGTACTGAAAATTTTAAGATTTGAATTTTAAGTATTGAAGGTTTTAAGTGGTACTTAAATAAATTATATTTTCTGATATTTTTGTAAATTTCAGCCTTCAGACTTTAGTGTTACGTGGCGATCATGTTATTTAAAATTTTATCTCATTTTAAATAACACTTAATATTTTAAGTGATATTCGAATTTCTTATCAAACACATTTAACTAAATAAATACTGAATATGTTCAGATTTAAATGGTAAATAACTCTTATCAAACAGATCCTTAATTTATTCTTTGAATTTTTATTCTATTATAATGGAATGCAAACAAACCATACGGTAAAGTCAATATTATATGAATTTTATGATAATCACGATAAACTAACGTACTTTATAAACATAAGTATTCACTAATAGTGACCATATAAATTTACCCAAATATATTGTTTTAAAGATATATATATATATATATATATATATATATATTAATATATATACATTATTTTTATTAGTTGAGAAGTTTATTATAATATATGTGTTGGATGAATTTGATTTAAAAATTCTAACTATTTTGGAAGTTATAAGGAGTATTTATAATAGAACCCTCATTTTAGAGAAAAATAATTCTATATATATTTTAATGATCGAAAAAGGTTTAAGAAAATGGTTAACTTTATTTACACCCGTGAGGTTTGTTCTAACTTCAATCACACCCCCTCATGATATGAAATATCTAAATGACTCTTAAATCAAACACCACTTAAATCAATTTAATCCTAAAATATTATTAATCCTATATCCAAACATATATTCAATCATAAACCATATATACAAACGCCCCTACCTCTACCACCATCCCCACCACCACCACATATAAATATATATATATATATACCCCAAAATTGGTGACATCCACCGTTGTGGTGGTGGTGGTGGCGACTGTAAGTGGGTCAATATTGAGGGGATGGGTCAAATTGATAAATTAGGGAGTACTTGTTACCAAACACCCATTAAGGATAGTTTCAGGACCGGCCCTAAAATTTCAAAAATAAGTGGGGGCCCTATGTGAGAATAAATGTGAGGCTCTTTATACGTAAGACTTCACGCACTTAAAAAATTATAAAAGTAAATTTTTTTAGTAAAAAAGTAAAAACACATTAAATATATAATATTCAAAAAATTGAAAACAATCTTCATCTTAGTGTTGTTGTGAAAAATTGTTGTTGTTGGGTGAGTGAGGAAAAAAACCTCCATCTAAATATAGTCGAGTGAAAAATGATTGTCGTTGTGCGAGTGCGGCAGTCACGAAAGCCTTAAGTGTAAACGTTAAACATTGTGCGAGTGCGATAAGAATCGTCTAACTCTAATAAGAAAAATGGTTTGATTTGTATTAGACTTTAATTTCATTAAGTTAAAAAAAAAATTGTTTATTAGAGTTTATAAAAAGAACCATAAACCCAGACTTCCTAGCACACACAATGCAGATATATGTACGTATTTGATCGCCTTATTCACCAAAAAAAAATGAGATTGTTTTTTTCTTATTCTATAGTAATAGTAACTAAAGTATAAAATTTTGGGGCCCAAAATTGTTATATTATATTTCAATTTAGTACGAATTGAGCTGTTAAACAAAATGTTTATTTATTTATAATAAAGTAATTTTTATTTTGAAAAAATGAGGCCCTTGAATTGGACTAAGAAACTATTTATGTTTTTATAAAAGTTATAAAAATATTAATTTTTTTATTTTATTTTTAAAAAATACAATACAAAAAAAAATTGAGTCCCCCTGAGCTCAGAGGCCCTAGGCAACCGCCTAGGTCGCCTACCCACAAGGTTGGGCTTGGGTAGTTTAAGTGTTAAATTAAAATTTTAGGGCGGTGTCATGGTTTAAGAGGAGTAAATGATGCGTGTTAATAAAAATAGGGGGTGTGATTGAAGATTTACAAACTTGAAGGAGTGTTTTTGAAGTTAGAATAACTCTATCGATGTAAATGAAGTTAATCCTTAAAAAAAATCTCGTGAACTCATAAAAGCCTCTTATAACAATTAAATAAAGATTTTTACCAGACATCCTTAGATTCTGATGCATGTAATAATTTATACTCCCTTCGTCCACCACTTTGCCTACTTTACTTGTTCATTTTTAGTTGTCCATTTTCGAATCCTAATACAATATTATCATATATTTTCTCAAATTATCACTTTTTTTTACGATATATATATATATATATATATATATATATATTTGATATTCAAAAATTGCCAATAAACTATGTTAGGGCCTGTTTGGTTAGACTGTTTTGATTTTTATTTTGTGTATTTCGGTCAAAGTTTGAGAAAGAGGTATGACCCAACTTGGTGATTTTCTACTATGGCAAAACACGGAGCATGGCTTTACATACAGACTATACAGTTTGTGCAGTTAAAAAAAAAAAATCAAAGTTGAAAAATAAGAAAAAACATATTCCAAAAACATGACAGTTCTTAGTCTAAAAGCATAAATATATTCCAAAAAATCATCCAACGCTTTCAAAAGATAAAAAATCGTCGAGAGCAACTGTAATCGTCATCAATGATGTATTTTATTTTTGTTTTTTTTGAAATATCAATGGTGTATTGAGTTTTCTTTATTTAACTATAATATACATTTGTTAAAGTTTGAAGTTGGATAATTTTTTTGATTGATTTTATTGTTGCATTACGCCCCTCCTGAAAAAGAATCCTGGCTCCGCCACTGTACATTATTAAGGGCAAAATAAATAAAAAAAGTGTAAAAAAATTGTTGATTTTTTTGACAATTAAAGTTGGAAGGAGGGAGTAACATAACTCTGTTATCCCATCCAATAGCTGATAACTTTTTGGTGTCATTACTATGCCTAATTATTCGCCGTAATAACATTTTTATTCTACAAACAAATAATGCAAAATCATTATTTTACATGTTTTGCACAGTATTAAATATATATTTTTTAAAGTAACACAGTATTTGTTTTCGAATTAAAAATAATTTGGAATGGTGACACGGTTGGAATGGTGACACGGTTTGATGGGTTTGACCATTTTCAAGTCTCATGATATTGAATGCTTTATGTTGGGGAAAATAATTTAAAAAAATCAAATCCACGGAAGAAACTAAGAAGCAACATAATTAAATTAAATTTATTTCTATTTTAAAGTTTGCGCACACTCGTTTTCGCAATAATTGTGTACTTCTATATATCTATATATACATACACATATATGTAATTATACACACATATATGTAAATATATATATATATTTTTTTTCTTTCTTTCCAAATTATCATTACGTAAGAAGAAAATCGAGAGAGCGTCTACAACGGAGATGAAGGTGTTGAACAACAAATTGGTCAATTAACTCTACTTTGTACATCTTTCTCTCTCTAGGTTTTCGTTTCTGATATCTGTAGAAAGCAAACACACCCCATTAGATTCTGCTCTTTCTATATATATCTATATAGATATATACATATATATCTTTCTCTCTCTAGCGGAGATGAGGACTTCTCTGAGGTTGCTGCGAGAGTTGGGACTCACCAAGCACGGGTACGATGTAAGGGATAGAAAAGGCCCTCGGTTTGAGGACCCTGTGGCCCAATTGGATGAGCTTTCTAAGGCTACTCAGGTATTGCTTTTCGCCTCTGTTTGGTTGCCCTGAAAATGTGGTGGAAAAGCTGAGAAAATGGAACTGTGATTTAAGATTCTTGTATTTTCACTACTTCATGCGACTGTGATTGGCTAGCTCAGAGACGATTCTTGTGTTTCTGTGAAACAAAAATGACATTAATATTGCTGATTTTGATTTCTCTTATTTTCTTTTCTTCGTTCCTTCGATTTTACAGCAATCAGAATTTAGGGTTAGGTTTTCTTATTAATTCTTACATATATATATATATATATATGTGGTTTTGGTTTTTGAGTACTTTTACTGGTTTAGATGTGCTTGTACCTTAAGAATGGTGTAATATAATACCAAGAAAATGAATACAGCAATCTAATTGTGGGCTTGGCTTGTTGACAAATGACCCTTTGGAATTTTTTGTTTCATCTCTCTTACAAAATGATGGTTTGTCTTTGCATTAGCCTCTGAAGTAAGTTAAAGAGTTTGCTTGATCTTTACTGTGTCATTTGCAATTATTGCGTCTTGAATGACGATTCTTACTATTTCTTCATACTTGCACAATTCGTTACAACAGACATAAGGTTGTCTGTCATAACATTGGGTTGAAATGTATATTAACACTAGGCTACAACTCAAACTTATGTGTAGCACAATTAAAGTTGCGGAATGCCAAAACAACTAGCGCTTTTCATGAGGGTCATCAAACTCCGTATGGTGTCTTCTTTGTTAAGAAAATATCCACTAAAGTGTGTTAAAATGGGTGCAACCCAAGTCCCATTAGCTATTAAGTACTCTGTAGACAATATTGACTGTAAAAGAAAACTAGCAACCCTCCTCCGCATATCCCTTGGGAGATCTTCATAAAGGTGTACTTAAAGAGAACTCTCCTTAAAAGATTTGAAAATAATGAGCTAAGCATCACTTGTTTCAACTAATGAGCTGGAACTTTTGTATGGTCTATCTAAAGAACCTTTAGTGACAAAAATGCATTTCTCTAATAGTTGGATTTTAATTTAATTTATTTTTTATTTGATAACTAAGATATCAATAGATGACATTCAATTTGGGTGTCATCCCATAACGAGGACCAAAAATAGAGCCCCTGAACTCTCAATATGTCCAAAATATCTACTACTCTCCCAAGAACCCAACAAATTCGTGAATTCAAAATCCCAAATTTCAGCACCTCAAAAGGAGACTATTCCATTAAAGGATCTCCATTTTCTTTCCCTCCTTAAGCACCACCATATACACAAAGGAGCTACCCTCCAAAAGTCGTGAACTTGGAGCCCCCCTGCATAACCTCTGTTTTTCCTTTTAGGGATTGAGATAAATCACTAGACTGCAAACAAATCCAAGGTATCCCTGGCCACTGGGCAATGCTTTAGAAGTTGGCTACAAACTCTACCAAACTAGCTGGCAATGACCTGTCTCCTCCTTCTTAGGTTGTCCAGCGTCAAAGTCCCTCCCTAGAATTGTGGTCCAAACAAAGAAGACCAATTTAAAAGGTGTCTTTGTGCTCTGTAAAACCTTTCATGGCAAAGCAGGCTTCACATTGACTGAAAAGCTGCTTTAGAGGACCAAATATCGAACCTGTCATAAAATGAAGGCAGCTAGATTCAGGAGTTGACCATCCACCATCGACTTCTAGATAGTCTAGCAAATCCAAAAGACCAATGGTGGCCTCCAACTTCCAATCCTTCATGGGCCTCACAGGGTGTGTCTGAAGCTGTCCTCCCGCTATCATGCGGATAACAGTAAACAACCAAAGCATGTCTAATCCAAGCCATCCAGTACAAACTATGGAAGGTCCCCAACAGCGATCTTTCTCAACACAGAAAATCCTCCCAAAAGCGAATATTAACGCTGTGCCGAGTGTGAATCTGATGTGTTTAGAGAAGTCATTTCATCCTTTTTTCATGATTTTCCAATGACATATCCCCCTTGGAATCCTCACCTTAAGAGAGCATCAACCACTCTCTCCTCTCCAAATCTGCAAGAAATAATCCCCTTCCATTATCTCTACCTCTTGCCACCAAATTGCCACGTCATCCAAGATTCCAATACCTGAATAGCAAGTTTTCTAGTACCCATTAACTCCATTAGTAGAACAATTAAATGAATGGAATGGAATGAAAAGTGATTCTCTCATTCTGAGATTGTCTAAGGTGAGGTTCCTTCTGAGGGTAGCTAGCCAATCAAGATGGCGGGTGATTCTTTGGGGTAAATTTAATCCCTTGAGGCTCATTATTCATTGGATTATCTTATATGATGCTATTGACGAACATGCAAATAGTAAAGGATTCAATGTTATAATTAGTATAATCAAGGTAATTCAAAAATCAATTTTAGACATTACATTTAGAATTATTTACAAGATCTATTCACTCTCCCTCTAGGTCTAGATCACCTATTTTGTGCATCCTATTGATCAGAGTGTAAGAATTTTCATCGTTACCTCATCAGAGTTGTTAGAATGGATAGTAAATGGTATGAGAATTTAAATTCTTTCTTGACTATTAACGAATTTTCTGAATTTGTTTTGAACGGGATTTCTGCTAACTCAGTTAAAGATCATCGGGCACATTTCTCATACCATACTTGTCTGAAGTAACTCTAAAGTTTATTGATTGACTTTTCCTATGACATACAATTATCAGTTACTCCTCTTTTTCATATCAGCATTGAAAAGGAAAATGCAGAAACTTCCATATGAAAGAAGAGGAAGGACATATTTGTATATAGAGACTGTCTCAGGCACAAGATCAAACCACTGGCTTTGTGACCCTTGAACATGCATTTTTTAATATATTGTTTGACTAATTAATAATTTTTATTCATTTATTATGGGTAAGTAGTTAGCAGAGTATTAATGACAATGTTCAATCCCGGGTAAGTAGTTAGCAGAGTATTAATGACAATGTTCAATCCCGGATTTAGATTTTATGACCAAGTCATTGATAAAGAGAACGAGCGCTCCGCCCGCTTGGCGGGCGGCAGGAGCAGCGGGCAAGTGCTTGGTAGGCCAACAGCCCAGTGAACCGGGCGGGGCACTCGGCAAAATTCATGACTTTCAGTAAATGAACACATGAATGATATTCCCTATGTTTCTTGGAATGTGGTTTTTTTTTTTTTGGTGCTTGAAAGGTAAGTGGGAACATGGTGTTCCATATTTGCTACAATGTGCTTCTGAAGGATTAGACTTGCATAGATTACATAGTCAGGATAGTTGATTTGCTTACAAAGATGAGTAATTTTCTTTTTGACACCTTCCAATTAGTGACATGCAATACTTCTAACATGCACAGGTTTGTTATTTACTTTTCTAAATTTAAAGTGGTAACTAATGATGCAAAAAACACCGATTAGTGTCAGACATTATTAGAAGAAACATGTGAGTGAGTGGTAATTGTTGAAGGATGTGATGCCTTTGTCTGGGAACAACTTTTCGGTCCCAAATAAATAACTAAACCATGTCGAGGTGGCTATAAGAGTGGTGATGGTAGTATTGGTAATGGATTGATAGAGGTAATGGTAGGGATTGATACGAAGTAGTGGTATTACTTGTGTGCGTCAAAGAATTTGTTCTAGAGTTTCACTTTCAGTGGCATGGTGGGGATGAAGGATTGGATGTGTTCGAATTTTGGTGGATTTAGTGGTGATATTAGTCACTGGTTGCCAAAGGCTTGGCAGCAGTCACAAGTTGCAGAAGATGGTGAAAGAAAGAATTTTATTAGGTCAGTGATCGAGGTGATGCTTATGTGATGTGGGAAAGAACACACACACACACACACACACACACACACATTTGTTCATAAGTATGTTAAAATCCTAAAAACAAAATAAGTATGTTGAAAATATATTGTGGTAATACACATGGCCATAACAGGATAGTGGTGGTGCTACTAATGGTGATTTGCTTGATAATATGCCAAATCGGTGTTGATGGTAGTGGTGGTAAGAGCAATGGGTTGTCCTTGTGCAGAGGTGGTGGATGATGAAGGTGGTCTTGGTGGAAGTGGAGGGCTAATTTGTGGTAGTCGTTTGGATCATGCGTTATTTTACATTTTAAATTTTGGCAATGGGGATGGTGTTCTTATCCCCGTCTCCCCCTTATTAAATCCAATATCCTAAGATCCAATTTGTAGATTCAACATGGGAACGAACAACGTCAGCGGTCTGTTTCTTCATATCTTATAAGTATGTATAACCAATTATGTTTGGGAATTCTGGAAACATGAATGTCTATGATATATAGTTGAAGTGTTCTACTCTCTCTCTCTTCCCTGATAGGTTTGCTAGCAGATTCAGTGATTTACTTTTTTCATTTATTCCAGGACATGCTAGACATGAGAGATTGTTATGATAGCCTACTTTCTGCTGCTGCAGCAACAGCGAACAGTGCATATGGTATATATTAGTTAAAAATTTTCATTTCAATTTCTAACATTCTTTATCCGCATCCTGCAAATAAAATGGCAATGACTGATTATATGATCTGTTTCTACATTTTATGCCAAGTTATCTCCTATTTTGTGTTTGATCAATTAAGAAAATGCTGCAATCGTGCTAGCAGCATTCACATGCTATTCCAGTGCATTGTTTGTTGAATTGTGGTCTTGACTCACCCAACTTTTTTTTTTCCCTTTTATATAAACAAGATGTATATAAAAGAGCACGTCCAAATCAAACATTCAACCATACCAGAAGCACTTAGAAAAAGGACAAACATTATGAATTTGATCGGGGGAATAAAAACTATTAGTAGCAAAAATGTAGGAAGAGGCTTGTAAGGCATGTTTTTTGTATTATTACCTCCTTGATGTTTTTCCACCATCAATATTTAAAGATGTATAGGGTTACAAGAGTATTAGAATGTGGCTACATACCGGTTTAGATCTTTAGGTCGAAGTCAAAATTACGGTTCTGCTATGTTGACGATTGGAGCTTATGCTTGATGGAATTCTGAGACTTTGAACCAAATATTTTTGGGAACAACCGTAGGTTCTGAGGGTTTGTTTGTGACAGAGCCTGTTGTTAATGAGAAGGTATACCTGATACATAGTAATCATACAGTAACCAAAATTATGCATTGCTTGCAGTACCGAATGTAAGAGGGGGTTTAATTATTCCCATTTGAAGATAATGATAATTTTGATGTGACGTGTATAGTTGTTTTGCTAGGACACTTGAGCATACACAAGCAGTAGTGTTACATGAGGACTTGATTGGTTTAGTCATTTACTTAATAGATTTTGAATTATTTTGATATCTAGCTGCCTTTACATTTTTTTAAATGGCATGAAATACCATTTATTAACTTTTGGCTATTTTCAGAGTTCTCGGAGTCCATACGGGAAATGGGTGCTTGTCTTCTTGAGAAAACTGCACTGAATGATGATGAAGACAGTGGTAAGTAGATGAAATTCCCACTCACTGGAATCACTTTACAAAATATAGCTCATCATTTCAATGTGCTTTGTTGATTTCAATGTTCAGGAGACTTGCCTTTTTTTTATTAGTTTTTTTTTTCTGGCTTATCAAAAGAAGTTTTGGTTACTATGCATCTCTAGATTTATTGTACTCAACCATAACATTGATATCTAGGTTGGATATTCTTTCTTTGTGTGTTTTCTTGACTAGATGAGTTAGACTTTGGATGTCAAATATAAACCATGTTACTTACTTTTGATCGCTCTTGCAATTTCAGCTGAGAAAACAAGAGTTGAAATTTTCTAACATTGGCTGCTATGTAACATACTTGCAATAATGAATAAATGTATGAACACAAATAATAAGCAGACGAGCCCACTATTATATGTCGGTTCATTTCATAATGTATTTTTGTTTTGAATAAAGAAGCAGCTCCCTGTTAGTGTAACGTAGGTATCTTTCTCGGTTGATGGATGGAATAAATGCCTATATCGCTTTGTAATGTTTGGTAAATGAGATCGATAATTTATTTATCGTTCCATTTCTATTTTAATGTTATGGACTTCACGAACTGTATGCTGCCTCAACTAACTTTTTGAGTTACCGAGTGCAAGGATGCAAGTCGAGTCTTGAACACACTTTTGCGTAGTGTTTTTCCAAATGTCAGGTCTATCTTCAGTAGGGCTGTAAACAAGTCGAATCGAGTGGAGTTAGGCTCGGTTCAGCATATCTAAATAAGCGTTCTAGCTTGGCTTGACATTATTTGGGCAAACTCAAGCTCTGCTGTATGAGCTCAATTATGTTCAATGTTCAATCAATCCACATTTTCGTGTATGTATATTTTTATACCTCCACACAGAGATTTTCCATAACATTTAACTGGAGGAGTAACTCACCATTGGACACCGTAGAGAGAGTAGGGTTAATGTTTTTATGGTTGATAGGCTTGGGTCATTGGAATAGATGATGAGATTGGGTTATTTGATTTTAACATGTTATACACTAATTGGGTCGGGTTGGAATTCAAGGTATGTGATGCTTATATAGTTAAGTGGACCTCTTTTCGTGTAGATTAATCCAATATTTTACGGAATCAAGAAATTATACGTAGGTGTATAAATATGGATACTAGAATATATGTAATGTTGTTCCGAATTTTTGTTTCGGTCTTTGGGGTCATCGTCCCTAAGGAAACCTTTGACCCTTCTGTGTCTTTTCAGTCATGGACCTTCTTTCTTTATTTTATATATTTTTATTTGGTTCGCTCTTGTAACCTGATAGATAAGGGTGTTGAGGGTTATGAATGCGATAGAGTGAGATACTTATATTCCCAAGAAATAGTGAGAATTGGTTTGGAAGTGAGTCATAATTTCCTATTTTTTGCATAGTAAAATCTTGTGCCGAATCTTCACCCGATGTAGGCACAACTTGTGTTGAACCACGTAAAGCTGTGTGTTCTTTGTCGTGGCATGTTATCTTTTTGTCGGATTATTGACTTGTTCTTTGTTTTGGCATATTGAAGGGTGTTTAGGTTTGAGTGGGATAGAGTGAGATACTGAAAATTGCAGGTAGAAATTGAGTGAGTGAGAGAGAGAATGCAAGGGTTTGAGGGCTGAAACTTGTAATCTCTTGATTTTCATTTTGTGTAGTTTTGTGCACGATCTTCACCTTGGATGTAGCAGAAAATCTTGTGTCAAACTACGTAATCTTTGTGTTATTTGAATGTGTGGCATAATTACTTTTTTGTCATGATGTGACTTGTTCTTGGTTCTTGTGTTTCTCTTGACAATATACAAGTCGAACTCAAAATGAGCATTTAAAGAGCCTATTTATGAGCACATTCACGAATAAACGAGCTAAAGCATCTGAGCTTGGCTCGTATGATAAACAAGCCTAAGAATTTTGTTTCAACTCGGTTTGTTTGGATAATAAAAGAACACAAGCCGAGCTCGAGCTATTCCTCCTTCCATCCGCTAATAGCTCGGTTTGTTCGTCAAAAGCATGGTTCATTTGTAGGCCTAATATTTAGTCCTCTCTTGGTTGCTAAGACGGTACATCGGTGGCACTACCGGCAACAGCTTTGTAGGCCATCTTCCCAGAATGTTTCTCGTTCCATACCCACCTAATTTCTATGCAAAACATGAGCTCACACCCGCTCTTTTCCACTTTACACTGCTTGGTTATTTTCACCAACTAGGGGTGTAGATGGAGCTCGTTTGATGAAGTATCTTAATGTACTTGGGTAAAAGGATGCGGTCATTTACAGACCACGAAGAATCATCCTGTGTTCCTAGAGTTTAAACACCCTTGTTGATGCCAAAATTGGTACAATCTAGATCGGTATCTTCTCGTGCAATATGTAAGGATGACCTCAGCACAAATAGAACCAGTGTGTTGACGGCCATGGATGGACAATCAAATCAGTAATGTGAGGGAGTTGTAGAATACTGTGTTGAACGAACTGCCAATGATTATTTTTTTTTTGCTCACCTCAGTTAATTATCGGACTTGATCTGTGTGGGCTGCCAATCAAACGGTATGTGGAGATCATGTTTATCTCTACCAACCATTATTTGAATGGTTGCCCATCTTTGCTGACCAACTATCTGATATCTTTGTAGATAAACTCCTGTGTTTTTTAACTTAAATAATTTCCAGATTAGTCAATTAGTCAATGTAAGTAATTATTCTCATCACCTTCACAAGGGTACCAAAATATAATGCCAAATGAAAAAGAGGTAAAAATGGCAGGTTAATTTGTTCAGGAAATGTCTTTAGGAGTCTTTATCTCCACAGAAAATCATTATGACCACTTATATAGAGGTCCTACGGATGTATGTTGTAGGTCTAACGGGTGGATGTTTCGCGGTTTGACCCAAAAGCTTAAGGTGATGGGTAGTGCTAACATCCATCCATTATATACCCATTCACTTTCTCATCCTTATCTGATGTGGGACAAATTGACACTCTTTTAACATTTTTCCCCATCTGAATCCGTGCAATGCCCTTGTTGCGGTCGGACCACTCTGCCTGCCCGACCAGGATTTGGACTCCAGCCTAGGTGCTACCAACCTGGCGGGTGCTTGGCGTGGCACCGGATAAAGGATTGAGTCTGACTTTGATACCAACTGTAACGGGTGGATGTTTCGCGGTTCGATCCAAAAGCTTAAGCTGATGGGTAGGGCTAACATTCACCTATTATATACCCATTTACTTTCCCATCCTTATCTGATGTGGATAAATGGGCAACCTCTAACAGGAGGCTTGTAGCTGCCTTTTGTGAGTTTGGCTTCTTCCCATATGACCGACATCATCACGTACATGACGATGCTCGATAAAGATTTCGCGTGTCCTTACAAGATCTGCTGTGTTAAGAGAAAATATAGGTGAGTTGGGATTGATTCGCAGAGACATAAGGATGAAAGAGAAAATAGGTGAGTTGGGGTAAATGACCCCTTGTAGCCCTTGCCAAACAAAGCATGGATAGAAGTTCAGAACAGAATCAGGTCCAGGGATGTCAAAGGTGGGTTCGGTATGGGGCTTCCCTTTCCCAAACTAAATCCTTTCCCAAACCAGATTCGTGGCATTTCGAACCTGCATACACACAAAAAATAAAAATAAAATTCAAACTTGAATAAATAAGAGATGAAGAAAAAAATTGAAAGTTACAAGTTTTTTTTGTGGGTGGGTGTGTTGGGGGTGGGTGGTGAAGGGTGTTAAATCCGACTAGGATGATCTCAAACCTGTCTCATTAGAGGTGGCAGGGAGTGGGTTAAATTGACATTTCTAATCAGGTTTGAAAAGCTTTCATTATTCTGTATACTATCACTGATGATTTGTTTTTCGCACACTCAATTATTCTTCTGATATGCCTGAGGGTACAATACAGATGATGGGTCTTAAAAAAGGGATGACTGTTCATTGCAGGAGCATTTTAATTTTGGAGAACCCTTTTTTTTTTACCTGACAAGTAATTAAGTTGGGACAAATGTATTTTTAGTAGCGCTCCATTACTTATCCGATAAAGAAAACCAGAAAAAAAAAAACAGTTGTAATACTTGAAGATCCTTCTCTTGCCAATACAACCATTACATGTCATGCCCATATCCACAAAACTGTCCATTACCTGGGACTTTTGTCTGCTGTCTTATATCTGGTGAATGTTTTATTGTTACAGTACAGTTGTTCCATTTTCCCTGTCTCAAAATCTGAGTCTTTACATTCTTATGCAGGAAGAGTATTGATAATGCTGGGGAAAGTGCAGTTTGAACTCCAGAAACTTGTTGATAGCTATGTGGGTTCTTAATGTTATATAAAAGTGAATTTAGAATCATTTCCTTACTTGTATTTAACAAGTTCTTTTACTATGTCTTTCAGCGCTCTCATATTTTCCGGACAATCACAATCCCATCAGAGTCCCTTCTTAATGAACTTCGAACTGTTGAGGTTGGTTAATATATATATATATATATATATATATATATATATATGTATATTTTTTAAAAAAGCTGCTTATAATTATGTCATGATTTTTTTTTTTTTTTAAAGAACTTCGAACTGTTGAGTACTTGAGAGGATGCTGAGATGTTTGAATTAGTTAAAATACTTGAGCGATAATTAGAAGTGAGCATCGAAATGGAGGTGGCATGTTCTGCAGACTGAACTCACATGCAGACTTGCTGACCCTGAAAATATGTAGTTAAAGGAATGCGGAGATGTTATGTGCTCCTACACAGGCACAGTCAAGCTTAGTGTATATTAGAATAAGATACAAGTTCCCAAGTATGATATGTGGCATTGGATCGTACTTTGGGGAGACATTTACAGTACTAGATCTTCTTGAAATCTGATTGGAATAACTCACAAATGTCCTGTACAAGAAATAAAAGATGATATACATATATATATATATACACTATTGAATACTATCACTGGAATATATTATACATTTTGTGTCTAGTTACCTTAAAACTTTGAACAAAAGATCCTCCAATTACAGCTCACTGCTGTAAAAATACCTTTTGTTATTCTTAGGTTACCCGGAAAAAATGTTCCCGAGATTGACAGTTCACTCTATGCTTGTAATTGATTGAGAACCTCTCTGGAAAATACGACATAGGTATACCTAAAATTTTCATTTGAGCATGTATCCATTCATCCATTATTAGGTATTAATTATTATTTTTAGTTTATTTTATTTTGTTTTTGATAAAAACTTAGTAATACTAGTAGTAAAATAAATTAATCATCCAATGTGTGTTTTCTCCACTAGGAGATATCTGATATTAGGTTTAGTGCTTCTATGCAAACATTTGTCACAATTTCATAGGTCTTTGGCTATCGAAGGCATTTCTTTTTTCTTTTATGCTAACAGTTGGCCTTTTCCATTTCTCTTTTGATGCAGGATATGAAGAACCAATGTGATGAAAAAAGGTCCAAATTTATTTGTGCATAATCGGAGTATATATTTATAGACCTCTCAAAATGAATGTCTTCTTACCTCTAGTTTGTGATCTTCAGAGAGGTTTTTGAACACATGCTAAAGAGACACAGAGAAAAGGGGAGGTTGAGAAGCAATAAAGGACAAACAATATCTCCACAGCAGTTGAAAGTGGCTCATGATGAATATGATGAGGAGGCAACCTTATTTCTATTCCGTTTGAAGTCTCTGAAGGAAGGACAATCCCGAAGTCTTCTTACACAGGCAGCTAGGCACCATGCTGCTCAGGTTATATATTATTTTTTTTCATATTTTTCCATTCTCAATAATTTATATCATCTTCATTGTTCTTGATATTGGATGATTGTTGAATTACCTCCTTTCATGCTTGTATACAGTTGTCTTTCTTCAGAAGGGCTGTTACATCGCTGGAGACAGTTGAACCGCATGTAAAATTGGTAACTGAACTGCAACATATTGATTACTTGTTCAGTGGACTTGAAGATGATGGGGGGGACGATAATGATGATGACGATGATAGTGGTAGCTCTGACGATTATGATGATGGCGAGTTGAGTTTTGATTATGGACCAAATGACTTACCGCATGATATTTCTGCGAGAAACTCAATTGAGGTGAGATTCCAATGTTTCTGGAACTGATTAATAAAGATCGACCCTGTTGTGGTTCTTTTATCGGATTGTGAACGACTCAATTGTCAAATCATGGACTATAGACATTGAAGAAATCTAAGAATTCAGAATGAAGAAGAACTGGAATGCTGGATTTTTCTATATTTCATCTTTTACAAATTGATCAAGGCTTGTTAAATATACAAGAAATAACAGTAAATAAATACAATTACAAGTCAAAAGACAACAGCTACACTATAGGCTATACAAAGTCAAATATCTGCAGCATACTCTAGGATTTAGATCTGCAGCATACTCTAGGATATGCTGTTGTATAAACAGCTGTACTTAGGAGCTAAAAACAGATCTGCAGTTTGACTAATTGGATCAGAATCTCAGATTGTGGTACTGTGTTTTTCCACATTCCCCCTCAAGCTAGCATATGGATATCAGTCATGCTCAGCTTGCCAATTAACTCCTGAAACTGCCCTTTAGCCAAACCTTTAGTCAAGACATCAACTAGTTGTTCTTTAGATCTGATGTAGGGAGTACAAACTAGGCCCCCTTCAATTTTCTCTTTGATGAAGTGTGTCAATTTCAACATGTTTTGTTCTGTCGTGTTGGACTGGATTGTGTGCGATACTAATGGCTGCTTTATTGTCACATTAGAGTTTCATGGGATTACTGCTTTCACACTTTAGTTCTTTTAAGATAGACTTCAGCCATAGTAACTCACAAATTTCCAAAGCCATCGCACGAAACTCAGCTTCAACGCTTGATCTAGCCATAACCATTTGCTTCTTACTCCTTCATGTCACCAAATTACCGCCTACAAAGGTACAATACCCTGAAGTAGAACGTCTATCACTAAGTGATCCTGCCCAGTCTGCATTAGTGTCGGCTTCAATCTCCATATTCCCATTTTTGGAGAATAAAATTTCTTTTCCTGGTGTGCCCTTGAGATATCTTATGATTCTGAATGCAGCATTGAGCTGGTCCTGATTAGGAGCGTGCATAAATCTACTAACAATTCCCACGACATAGGTAATATCAGGCTTAGTATGAGATAAGTAAATGAGCTTTCCAACTAATCGCTGATATCTCTCCTTTTCCACCATTTGACTCGTGGCTATACCATCAAGTTTGTGGTTGAAGTCAATAGGAGTAACTTCTAGTTTGCATTCCAATAAACCTGTCTCCTTAATTAAATCAAGGACATATTTCCTTTGTGATAGAAATATTCCTTTTTTTGACCTTGCAACTTCTATTCCTAAGAAATACCTTAGATTTCCCAAATCTTTAGTCTCAAATTCTTTTGCAAGAGACTTCTTCAATTTCTCTATTTCAGTGTCATTATTACCAGTCATAATGATGTCATCAACATACACAATGAATACTGTTACCTTCCCTCATTTGTGTTTGTAAAACATTATGTGATCTCCTTGGCTTTGTGTACATCTCTCTCTCTGGACAGCCTTGGTGAATTTTTCAAACCAAGCTCGTGGAGATTGCTTCAATCCATAAAGGGATTTCTTTAATCTGCACACTTTCTTTCCTCCAAGGTTATCTTCAAATCCCGGTGGCAACGACATATACACTTCTTCCTTAAGGTCTCCATGGAGAAATGCATTTTTGACATCAAGTTGGTGTAATGGCCAGTCTCGGTTTGCAGCTATGGACAGTAAAGCTCGAACTGTATTAATCTTTTCCACGGGTGCAAAGGTTTCTTGGTAGTTTGTCCCATAGGTTTGTGTGAAGCCTTTCGCGACCAATCTTGCCTTGTATCGGTCAACCGAGCCATCTGCCTTGAACTTGACAGTAAACACCCATTTATACCCCACTGCCTTCTTTCCATAGGGCAAATAAGCTAGTTCCCAAGTGGTGTTCTTGTTGAGTGCCCTCATTTATTCCATTACAGCTTCTTTCCACTTTGAATCCATCATTGCTTCCTGAATAGACTCGGGAATCTGTTCTTGACAAACATTAGCAGAAAAAGCTTTGAAGGAAGAGTTAAGATTCTTGTATGAAATATAATTGGAGATTAGATATTTAGTACAAGATCTTTTTTCCTTTCTAAGGGTAATGAGTCTAGATCAGATTTAGAAATCTCAGGAGGGAACTCACCTGGTTTATCCCACATCTCATTGGAATTTGAAGTAACTGTAGTTGGTTCAAGGATTGGGCAGTGCCAAGGAAATGTTCCAGCCTCCTTATCCTTGTTTTTTCTTGTATATATCTTCAGTTCTTTAGGCTGCCCTTCATTCTGTCCATCATTGGTTTGCTGTTGTGATGGCTACAATGGCTGTTGCAGTGGCTATTGTTGCTGCTGTGATGGCTGCAATGGCTGTTGCAGTGGCTGTTCTTGCTGCTGTAATGATTGCAATGGCTGCTCCCCCTCACTTGAGTTACCAGGGCTCAAATGTGGGCTGGGAATGAAGCTCGGTTGAGGGTTGTTTAGATTTGGAGTGGACTGGACATGATTAGGCACCACAATAACATCCCAAAACTGATCTCCTAATTGATAATTCTCCTCTTGGAGTGAAGTTTTGGTGAAGAACGATTTATTTTCGAAAAAGGTTACATCCATGGAGACTTAAATTTTTTTGTTAGTGGAGTCAAAACACTTGTACATTTTCTTAGCTGCAGAACACATTTTATGGCTCTAGGATTCAATTTGCTTTTGTTGGAATTGTGATCATGAACAAAAGCAATACATCCACAAATTTTGGGACTTAAGGAATAGAATAAGTGTTTTGTCAATGTAAAGGATTTCTTGACTTGGTTCAATGGTATCTCATATTTAAGAATACAACTAGGCATTCGATTAATTAAGTATGTGGTTGTTAAAATGGCTTCACCCCAAAGATATTTAGGAACACTCATTTGAATTAGAAGGGCTCTTGCCATTTCAATTAAGTGCCTATTTTTCCTTTCGGCTACTCCATTTTATTGGGGTGTGTCAACACATGAGGTTTGATGGACAATACCATGAACAACAAGATAATCACCCTAAATATATGAAATATATTCTTTACTGTTATCCGTTCGAAAAATCTGAATTTTTTTATGAAATTGGTTCTCAATCATTTTATGAAAGATTTGAAATACTTGGGCTGCTTCGGATTTTTGTTTAAGAAGATAAGTCCAACACATCCTAGTGTGGTCATCAAATGAAGGTTATGAACCATTTTGAACCGGAAACATTGGTGACACGCGAAGGTCCCCAAACATCACTATGGATAAGGGTAAAAGGGCTAGACTCGGTCTAATTCAATGCTGGAAAAGGCACTCTATGATGCTTAGATAACTCACATGTTTCACACTTGAAATCTGAAATATTTTTATTTGCAAATAACGAAAGAAACAATTTTTTCAAATAGGGAAAATTAGGATGTCCTAACCTAAGGTGCCACAAAAGAATGTTATTCTTACTATCCAGATTGAAACTCCCACATTGCATAGCTTTCATGCCTTTTCCTTCTTCTTTAGCTTTGCTTCCTTCAAGGACAAATAAGTCATCCATTTCTCTAGCACTGTCAATCCTCTTCCCCGTATACGGTTCCTGAAATTCATAATGAGTAGAAGAGAATTTGGCTATACAATTCAAATCTCGAGTTAGTTTAGAAACTGATATAAGGTTGTAAGAAAAATTTGGAACATGTAGGACAGATTCAAGGACAAAATCCTTAGAAAGAATTATAGAACCTTTCCCCGCAACTGATGATAAAGTACCATCCGCAATCTTAACCTTTTGTTGTACATAGGCGATATTGAAGAGGCTAGATGAACATGTCATGTGGTCTGATGCCCCGGAATCTATGATCCAAGGGCTGGTTTTTGAATTTGTAGTTTGTAAAGCAGTGAAAAAATTACCAACTTGTGCAATATTGGCTGAAATGGATTTATTGCTGCTATGACTCATTTCTTTTCCAATGCCTTGCAATTTGTGGCTAGTAATCTGAATGGTAGGACTTTCTATAAGACATGAGGTTTCCCAATTAGACATTTTATCTGAAACTTCAGATAATTTTTAAGGAAGTTAACCAGCAATGAAGGCTGGTTAATGTAGAAGAAAAATAACCAGCAATGAAGGCTGGTTATTGTAGAAGAAAAATGAACCCAGAACTGAAAGAGGGCTCTGATACCATGAAGAAATCTAAGAATTCAGAATGAAGAGGAACTGGAATGCTGAATTCTATTTTCTATGTTTCATCTTTTTACAGATTGATCAAGGCTTGTTAAATATACAAGAAATAACAGTAAAGAAATACAGTTACAAGTCAAAAGACAACAACTACACTATAGGCTATACAAAGTCAAATATCTGCAGCATACTCTAGGATTTAGATCTGCAGCATACTCTAGGATGTGCTGTTGTATAAACTGCTGTACTTAGGAGCTAAAAACAGATCTGCAGTTTGACTAATTGGATCAGAATCTCAATTGTGGTGCTGTGTTTTTCCACAAACATGTATAGGAGCCAACCATAAATAATTCACCATATCTGCAGCATACTCTAGGATTTAGATCTGCAGCATACTCTAGGATGTGCTGTTGTATAAACAGCTGTACTTAGGAGCTAAAAACAGATCTGCAGTTTGACTAATTGGATCAGAATCTCAATTGTGGTGCTGTGTTTTTCCACAAACATGTATAGGAGCCAACCATAAATAATTCACCATATCTGCAGCATACTCTAGGATTTAGATCTGCAGCATACTCTAGGATGTGCTGTTGTATAAACAGCTGTACTTAGGAGCTAAAAACAGATCTGCAGTTTGACTAATTGGATCAGAATCTCAATTGTGGTGCTGTGTTTTTCCACAAACATGTATAGGAGCCAACCATAAATAATTCACCATATCTGCGTTTTTCCACAAACATGTATAGGAGCCAACCATAAATAATTCACCATTAGACGGTTGGTTATTTCGTCCGCGTCCTGTAATCATTGATCCTCCTGGAGTGCATATATATACATATACATACCGGGGGGGGGGGGGGGGGGGGGGGGGGGGGTTTAGTGTTTTCCTTTTGGTTCTTACTGAAACTGTTCCCTTCTAATATAATGTCCATTGATTGTGATTGTTTTCTCTGCAGTTGGATCACGTGGACATTACATTTCCGCAAGTTTCTACAGTGGATACAACAAAGGTAGAAAACCTTCTGTTTTCTCATGTAATATTAGTAAGCAGACATGCGCATTTTGTAGGTGTAATGCAGACATGGGTCCATCAGTTTGACCTGATTACCTGAATTCAATTTGTCATTGTGGTTAAATACTGTATGTCTAACCAGTTACCAAAATTTATTGGAGCTTTATAAACTTCATCCTTATTGGTTTCTGAATTAGGCAACAAGAAAGTCTCTTTTATACTGTTTATTTTCTTGGTGGAATCTGGAATACCTAAACATGTGTATTTGCTTAGAGATTATGTATCGTTTGGTGTGGCTGTTTGAAGTCGTCTTATGCATGATGAATGTGTAGTTGTTTTCGAAGGTGTACTCAACTTTTTTTTTTATACAGCCAACAACTATTTTATGGATTCCAAGGGTTAGACTTCTTGTTTTGCATATTGCAGGAAAACATGGACAAAATCCCTAATGGGGATTCTTTGGCTTTTGGTCGAGAACAAAGAACTAGCAGCCAATCAGCTCCCCTTTTTGCTGAGGTAAAAGTTGATCCTGCTGAAAGGTTTCGACATATGCGGCAATTATCCACAAGGAAGTTCACCACTTACAAACTACCAACACCAGATGAGACAAAGAGTCAAGTTCTAACTGGATTAGAATCTAAAGTTCCTCAAGCAAGACTGGCAAGTATTAGCGGGGGTGTAAATTTATGGCATTCATCTCCTTTAGAACAGAAAAAATATGAGAAGATTTTGGAAGAAGAAAAATTGCCTAGGCCGACTGTTGTAAATATACATTCAGTACTCAAAGAGAGCAACAACAATAGTACATCCAGTCGATTACCACCTCCTTTGACAGAGGGACTCTCTTTGCCACAGCTTGATCCTCGTGCTTCTGATAGTAAAAAAACCAAAAGACAAGCTTTTTCTGGTCCCATTTCTAATCAATCATGGTCAAACAAGTCAGTTTTATCTTCCAGAGAAACTTTTGTTTCAAAAGCACACCCTCTGCTGTTTTCTGGACCTATCTTGCGTAGTCCATTGCTTCAGTCATCATCATCCCCCAAAGTATCCCCAACCGCTTCCCCTCCCTTTGTGTCATCACCCAAAATAAGTGAGCTTCATGAGCTTCCCAGACCGCCAGCCAATTCTACCTCCATTTTAGCTGCAAGACCTTCCTACTTAGTCACTCATTCATCCCCCTTGATGTCAAAAGGTCAAGAGCATTCTGCTACCAATAAATTTGTGGTTTCCAATACTGCATCTCCTCTACCAACGCCTCCTCAGACTGTCCCTCGCAGTTTCTCCATACCCTCCAGAGGTCAAAAGGCGACTGCATTACCTGCATCAGAGGCATTTGAAGCATCTGCCAGATTGAAGATGGTTGAAGATATCGCTTCACCTCCTTTGACACCAATTTCCTTATCGATTGCCAAGCCAGCATCAACTGCTTCTGAGACTGTCATTCCGCTCAGTCAAAGCAGAGGTAATTAATCAGACACTGCTCATGTCTTTTCTAGTTTGATTATAAATCATGTGTTAGAACCTCATTTAATGTTCTAATGGGTTCCGAAGTTGGAGTGTTTACTGTGTTTTTAAATGATCATGAAAGCAAAGATGTATTCAGGAGGTTATTGCTCAAGTGATGTGCTAGTTGACCCATACGCTTTATTCAGATCAAAACCAAAAGTTCCTTGGTTCTTCACTATGTACCCATCAGTATAGTAAACTGGTTTCTTTCATGTGCTTACATTACAAAAATGGACAAGTTAGAAATATCTTACCACAATATAGTGAAATGTAGTACTTATCCTCCACAAATAAAAAGTACTGGGCATTTAGTTTGTTACATTGTAGATTAGAAGTCATCTGATGGTGTTATTTCAGATTGGAACTGCTGTGGTACATACATTGATACTACTTATTTATACGTGACATGACAAAGACCGATCTGGATGAAGGTTGTATCTTGCATAGTCTGCCAAACACCAGGGCCATGCCTGCCCCATATCCCACAGCTATTTAGTCTGTATGATCTATTATGTTTATTTGATAGAAAGCATTACAATGAAAATAATAAAATATGATCAAGTACAGAAAGCTTGCATGCATGCAAAGTTGTCATGATCTCTCCCTGCAATCCACGTGTGGGTAATTGCTTGGTGCGATGGTAAAAAATTAAACCGGCAAGTGTAAGGATGTAATGAAAGGCCTAATGGCCAAGCAGTACCCACCCTTTCTCCCAAATGGGAGGTCAAGGGTTCGAGCCTCAGTGGAGGCAATGTGGTGTGTGAGTATTCTTAACTTTCAAAAAAAAAGAAAAGTGTGAGGATGTAGGCTTAGCAGTCTTTCTGTGCAAAATAATACCAAGGTTAGGTCTGTCTCAACTAATCACCTCCCAAAGGCCCTAGCATAGGTAATACCATGCTCTAGGTGCTGCCATAAAGTTGTGATGTTCTAAGTCTTTTGAGTATTTTCCAAATTTGACAACTGATTAGTGTGAAAAATGCAGCACTTGTTTGCATTATCATGGGTAATGAGAAAAATACCTAGGTTCTTTGTTTATAACAGAAATTTTTTAGGATTACTCTTTTCTTTTAAACTCCAACCTGGAAGTTTTGGTACACAAGGCGGCAAGGGAAACCTTGAATATGTGCAATCACCTACGAACCACGCAAGTAACTGACAGTTTTTTTGGGTAAGCCTAGGTGTTTTGTTGACTTTTGACCTTTTTGCATGCTTTATTCTTTTATTATAATGAAGTGATGGGGGTGGGGATAAATTGTTGGAATTACTATATAACGAAAAATGTGTACGTTATAGTATTTCTTGTTCAAGTAGGAAGGTATAAATATAATAGAAAAGTTTAATTAGTGCTGAAGGTGTAGATCTGCTGAAATATAAAACTTATAATGCCTTCCCGATTCGTTTAGGATTAAGGATGGCGATGATAATAGACAGGTAGTAAACTAATATGTTTATGAGATTATTATGCATCTTCGAATTCCAAGACATTTTATTATAGAAGAATTATGCCAATTGGGTCTTTTTATTCTCATACAAGTAATTTTATAGTTCTAAGCACGAGTCTTCCAGTGGGTGCAGGTGCAGGTTGATTTAACTCGATGCTGTCTGAGAATATTTTTTTCTTCCAACCTGTCAACTGACATTATGGGGCCAAAGTTTTGTTTCACATTATCAGGTACCACCCCAAAAATTTCTCAGTAGAGGTGCAGATATCTATCTTTATATGTCCTCTTTATCTGCTTCTTTTTTAGGTTGTCTTAGTGTGTTGCATGTTAGTTATTTACTTTGGAGAGAGCTCACATTAAATTACTTCCACTTGTTCCATCTAATGAAGAATATGTGTTGCCGCGAATGAATTAATCAATTCTCCGTAATTTTTGCTTTCTATTTCGGAACTCACTTCTAGTCTGCTGCATGATGATGCACTTTTCATTGAAAACCAAGTTTAACATGTTAGTCAGCCAGCTTCCAAACAAGTATATGTTCTGTTGCCCAACTTCATGAAAAAAAATAAATGAATACAATACAAGGAAGAATACAACAAATTAAGAAGAATTTGGAGTCACCTGCCCAAAATAAAATACTTAAACTAACTGGTAGCACTTGAGCATTTTTTCAGCATGGGACGTATATATCTTGGGTTTTAGCATATTTGCTTTTAACCACTTATGGTATGTCCACGTATTCGAGTTTGTGAAGAATTAAATGTTTTAATAATTGCACTGTAGTTTATCAGGAGATCGTGAAACATTTGTCCAATATCTGACAAACTATAACTAATTGCATCTTATGAGTAATTTGATGCCTGTAGTAGTATATTTTTTATAATTCTACAACACTTTTAGCGGTTTTCCAAACCTTAAAGATGAACAATATTTGCTTGACAATGTCTAAGGACCATAAAAGACTTGGTCTGCATTTGGATTGAATGATTTGAAATAAATAGATTTATGTAAAATAACTTGGATAATATGAATTTATAATTTGGTTATTTGTGTATTAAGTTGATAAGTGATTTGAGAGCCTCACATGTGTGGCTTTAAAACAACAATGCCAAAAGAGGTTATTTGAAATCCATGCCGGCAAGGATTTTAACCTCACAAGGATTGCAATAAAATGTAATTTAGATTATTCTCAATGTTGTTTGTCAATATAATGAGAGATTACAATCATCTCATGAGTACTTGTAGTGTCCTTTAGACATTTTTTGCTCGAAACATGTGTATACAAAACCTTGAACTTGCTCTCAACAGTAATTTTTATGAAGCAGCAGCCATAAAAAGCTCTAGTTTTAAATTCATCTGTTATCTCCCCATCTAACACTAGTCTTTATCCTCTGAAGGCAAACAACAAACTCATCAGACCGAGCCTGGTGGCAATTCTAGCTTTGCAAAGGTTTCGGAGGCCAAATTGTCATCACTCACAAAAACTTCCAGAGTGGACTGGCCAAAATTTCGCCCCTCCACTGGATCCTACTAGTTTCTGTAGCCGTGACTGGAAATTTCAGCTTTTCCTTATTGTTATTTAGATGTTCATATCCCGTGATTTTATTGATAGGTTTTTCTATTATTTGAGTTGTGCTTTGATTTTGTACAGAAGTTAGATTTGGCAAAGTATATAACCATTTCTTTTCCTTCATTCCAAGGGTCAATACGTTGGCTGAACTCTCATGAGTCGAATAACCAGTGAATGAAGGTGGGATATGGTATTGTTTGCTCACTAGAATATGTGATGTGAAACCCATTTGCTCAATCTTTTAAGGGCAAGTTCAAACGCTCCCTTGAATTGAATGTCCCCATTAACCTTCACCTGACATTGTAGCGAAAATTTCATCATCTTTTTATGGATCCGCGTGGGAGTGGAGGAGACACTCTATATGACCTTAAATAGGCACACCTTGAGATTCTTTTGCTAAATTCAGTTCAATTATACCTTGTTTTGGCTGTCTCATTGCTCCTATGATTTAGTTCTATTCATCTGACTTATTGTCAATAGTATCATTGTTATTATATTGTATGTTGTTGATATTTTCGTGAGATATACAATAGACTTGAGAACGTTAGGGGCTGTTTTGTTTGGTTTGTATTTATGAAAACGTTTTTGAGAATTCTGAAGTTTTTAGGATAAAAATGAGTTCTCCTGAAACAAGCACTTTATTATTGAATTTTTTGAAAACCAACAAAGTAGGTTTTTTTTTGTACACTTATAGTTTGGTACACTTGATAGGACCCGTCAAAATATGTCGGAAGCTCTTCATATTGTCGCCGACTTGCCAATTTAAGGCTACATTATGATCCACTCACTTTTTCTGTTCATATAGTCAGCCTTCGATTGCATCAAGATCCTATCAATTTGCAGTGATTCTTTGCATCCTTCGATGTAACGATGTTATTATAAATCATGGGCTTTATTTATCTATCTAATTGAATAATTTAATATTATAGATATTTTAAAATATTAATATCTAATTAAATAATACGGTTAATTTTGTATTTCTGTATTATTTTTAAATGAAAAGTTGACTCTAAGGAAGGCACAATGTAATAATCCCCGTCGACCACAACAACTGAAAAATGACGCAAAAAGGTGGGCATTTGGGAAAGTAGGGTAGTAGAGTCGTTGATAGGGGGCTATAACCTAACCCAATTTATTGTAGAAATTTTTGCGATCGGACCATTCAAACTAAAAATACCTTTTCTAGATTCAACTCTCTCTTTTTCTGGCTTCATTTTTGTGTAACTTCAGTTACTAATTTAAATTTAAAAATATATTTCATTCAAATTGTGCTCTAAGCTTTTGATATATGTGCCCAAAAGTTAAGGACTTAAATGCTCATTTTAAAGTTCAGGTTGGTTTAATGCAAGTTATTGATAGTTTGGAGGGTTTTTGCCACTTTCGTTAAAATTAAAATATAGTCTAAATTTTAAAAAATCATTCCAAACAATATTCTTACCTTTTCTTACGGTTTTGTCCCCCTCTCTCTCTCCGTTTCCTCTTTATATTACATTATCATTGTATTTCTCTTCCAATGCAATTAATGAAAACCGTGAATCTTCTTTTTGAACGTATTAATTTGAATTGATGAATGTCTTAATTTGAAGCGTAAATGTTTTTGATAAATGTAGAATCTGTTGTGTGAAAGTTATAAATATTATATTTACCCTTATTAATGTACTGGCAGCATGAAATCTCACCCAACATATTTAAGCCAGAAAAGAAGATCACACAAGTTGCCCTCATTTTTTTTTTTTTTTTTTTTTGGGTAAATAAAAGGTTAGTTGTATTCAATTTGTACTTTTGATACCTCATCCTCACTATTTCTATCGATTTCCTTCGTGATTTATCAATTTAAAATGTCATAAGGAATGAACTGCAAGATACAAACATATATAAGAAATTCATTTTTTCTATATTATAGGATGTATTAAAAACCCTCAAAACAAACAGGCACCATCCCTACATCAACCTAATATTGATATATTACAACAAAATGTAACATGGAGATAACAATCTCTTCGCATCAAAACAAGGAGGCAAAATTTTTTTTTTTTTTTTTTTTCAAGCGTAGCAAATTTATAATATATCAGTGACATATTATATATTATTGCCAAACTTATTAGGCTTTGGACCTTTGGTGCAGCCTCAGCTGCATTGCCCGACGTCATATCTCACAAATCCCATGAGCTCTGGTCCTTCAAGTCTTGGGTTATTCATAAAACTACATGAATAAACAACCAATTACACAAACACAAAAATCAATAATAATAATGAATAAATAAACTTTAAAATGAATTAAAGCTACAAAGTAGAGAGAGTGAAATTTATGGGTCAATAAACAAATCAAAATCACCTTTCTTCTGTGAACTTAGAGAATGAGCCTGTGGTTGGAATGGTACCACATAAATCATTATTTGACACATCTCTGCACGAAACAGATAAATAAATAAAGATGAAGAAGAAGAAAAAGATGAGTGTAACGTGAGGAGAGGTATTTTTGGCAATAAAAAGTTGAATAATTCATACAAAATCTTGAGGTTTCCCAGCTTGCTAAGCCTTCTTGGTATTCTTCCTGTCAGCCTGTTACCATTCAGTCTCCTGCATATATATTATAATGAGGATTATAGTATGAGGCAGTAACAAATCATTCTTTTAGTGAATAAAATGCACTTCCTTTTTATTTTGATTTTTTATTATTTTATTTTATGTTATGTTATGTTATTTATTTGTATAGTCTCATTCTTAGTTAGCACTTGCCTAACGTGATTGGTTATGGCCGGTTTGATTTGCATTTTTGAAAATAATTTTATATTTTCTGTATTTTTTGAAAATTGAAAATAAAAAAACTATACAGAAAGTCTGTTCGGTTCAATTTTCAGAAAACAATTTTCAGAAAACTCAGTTATAAAAATGCATATTTTCAGAGAACTCAATTTTATTGTTCTCAGAAAATTGTTTTTGTTCTCAGATTTCTCAAAAACAATTTTTAGAGATACAAACCAAGCAAACCCTTAACAACTTGACACCTATTTTTACGATTTTATTTTTCCTTCATTTTAAATTGTTGAAGAATTTAAATATTCAAGCTTACACATTCTCTAAAAGCTTCTCTCTAATACGATATTAGATTTAGAAGTCTTGTATTCTTATCTCACCGTTACCCAATTAAAAGATTATTACACGTGTATGACAAAAAGAAGGCCACACGTGAGGGGTTTAAACTTTGTGAGCGTAACAGAGTTGGTTAGAAGGATGAAACTTCATTACCTGAATTAACCATATCCAATGTAATCAATGTGGGTTTGAATACCTGCCACTTCGCCAATCTGCAACTTACTGCTACACGACCGTGGAACAGCTAGTGTAACCCCCTCAAAGAATGACTCTCATGCGGGGTTGGACCTTTTTATCTATACTATACTACATTGAAAGATATGGTGGACATACACCTATGGAGACCCTCCAAATTATAAGTTTCTTTTGGGTAATTCAACTTTTTAAGATGATGACTTTTATTATAGTGTTAGTGAATGAAATATCAATTTTACTCACAGTCCCACCACAGTGATGTGATAGTTTATAGTGTATATGCTTTACAACTTTAATGTTTGAAGGTTAAATTGATTATATAAAATGTTTTGACTTTTCAAAGTGGACACTTATTTTGAGACGGCTAAAAGAAAAAAATTCGACACTTATTTTGGAACGGATAAAGTACTATTTAACACTAACATGCAATGCACGTTTTTCATCGGATGATATAATTACTACCCCGTACCCACACCAAACATTTATAAGCCAGTACATTGATTTATGATGATTAATATGCTGAGAAAAAATATATAAGCGTATAGTGCTTACAGAAATCTGAGATTTGAGAGGGTGGAGAGTGATGGAGGGATGGTCCCAGAGAGGTCATTGTGGTAGAGGTCCAAGCTAACAAGGCTCCTTAATCCTCCAAGTTCATCTGGTATTGGGCCCACTAAGTTGTTCATGTAGAGTTCCCTGTTCAATGTACACATACAACAACCATTACATTCACATTCAAATTTCAATGCCTCTTGCATGAGGTAGGGTAGGGGATAAATTCATGAGAATCATGCTCTTTATTTTTTATGTCTTCCATCTTATCCCTTGTATTTTTTTATCCGCTTAAAAAATTCAGATAAATAAATAGATAAACAATACTAGTACACATTTTCCGGGAAAAAATTGTCGCAATGAAAATATAGTTCTTGGGAGATCGAATATAAATTGATTTACAAATTGTTCCATGATCATTGATGGGGTCGAATTAGAAAAACGAAAAATTTGAATTCTGAATAAAGATTTTATTGGTCAAAATCGACACTAGATATAAAAATTGCAGCTATAACCTTTAGTGGTAACTTAAGATCTGCATATAAATTCTTACATCAAATTCTAATATTAAAGAATTTTTTTAAGTATTTATTCATACACACCGCCCACTGAAGATTGAACCCCCAACCTCTCACTTTAGTGTAAGAGGCGGGTAGGACCACATTAAATTTTTTTAGGTTATAGTGGTAGTTAAAACGGATATTATACCTTAAATCTGCTTATTGAAAAAAATATTCATTAAGCATTAGTGAATTAGTGTAATATGGATCGAATTGAGGGTTAGCTAAAATACGTTTTACAAACATTTGGAGCTGATGATTGTCCAAACCTGGAGAGGTTAAGTTGATCAAAATGTGTAGGAGGCATCCATGAAAATTTTGATTTGACCCAACAGATCAACATAGAATTGCCTTGGAATTATCAAAGAAAATGAATATTCCAAGAAGTATTAGGAAAAGCTTATTATACTCACAAATACTGAAGATGCTCAAGCTTCCCCAACTCAGGAACAAGATTGCCCGACAGCTTTGCATTTCCAAGGTCACTGCGTGCACACACACACACACATATATATATATATATATATATACACACATGC
The DNA here is from genome assembly GCA_963922005.1 of Cornus suecica. NCBI lineage: Eukaryota > Viridiplantae > Streptophyta > Magnoliopsida > Cornales > Cornaceae > Cornus > Cornus suecica. Next base: position 8,919,756 of record OY998245.1, read on the forward strand.
ACACAACTATATAATTAATAGCCTTCTTAAGGTGAACAAAAAATATATAGTAGTACTAAATACTAATATGAAAGATGACTATAGAACAGTCTCGAAGAAAAGAATATTGATGGACCCAACGAAAATGTCATCTCCAACAGTGCATCGGTTACTTTATTGTCTTGTTGCATCACTTCGGTTTAGAGATGAAAATTCGTGTCAACGTGTTTATATAATCTAACACTAATCCACATGAAAATTAAATATTTTAAAATTTATACAATTCAATACAAAAAATAAAAAATAAATTTAAATTTGAATTTAACATTATTCAATAATAATTTATTAATATATTTTAATTCATGACCAATTAAAAAAAAAAAATTTCGCAAGGCTGATTCTACTAAGTAAGAGATATACAATTATAACCTAAAAATATTTAATTTTAAAACTTTAGGTGACAATTTAACATTGAAGCCCATCTAGGGAACTTCGATCTGTTCCCTCCTTGAGATGCTGATCAAAACTACAGTTTAGTGAAAAAACGTGGTGCGAATATTGTTATGGAAATATTTAGATTAAAGGCTTTAAATTGTTGGGAATATTATTTATACACATGAAATCTACTTATATAATAATAAAATAAATTAATATATGATCATGACATAAGTCAAGTATAAAGTAAAATAGAGAAATAGGCCGGTATAAATCTCAATAAACATATACTAGTAAAAATGAGTTATAAATTTCTGGCAGGCTAAAACCTTTACAGTCTCTCCCTACGTGCAGGTTCCAACGGACTGTAAAAGACTCCAAGATACAATTCCAAAGTCCTCTATGCAAAACTAATTACCAATTTCTTATATCAAATTGCCCAACTATAAAACACAAGTATATAAGAAATTGTATATATGATATAATAGAGATTTTAAGGAAGAGGAGAATTTATCTATGTTTTTATATATATAGTCATGTTCAAGAGTCTCTCTATATATAAACTCTTAGTAGTAAATAATCATTAATAACAATTATTATCTTTTATTATAGTTGTAAATATTATATTATAACTGTTATGTCATTTATGATTTTACAATTATAATAATGAATACTGTAACGGTAAAGTAAATTAATTGTCATAGAGGAGTTTTATAAACTTTTCTCTAACAAATATCATCTCTTATTTTCCCGAAAAATCTATATATATATTTTTAAGTAACTGGTGTCCGGGCCATCGAAAAATTAAGAGTAACCCATCCCTCATGCAAGCTCACCTGCAGGGCTGTCATGGCTTGATATATTGGTGCATATATACGTATTAAGAGTAAAAAGCTTTAGCTAACTCAAAGAACTAAAATTTTGACAAGGTGAGACAAGCTTTCTTCAAGAATAAGAACAATCATCACAATTTCAGATCTTAAATATATTAAATTAAAGTGACAACAAAATATAGACTGGTTACTAATAAGAAAAAAAAATAATAATAAAAGAGAGATCTAATGGGAGGAAGAAGAGTGATATAGCTTACAGTCGGGTGACCCGATTGTGAGCGTCACAAGTAACATGAAACCAAGTGCATGGATCCACCAATGTCGGATCCCAGCTCCGCAACACATTTTGTGGGTCATTCACAGCTCTCCTCAATGCATACAGAGCATCCCCTATATATTTCAGTCACAATAATTCCAATAAAATTAATTATATAACTTCATCAGTTGGTTCCTATATATATATATAGACTAAAAGTTGATTAAATAAAATGATTGAAATCTAGCAATATTGGAAATACCCAGATCAAGATTTCCTGTTTACCTTCTAAATTTGCATTTGTGGTTGTTGATGATAGAACAAGAACATAAATATAATACAAAATCCAGACAACCATTTCAGAATCTTTGAAGGTGTAGTCTGAACTTTAAAGCCTTTACCCACTTAATGGTCTGTGTGTGTGTGTGTGTGTGTGTGAGGGCAAAGAGAGGCAAGGAATCTAAGGTTTGTTGGGGAATTTATAGAGCCCATAAAGGAACTGCTCGATGTCGCAGGGACACAGTTATTACAAGTGGGTGTCGGTTCTATGCTATTTTAATGCATGACTATTACTTTTTAAGTTACCAAATACCCTACCAAGTCATTTTTTAAGACTTAACATATTTATCCTCCCGCCATTGATTGGGTGAAACCTATGAAACACGGGTATGACATACGGTCCTCACACATTTATAAAAATTTATAATGTTTTTTATACATACATATTATATTACACAAATACTTTATTTATCATTTAAATAATGAGAATCAAATAAACTTATAAACAAAAATAAACAAATCAGTTAAATAAAATGTGTGACATGTTCAAAATTCTTCATTCTACTACTATGCAAGGAATCAAATGCATCTTCCCCAACATTCGTCATATTCTCTCGTTATTTGTGAAAATTTTCTTTATTGAAGACAAAGATTATAAGGTTTATGTAACACCTCGTGTTATTTTTCTTTTTTCCTGAAATTATTTTCGATTTATTTCCAGTTGTGACATCATTTGTTCATGACATCGTGGTTATTCCGGGTATTTCATGCGTAAATTTTTCGCATTTACGTTTGGATTCGACTTGGCGATTGTCTCTTTGAGGACTTCGTGGATTTTCATTGGTGATTATGTGACTTGACGTGACAAGAGTGCTTCAAACTTAGCGAAACGTTTACGTGAGTTCTTGTGCCGACTAAGTGGTTTCATTTTGATGCTTAACGTTTAATACTTCGACTGGGTGGCGACACGCTTGGTATGTCCGACATTTGAGGCTTTGACTCATTGGTTCGGGTTCATCATTTAGGGGTTCGATGTTTCGTTCCCTTTGTAATGAGATTAATATGTGCTTTGTTTGTCTGTACGTGTCCCTATGTATTGTTTTACTTATGTGCTTAGGGGTATTTGCATTACCTTGCTAGTTACTTTGTGTTTATATTAACGTGACATGTAGTCTTAGACATATTGGGTAGTATTTTGGTGCTTCCTTATTTTAGGAGTTTCAGTGGGTTATGTATGTACTCGGTTTTTTGATGATTGAGTCTTTACCCCGAACTAGTTATATCAATTTATATTAATTATTGGGCATTTCGTTTATTTTTCGGGCTCGTGTGGTTTTATTTGGGAGTTCCCGGTATATTTTGGGGATATATTGTACACATATATATTTAATTAGGCATATATATAATTGTTTCATTTAAAATATATATATAGAAAAATATATATGATGTCTATCAGATTTAGGGAGAGAAACGTTGATTAGCCTTTTTCTTCTTCCTTCCCGATCGAATCAGCAGCTCCCTTGCCTCTTCCCCATCGACGCAACTAGCTTCTTCTTTTCCTCTCCATTATTGGCATGCTAGAGAGAGAGAGAGTGAGAGAGGCAGATCGGGAAAGAAAGAGTGGGTCGCTGCTGGTGCAACCGGAGCTTAAGCTCGCCGAAAATGGCAACTTATAGAGGGTCACCGGTTTGAGGATGGCGACGGTGTGACTGAGGAGTAGCGTCATGATGGTGGCACAATGAAGGAGGTTCGCGCAGGAGGAGACTTGGCGGCCTGGGGTTTTCGCGACCTGGGCTTTGGAGTCGTCGGAGTACGGCGGCGACGACGGGACCTGGTGGTGGTGGTGGTCGCGAGACGACAATCAGTGGTCGGCGCAACAGCGGTGGTACTGATGACTAGTGGCGAGTTTGATCGAACCGAGTTGGGTTGACTCAGTGCCAATTCTTACTTCGTTTGACGTGAAATTTTGAGGATAGCTTGCTCTCGAGATCGTACACGATATACTCAAATTTGGTACGAAACCGTTGAACGGTTTGCCGGAAAATCTGATTTTTAGTTATGATTTTCCGTTTAGTATTTTTCAGATTTGCTCCATTTTGTTAGGCTATTACTAACGGGTTTTGATCATATTGAATAGGATAACAATGCGGTCGTTTCAATTTGAGCGAAAAGATTTTCGGACGACTTTGGTCAGCGGGTCCCATTTTCGGGCGCCGACACTGTTCATGGCGGGCCCGTTTCGGGGTTGTTTCGTAAGCGTAAATTTAGGTGGGATTTTTTTAAAAATATATATCTAACTCTCACACTTTTGGCGTAGGGAGCTGTAGATTTTATTATTATTTATTTATCGAGCATATTTTAAATGTTTAGAAAATTATGACTTTCCTAATATTGTGTATTTACGTGTATATGTGATAACATGTGTTTTGTTCCCAGCTATAGACATGCTTAGGAGTTTGTATTATCTCAAAATTGAAATGCCTCTAGGTGGACTAAAATCGAGGCGGGAGATCGTAATTCCCACGAGAAATTAGAATAAATAAAAAAACCATACTTGATTTGATTTAAATAGGTGGCCTAGTACTTATTGGATTTGAAGTAGGTTAATGAAATTTGTGAAAATCGGTCTCGAACTTAGAACGTGATTTAGTTCCCCTTTGGTTTATGTTTTACTAAAATTAAAGCATGTTAGGGGAGACTTGAAAATGAGGGACGTGAAAACTTAGACGTTCTAGTTCCTTTTTTATTTTTTCAAAAATTATAAAGAACTCTAAGTGGAGATCTTGGATACCCCTGAGATGGAAATATTGTTTAAAATAAATTATAAGCATGTTGATATGTAAAATTTACAAGAAATGGGTGATTAAGAACCTGGATAACCCTAAGATGAAATTGTCGTGATTTACTATTTTAGTTAAATTGTAAAGCATGCTTTGTATGAATGAAAAATGAAAATTTATGCTAAATCATTGAGCATTGGGTCCATGTTGAGGCATTTTGCATTCATGTAGCATCGTGGGCATATATATTGAGTTGGTGTTGGTAGATGCCTCATTTGTATCATATATACATATGGACCGTTTGGATAGTCGCAACAACTGGCCAGTGGGTGTTCTAGCACCCAAGGAGCTAACATCTCTCGAATCCTTAGAAGATGGGGGTGAGGGCTTAGGCCTCACTTGCCGTTCTGGACAGACTTGTGGTCTCCGTACTCTATTTGGCGATACTCACCCTTCCTTTTGTGGGCGTGTTACCCCCATAAGTGAATGGGTTGGGATTCCTTGTTATCTATTTGACCCCCATATAGACAGGGTTGCACTTGAGTTGCATTGACATTGCATTGACATTTACATTGAGTATTTATTTACCATATGATTATTTATTGAGATTTACATATTATTGATACTTGTGGATATTGAGCATGTGATACCTGAAATTATTTTAAAGTTTTATATTACTCCCTTGGGCGCTACAACGCAGTGGTTGTGATTGTATTTATGCCCATGGTTAAATCTCCTATAAAAGTTAGAGTATCTCAATGTGAATAAAGGCTTGAAAACTTAAAGTTGAAAAGTGAAAAGCGTAACAATAAGAACCAGGTTTAATAGAGCTATGATTGACAGATATTCTGGGTGGTTCTGTGAAGTCAATCAGGACCTGGCCTTGTAGCGTAAATTGTTCCCTTTGAGTTGGGTTTAAAGTGGAGTTGGTTCACGCGTTACTGGTATTGCATTGAGATTATGATTTGTGGTCATATAGGCCTTCGTGGTTAGTGACTAGTGATACCGTGGGGTAATTGGTACATCACTTAGGTTGTGTGAGGAGTTGTTCAGTTTAAGGGTCGGTTAGAGCTTGGTAATCTGGCCTTCTTTCTTCCAACTTCTGTATTATGAGATTGTCACTATTTCTTTCACTTTGAAAATGTTTTGGAGATTAACGGTCTTTATCTCGTGTATCTTGAAATCTTGGTTACGGTTTGGATCTTTGGAACCAAACTAAGGTTCTTTCAATGTTTTGAAAACTTAAAGCTTGTGGGTTTTTTATAAAGTTGTGTTTTTCGTTTACCCGGGTCCCGTCAACTGTTTTTGAAAATCGTAAGTTAGAAACTTATTTTATGAAATATGATTTGAATTCTTGGGACCGGGAATATAAAAAGCAACCTAGTTTTGAAAAGTTTCAGGAGCTTTCATTTTAAAAACATTATTGTGAATTCATTGAGTTCAGAGTACTGTTTATCCCTATTTTGAGATCTCGAGGTTGTGCCGAGATCTCGGCATTGTTGGAGTTCGAGAACTCCATGTTTCTTCTAGTTTCTGAAATTCCTTTTGAGTCAGTTATGTTTTGGGCATCCCTTCAGAGTTTTCTCAAATTCTTGAACAAATATTGAAGGTCTAAGGACTAGTTTTAAAAGAAGTTTAAAAATGGATTTTGAAATGGTTTTCAAGTTGAACTCTGGTGGTAGATCCTTCTATTAGTCATCATTGTTCCTTGGCTTTTAGCTGGACTTGGGATCCTAAGGTTTCAGCCTTTAGGGTGGACTTTATATTCACTTATGTGGTTACTGTCCTTGTCATATTCTAAGTTAGGAGACGTTATGCTGATTTGCGAACACATAGTGTGATTCCTATTACTTTGGTTGGGTTCGGAGATATTGGAACCAAACAAATTTGACCGGGTCCTAAAACTTTTTCTTAAAAACCCGTTGAATCCTTCGGGGTTCAACATTTTTTCTTTAAAAACCAGAGGGCCTCGACATCCATTTGGGACTAAATGATTCCGGTACCTCTTTATTGTGGCTCGATAGGCGATGTGAATTGAAGATTGTCATTTGGCTGTCGAGTTTGATTTAGTGGTAGACTTTTTCCACTTATATGACTTTCGAGAATTTGATGGTAGTAGTGTGTATATACCATGTGACCACTAATTAGTTTATAAGCCCTCTTTGTTATAGGAGGCCTTGGAGAAATGATCATTTGAGTGAACGGATTATTTCACTGGATATTGTGGATGAAAGGACCAAATTGAGGTTAGAATTTGTGAGAGTGAGACTCTCTAGGGATGATTTGGTAGCAGTACGATATAAAAGTGTAGTTCAGTTGAGTTGTGGATGTAGTTGTGATTATTCATTTCGGATAATCCTAATGAGTGACTTAATTATCTCCTAGGAACCTTGAACGGTGTGCTCGGTGCACGGTGTGATGGGTAGTTAATTCTTATGGTACCTCAGGACGAGGGTGCGTATTGGAATATATATATATATATACGCGCGGATATAATTATTTATCTACATGGTTATATAGATATATTTATTCGATAGTGCTTGTATGCTTTTATAGTATTGAGACTTCTAGTGTGGCCTTGACTTATGATTTGGATTATTTGTGGGGCTATTTTGGGGTCTCGGATTGGCATGGGTGCCAGGTGAGACGTCTGACTGACCTAGGATAGATGCATGCACACGGGATGGTTAGAGGTTCTTGGCGGCTAGGGGTGTGTTTGTTAGGGATATTTTTGGTGAGCCATGGTTTTTGCTCACCCCCACATAGAATGCAGGATTACAGGTGGATGCAGCATAACACGTACAACGACGACGGTATGGGTGACTTGGGATGCTTTTATTTAGATTTGCTCTTTTTATCCGTATTTATTCTGGTGTATTCTTATTTCTCCTGGGAGCTAGTCTGTTAGCCTATTCCCTTTAGGTGTATCTTTTATTTCGGATATTTATTATTTCGGGGTGCCATTATATCTTTTCAGCATCGCCATGTGGCTTTCTTTATAATTTCATTTGAGCATTTAGGGCTCTATCGGTTTTAGAGGGGTTGTGTAGAGGTATCGGTGTTCTTTTCCACCACCTCGGCCCTAGTAGGTTTCTGGAATGTTCGGCTACGTTCCATTGAGTTTATTTCACTTTTTATGGGCATGTTATACTGTTGTGTTGTTTTTAGGTTGTCCGGATGTTCCATTTACAGACAAAACTTTATCGGATTTTTGTTACATTTCCCTATTAAATTTCCATCACTCAGGTGTACATGGAATACCTTATTTTCATTCTTATTCCATGAGTTTTCTTGTTATTGATGAGTCTAGTGGTCGTTTCCACTAACATCATACCTTGGGATTCGCTGATTTTCCAGATGGGAGTCTTAGGAATAACGTGGCGTGACAGTATAAATACCAAATATTCGGCTCTTTGTGATGTTATCTTGTTTCTCTTTAAATAGTGGATAAATGAATATGTACTCTAATTCTTCTCATAAGATGAGGATGAACAAAGATATTCAAGTATCTTCAAACCCAAATATTGAATTAGATGTGTTGAAGTTCCATAAGTGATCCATTAAATTATTGGGTCTATAAGACCTCTATCTTTCATTAAATCGACCGATCCACCGCGTATTAGATACGCGGATACACGCGTGTCCACTAAGTGTTCAATTTTTTAAAAAGCCAAGACACATTTTTGTTGTGTCGGACACGTATTTTTGGCGTGTCTGCGCGTTCGACACAGACACGTGTGTCTAACACGAGTACGGCGACCCTAGACGAAGTGTCGGTGCTTCATAGGGTAAAACCTTTGAACGTCCAAAATATTCACACCCAATCATCTTTAAGATGAACATATCCTCCCGTAGTGACGGACCTAGAATCTCATCTGAGTGGGGGCGGAATTATAATATTCAAAATTTAAAAGTAGGTAAAGTAAAAATAAAAAATTCAGTGGGGTCTTAGGAGGGTTTTTACAAAGAATTCAGTGGGGCAGAAGTGCAAATAAGTAAATTGAAGAATAAATAAAGTAAAAAAGCAAGCTCCGTGTAGGTCTGTGCCTGTCCTCCCGCCATTAATTATGCGGAACCATGAAAAATAGTTTCGCTCACGCAAATGACAGTACTTCGACAATAATTTCATTTCATGTAATAAGGTTTTTATATTTCAAATTTTAATAAGGATAAATATATGGATTTTGGAGTAACACTACAAGAAATCTTGGTTTTAGGAACGGTCAAAACCGTCCCTAAAAGTCACAAAACTATCCCTAAAACTGAAAAATGGACAGTTCATAATAAAAGCGTCTTAAATACATTTTTGTGACGGTAACATCTGACCGTCACAAATAACTGACTTTTAGTGACGGTTTGTACCATCACTAATAATTGTACTATTAGTGACGGTTTTGGACTGTCTTTATTTATAAATGCTTCAAATTTATAGAGTTAATAAATCAAAGCTTCTTAAAATCACAAATATTTATTTTTGATATAATTAGAGCGTTAAATCATATAAGTTTGTTATGTCTTAAAGTCAGCCGACAGGTTACTATGTTTTAAAATTAGCAGGAATTAGTCATTTAAGTTCTCTTTGGTATAAAATTAGAAGGAATCTCGTTTCTTTTTTTTTTTCTTTTTCTTTTTTTTTTTTTCCAGAAAATTTAGCAATTTTTTTTAAAAAACATTTTATCTCTCTCTCTCTCTTTATTTGTAACAACTAATATAATATAAGAGTGTAAGTCACTAAAATACCATAGAGGGGGGTGAATAGGGTTTTAAAAATATTCTCTCTCTCTTTTAATTTTCTTGGCAATGCTAATCACAAGAATAAACACTACCTAATATGCTAGTGAATGATACAACAAGATTAATAACAATATTTGTAATTGTGCATAATGAAAATCAAGGCAAACAAGTAGTAAAATAAGAGATAGAGATAGAAAGATCAAACTATCAATGCCAATATATTTTTGCAAGGTTCGGTAACTCCTACTCCTCGGCTCAAGACCCCTCTTGAGACTTCTTAAAACCTTTCACTAAGACTCCTCCTTTAAGGTGAAGTGCAAACCTTTATAAGTGAACTGACTAGCTAGCTCATCCCACAACCAAGAGAACAATCATCCCTTGGAGATATAGGGCTTCACTCACCCTAGACCACAAGTCTTTTTCAAAATGAAAGAGATCACTCAAAAATACTCAAAACCCTTAAGGTTTATGGATGAACACCATGTTTAAGCTCAAGTATTTAGTGATGTGTTTGGACGGATCAAATCTCTCATAAATGGGTTTTACCCTCTGATTCGCACAAGAGAGAAAGAAACACTCGATGATCAACAATAAATGCTCTATAATAAATGGTGTTGATCCCATATGATTTCAAGCTCAAACCCTTAGCCTTTAGTGGTTACCTCTTGCAATGAATGAGAGTTAATAAAGAGAGATGAGTATAGAGTTTAAATCTTAGACTTTTTGCTTTCAATGCTCACAAGTTTCTTAGTCTTCCAAAAACTCTCATAATGTTCAATATATAGCTAGGGTTAGAGTTTAAAAGAAAAGAAAGAGAGTGGTGGTAGATGGTGGTGGTTGGATGTCATTAATGCACCAAATTAGTCGTTTGATGGTCTCATCAGTCGACTAATGTTGCCTCATCAGTCAACATCAGTTGGCTACTCAATGAGTCCTTAACATGCTTAAATCCATTGTCCTCATCAGTCGACTGAACATAGTCCATCAATCGGCTGCCGATGGCTCATCAGTCTGCTTTTCATCCTCATCAGTTGACTGCCAAAGTTCGACCAAAAAGCTCAAATCCTCTGGTGGCTTCAGTTGGCTGATGACTAATGTGCATCAGCCCGACTGACATAGGTCATCAGTCGCCTGTCCCATACGGGGCAGTCGACTGGTCATGCTAGTGCAAAATTTCAATTTAAAACTTTTAAGGCTATTTTTCGTTTGATTTTTAGACACTTGAGCTTAGACTGTGTGAAGAAACATAAATTATCTTCAACTTCAAGCTTTCTTGAGTGAAATGATGATTTTGCCCTTCCTTGTCTTATTTTTTGCTCTCAATCCCGAGTTCGTTTCTTGATTAACTAAACACTAAACTCGATTTATTGTTAGTACCAAACACATTAAATGGTTTATAATCATCAAAATGAATATTATTTCCCTTGGAAAAACCTTTGGGCCAAGAAAGAGTTTCATAGGACAATGTTCCTACTTATTGGTATTCAAATTAAAACAAAGAATCTTTTTATCATGTATTAATTAAGATTAATGTTTATGTTAATTAGAATAAAAATATAATAGAGAGATCAAAGAAAAAAAGAGTATAAAATTGTATTAATCATTAGATATTCTCTCTTGTTGTTTGTTTACAAATAAAACTAACTATATATGAGAGAATGAGTGGAGAAAAAACTAAAAGAGTGGAGAACAAGACAAGATAAAATATGCAACTAGGGTATGACGACTACAAATCGTAAGTCTAATATAAACATAAGTGGACCTATCTGGATGAGCCAAAACCTATATCAATATAAAATAAATATTATTTAATAGCCCCATGCAAACTTAAGATTGTATATTCATGAGTTTAGAGATAAAATCCTGAAGGCAGTTCGAACCATTAAATTTGGTAAAAAGTGTAGATGTGGCTACAGAAAGAGTCAATGATGAGGTTGTCAAAAGATTCATTGACGTATTAACCAACCGATTGACTGATTTTGATTGCAACCTAGTTGTTAAGTCGATTTAAAACCTAACAACCTGGTGGCGATTACGTGGTTATACCAAAAGCAAGCACCACATTTGATCTTTAGATTAAATTATGTTGAGCTATAGATTTGAGATCACAATGAAGGAGCGACACAAAAGATCATGATCATGATCGCCATGGATGGGTTGAACTCTGTGTTTGAGTAGCCAAATAGCAGAGTGATGGATTGATCATGACTGAGTTATTACGAACTATAACAAAAAAAGGCTAAATGAATTTTGGTGGTGAAATATAAATACCGTAAAAAATATTATATATATAATAATAATTGAAGATCGCCGATGAGGATGGGAGATGGAGTACCATCTCCAGCGGAGACGACGATAAACGGAAAGAACTACAAAAAATCGGTAGACTCTGATATCATGTTAAAATAAAAGAAGCTTTGATCCTATGTTAGAATGAAAAAGGAGGAGAGAAAAATAAATAAAGAGAGAATATAAGAAATTTATTGATTCAGTGTATTTTTGCAATAAAACATATGACATGCATGTATATATAGGAGAGAAAGAGTGGAGAACAAGTCAAAAGAGTTGAGATTAAAACAAGATAAAATAGACAATTAGAGTATGACGGTTACAAACCCTAAGTCTAATATACACATAAGTGGACCTATTTAGATGAGCCAAAACCTATATCAATATAAAATAAATATAATTTTACAGTTTAAAATTGTGGACTCCATTTAGATAATTTTGACATGATTAGATAATAAATTATTTTTCAAATATTAGTTTGCGACAATTGAAGGTTGATATTCTCACCTAGCGAACACTAATGCATATATGAGTTAAGTGGTACTTCTTCCTTCTCCATTTACATGTATTTTTTCATAAATTCAAATTTTTAAGATGTTAGTGACTAAAGTAGCAAATTTATCCATATGTGATGTGATGGTTCATATTTAGTTATTATTAAAAATTGGGTTAAGTGCATTAAACTCCTTATTCTTTTTTATCTCTCTCAACTAACCCCCTAAACTAAGTATTGCTCCCCTAAACTATTTAAGTGTTGCATTTAACTCATTCCGTCATAACACCGTTAGTTAAAATTAGGATAATTTGCACTCAGATTCCCTGAATTTTTGGTCAATTGCACTCGTCCCCTGAGATTTCATTTTCCTTGCAATAACACCTCCTGAAGGGGTGAAGACCCCATGAAATGACTCTTGTACCCTTGCTTTAGTGTAAAAGATATGTTGGCTAAATTAATAGACCAAACAACCCTTGTGTCTTAAGCTCAATTTGAAAAACTTTTCAAATACTTTGGATACAATGATTTTTGAAATATTATCACATTTCTTTAAATTATTTTTCTTAAATTGTCATTTTTGTAATATAGGTCCTAAAAGTTATCGTTTTTTAATTTTTCCCTAAAACTAATAATGTGATCTTTTACATTAAATAATAATAATACATTTTATTTATGATAATATATATTTTTTGTATTTTAGAAGGTGATACATGGATAAAATTAATTTAATATTTATTATTATTCTTTGTGTAAAATTAATTTAATATTTATTATTATTCTTTGTGTAAAATTAATTTAAGTCGTGACACTGTAAAATAATAACAAACTTTACTTTTGTATTTTTTTTTATATTTTTATAAAAATATGAAAAATGGTTTATTTATTTATTTTTGTAAATTTAATTTAAGCCCTTACACTTTAAATAATGACAATTTTTACTTATTATAATTTTTTATATTATAAAATGTAATAATGAATTGAAATATTAGAGAGTCTTTGTGTTTTTATTAGTAGTATATAGATAGATAAATATATACAGATTTTTGTATTTTAATTTATATTATTTTTCCTTGCCGAAATATATTTGTCTTATATCTTTACTCTATATCTTATGAAATATCCATTAGAATTACATTTCAATTAATGTATATTAATTAAATAATATATCTTTTAAAAAAATATGAAAATATTTATAACCCCTTGTCTTATATCTTTAGTACTCTATATCTTTTGAAATATTCATTAGAGTTAGACTTCAAGTAATGCATATTAATTAATTATTACTATTTTTTAAAAGTATTGAAATATTTTCAACCCCTTTTCTTTTACTCTATATCGTTTTGACATACTCCATAGTGTTGCATTTCAACTAATACATATTAATTTATTAATTTTTTTTTTTGAAGAAAATGTTTGGAAATATTCTTAACCACTCACATTTTAAAATAGTTGTTATAGATATATATAAATTATAGGGTTTTTATCTTGGGGCATGGAGGTAATTTCACCACCTAAATATTTGTCTCATGACATAGGGAGACAACATAAGGGCATTCCGGTCATTTCACCCCTTCAGGGGGTGTTATTGTAAGGAAAATGAAATCTCAGGGGGCGAGTGCAATTGATCGAAACCTCAGAGAATTTGAGTATAAATTATCCTAATTTAACTAACGCTGTTATATCGTAATAGAGTGAATTGTAAAAGTTGTGATAATTTAAGGAATTTTGTGTAAAAAATGTAGTTAAGGGGTTTGATGCATTTTACCCTTAAAAATTCAATGCATAAAAGTTAAATACGTAATGTCACGAGATAAAATGTATTGACTTCACAAATAAATCACAAGGAACTGAAAAAAATAATTTGTGGCCATTTAAATTGAAACCAGACGAGTACAATATTTTTAAACTGATGTCATTGTCTCGCTGTAACTCTCGCCCCTGCTCACCTCCATGTGACTGCAGAATAAGATCGATGAGACTAATTTTAAAGCAATAACCAAAGTCTCAACTCATAATGTGTGTTCCTAATCAATTGTTCCATCTATGTCTCTTTAGAATCTCCCTATATATATATATATATATATATGGTGATGTTACATTGCTGTGCATGTGAGGACTCTCCTTTTAATGCTCTTCTAGTTGTTGATGTCCATGTTTGTTTTGACTTCATGTTCATGAGATATCTCTTTAGGTATGCATGCATGTTGTTCTGTCTATCACTACTTGGTGGGATTCAAAAACCTTTTTTTTAAAAAAAGTTCAAACACTTTGTCTATTCCAATGTCCTTTAAAAGACTTTTTATACAAGGGTTATAATTCATCTCCTTCTTAAAAGAAGTGTCTTGGACTAAGCCTAGAAAAAAGTTGAGAATTTGAAAATTGCTGAAAAAGTTCTTTCTTCTTCAACGAGAAAAGCTTTCTATAGGTACCAGTGAGTGCTCTCCAAAAATTTATCTGATCATATAAAAAAGCCATGGTTATTGACCTTTGACCTCTCAAGTGCCTTAGTTGTTTATGGGGACCAGCATAAAGCAGATAATGGCAATTGATACACCTTTTTGCTTTTATTTTTTGTTTTCAATTGAAGTTTTGTATTTTATATGAACGATCCAGTTGAAATTTGTTTAAAACGTCTTCTGTGAAGATTTGTGTAGGAGCTAAAAGTTTATTTTTCTTTTTAGGCTTTTTCTTTTTGTCTAATTGAACTTTTGTGAGTGGATAAAAATGTTGTAGATTTATTTTTTATTTTTGAAGAGATCAAGTATGAAAGATAAACTTGGAATGTTCTTTATTGCTAAATATATATTATGTCATCAAAGTCAAAATTTAACATGTTGTAAGTTTTTAATTAATTGAATAAAGAATATTGAACATTAAAAATTTATAAAATTCAATTTGGTTATTCTTTTTAATTATATTGCTTAAGTGATGAATAAAGTATTTGTATCATATAATACTATTTTTATTTCTTTTAGAGCTTCATCTAGGGGTGAACAAAAAAATCGTGGAACCGTAGAAGCGGTTTGTAGGGGTTCTGATTTAAATTGATATATAAATTATTTCTGCACTTGCTAATACAAAATGATGATGATATTTTATTGTTTTTTCCTCTTGATTACAAAACTATAGAAAGAAGAAAAAGAAGAGAATAGAAACAGTGCAAACAACTTGAAGATCATTCTTTCTCTCTCTGGGAATTTCTTTCTCTAAGTCTGAAGAGTCCTCCAAACTGAGACCACTACAAGAAAAAATATTTTCTACCACGGATTTTTTTATCACTGGCCGGAGTTACCCATGGTAGAAAGTACCTTCTAACCACGAGCTTCAAAAGTTCGTGGTGAAATATAACTTTCTACCACAAATTTTTTAATCTGTGGTAGAAAGTTGCTTTCTACCACGAACTTAACACTGTGGTGAAAAATCCGTGGTAAAAATGTACTTTTCCATCACGGGTGTAAAGACCCGTGGTGAAAACCCCATACTTTCCACTACAGGTATAAAGCCCGTGGTTCAAAATCCATACTTTTCACCATGGGCTTAAATTGCCCGTGCTAGAAATGTAATTTTCACCACGGGTATATATAGCCCATAGTGAAAAAATCACACTTTCCACCACGGGTATAAAGTCCGTGGTTAAAAACCTTTAGTTTCCATCACGGGCTTAAATTGCCCATGGTGGAAGAGAGTTTCCACCACGTGCATAAGCCCATGCTGATAAACTCATATTATCCACCACAGGCATAAAATGCGCGTGGTAGAAATATAGTTTTCACCACAGGCATGAGCTAGTGATGACAAATTCGTACTTTCTACCACGGGTTTAAATTGCCCGTGGTAAATAAAGGAGTTCCAGCAAAGGCCTAAGTCGTTTGATAGTGCAGATTAATTTCATGTAGAAAAATATTCATAAATAGACAAAATGTATTATAAAAGTATAAGAATTCTTGCAATATCAATGCAATAGTTTTGTTGTGAAGAATAAATATATTTGTAAGGCAAGCTTGAAAATAACAAATTATATATTTATTTATTTAGGCCGCAGGATAAAAGGTTTCACTTGTCTATGATCCACTTGTAACTATGATTAGAAACTTAGATAGGACAAAGCAGTGATAGTGTCATATGTTATCTATAGAGAATGATGTCAAAGTGCCATGATAGATTGGGCAAACTTGTTTAGCTATTTTGTATTTTTTTAGAAAATAGGAAAAATATTAATAATTTTTTTTTTTGGAAATGTAAGATTTTTTTTGGTTTCTTTTTTCACACACTCAATTTTATTTCCAAGAAGACTCAAACCCCTCACATTCCCTATTATTGAAAATAATACTTAATGAAACATAAAAAATATGTTATAAGTAATAATAAAATATAGTAATCTCGTATATTTATTTTTTGACTCAAACAAAAATACTTATAGTAAAAATATATATTTATTATTTCTTAAACGAGTTTTATGGGTAAAATATATTGAGCTTCCATGAGGTTTGATTCAACCACAAGTAACGGCTATGATTTATATTTTTTACACTATGCACCCCTATTATTCCATGACTAAATCAAAACCCACCTTAAGTACCTAGACTGAAAGGTATTTTTGTTAACATATTATATCCCTTTTTTATATAACTGAAAAATATTTGAGTTTTTATACAAAACACTAATGCATCCGGCTCTGAGATAACGGGGGTGAGACTATTGAGATCATTCATCAAATATCAAGGGTATCCAATATAATAAATGATAATGCAAACTTAACGCCATGAGTAATTGAACACCACCTCAATGAAGATTAATGTATTTTACTCTAATTAATTGTTATATAAAAATTTAAATGAATAACAAACAAACTTATATATTTACCCACACAAATATATAATATTCATGAATAGTCCTTCATACATTTTGGTATGCATACACACAGACACACGCAATAATAGCAACTCATATGAGTAACATTTTTACAAGGTCGACTCAATCAAGGCAAGTGAGCCGGTTGACTAAGGGCTAAGGAGTCATTAGACAATATTTAATAAAATAAATATATTTTTACAATATTTCTATCAACTTTATCCATTATAGATGTATAAAATTTACAATTAGTAGAAAACTTGAATTTAAAATATGGTGTTATAAATTTTATAAAGTAAAATGATTTTTTATTGAATTGGATTTACTTAATTATGTAAAAGTTACGATATTGAAATTATAATTATAGTTATATCATATCATTCATAAATAATTCAAATGAATAAGTAAAATAAGTTGTAAAAAGTTTAATTTACAACTTGTTGTGTTCTTGTTCTTCTAGCCTCTCTGCTAGAAGAAATTTAAATAATTCAAATTTAAATTGCTGTGTTCTTGAACATAAGCCTCTTCTAGATTGTTTTTCTTGTCCTTTTTTAATAAATTTAATTACCAAAAAAAAAGTTGTAAAAAATATTTTAAAGTAAATTATAGTAGAAATATGTGCAAAAAGTAATTACTTTTGTATTATTAAATATTTAAAATTTATATGTATTTATTTGTGCATATATATATATTTATTTTTTAATGAAATATTTGAGTTTATTGAAGCAGCAAATTTCGGCGCTTTTATTTTGCTAAAATTTGAAAAGAGGGTAAAGAAGCCCTAGTTTTGTGTTTATATCTCAGCCGCTCTCACACAAATTCTTTGCCCTTATTCATCATCAAATACAAACTGCAGTTGGGTTTTACCTTTCATCAAAATAGACCAAAGTAGTATCTTATATTTTAATTAGTCTCTTGTATTTTCAGTTCATATGCATGTTGGTGTTATACTGATGATTTAATGATTTTGACTTTTACATAATACATTGGTTTGTTTTTCTATTACTGGAACAGGGGCTCCAAGGCAAGGGATGATAATCATTCTTTACGCGGTTCCAGATCGAATTCATGGTATGTTTCTCCACCCGATGAGAAAAATTACAGTTCGAACCAGACGGTCCTCATGATGAGAAGGCACGTCCACCTAGAGGGTCACTGAGTCAAGAGGAAACACCCAATCGACATTTGGATGGGTTTTTATTTGGCCTGAACTCGACCAAATTGGTGTAGAGAAGTATGACTTTAGTCTACTTACATTTCAGAACCACATAATAGTATGTGTAGTTTTTCTCAAATTGCTAGTCTTTCATCCAATATTTGATTTCTAATGTGACATGAATAGTTTTCGGTACAGGATTTTGTTGGATGGAAATTAAAGAAGCAACGAAAAATTAAAAATTTTGATCAGGCCCAATAAAGATGAAAAACACAATTCTTGTTGATTACCGATTAGACCGAGTTTAGGAGTATCTGGATGGAGAATTATTGGATTTGGAAGCCAAAAAAGAAAAAAAAAAATAAATTAATAAAAAAATACAGTAAATATTAATTTTCTGAAGAAAATAATATATTTTTAACACCCACTAGAACTGTAAATAATAATAATAAAATAATAATATTTCAATTCTAAAGACTTTTCTACCACTGGCATTGTCCATGTTAAAAACTTGAATCTTTTAGCACAGATTTTAGGCGAGATAGAAAAATCACTTTCTATCACGGGCTTGGTCTGTGGTGAAAATTATAT
Organism: Cornus suecica; assembly: GCA_963922005.1. NCBI lineage: Eukaryota > Viridiplantae > Streptophyta > Magnoliopsida > Cornales > Cornaceae > Cornus > Cornus suecica. The sequence goes on from OY998245.1 coordinate 8,938,435, forward strand.
TTTTTTTACCTCAAGCTTAAGCAGTGGTGGAAAATTGATATTCTACCACGAGTTCATTCTCTGGTGAAAATTTGACATTCTACTACAGGCTCGCGTTGTGGTGAAAAATATAATTTTTACCATAGGCTAAACCTGTGGTCAAAAAGTCTTGAGAAACAATCATGATTGTTTACAAAACGAGCCAAACACGTGGTATTAAACAATTTAGCCCGTGGTGGTATGTCAAACATTCTACCATGGAAGTAAGCAGTTGTGAAATGTCAAAATAAAATATCACGAACGAGAACCGTGGTGGTATGTCAAATATTCTACCACAGTTTTTGTCTATGATAAAAAAATATTAGTTTCCATCACGGTTATCTGATCGTGGTAAAATGTGCCTGAGAAACAACCACAAGGGCTTATACAATGGACAAAATCCGTGATGGAATTCAATTTTGCTCGTGGTAGAAAATGATTTTTCTTGTAGTGGACCTTGACCTCCTATTTATAGACCCTGAGTTAGGTATAAGTTAATGCCATGTTAGCACCAATCCGTGTTTGGGTACCAATCCGCAAACTCCCCTCCTCGCTACTATTCTCGCGAGGTCATTTTATGATTTCGCAACTAAAGTCGTGGGGTCCATATTCATTTGGGCACTTGATACCCTCATTTTATAATTTCATAGCCTTTTCTCTTCTTGGGTCATGACCTTTCGTGCACGTGTTCCTTTTCGTGACCCTAAGTGTCATTAGCCTTCCTAAAGTACTTTTCTTGAATAATAGCAAGCAAGGTTCTGACCCTACACTTGCACTTTCAAGTTGTTCCTTTAGGCTCTAATATAGCACTCCCTACGCGAGTAGCACATAGGGCCTTAGGTTTTGATCATAGCTATACCTTTAATCAAACCCCCCAAGGATCACCTATTCGTAGTGCTTTTTACTCGCATATTTTCCTAAAAAATGCCATGGGCCTGTTCCCAGCCTCTTAGCACTTGGATCCTATCATTACGCGGCCTTATCCTCGTAATGACCTATAGCTCGCGAAGTACTCTTTGCGAGCCACCCTTTACATTTTGCCCCTTTGCACTTTAGTACTTGGCCAAGTACTAAAACACATTTACTCTTTATGAATCTGAAGTCTTTTCCTTCAAATTCCATTGCGAATTCTATCCGCGACCTACCTTTATGCGGCCAACCTTGTGCATGTTCGCCTTCCACGGTAATAAATGCATCCTTTTTGGTTTCTGTGCCCTTTCTATATAAAACTGCCCCTTTATAAAAACTTTTCACTTTTTCATTTCCTTATCTTCCTCTCATTTTTCACACTCTTTCCTTCTTCTTATCACCTTCACATCTTAACCTTTTTCCTTTCTCATCTCAGCACATATCTATTCATATATTGACCTCTTTTTCCTTATTTTCACCATGCCTAAAGCTTTCGTCTCCTCTCCCAAACTCCTCACTCCCCTTTCTAGAGTAGTGCCACTTGTCCCACAACCCTCATAATGGAGAAAGGCGCATTTTTTTTACCTTCTGTATGATGTTTTCTGGTTTAAGATAAAATTGATTCCTCGAGATGATGATATCTCTAGTGACTCCCTCATCATGGATGCAGAAGGCGGAGATCATATTGCAACCATTCCTCTATCATCCATTCCACGTTTTCTCATAGAGAGATGTGACATCCCTTTTTCCTTCATAGAGTACGAAGGCCACGTTGCTCCAATTAATGATTGGAAAATGTGGTATAGCCACATCCTTAGCCAGAATCGTCATCTCGAGAGCCTAAGGCAGGCTGGTATTCTAGAAGTAATTGAATTATTTTATGACTTCTATGCGCGTCTCGACGTGGATGCACTTACTATTCTTATTTCGTGATGGAGTCCCTATTCCCATACATTTGTAACTTCCTGGGGAGAATTCACTCCCACTCTAGAGGATGTATCTGTCCTATTTAGACTCCCAATTCTTGATTCTCGTGAGATTGATTCTCCTCCTTTTTGCGCTGAAGATTAATGAATTCATATACATCTCCGTTATTACGGTTTTTATGTTACCAAGCATAGTAGCTGGTTCAGTAGAGACGGTGTTCGTCTACCCGAGCAACCACTTTGCAGAGAAGCCAAAAATTTCTTATTCTTCCGGGTGTCGTCATTTTTTCGTAGAGTATGAGCCCTATAAGAGCCTCATTCGTGGTTAAGATCGTGAATTTGTATTTGAGCCAGAGTTCAATGGTGATTTCGAACTCGCGGGCTTATTGGCTTATTGGTTAGACCGCTATATTTTCTGTTAGGGTTTGCACACCCTATGTACGAAGTCGTGCACACCTAGAAATCAGAAAACGCACAAAACACACCAAACAATCGACACAAGAATATATACGTGGTTCGGCAAAATAAGCCTACGTCCACGAAGAGCACCGTTTCACTAAAAATTACTGAGATGATTACAAGGGGGTGATTCGCAGATCACACACGCACACACACTGTGTATACTCACGCATGTATCACCGGAATAATATAAACGTATATTATTCCTAACTCTCTCTCTATTTCTGTATACACAATTCAATAGGAGAAACCCTATATTTATAGGTGAGGATATAGAGATGGGTTTTTCAATCTTCCGATGTGGGACAAGTTAATATAACAAAGTAGTCATATTATATATATGTGCCAATATATAACAATCTCCCACTTGACGACTTTGCCTTCATCAATCAACTCCATCAATGATCAGTGCTCGGTGCCCTCATTTCTGTCTTTAAGCTTGAAGACCAACTGAAGTTGCGCACAACTTCAGTTTCTCTGTTGTCACCACTTTGGTCAACATGTCGGCCGGATTATCACTTCCTTGAATCTTCTTAAGTGTTAATACTTCATCCTCTAATAGAGATCTGATAAAGTGATAACGAAGATCTATATGCTTGGTTCTCGAATGAAATGCTGAATTTTTCGCCAGATGTATAATACTCTGACTATCACTATGCAAAACACTCATCCCTTGCTCGAATCCCAACTCTGCCAACAAACCCTGTAACCAAATCATCACTTTGCTAGCCTCTATCATGGCTACATACTCAGCCTCTGTAGTAGATAACGCTACAATCCTCTGTATCTGCGAAATCCAACTAACTGTTGTAGTACCTACTGTAAAGATATAACCAATAGTGTTTTTTCTGTGATCTATCTCACCAACAAAATATGAATCTACATAGCCATGTAAATTCACTTCACCTTTTCCAAAATAAAGGCATCTGTTTGTGGTACCTCGTAGATATCGCAATATCCACTTCACTACTTCCCAGTGAGTCTTTCCTGGATTGGACATGAACCTGCTGATTGCTCCCACTGCATATGCAATAACTGGTCTTGTACAAACCATTGCATACATCAAGCTACCAATAGCTGAAGCGTATGGAATACTGGCTATGTTGTTCCTCTCTGCTTCTGACTTGGGAGACTGCTTTTTGGATAGTCGAAAATGACTAGCCAAAGGTGTGCTAACTGACTTAGCATCACTCATGCTGAATCGCTTCAAAACCCGTTCAACGTAGTCAGCCTGAGACAACTGCAAAATTCCCTTCTGCTTGTCTCTGATGATTCTCATACCAAGAATCTGCTTCGCTGTGCCTAAGTCCTTCATCTCGAACTCTTTTGCCAACTGTTTCTTCAACTTACTGATTTCCACAAAATCAGATCCAGTTACTAACATGTCATCAACATAAAGTAGGAGGATAATGTAACTCGTGTCAAACCTCTTGAAGTAGCAAAAATGGTCAGCGTTGCACTTGATATAACCATGTCTTTGCATAAATCCATCAAATTTCTTGTACCACTGTCTTGGAGTTTGTTTCAAACCATACAAGCTCTTTTCCAACTTACACACAAGTTTATCTTTCCCTTTCTCTAAGAAACCTTCCGGTTGTTGCATATAAATCTCCTTCATTAGGTCACCATGAAGGAAAACAGTTTTGATATCTAACTGCTCTAGGTGCAAACCCTCTGATGCAACAATGCTAAGAACTGAACAAATGGTAGTCAGTTTCACAACCGGAGAAAATACGTCGGTGTAGTCGATTCCTGCTTTCTGCTGAAAGCCTTTTACTACAAGTCTCGCCTTGTACCTCTTAGAACTATCATGTTCTTCTTTGACTCTGTAGACCCATTTATTATGGAGAGCTTTCTTTCCTACCGGCAGCTCGGTTAGCTTCCATGTCTTGTTGGAAATAAGGGACTTGATCTCATCTTCCATCGCAAGCTCCCACTGGCTCGCATCTGTTGCACTGCATGCTTCATCAAAATATTCTGGTTCACCTCCATCCGTGAGCAACAAATAATTCACGTATCTCTGATTTGACACATGCTGCCGTGAAGACCTCCTAGGTACAGGAATAGGAGTCGGAGACTGCGGTGTATCAACCTGTTGAGTATTTCCATATGCAATATGTTCGTCTGATTGAGTACTCTCACTGTCTTGAACATCATCTAACTCAACAACACAAGATCACTCTGTGCTGTAGGCTCTGAGGTTGTTGTGTGTCTGTCCTTGTACATAACCTTTTCATTGAACACTACATCTCTGCTTCGGATCAGTTTTCGGTTCTGATCATCCCACATGCGGTAACCATACTCATCACCGCCATAGCCAATGAAAATACACTTTTGTGACTTGGGATCAAGCTTACCCCTCACAGTGTCACTAACATGTACATATGCAACACAACCAAAAACCTTTAAATGTAAAAGTGTTACCTCTCTACCGCTCCAGACCTCTTATGGTATTCTGTGCTCCAATGGTACTGATGGACCACGATTGATTAAGTACGCTGCTGTACTGACTTCTTCTGCCCAGAACTGTTTCGGCAACCCTGCCTGAATTCGCATGCTTCTGGCTCTCTCAGTCAATGTCCGGTTCATCCGTTCTGCTACGCCATTCTGTTGTGGTGTACGTGGAACAGTTCTCTCTAATATGATACCATTCTCATAGCAAAATCTCTTAAACCCGGTGTCCTGATACTCTCCACCATTATCGGATCGTAATCTCTTGATCTTCAAACCCATCTCATTCTCTATCATAGCCTTCCAACTCTTGAACACACCGTACACTTCAGATTTATGTTTCAAGAAATAAACTCATACCTTTCTGGAATGGTCATCGATGAAGGTGACGAAATAGGACTTTCCGCCAATAGATGAGACATTTGCTGGCCCCAGACATCAGTGTGAACTAGCTCAAGCTTCTCCTTTCTGAGTTCTCTGCTGCTTTTCTGAAAACTAACCCTCTTCTGCTTACCGAATATGCAATCCTCACAGAAGTCGATATCAATCGAATTTAGACCTGATAGCTTTCCCTTTGCGAGTATAACCTTGAGTCCCTTCTCACTCATGTGACCTAGCCTCTGGTGCCACAAATTATGATCCTCCTTGCTTTTGGAAATTGCTATAAATGTACTAGCCTTGGTGGTAGTGTACAGCGTACCTGTTTTCTTTCCTCGTGCTATAGTCATAGCCCCCTTGGAAACTTTCCACTTATCTTCACTGAAAGTGGTCACATAACCTTCACTCGCCAACTGGCCTACTGAGATCAGGTTCTTCCTCAAGTTTGGAATGTGTCTGACATCCCTCAGCTTCCATATCGATCCGTTGAGTCTGATATGTACTTCACCCTTGCCAACAACACTGCAGGGTTGATCGTCACCTAGATAAACCTTGCCGAGGTTTCCAGGTGCATAGCTCTCAAAGAGTTCTCGACTTGAGGTGGCATGGAATGATGCTCCAGAGTCCAAAACCCAAGACTCTGCTTTGCCATCCAAAGAGCATATCAGTGCATCATCTGCTTCTTATAAGACAATATTTGCCTCTGTCTTGTCATCCGCTACCTTCTGCGGGGATTTACACTGGTTCTTTAAATTACCAGTCTTGCTGCAATTCCAACATTCGATTGCTTTGGAATTTCTGGGACCTCGAGACTGTGATCTTCTTTGTCTCGACTTGGAACGGCAACGCCTTTGGTTTCCGCCTTTCTGTCTGTTCGAACCTCTGCCTCTGGTGTCGACATTCAATGCTGTGTCACTGCTTGAAGAGTCTGACGACTGTCTTCTGATCTCTTTTGTGAGTACCATACTCACAATGGTATCATACTTCAGCGGATCTATCCCTGAAGAATTACTGATTGCAGCCACTGTGGCGTTCCAGCTCTCTGGCAATTGATTAAGGAGAAAAGCTGATTTCACCTTGTCTTGAAACACTACTTCAATTGATTCCAACTGCCCATAAATGTCATTAAGCTTACTGAGATGTTCACCAACATTCCCATTCTCGGACATCTTCAAATTCGTCAATCTGCTGATAAGATGTAATGTATTTGCTCCAGACGGCTGTTCGTACATCTTCGAAAGAGCTTCCATGAGAGAATTTGCAGTCTTCTCTTTCCTGATATTGAAGGCAACAAATTTTGCCAACGTCAATCTGATCGTGCAAAGAGCCTTTCGATCTAGGATATTCCACTCTTTTTCTTTCATCGAATCTGGCTTCGTCCCTTCTAGCGGTAAATACAAATTTTTCTGGAATAACACATCCTCAATTTGCATCTTCCAATAGGTAAATTTTGTACCATCAAACTTGTCGATCATTAATGCCTTTTCTTTTCCCATAGCTCCCATTGAGCCTATTAGAGATATTCGAAGTCTAATAACGTAAAACCGAGTATACGATTGCGTTGGTGGCGGTTCAAAACCTTAAGAACGCCTCTGACCGCGTCCAAAACGGGTCAAAAATGACTCCAAACGGGCCAAAACAAATTCGCACAAAAGACATAAATTTAATCACGAAGTCAGAACCTTCTCGGGGTGCGTGCGGGCGCGTCCCTACTCTAATTGGGCTGATTCTTACGCTAGAACGTCGGGATTCGAATTTTATTTCCGTAGATATATTATAAGCCTCGTTCCGATAAACGATGCTCTGGAAAATCACGCCGAACCGAAACTGTTGCTCGACGGAGCCAAAAAACTGGCCGGAACTTCAGGCGGCGCGTGGGAGCGCGTGAGGAACTTTCCGGCAACGTGCTTGACACTGCTGGCCTCGTCTCGTCGAGCCAAAGCTCCTGGTGTGGTCGGTTTCTGATTTAGGGCACTCGAAAAAATAAGATCTGGACCAGATCGTCGGGCTTCGTGATTTGCTCCAACCTGGGGCTCTGATACCACTTGTTAGGATTTGCACACCCTATGTACGAAGCCGTGCACACCTGCAAATCAGAAAACGCACACAAACACACCAAACAATTGACACAATAATATATACGTGGTTCGGCAAAATAAGCCTCCGTTTACGGAGAGCACCGTTTCACTAAAAATCACTGAGAGGATTACAAGGGGGTGATTCGCAGATCACACACGCACACACACTGTGTATACTCACGCCTGTATCACCGGAATAATATAGACGTATATTATTCCTAACTCTCTCTCTATTTCTGTGTACACAATTCAATAGGAGAAACCCTATATTTATAGGTGAGGATATAGAGATGGGTTTTCCAATCTTCCGATGTGGGACAAGTTAATAGAACAAAGTAATCATATTATATATATGTGCCAATATATAACATTTTCCAAGGTAAGCTAGAAGATAGTCTTAATAAACATGTCTTCTTGTACGCGGCAATGTTATCGCGAGGTACCTGGATAACACTTGCTCCTCTTTTCTTGGGTACTCTTTATGTTTAGTTAAATACTTTAGCCAATGATTTCACCAGATCTATGGGGAGGTATGATATTAATACTCACATTTAATGTACTTTCCTTATGTTATTCCTTTATGAAAGATTTCCCAACTTTGCTCCCACTCCTTTGGATTTGTCCTCATTCTCTTCTACTTCTTCCTCACCATCTATTAAACCTCATTATTTGAAATCGCAATCATCGCGTTGGTTTGCCCTTTTATCCTCTGGAAGGCTTGATGATTTTTTAGATTCCCCTTGCGAATTTGTTTGGCGCTCATATGCCTTTCCTTTAACTGGTGTATACTCTCCCACGTTTTATCCTGAGACTGAAATAGCAGATTATGAGCCTACTCTGGATGACTACCTATCGTTTTCAACTACCACTTATTCCTGCCATCTGCCTGTTTTTGATGAATCTTTTTCCAAAGTTACCTCTTACAACTCTTACAACCCCACGTAAGTAGCTAGGCAATTTGGTTTTGACCAAGCTGTTCCCTCATTTGTTCCTTTATATTTTGAAGTTAACTATGATTATGCTTTGAAGCGATGTCGCAAAGTGTTAAAGACAACCTTTCACGAATTTTCTACTGTCATACACATCTTTCCAAGAACTCGCGAGGGGGTCGGACTCCGCGATATCTTGTATTTTGGGATGAAGTCCTCTTAAAATTCCAACACTTTCCTACTATAATTGAGCCAATATATATCTTTGCAGGAGATCATTCATTAAAACTTTGCAAAGCTCATGGCTCCAAAGGAAACAAGTGTAAAAGCGCACTTCAATCCCTAGACTATTTTGTTCAAGAATCACGAGCTCAGACTCAAGAGCCTGAAACTTCCCATGTTTATAAAAAGGCTTCTCAGCGTAAGAGCCCCAAGAAAAATACTCAACAAAAGGCTCGTTCCAAACCAAAACCAAAAACTCGTAAACGATCAGAGCGAGTTGAAATTCTCCCGCGAAGTTATCTATTCGCGAAGATCCTATCGCAAAAAGATTGGTACCTCACCTTTCTGTCCCATTTTTTCACATATATTGATGTATGTATTTATGTATTAACAAATTCTTCTTAATTTTGCCTTTGTAGCATTCTGCCAATCAACCACCTGCTGGAACTACAAGCTCTTGCGTTATCCTTGATGAAGATGATAAATAACTTGACTAGGTACCTTTTGCTCATAAGAAAAGTTCTTTAATGGCTCTGGATGAAATACCTCTATCTCAAAGACTAAAATAAAAAACCCTGGTTAAATCACAACTTGCAGCTATTGAAGATCAAACGGAGTCTTCAAATCATGATATTGTTCCCCGAAAGCGAAGACTAGTGCGAGCTGCTGAACAAGCCCACAAACCTTCAATAAATCCCCTTCTTGATATTGTTGCTCGCGTAGTTGAGGACATCTGTGTTTCAGACCTCTTTATCAGCTAAAATCCTGTAAACTTCTCCGATATGTCTCGCGAGCCAAAAATTGAAGGTAACATTGGTGATTGGTATATCTGCTCTTTTTATACTTAATAACTTACCCTTCCCTTTTGTATTTGATTAGATACTTCTACGCATGATGAGGCAACAATAGTGACTGGGAACAAAGTCATCGCAGAAGATACCAATTTAGCATACAGTGTTGAAGAGCATGAAGTTGCCAATATACTCTCCTCCTTTCTAGACGAAACCTTTAACCACGGTATTTTGCAAAAGAATTTCTTTTCTTAAGTGTGTGCTTCCTTTATTTATTGACTTAACATTTTTCTTTTTCTTTTGTAGGACATATCGCACCTCATCTTGCTCTTCAGGATCTCTCTGAGGATTCTGTTGATGATCTCCTCCCCATAGGAACATTTCTCAAGAGACCAACTACTGCTCATAACAGTTGCGAAACTAATGAAGCAAATCATGAGAAAAATGATAGAGATCAAGAAAAGTAGCCATGGTAGCCAGGGAAAATCCCCAGAAATAACTACTGATAATGCAATCTGCGAAGGCCCCTCTCTTCGTGATGAAATCCGCGAAGGCTCATCTCCTCGCGATATTTTCAAAACACATGAGGTCACGAATGTTGATGTTGACGCTCATGAAGACTTCTCTCATCATCATACTATCATAAATAATGTATCCGTGAACCCTTCACTTTCACGTGAGATTGATCATGGTGATGGTGTTGCTGATAATGTCCACTCACAAGTCATAGAAAATACATCTCCTGTTTCAGATCTTCCCTTGGATGAAGATGATGATTTGATGGATGATGATCATGACATACGCCACCTGCAACCACTTGGTGGTGACATCGCGACAGAGGTAGCAGCTGCTCTAGAGGATGGGCCTCGCATTTAAACACAACATTTTTGAGGATCCCTCAGATGTTAACACATTTAAAAGTTCTAAAAATCCTCGCGCGATTGATGCATTTATTACTTCTGAGAGCATTATGCAGGATCCAGAGCACTTGCTTTATCATGAAACTATACCTCCATCCCATTTGGGTGTTGTAATGTCAACATCAGACACTATTCGCGAGCCTACGTTACCGCCCTGCGAAGCTTCCCTCCACCTCGCGAAACGACACTTCACAGTCTCATGTTTAGAACACAATTGCTGAGGAACCAGTACTTTGGCACAGTGGCTGTGTTATCCTCGTTTCATTCCTACTTTGAATCAAGTTGCATTAAGTCATTCGGAGACTTTTGCCAATACACTTACTACTGTGTCCGTGAAAGACCTTGAGCCCGAGACTCTGCCCCAGTGTTATGCCCATCTGAAGGATTGGAAAAACATCGGGATGAATATAGCTTGGTGGGAGGCGTGTTTAGATGTTGTTGGCAGACTACAGACTATCACTCTAAAGAACTTAATGCTCATAATACCCTTCAAGAGAAATAAACAAGAATTGAAGAAGCTCGAGCCAAAGTTGAAGAAGCGCAAAGGCTTTTGGCATCTCTAGAGCAGGAAAGCCTGGGCTTACGGGACTCAGCTGAACACTCTACACGAGCTCGCGAGTATCTTGAGGAGCATAAGGGATTCGGTCTTTCAAATCCTGTTACCAAGAACCTGCTCTAGTTCCTCGCGTTGCTTTACTTTGTACTTCCTTATTGATGTCTCTCATATACACACATATATTCTTTTTTTTAGACATGTACTTTTGTGGGGTTCTTCATGATTACCTATTGTTACACAGTGCTGAATGTGATTCACACACACACACACATACATATATATATATATATATATATATATATATATATTTTAGCTACTTTTGAGAAATGCAACTTTTATTATGTATGTTGCTTTTATGCTTGATACATTTTTATCCATTTCACATTAAGAGGACCTGTCCGTTCGCGAGTGATTTCATGTTCCATTATGTAGTAGCCACTATTTCTTTCACTTGTAATCACCTAAGGACCATCCCACTTAGGGTCAAACTTCCTTACTCTTTGCCCTCTCATAATTGCTGGTACTGTTTTAAGCACCCTATCTCCTTCCTTAAACCATCGGTACCATACCTTCTTATTGTAATTTCTTGCTTGCTATTTATTGTAAGTATTTTGGTTGATGAAGGCCTCAACCCTTATTTCTTCCAATACTTCAATTTCCAGTAACCTTTCTTTCTTACTACTTTTTGACATCAATATTTTAGCTGCGACCTCCAATTCTGCTTGCAACACAGCCTCCGTCCCATAAACCAACATATATGGAGTCAAGCTTGTTGCACTCCAATATGAGGTCTGATGTACCCAAAATGCTATGGGAAGCTCTTCTACCCATTTCTTTTGGTTATCATGTACCAACCTAGACAGGATTCAAATCAATGCTTTGTTAGAAGCTTTAGCCTGTCCATTCCCTTTAGGATAGTATGGCGTTGACTTATGATGGATTACTGAATATTTTTCCAATAGATCCGTGACCTTATGGTTGACAATAGGAGTTCCATTATCTGATAGTATGACCTTTGGTACTCCAAATCGGCAAATGATATTCTCTTTTATAAACCGAACCATATTATCTACTGTTGTTCGCCGAAGCGGAATAACTTCCACTCATTTTGTAAATAACTGGTCGGGGTCAGGTGTGTGCAAAATATGTGGTTAAAAATGACACCTTAACGACATTTAGGTTTTACCATTCTACAAGCACACAAATCAATTGTAGATAGTTTTGCTTGAGTAGGGGAATATCGATACCACAGAGATGAGGATTGTTCACTTCAATAGTCTAAAAACATTGAATTATATTTTTTCGAAAAGAGTTTGGTTTTGTGAATTATCTAATACTAATGAAAATAAAACAGAAAGCAATAATGAATAATGGTTGTGATTCAAAGAGAAAGAAAACTAGGGTTTCCTCACTCCACCACTAACTACGTAATATAGTTCAGATTATATATCAATTGCATGAGGGCGATACATTAACTGCGAATCAGGTCACACCGCGCCAGTAGTTTGACCCCAAAAAGGATTACTCTCAACCGGATCACGACAACCCATCTCAAGACTAAACTGATTAGTGCATGCCAACTACTAACAGAAAGTAAATGCAGAAAAGTATATTAAAGCATGAAAATAAACTAAAGCATGTCTATATCAGTTTGTTAGGGCATGGCCCGTGTCAACCTAGGGTTTCGTGTTTTATGACCACCATTGTGTAGAAAATCACAGATTAAGCATCCGAGTTCCAGCTCATAGTGAATAATTGTGATTGTGTAAGATAAATATATTCGAAAAGTCAAAGGCAAGAATCATTTCAAATATATAAACATGTATCACGAATAAAAACGGTCTCTCATCTAACACAATCATCACAGTATAGTCACAGTTTCCCCTCTCTACAATTGAATATAAAATTAGAACTACATTACTTGACTAGGGTTTTGCGAGAAAACCCTAGATACCGAGTTAGTTGATTATGGCGGAGAGAGTCTGCATTGTCGGTGTAGAAATGCTCTCCATAATCTTCTCTTCCGGATCTCTAGGTCTTCAATGGTGATTCTCTTCTATGAAAGCAAGTCTAAACTTTGAACGTGAGAACTCTATGACTGAACGTGCGTGAAAATCAGAACCAGAACTAGAACTCTAAACCTAACCTTCTCATATTTATAGACAAGTGAGGGAAACCCTAATGGTTGCCCTTTTTCTGTAATTTCATAATACATGAATAATATCTCTAAAATCTGATGTAAATACGTGTATAAGCCTGTATGTAGAGGTCTGGAATCACCGGTTACTTAAAATATCGAAGTAGGGACAAAACTGGAAAATTCTGAAATAACTTCTGCACGTAAAGGGATCACGTGGCCACAAGGTGGGACCTACACCCTTGACACGTCACCGGTATCCTTCTCTACTGTTGGCCAATAATATCCAGACAAAAGTAGCTGCTGAAATACCTTCCTCTATCCTTGGTGCCCAAATTCATGAGTTTATTTTAGTACTTTCCCTATTTCCTTTTCATCAATGCATCTTAGTAACTTTCCTTCAAAATTTTTGCGAAACAATTTTTCATCCTGAAGGACAAATTGTGAGGTCAACTTTTTGAATCGCGACCTATCCTTTTCAAGAAAACCCCCTTCTTTGATATACAACACATACTTTTCTCGCCAATCAATTACTTCGGCGAAGTTTCTTTCATTTGTAGAGGGGTAGGCATTGCAGTTCTGACATCTACCTTGTAGCTCAGCCGCTTCACTTTTCATGTTTGGCCAGAAATATCCTTCCCGTTGTACATTTCTATAGAGACTCACATTTGTTTGTCCACACATACTCTCGTGAGCCTATTGCAGTAATTGATGTTCTTTACTTATCGTCACACATTTGGCTAAAATCCCTTCAGCTGCTCTATGATATAGCAATCCTCTTATGATTTGATAACCTCGCCTTAAGGTAGTGTTGTCATTTTTTAGCAAAGCTCGCGCTATGTCTTCCCTCTAGTCTTGCTCTTGGAAAGACTGTGGTTCCTCATCATGTTTGATAGTAGAACTGGTTCATCGCAGTATCTGTAAAATGACAATTTTCCTTTGAAACTGTAGTCACGATCCCATTGTTGCTAGAACATCAAAATGCCGATTTCCCTCTCGCGACTCATGTTGAAAGTTTACACATCCAAAAGTTCTTAACATCTGTCTAATGAGGGTTTGTAAGGCACGAGGTATGGTTCCTTGATAGCATATTCACCTCTGACTTGTTTGATGACAAGCTTGGAATCCCCTTTTATATGCAGGACTTTTACCCTCAATTGTTGAGCCATCATTAAACCTAACGCCAAACCTTCATACTCTGTTATGTTATTAGTGCAGGGAAAGTCAAGATTGTAGGCCATGACCACCTCTTATTCTGTTTTTTCATTTCTCAGTACAAACCCAACTCCACCTTCTTATTATGTGGAAGAACTGTCAAATTCTAATGTATATTCTGTGTTTTGTGTCACATCCGCTATTCCCACTTCCTCTTCTTTGGACTCAGAACCTCCTGGAAATAAAGCTAATAAATCTGATAATGCCTGACTTTTTACTATTTTTGGCCTAGAACACTTAATTTTATATTCGGATAATGCTAGCAGCCAACACGCTGTTCTCCCACTGAGTATGGGTTTTGTGAGAAGATATCGGATATGATTACTTTTGGTCACCAACTCCAGTGGATGAGCCAATAGATAATGTCAAAAGTTTTGTGCTGCAAATACCAAAGCCAAATAATGTTTCTCCAAGGATGTGTATCGCGATTCAGGCCCTTTGAGCACACAACTGATGTAATATACTGATTTTTTCTCTCCCTCATGCTTTTGAGCCAATAATGCTCCTATTGATTTATTAGTGGAGGTGAGGTAGATTATCAATGATTTTCCTGGTTACTATCATTTTGGGAGAGACCAAAATCTGCTTGACTTTCTCAAAAACATCTTGTCCCCAATTATATGTTGCCTTATCTTTCAATAACGGCATGAGAGGATGAGTGACCTATGTTAATGCTGGGATAAACCTTCTGAGATATGAGATCTTACCCATGAAAGTTTTTAATAACTTGCGAGTTGTGGGTGGTGCCATCTCCAGCACTGCTTTAGCTTTTGTTGGGTCCAAAATCTATCCCATGTCGATGTACAACATATCCCAATTTTTTTTTCTGGTACCCCAAAAACACACTTCAGAGGATTCATTTTCAAATTATACTCCTGACATCTTTGTAGTAATTTTGTCAAATCACCTACATGGTCCTGTACTGCCCTGGATTTGACCACCAAATCATCAACATAGTCCTCAACTATTTTATGCATTAGATCATGAAAAATGGCTGTCATGGCTCATTGATACGTGGCCCCAACATTTTTAAGTCCAAATGTCATTATTGTATAATGAAAGTTTTCCATTGGAATGCAAAAAACAATTTTATCTGCATCCTTCGGTGCCATCTTGATTTGATTGTAACCATTGAATCCATCCATTAATGAAAATATCTCATGTCCTACAGTTGCATCTACCATAGTGTCGATATTAGGTAGAGGAAAATCATCTTTTGGGAAGGCCTTACTAAGGTCACGGTAGTCCACACAGACTCGAATCTGCCCACTATTCTTCTTCACAGGTACTATGTTCGCGAGCCATGATGGATGCTGAGTAGGTTTGATGAATCCCGCTTTCAATAACTTTTCCACCTCTGCCTTATTTTGTATTTCTTGGTGTGGGTGGAATACCTGTTGTCGCTACTTCTTTGGCTATGATGTGAGGTGCACATTGAGATGATGACTGATTAGCCAATACTTAGCCCCAACATCTGACCATAATCCCAGGTGAAAACCTCATGATATTCTTTGAGCAGATTCACTAGAGACACTTTGGTTTCTTTAGACAAGGTGTTGTTTATGAAAGTTGGTTGTGGCATCGTTCCATCTCCAATGTCAACCTCGTACAATCCATGCTCTGGTCGCGGATTCAACTTTGATGTCCCGGGGTCAGTACCAATTGTGCAGGCTTTTAACCCCCAACCTCGTCACAATTTATATTCCACATGCCTATCAGACATTTTGACTCACGACCAACTTACTTCCTTTGCCCGCCTTTTGAGTGGAAACTCATCTTCCAGATCTTCCCAACTTGGAAGTGGAATGGCGTAGACACCATGGCCAACTTCTTCTCCGTATTCTGAGAAATAAACTGCATCTGCGAAGTGAGCTTCGGTGGCATAGAAAGGGCTCTGGGATGCTTTCAACGTCATTATTCCCTCTCCCCAATTGGCTTTCATTACTTGATGATAAGATGATGGTACCACACCATAAGTATGTAACCATGGTCTTCCTAATAATAATTGATATGAGGGCTCCCTTTTAGGATATGAAACTTGGTAGGAGCTCTAATTCTTCCAACTTTGAGATCCAAAATTGCGAATCCCATAGTGTCCTGCTGGTCCCCATTGAAGTCAATCACTGAAATGGCATGAGTCACAATCTTGTTCTTAGGGATGTTAATCATTAGCAATGTTAGAAGCGGAACTAAATTAACAGATGTTCCACCATCTAGAAAGGCCCGCTTCATTTCTCGACCATTAATAGTAGCGGGTACATACAGGGGCCTATTGTGAGCGAACAATACTTGTCTGTCAGCTTCTGAGAACGTGATCTCGCCTGTGGTCTTTTCTTGTTGTGGTATAACAATAGTGTGATTGAGAGCAACAATCATTTGCTCTTTCAAGAAATCTTTCACATGTTATTGAATTGGAAATTCATTAAAGAAAACTTTGAATTTAGTTGTATCAACTATTTCGCGAGCAGGAGCACATTCATACTTGGCCATGCTCACCATTTCCTCAGTATCATCATGAGCACTCACTACTGCCACATGTGTAGGAAAAGGCTCATTGGATACTTTTTTTGTGACATCCAAAGCACCTGCCGCTATTTTCCTATGCACTCTTTCGCGAAATGTCCAGCACCCGGTCAAGGAATGTCGGATGGACCTATGATAAGGACAATAGTTACTTTTAGTTTTTTCCTCTCTTGTCGAAGCCCTTCGTACCAGAGGCAGTGATATGACAACATCAGTGATTGATGTGCGTCAGGTGTGTATAAAATATGTGGTTAAAAATGACACCTTAACGACGCTAGGTTTTACCCTACGCAAGTGCATGTATCAATTGTAGAATCGCAAATGGCTTAAGTAAGGGATATCGATCCCACAGAGACTCAGATTGTTCACTTTAATAATTTAAAAACACTGAATTATATTTTATGAAAATTGTTTGGTTGGGTGGTCAAAGACCAAATTATCTATTTTAACTAATATTATCTAGAAAGAAAAATTAAATTGGTTGTGATTCAGATGAGAGAGAAAACTAGGATTTTCATCACTCCACCACTAAGCGCATAATATAGTTCCTCACTGTATCAATTGTACAAAGGCGATCCATAACTGTGAATCAGGTCGTACTGCAAATAGCTAAATACGACCCCAAAAAAGAGTACCATCAACCGGATTGCGATAACCCGTCTTATGACTAACCTAACTAGTACATGCCAATTATATTACTCTAATCTACTCATACTACATGAAAATAAACTAAAACATGTTTATATTAAATTGGCAAGGCACGACCAATGTCAACCTAGGGTTTCAAGTTTCATTACCACCATTGTATAGAAAACCATAATTAAGCATCCGAGTTCTTGTTCATATTGAATAATCATAGTTGTGCAAAATAATGTATTCATTCCATCTAAGACAAGAATTTAGAACAAACATATAATTTTATATTACAAATCAGTACGGTCACTTAACTACTACAATCATTATAGTATGGTCAACAGTTTCCTCTCTTTACAATTGAAAACAATGAAAGAACTATACTACTTGGCTAGGGTTTTGCTAGAAAACCCTAGATACCGAGTTAGTTAGCCATGGTAGAAGGAGACTGCATCATTGATGTATAAACGCTCTCCATGGTCTTCTTATCCGGATCTCTAGGTTTGAATATGGCTCTCAATAGTAGTAAGTCTGAATGAATGAACCTCTCTGAATGAATGTCTCACTAAAGCTAACCCCAACGTGTACCAGAATCAGAACTTGAACTTCACCTCCCGTATCTAATATATGATCGTGTATATATAGGCAATGGTATAGAGAGGCCCTTTTTCAGTATTTTCACTCTACACTTCATGCAAACCCTAACTTTTCATATATATAAGTGTGTATACATGAATATAGAGGTTTAGAGTCGCATGCAAATCTTCCAATCGAACCAAGGGTGAAACAGGCAAAATCCATCAAAATTTGTCAAATTCTTGCCGCACTTACGCTTCAAGCGTAGCAGGCCTATGCTTCAAGCGGAGGTCCCAAGTGTACCTCCAAGCGTAGAAATGTGATTTCCAGTCACTTTTTGAAATTGAAAGTGTAGGCAAAAGCGTAGGTATTTTGTGGAAAATCACTTTCTCCGTGAATGCACCAAAATGACCGTTTTGAACCCACAATACTTTTTGCTGAAGATGATGGCTTCTGGAAATGCCGTTTTGGCCATTCGGGAGCCATTTTTGTCTCGGACTGCCTCTTTGACTCTGCACTTGAATAGAAAGAACATACTCTTCAGTTAATTCACCAAAGTTAGCTCCATTTCCTCATTAAGCTCCTGAAACATGCCTTAACACGTAAACGCAATAAAAATACCAAATAATGGAAGGAAATAACATAACAATAGTGAGTTATGGGGTAAAATAGTATAATATTTGACACCTATCACACCCCCAAACTTATATATTGCTAGTCCCTTAGTAATAAACTCAGGGAACTTTTCTTGTGATGATCTTTTTAATCTAACTACTCTAACTAATATAACCTAACCCCTTGCTTTCGTGAGGGTCGACGATTACACTTAGCACGTGTAACAAGCCTTTTAAACCCATAGGTTACCCCTAGTGGACGAGTGAAGTCTCGTGAAGGTTTCCAGTGATGGTGATGCGCGTCAAGTGTGTACAAAATATGTGGTTAAAAATGATACCTTAATGACTCGAGGTTTTACCCTACGCAAGCGCACGCATCGATTATAGTATAACAATTGCTTGAGTAAGGGATATCGATCCCACAAAGACTAAGATTGTTCACTTAAGCAATTCAAAAACACTGAATTATATTTTTCTGAAAATGATTTGTTTGGGTGGTTAAAGACCAAATTATCTATTTTAACTAACAATTATCTAGAAAGCAAAGTAAATTGGTTTGTGATTCAAGAGAGAGAAAACTAGGGTTTTCATCACTCCACCAATAACCTCATGACATAGTTCTGTCAATGTAATAATTGTAAGACGACGATCCATAGACTGTGAATCAAGTCGTACCACAAATAGCTAAATACGACCCCAAAAAGAATTACCATCAACCGGATTGCAACAACCCATCTCAAGACTAAACTGATTAGTACATGCCAATTAAATTACTCTAATCTACTCCTAATGCATTAAAATAAACTAAAGCATGTCTATCTCAATTTGCCAAGGGATGGCCTGTGTCAACCTAGGGTTTCAAGTTTCATGACCACCATTGTGTAAAAAATCATAAATTAAACATCTGAGTTCCAGCCCATAGTGAATAATTATGTTTGTGTAAGATAAACATATTTATTAAGTCTAAGACAAGAATCATAATAAATATGTAAACTTGTTTCAAGAATAAAACCGGTCTCTCATCTACTACAATCATCACAGTATGGTCACAGCTTCCCCTCATTACAATTGAAAACAAAGATAAAAACGACATTACTTAGCTAGGGTTTTTCTAGAAAACCCTATATACTGAATTAGTTGCTCATAGTAGAAAGAGACTGCATCGTCATCTTCTCCGGATCTTTAGGTCTTGAATGCTCCTCCTTGGAATGATATATGAATCTCCAAAACCCTAATATATGATGTATAATATGTATATATTACATGTATAGAGGTGTTGGGGTAGATCTTAAAGTCATTCGGGTCAAAACAGATCATTCCGGATCAAAATAGGATTTTGGCCCGAATCTGAAATTTCCAACTTTTTCTGCAGGACACCTCTCACTGTTGTGATCATATCTGGAGCTACACACATTGTATGGAGGTGTGTAATATATCGTTGGAAATAAGACTTCAAGCTCTTGATGATAGGCTCAAGAGTGACTCCGTTGGGACCTTTTCTGACTAAGATATGAGCTTCCGAAGTTGACTGAAATTTTGTACTAAAAACACTGTAGCAATCCGCACCTATGCTTTAAGCATAGGGACAAGCGTAAAAACTCACTTTCTGGCTACTTTTTGCAACTGAAAGCGTAGGTCAAGCCTAGCAAAACCCCCGAAAACCATTTTTCTTGATAATTGCTCCGTTTAAACCCCCTCGACTCCCTCAGTATGATTTTTGAAGTTGCGGCTCCGAAAAATGACATTTTTGCCCTCCAGGAGACACTTTTCTTTTTATAAACACCTCTTTTTCTCTTTTTTTTGGATAAACACAAGCACTTCTCTAGTTAATTCACCAAAGTTAGCCCGTAATCTTCATTAAGCTCTTGAAACACATTGAAACACACAAACGACATAAAAATACCAAATAATGGATTGTAAAGACGTAACAACAGTAAGATAGGGATTTAAAATGAATACTTTTGAGCACCTATCATACCCCCAAAATTACATATTGCTAGTCCCTTAACAATTAACTCAGGAAAACTACCTTGTGATGATTTTTATTCTAACTAACCCATACTAATCTACACTACTCCCTTGCTTTCGCGAGGGTCGACGATTACACTTAGCACGTGTAACAAGCCTTTTAAACGCCTCAGCAATACCGAGTGGACGAGTGAAGTCTCGTGAAGGTTTCCAGGGATGGTACCTACAAACATCTCAGTTCCCTATTAATCACACAGTCATGGGTTCACACATAAGTTCAATTAAGCCATGATATAATGTAAAAGACAGCATAGATGCAAATACTCCCACTCACTACCGAATAAAAATTATATCAAGCTTCATGTCATGAATGGTTCCTACAAATAGTGAATGATTTTGCTACTTTCTACTCTAAATCCAGACAACCTTCCATGATTTTGTGAACACTCGACTATGATATTTCAGTTTCTCTTCTCCTACTTCATTGATCAAAATTTTACATTTTTAATAAAAGCATATCTTTCCATCTTTCCACTTTTCATCCCTTTTTGTATTTCTAAGTCTCCAGACTTTTCAGCGGGGATTTTTAGTCCTGACCAACTGAGCCTGAGCTTCTTCCATGGGATTTCTGCTCATCACTCTTCTCCCCTTTAAACGCAAACACTGATATTGATGATACCAAGGCCCGGTTACTCAGATCAAGGAACTGCTTTTTGCATTTTTTTTCAATGAATATATATATTTTTTCATTTTTCTCCATTTCAACCAAAACAACTCCCCATCTCCCCTTTTATTATGGTAAAATTATTTTTCAACTACATAGTCAAAAATCAACCTATTTCTCATAGTGAATGTATGCTTGTGCTTATAGGTCAAAGTCGTCTTTCTTAATTTCAATTTCACTCATTCACTCACCTATGTAAAACCACATCACTTCACTAAATCAATCTAATCATTAATCTCATGAATGGGAATATTACATTACATACTACTCATACATTATATACAAAAACTCAATTGAATTGTAATCCAAAACATTCATGCGTGAAAACAAAGAATTCCTCCCAAAATTTTAAAATTCAGAAAATTTCATTCCTTGTAATACTATACCCTCACCCCCAAACTTAAATCAGACCATGTCCTTATGGCCAAAAATAATATAGGAGAACAGATACAGTTACCCTTAAAGCTCAATTCTGGATTCCAAATCAAAGCATGTATCCTCTCCCCCAAACTTGATTTGGATAACCTATAGATATCATCAACAAAACACAAATACCCAATCATAGCAAGGGAAAATAAATTTCATCATAAACATCCAGAAATCAACACATATTTTTCAAGAAATTAAAAATTCTCTCTTATTTTTTTCCTTTTTTTTCCAAATGATTTGGCCTTAAGGGCTTACAATCCTATAAATAAAATAACAATAAAATAAAATAATAAAAATAAATATAAAGACGTGGTCTTAAGGGTCTACCATCTTTAGGAATTTAAAAATTGCATAAATTAAATGACCTACTATTTTACAAAGCTAGGCTAAAAACTAACTTTCACAGCCTAGGATTAATGTTTAACATCGCCGGCACGACAAGACCACTCAAAGGGTTATCCAACATCTTTCCTCTCTGCAACATTTCCCCTACTCATAGGATAAAATGTAGGAGACGACTCTCTCAATGCTCTCACCTATGAACAATTAGTATTATCCATGACATCAAATATATAACAATAATCACCATACAAAGTACCTCCTCTGTCATGTTCTAACTTCACCCCATATACATGTAATGTGTCTAACAAATCCTCATTCAATACCTTATGTAATGTTCCCTTCACCAATTCATCATTCTCCATTAAATTGACAGATGCCATAAATTCCGATCCCGGATCAATCTTCTTATAAATCTTTAGCTTATGACCACGCCTCTTTAACCTCTCACTTTCAAAACCTACCTCTTCGTGGGGGTAAACTGATTTAACTTTAAATGGTCCGTCCCTTCTTAACCGGATCTTACCTAGAAACAATTTCAGTTTTGAATTATACCATCATCCTTTTCGGCCAGGCTCAAATAACTTAAGTTGAACATGCTTAGCATGATGTACTCTTGTCTGAGCTATGTAAATTTGAACATCCTCATACGCATAATTCCGTATCCCCTCACACTCATTTCTTAATCACGGATCTTCCTAGGCATACAACTTGTCTACCATGTTTATACTCAGTACTCGCTCATCTGGAAAGGGGTCCTTAAGAGGGGTGTCATCCTTGGTAAGCTCTACGATAGTTCGTGATAAATGCTCAGCTCTAAAATTCTTCATACCCTTTTTATCTTTCAATACATCCTCCCCCCTATGCAACACCATCTCAGGAAGAGTACTTTCAGACACCAACTTCTGTGGATGACTAAATTGAGGTTCAAACGACTTTCTTGATGTTTTCTCTAACGGCGAGTACAACG
Source organism: Cornus suecica (assembly GCA_963922005.1). NCBI lineage: Eukaryota > Viridiplantae > Streptophyta > Magnoliopsida > Cornales > Cornaceae > Cornus > Cornus suecica. Next base: position 8,961,200 of record OY998245.1, read on the forward strand.
CAGCTCCCAACGCAGCAATAACTTTCAAACTAGATCGCTATTGATCCACCCAATTTTCAAAATTCACCTCCGATCTTTTCATCACCAAGGTCTTCTCTCGACCTTCAGTGCCATTATATAACCCAATCTTATAAAGTGAGTTGTCGGGCACCAATGCTGCTGGTGACAAAAATGGAGATTTAGGCAAATCTCTTTGCTCCTCCCTTGGTTGTAAACCTAGAACTCTTTCAAATGTGTTCAATCTTTCCATCACAACACCCAGGTCATTTCTCGCCTTCATATTCCTGAAACCGGTTCTTCACAAGCCTTATTAACTTCTTCTACATTAAAGCACTCGACCGGTGTATTGATTCGATGACCTGTATCAAAAACATTCATCCTCACCTTCATATTCCCGAAAGATAGATCCATCGCTCCTATCCTGCAATCGATATGTGCATTGGTTATAGCCAAGAACGGTCTTCCTAGACGATGGTGGAAATAGCCTATAGGGGGGTGAGAAGGCTTTTTGTAGATTTATTGACAAATTAAAATCTAATTACGGAAAAGTCAATTTTAATCCAATCACAAAACCCTAATTCTCAAATCACATCATTCAAGCAATATCAAGCAAACATTAATATAGTGCAGAAAATAAATCAAGAGATGACATTAATATTTTTATGTGGAAAACCTTTGAAAAACCTCTAACTAAAAACCACGGGCACACTCGGGTACCGATGCACTATGAATCAACAAATACAAACTCTATGAGAGTTTTAGACTTACAATCATGCCTGATATGCCTTCCTTTACTCGCGGTCTGAAACCCTTGAATCACTCATACTTCAAGAAGCACGCTTGCTCCGTCAGACACTATGAGAGACTCATAAATCACACATGATTTTCCTTTCTCTACTCGCGGTCTGAAATCCTCGAATCACTCCGTACTCGGATGGCTCCGCCTCTTCACTCGGACGGATCAAAGCAACTTCATTGCAATGGACGATGTGTTGATTTTTCAGCAACGAATCAACCAATTATGCATAAACATCTTCTGTGTATAAGCAAAATTGGAGAAACCAAAAATCAAGAGAGAACTCGAATATATATGATCACTCAATAATATTCACTCACCATGTATCTCTATAAAAGAATATGAATCTGTAGAAAACTTGCAAAGATCTTTCAAAAACCATAATAAAAAACCGTAGCCTTTTCTTTTGTAGAACCTCGGTATTTATAGACCAAGTCATAGAAAACCATAACCTTGCCCTCTTATGTAATTTCACAATACCTTGATAAATCCTCTAAAATCTGATGTAAAAATGTGTATCCGCCGATACATAGAGGTCTGAAGTCATCGATCACTTAAAAACTCGAAGTAGGGACCAAACTGGAAAAATTCGAAAGCACCCCGAAATAAATCCTGCATAACAAATGATCACGTGACCAAGCATTGGGACCTATGCTTGGGCGTAGGTCTAGGGCGTAAGGACCTACGCTTGGGCATAGGGTCCCCTCCCAGCGACAAAACCACAACGTAGGTTAGAGCCAATTTGTCCTGTTTCAGCCTCTACCAACGTAGGTAAGTTGCATCTTTTATAGTTTTTTTATACTTGAGCTAGACTGGTCATCTCGAACTCTCGATGCTTTTGGTTGAAGTTATAATATTTGGAAAATACATTTTTGCCCTCCGGTGAAGTGACGATGTCTGGAAATGATAATTTTGCCATTCGGTAGCTTTTTTTACTTTGACACCATCCTTGACTTTTTTCTCGAGATAGAAACGAACATACTAACAACTCGATTGCAAGTACATAAAACTTTCAACATGACAATTCACTCAACATGGTTATTGTCTAGAACATGCCAAACACAAATAATACTATAAATGTTCTTACAATCTCCCCCTTGGCATTTATGAGACAAAACCATGTTTTTATAATATAGCCTCATAATCAACATAACATCTATACCTATGAACACACTCTAAAAAACATAGATATAAATTATTACCTTTCTTTCATGGCGGTCTACCAATCCTGTAACCACAACACTGAATAAACCATTAAACGCATGTGTGGAAAACATATATTAAATAATCATAAGGAAAACACAATATCCATGTAAGCATAATGGTCATAAAACACACACTCTTTCTCCCCCTTACTCAAAAGTTCTCCCCCTAAAACCATTACTCTCCCTTACTCAATATTTCTCCCCCTTTTTATCACTGAAATGACAACGAATAACAAAAACAATCAAAGCACACGAGAGAAACAAGGGAAAACCTCAAGAAGAAAACATAGGGAAAGGATCACAGAGGATACTCAAGAGAATTTAAGCCAAACACTAAATACTAAGCTAAAGTACTCTATTAGAATATATCTAGATTTTCAGGTAACATAAATCTCTACAATGCATGAACTTAAGACTAATGCATGAATGTAAAATGAAAAACAACCAAAAAATCCTTTTATTCTTAGAACCATGTGAGCAGGGCAGTAGAGACAAAGAGTTAGTCATTAACACATCATATACGCATATTTGACTTAGCTATTATACACATAATAGTGAAGAAAATCAACACACATACCTTATAGATATAAGCAGTCACAAGACAAGCTTTACATAACATTTGCATATATGAAAAATATTCAGGTGCAAGTAAACACCTAAGATGAAAGAAATACGTACTAATTATGATAATCTTCTTCACTAATCGTGATGATACTTGAGTCCAAAACCTAAGCTAAAAATCAAATCATTCACTTGGACCTTATTGCTTATTTTTTAAAAAAATAATATCCTATTGTCACACAATTTATTATTTGCACCTTTTCAACTTTTTCCCCAAATCTCTTTTTGTCTTTCTAAGCTCCGGACTTTCCAGCGAGGAGTTTTAGTCCTAACCAACTGGGCCCGAGCTTCTTTCATGAGATTTATGCTCATTAGTCTTCTCCCCTTTTTACACGAACACTCAATGCTTACTGAGGTAAGAGGCCCGGTTACTCAGATCGAAGAACTACTTTTTGCATTTCTATATTTTAAACATCTCATTCTTTCCTCTTTTCAATTTCACCACAATATTTATAAGCATGCAAAAAGTATTTAAAAGCATAGATCAATCTAGCATAACTCATGAACCTACATATCACTTCGGATTAGTTAAAAAATACTAAAAGTTTCAACAAGTATTACTGTCATCTCCAAAGTAAAACAAGCACCCAAAGTTATGAGTTCCAAAAATATTACTTAAACATGTTAAGTGAATAACTCATAACCTGAGGTCAGACTGACAACTCCAACTCTCATAAGCATAATAAGAAAAGTAAATATGAGAATAGGGTAAAATATGACAACTTTTGTACTCGTAGCTAAGCTCAACATGCTAAGAATTATTTTTTTAATTTTTATGGAATTTTTGTCAAAAGGATGCATGCATGAATAATCCTAATAGTAGCAAAACATGATGCATGCATAATAATAAAATAACAAAACAGAAAAAAAAATAAACATGCAAATAAAACAAAATGCATGATAATGTATCAATTCTAGGATAAAAATATAATACAAGATATTCCTAGAATGATACATATGAAGACATCTATTCTAATGATAATATGCCACCAAATTTTCTAAAATGCATATGCTTTTGAAAATCTAATGGATTCGTAGAGATGTCTATTAACTGAGAATCTGTGGATATATACTCGAGACCTTTCTCAGAATTAGAGTCACATGCTAGACATGCAGTATGATTAACCAAACAATACAATTTATCTTTTCTAACCCACATTTGTTTAATTTTTGGTGCTTTGTTTGCTAGCCTAGTCAACCTCTTCACCTCTTCACTTAACACCCGAATTTGAATTTCAACATTGGGTCTTTTCTGAATTCTATGTTTCCGCTCAGATTTCAAAGTTTTTCTTCTTAACTTTGAACATACTAGTTGAATGTGACCTTTGACTCCACAGTGATGACAAACTGGAAAAAATCTTTGAAAAATATTATTTGAACCCTTATTGACTCTAGAGGTAAAGGGAGACTTATTCTCAACAGGGTTTCTGACATAAGATCAAGCATTAAGATTCCTATTAGACTTACCTTAAAAAGAACTAAATGCTACTTGGGAAGCCTTAACAAAGATTGTTTTGGAAACAATGTCAGGATCACTCATTCCTTTGAACCCCAACCCCTTAGTATTTCCTGTTGACTTTCCTACACTCAACATGTGATCAAGCTTATTAGTTCAACTAGACCATCTATGAGTAGTTGAGTTAGCATCCTTCAATTCCTTTTCCAAACTCTCAATCCATGTAGATTTCTCACTCAATTTTAATCTTAGAGTTTCTAATTCCTCATTGAGACCATTTACCCTCTTCAAAGCCTGAGTCCTTTCTTGTTCTTAGTCAATTCTTCTCTTAAGGATTGTCTTTCCTTATAAAAATTGTTGAATTGAACCAAAAATTTCGAGTACATTTTGCTAACCTGCAAATAATTTTCATACAATTTATTGTATGCATTTTCATATGAATCCCCACGATCTTCATTATCCTCAGACATTGACCAACTTGCAGCAACTTCACCAACCTCCTTACTTTGTCTAGCAAACATGATGAAATTCTCAATCTCATCTCCTATCTCTGAATCCGTCGAATCACTAGCTGATCCATCACTCCAAGTAACAACCAAACCTTTTTTCTTTTTTGACTTATTAGCACACCCAACATCTATGTGATTGAACCCTTGACACTCAAAACATTGAGGTTTCTTCTTTTTATGAACAAATTTATCATTCCTATTTTGGATTTTTCTATTTTTAGAATCATGTGATTTATCTCCAAAATTTTGTTCTTTAATCAATTCTTGACCACAAGAAGATTTTAAAAACTTATGAAACTGCTTTATGATCATGTCAAACTGACTTGGTTTACTCTCACCCTCTTCATCCGACTCATTAAGACCCTCTTTAGTGATTTTCAAATCTATGTCCTTCGCTTTTGTGCTTCTTGACTTTTTAGAGGAATGATCATACATCTCCATTTCATACGATTTCAAATTACCAGCCAACTCTTCAAGTTTAATTTTCTTGAAACTCATGATTTGAGATATGACGGTAACCTTAGACCAAAAATGTTCAGGCAAAGACCTAAGGAATTTCTTCACAATGGTCGCCTCGTAAATAGGTTCTCTTAGATAGTGACAACTAGTTACTATGTCAGTTAACCTAGCCTCAAAATCACCAAAAACTTCATTCTCCTCCATCCTAAGCTGTTCAAATTTTGAATTTTGAATTTGGAGTTTTGACTGTTTAACTTTTGAAGTTCCCTCATGAGTTACTTGGAGAATGTCCCAAGCTTCTTTTGCAATTTCCCATGTGGCTATTCTCTTAAACTCACTCTCAGTCACCGCATTATAGAACACATTCAAAGCTTTGAATTCCAACTGACACTATTTGTTTTAGCAGTAGTCCATGTTAGTCACTAATTAACCCTAGAGGGGGGGGGGGGTGAATAGGGTGTTCAAAAATATTTCTAACTCTTTTTGAAATTGGAACAAGCTATATTCAAAAATCAATTTCTTCAATAATCAAGTGAATGATTTAATTCAATTTATCTAACAACTTATCACAAGACTAATTATAGCATACAATATATTCAAGTAAATATAGCATGCAAATTAATGAAATAAAGAGAAAGATATAGAGATATTGACACCGTAATTTTTTTGAGGTTCGGTAACTCCTACTCCTCGGCTCAAGAACCCATTCTTGAGACTTTTCCCAATCCTTTCACTATGGCTCTTCCTTAACAGGTGGAATGACAAACCTTTACTGTGATGTCCCACATCGCCCGGGTAGAGGTCTGGGGATGTACTTATATGTGCAGTGTTGTCTCCAATTGGTATGAGGCCTTTTGGGAGGAGCCCAAGAGCAAAACCGTGCGGGCTGGGCCCAAAGCGGACAATATTATACCAAGTGTTGGAGCGGGTTGTTACAATTGGTATCAGAGCCAGAGCCCGGCCGGAATTAAGTGTGGGTGCATGCACAAGCCCGTGGGTAACACCAGCGAGGACGCTGGGTCCCAAGAGGGGGTGATTGTGATGTCCCACATCGCCCGGGTAGAGGTCTGGGGATGTACTTATATGTGCAGTGTTGTCTCCAATTGGTATGAGGCCTTTTGGGAGGAGCCCAAGAGCAAAACCGTGCGGGCTGGGCCCAAAGCGGACAATATTATACCAAGTGTTGGAGCGGGTTGTTACAATTTCTCCCCCCCTAGTAAAAGAATTCCGTCCCCGGAATTCACTACATACCTGAACGAAATAGCTCTGGATACTTTGCATGAATTTCATCCTCCCTTTCCCAAGTGGACTCTGCATCATTGTGATGGCTCCATTGAACACGTACAAGAGGAATGATCTTCTTACGAAGTACATGCTCCTTTCGATCAATAATGCGATAAGGTTGCTCCACATAAGTCACATCCGGCTCCAACTCGATCTCTCCCACATCAATATGCTGATACACATCCTCATCTCGTAAGAATTTCCTCAACATTGAAACATGGAATACATTATGAACCCTGTACATAAAATCTGGCAGTGTTAATCGGTACGCAACCGGTCCAATCCTGTCAGTAATCATAAAAGGACCCACAAAACGAGGTGACAATTTTCCCTTCTTTCCGAACCGCATTACTCCCTTCATAGGAGACACCTTGAGTAAAACCTGATCCCCCACTCTGAACTCCAAAGTTCGAGTTCGCCGATCAGCATAACTCTTCTGCCTACTCTGGGCAGCCCTCATACGGTCCCGAATAAGAGGAATCTTTTCTGAGGTGTCCTTGATGAACTCAGGACCAAATAATCTGTTCTCTCCAGCCTCCAGCCAACACACCGGAGATCTACAGGGTCGACCGTACAATGCCTCAAATGGTGCCATACCAATAGTCTTTTGATAACTATTGTTATAGGCAAACTCTGTAAGTGGCAAATAGAACTCCCAATTGCCCTTGAAATTAAGGACACAAGCTCGAAGCATATCTTCCAAAATCTGGTTAACCCTCTCAGTTTGACCATCTGTCTGTGGATGATAAGTTGTACTAAGGTGCAACTCTGTACCCAAAGCCTGCTGAAAGCTCGCCCAAAACCCAGATACAAAGTTCGGATCTCTATCCGATATAATAGATAATGGAATCCCATGAAGCTTCACTATCTCCGCAATGTAAAGCTTTGCCAACTGCTCCGAAGTGTAATCAGAACGAACAGGTAGAAAATTGGCAGACTTTGTAAGTCTATCAACTATCACCCAAATGGAGTTATGGTTCCGATGTGAGGTAGGTAACCCCTCAATGAAATCCATAGAAATGCTCTCCCATTTCCACTCAGGCACTGGAAGTGGCTGCAATGCTCCTGGTGGTTTCTGGTGATCGATTTTAACCATTTGGCAAGTACTACACTTAGAGACATAAACAGCTATGTCTCTCTTCATACCAGCCCACCAAAATTGACGTTTCATATCCTGGTACATCTTATCCCCTCCGGGATGCACTGCAAATGTAGAGTTATGAGCCTCTCCCATCACATCTCTCCTCAAGTCATGAATAGGAGGAACAACTAATCGACTCTTGTACCTCAACCCCCCATCTGAACCAACTAAGTAAAATGGAATCTCTCCTGATGTCAACTCTGCAATTCTATCTATACACTGCTGGTCCGCCCGTTGGGCCTCAATCACTCTTCGAATGATGACAGGTGTCACCATAACACATGCCGCAAAAGCGTCAGCTAACTCATCAACGGACCTCAACGCATTCCACTTAGTCTCGAACAAGGCTGAAAGACTAGCATAGGGTCGACGACTGAGGGCGTCAGCCACTACATTAGCCTTCCCTGGATGATACTGAATGGAAAAATGATAGTCCTTCACAAATTCCAGCCATCTGCGCTGCCTCATATTCAACTCCCTCTGTGTAAACAGGTACTGCAAACTTTTGTGATCACTGAATAATCTGAAAGCCTCACCTAAGAGGTAATGTCTCCAGATCCTCAATGCAAAAACCACCGCTGCCAACTCCAAATCATGGGTAGGGTAATTAAGCTCATGTGGCTTGAGCTTACGTGAACCATAAGATACTGGTCTCTCCTCCTGCATCAACACACAACCCAGACCCTGTAACGATGCATCAGTGTAGACAAGATACTCAACCCCACTCTGTGGAGTGGCCAGAACAGGTGCAGAAGTCAACTTAGTCTTCAATTCATCAAAAGCTGTCTGACAATGCTCATCCCAAACAAATGGCACACCCTTTCTAGTCAAGTTGGTGAGCGGACCGGCGATCTTAGAGAAACCCTGAATGAATCTACGATAATAACCCGCCAATCCCAGAAAACTACGGACTTCTGAAGGTGAGGTAGGTTGTCCCCATTCCAGAACCGCTGAGACCTTCGCTGGGTCCACTGCAATCCCCTTCTCTGACACCACATGACCCAAAAACTTCACCTCTCTCTGCCAGAATGCACATTTCTCAAAATTTGCATACAACTGGTGCTCTTTAAGGGTCTGTAGAACTGTTTGTAGATGTCTGGCATGCTCCTCCTCAGACCGAGAGTAGACCAATATGTCATCAATGAATACAATAACAAATTGATCTAAAAATGGCCTGAATATTCTATTCATCAGATCCATAAAGACAGCTGGGGCATTGGTCAACCCGAAAGGCATAACACGGAACTCATACGACCCATATCTGGTGAGAAATGCTGTCTTGGGTACATCCTGCTCCCTAACACGAAGTTGATGATACCCAGACCTCAAATCTATCTTCGAGAAGTAGGTGGCTCCCCTCAACTGATCAAATAAATCATCAATCCTAGGCAACGGATACTTGTTACGGATTGTGACTTTATTCAGCTCCCTGTAATCGATACAAAGACGAAGAGAACCATCCTTCTTTTTCACAAATAACACCGGTGCTCCCCAGGGTGAAGTACTCCTGCGAATGAAACCCTGGCTAAGAAGCTGCTGAATCTGTTCCTTCAACTCCCGCATCTCCATCGGTGCCATCCTATATGGCGCTTTAGCAATAGGCCTGGTGCCTGGAGCTAAGTCAATAACAAAGTCAATATCATGACTCGGTGGTAACCCTGGAATCTCCTGAAACACATCCTGAAAATCACACACTACGGGAATACTATCCATGGATACAGTGATCTCCTCCTGGGTCTCTGTATCAAAATAAAATAAATGTGTACTAGACCCCCCATGAGGACGAGGCATAGTAATCAAATACATCTCCTGACCCGGTATCGCAAAGACTATCGTCTTACCATGACAGTCCAACTGAGCATGGTAGTGAGATAACCAGTCCATCCCAAGTATCACATCATAAGAGTGCATATCAAGTACTAACAAATCAGCTAAAAATCTAAGCCTGCCAATATCAATAGGGACCTGTCCACAACTCTCCCGTAAAATCACATCAACACCTACTGGCGTGGAAATACTGAGGGGTCGACTACAAGACTGAGTCAATAATCCAGATAAAGAGACAAACGACCTAGACACAAAAGAATGTGATGCCCCAGTATCAAAAAGAATTCGACCGAGTCTACCATAAATAGGAAACATACCCTCGATAGCCTGAGGTGCCCGAGGATCACAAGGCATGATGTTGTACACCCTACCATAATGCAACTGCTGTTGTGGCTGCCCCTGTGGTGGTGGGGGTGCTGGTAAAGCTGGGTACGCCAGGCCCTGAATACGTGGAATATGTGGTGTCGGTAATGATAGTGGCTGCCTCTGCCCCTGCTGACCAATCTGACCCTGCTGGCCGTACTGACCTTGAGTAGCCTTGGGACATCTCTTAGCAGAGTGCCCAAACTCCCCACACCCATAACAATGTCCTTTGAAAGGACCTGAAAATCTCCTCTGGTAGTTTCCATGTTGCTGACCCTGTCCAATCTGAGGTGCTCCACCCTGCTGCCCCTGATGAGAAGTCATCTCCTTACTAGTATCATTGCTACCCTTCTGCTTTTTCCAAGGCTGATACCTCTGAAATCTGCCTCTATCACTGTGGTTGCCACTTTGACCATTTCGCTTATCCACTATCTGACTGGTGGAGTCCTTGTCACTGCGCTTCTCCACCTTAGTTTTCTGGTAGTCCCTCTTGATCTGACAATGTTGTAGTGCTGCATCCACCACTTGAGCATAAGTGGTGTAAGCTGGATTACCCACAATCACCTGCCGAATGCGCCATGTCAAACCGTGCACAAAGCAATTCTTCTTTTTCTCCTCTGTGCTGACCTCCTCGGGTGCAAATAATGATAAACTAGTGAACTCTTGCTCATACTCCGCTACAGTCTTATCTCCCTGCTGTAAATCAAGAAATTCTCTTTTCTTAGCTGCCCTTACTGCAAAAGGGAAATATTTATCGTCAAAGCGAGCCTGAAACTGAGCATAGGTCAATGTGGCTCTCTCCTCTGAGGTGGTAACTGACTCCCACCACTGCAAAGCATCACCAACTAACTTAAAAGTAGCAAACATCTGCTTCTGGACCTCTGTACACTCAACCATACGGAGATGACGCTCAATATCCTTCCGCCACTGGTAAGATACTTTTACATCAGTGGACCCTGAAAACTCTGGTGGATGACCTTTTGTGAAAGTGTTCCGAACTTTCTCCCATGTAACAGGTTGTACTGCCTGCTCAACAACGGGAGCCTGCTGAGGAGGCGGAGGATGAGGCTGCTGATTTTGAAGAGCGGTCGCCACCCCTGCAGCAACAGCCTGAGCAATAATAGTTGCAAGATTAGGAGGGAGTTCAACATTGCCATCCTGAGCATTGCCCTGACCCTGACTCGCATTCCTTCTCCTACGAAGCGGCATACTGAAATAACGGTAATACGAATCGTTAATACCACAACAACGAACTTAAAAGAGTACAATGAATCCTAACTTTAGGCTCTATAAATATCAGAATACGCAACGCGGAAAACCTAGCGAAAACATCCCTAGGACACTTGAACCTGGAGTGCTCTGATACCAACTGAGATACCCCTTAATTTTCATGCATAGGTTGGCCAGGCCTATACCGAAAACTAAGGTGCATCCACACTCAATAATAAACAAGCACGGAAGCAAAAAACATATTTAAGAAATAACAGAGTCTCAAAAGTTTAATTCTCATGAATAAACAAATTCAGAAATCTAAATCCCCAAAGGGTACAACTCGGGAATCCCATATCTATGGACCCCTAAAAACCATAAACGAAAATGTAAGTCCGAAAGAAAATGCTAATATAGAGTCCCTACTCTGAAACAAAACGGAAAACTGAATATCTCAAGAAGAAACGAGATGAACCTCAACCCTGTGGCTGAAACTGTCGATGACCTGAAATGTTAACAATGGTGGGTCAGACCCACGAGCAAAGTAGACTCTACATGATCCCAAACAGAGTACCAATAATTCTATCATCTATCCCGACCATGTATAATAGAAATTACGATAATTCCTATAACTTTAAATACCACCCCCTAAATAAATATCCTCCAAAATAAATAAATAAATTAATAAACAAATAGGTAAAACAAATAATGCGCAACCATGATTAAATGACAAATCAATAAACAAAACAAATAAGTGCAACCACAATTAAATCACAAATCCATAAACAAAACAAATAAGTGCAACAATAATTAATTCACCAATAAATAGGCAACTTAACCATGCCTAACCATAACCACGTACCCGACAACTTATCACTGTCGTGACTTGTCGACTATGGTACAGATGAGACTGGCTTATTAGTCAGTTCATCGTGATTTCCTCCATTCCTCCATAAAATAAAATAAAAAATAATAATAAATAATAAATATTATTTATTCCGTATTGGGGAGAATTTATTAGATTTGATCTCAACATCAACATCAACAAAAGCAAATAATATATATATATATATATATATATAAATAATACTTACTTAGTTTCTTTACCCAATAACTATGAAATAACAATTTTATTGATTTGCACCTCAGTGGTCAACTAGGCAATAAAAGTAATTTAAAATAATAATAATACTAATAGCAATAATTTCCGTATTGTGAAACCTTAATTATCCTAAATTAATTCACAAATTCTAACACATTCTAATTCTTTGCATGAATAAAATTTATGTAGAGCTCCACAATATTGCCTACACACGTATCCCTACATCAAGGCTCATTGAAGCCACCGAATTATATATATACATATATATAAATAGATAGATAGATAGGTGTTCATGTAACAGTTCTCCAATAAAAACTAACTATTCCAAAGCTATGTATCAATACATAGGTGTATATATGCCAAAACCCACAAAAGGTATAAAGTTATATTCATAGCTACAGGTTTGGTCAGTAGTCAGTGCCATACAACCATTGTAAAGACTAATCACAAATTGATTTCCTATATATAACTAATATAATAATATTTAACGAAAGTTCAAAAGAATTATGCCAATTATGTACAAGTCTCCAATCACCTATATAACGTGTCCACCACCTCCTGATTTCAATCCCATGATACAAATCTTATTAATATATATTTTTAAATTGATCGACAACAATCGATCATCCCCGGTACCCTATTGCTCCGATTTTATACATGTCTATGCATATATGAATTTAAGTGTAATTTATTCGAATCTATATACACATGTTAAACAATTAACCTATTAATGTATTAACATATATAGATTATAACTTATAACACTATACACAGATTATGGAACAAAAAAGAATATCAGTGTAACATATAATTATACAAGTACACAAAATAATATGGAACAAAGACAAGAAGATGCTAGAATTATAAGTTCAAAGGGGAAGAGAAGAACATTCTACTTGCCTGATCGTTGGGCTAAATCACGCGGGAACTGTAGGCTAATCGATGTTCTCTCTCCTCTCTCTTCTACGCAACTGCGATTCTGTTTCTCCTCTATTTGTCTGACAGAACGTAGGACTAACTTAGGGTTTATTTTAGTTATATAAATATATAATATATATATATATATATTTATTTAATTATTCGGATGGGCCCAAAAATATAATATAGTCCATTAACTAATAAGCCCAACTAATTAACTCAAAAATATATTATAGCCCATTTAATTAACTTATAATTAATTCAATAAATTAAATTTACCCAATATATATAAAGAATAAAAATACGGGGTATTACATTTACAACACAACCCTCTCGAGCTTGTCTCTCAATCAAGAGAACAACCCTCTCTTGAAAAATCATTGGACGTCACTTGTCCGAGATCACAAATTCATATGTAATCAATTGAATCACTCAAGAACAAAAGCACTCAAAAATCCAAAGGTTTTTATGGAAGATAAATCAATATAAGATCAAGTATTTTTGGTGATTTCTCAATAGCTCTAGATATGTATTCTCAAAGAGTATTGTTAGTCACTAATTAACCCTAGAGGGGGGGGGGGGGGGGTGAATAGGGTGTTCAAAAATAATTCTAATTCTTTTCGAAACTGGAACACACTCTAAACAAAAATCAATTTCTCAAAAATCAAGTGGATGATTCAATTTAAACTCCTCTAACTATTAATTTCAAGACAAGATATCATACAAGATATTTAAGCAATTATAGCATGCAAATAAATCAAGTAAAAAGAAAGAGATAAAGAGATTGACACCGTGATTGTTTCAAGGTTCGGTAACTCCTACTCCTCGGCTCATGAAGCCCTTCTTGAGACTTTTCCCGATCCTTTCACTATGGCCCTTCCTTCACAGGTGGAATGACAAACCTTTACAACACAAGCCTCTCGAGCTTGTCTCTCAATCAAGAGAACAACCCTCTCTTGAACAATCGGTGGACTTCACTTGTCCGAGATTACAAATTCGTATATAATCAATAAAATCACTCAAGAACAAAAACACTCAAAATGCAAAGGTTTTTATGGAAGATAAATCAATATAAGCTCAAGTGTTTTTGGTGATTTTACAATAGCTCTAGAAATGTATTCTCAAAGGATATGATCAATGAATGATATTTGGAGAATAAGAAGAGATACTAGAGGTTTTGATTTTCAAAGAAACTTGGAGAAAATCATATTTTCAAAGCTTGGTTACAATGGCTTTTGTAGAGAAAATTTATGCAGAATTTTTGATAGCTTTCTTTCTCTTTGTATTTCAATCTCTTAATGTTCAATATACACATCTCATTCTATATATAGCATTGCATTAGGGTTTTGAAGAATGATTATAGTATTTGAAAGACAAGAGCCGTTTGAACACCATTAAACACAATCCACAAAACATGGGAAATGTTTTCTGAAGAATCTGCAGGTTTTGAGGATCAACTAGTCGACTACTTTTTATTTTAGTCGACTACATTGCTTCATCTAGTCGACTAGATTGAGTTCTAGTCGACTACAATGATTCATCTAGTCGACTAGAATGAGTTCTAGTCGACTACTTCTTGTAGTCTAGTCGACTCAAAGTTCTTTCAGTCGACTCCTTTGATGTGGATGAAAAACCAATAGCTACTGATTGACTTAGTCAACTACTAGAAAATACACAGGGTGATTTTAGTCGACTATAACTTGAAAAACATTTAATAAAAATATTTTTCTTTCCGTTTAAGTTCGGTAAATGGTTTTTCATTCCATTTGAGTTCGGTTCATTTTATACTTGAGCTTATATAATAAAATCGACACATAAACTTACCTTGTTACAATGATCGCTCCCCGACCTATCTACCCCGAGTCTTGAGTCTTCGACTTTCGCCTTTGCCGTTGAATTAATTGATTTTCCATTTGCGCTTCAATTTCTTTCACAACTTTTCGCTTTAAATCAAGCTTTCTTTCCGAGCTTGCTTTTCGAGTCGTTTCCTTTCCGAGTTTTATTTCTGAGTCGTTCACCTATCTTTTGCTGAAAATATAAACTCGATAATTCATTAGTATCAAACACTCTTCGATGGTTTGTTATCATCAATTTTGGAATTGTTTGCCGAGAATAAATTTCAAAGCCAACAATCTCCCCCTTGATTATGACAAAACATTTTGTGTTTGCTTGGCATTTGGCGAAACATCAAGTGATGCTCCCCCTCAACATGTGCATAATATTTTGATCAAATGCTCCCCCTTAGTAAATGAAATTTGCAATTTAATAGGCATTTTGATATAATATATAAAAATAGGCGCACATTTGAGATAGCAAAAATAAACAGCCTATCATAGATGTTTCAGTTTAATACAAGCTGTTTATACTAATGAAAAACATGGAAAAGAAAACAAACAAGTTCGCAAATAACCATAACAAGCCATACAAAAACAGAAATTGCTAATGTCGGATAATGAAATACATGACAGTACAATAACATAATTTCTCCCCCTTTTTGTCAGCGTCGAGGGGTGCGTGAGCGAGGGTTCGTGAGTCCAAGAGTAAGGTTATCAAGTGACCCGGCCAGATTTGTAATACGGGTAGACATTTCTGCATCATGAATAACAAGGCGCTCATTGATCAATCGAATGGCTTCCGTATTCTGGTTCACGGTCGTATCAAGGTGCTGAAGCACTTGTTCCTGCTGCCTAAGGATCTCCGTATTGCTTTGAACAACCCCAAGAAGTTGGTTGAGAAGAGCAGTCTGAGAAGCCGAAGCACCGTCCAACGGAGGAACCGAGGAAGAGGCTTCCTGGCGCGATGCATAACCGCTAAGAGCTATACGCGAACGAGGAACAGGTGCACTTTCAGAAATGAAATTTCCTTCTGCATCAGAAGAAATATGCATATGTTTGACATGAGTGACGTCAATAAAAATAAGGTGATGCTCGGACACTTCATTCGGAAATTTAAAACCTTTCCGCTGCAGTAGATATGTAATATGTGCAGGAAAGAAAAGCAGGCCGGATGGTTTGCGCTGACATGTGAGGATGACGGAACGGAAAATATAAGCTAAATCAACGCGGGTTCCTGTCAAAACGCAATAAACCAAAAAAGCCTCCATACGAGAAACACTGCTATGACTACCAGTTTTAGGCAGAATAGAGTAAGTAATAACATTATGAATTAATCTAGCCTCGGGTAGTAGCATAGAAGAGATACTACCGGCGTTCTGCGAAATTTCCTTGTCGACGCATATGGCCCGAACAACCTCAATACAATCAAAACCATCAGCCTTATACCAATCTTTGGAGAAGTGGCAAATACCGTCATTCGGAAGTGAGAAAATGCGCTTGATTTCGCTGTCATCAACGGTGTCGTCTTCACCACATAAATTAAAATGAAGATGAGAGAGTAATTTCTCCTTATGATTTTCAAGAGAAGCGTAGAAGGCTTTTGACAATTCGCTGAAGTACCGGAATGTCAAGAGAAATGAAAAAATCCCAACCAATTGCTCGAAACAACTCGAAAGTGCGAGCCCTAATTTCAGTGCATAAATCTTGTGTGACAATTCGGCAAGGTGTAGGAGCACAATGGTCAAAAACCGTGATGAATTGATTTCGATCATCATCATCAAGAAGAAGCATTTCAAGAAGTAGAGGTTCAGTTGAAACTTCTTCCTCTACAGCCGTAGGAAAGTGTGAATGGGTGGAGCTTTGGCCTCCATCAATGCAGGAACGTTTCCGAAATAGACCTCGAGTCTTCGGTGGCATTGTAGAAGATGATGCACAAATGTATAGATATATATAGATATATGATGGTGTATATATGAATGTGAGAAAGATAATGAAAATGAAGAGATTAAATAAAGGAAATGGGTGAAGGATGATAGAAATGTAAAATTAATGAGAGATAGGTGAGGATTTAAAGGTATAAATGGTAGTAGGAGAGGGATTGAGAGGAGAGGGTTTGAAGGTGGGTGAAGGTTGAAGGAGGCGGATAGAGAAGATGAGATGAGGGTTAGGTTTTATAGGGCTTGAGTCGACTAGGGCTAGGGTTGAGTCGGTTAGATAGAGGGTTTGAGTCGACTAGGCAAGGGTTGAGTCGGTTAGATTGGGGTTTGAGTCGACTCGAAGGGCATTTGAGTCGACTAAAGGAGCAAAGTAGTCGACTAGAATGGTGAAGAACATGCAATGGTGAAGCTACTGACGGAAGTAGTCGATTAGAATGGTTTGAACTACATAGAATGAGTCGACTAGAAGGTAAAAATGATAAAATTAGAGAAAAAATCATGAAATAAATACACAAAAATAGCAAGAAAATATGGAAATTAAAGATTATGACAGAGTTTAAGATAAAACATCAAAATCCATGGCCATACCGATTTCTCGACGAATTTTAGAAAAAGATTCGTCCGCAAGTGGTTTTGTAAAAATATTCGCTAATTGATTTTTAGTGTCAATAAAAATCAATTCAACGTCACCCTTAGCAATATGATCTCGTAAAAAATGATGCCTAATCTTTATATGCTTGGTGTGTGAGTGATGAATAGGATTCTTTGAAATAAAAATCGCACTCATATTATCGCATTTATTAGGCACGTGAGAGAAAGTAAGACCGAAATCAAGTAGTTGTTGCTTAATATAAAGAGTTTGAGCGCAACTACAACCGGCTGCCACATATTCCGCTTCGGCCGTAGATAATGCAACGGAATTTTTCTTTTTACTTGACCAAGATACTACTGAGTTTCCTAGAAAATGACAAGTGCCGTTTGTGCTTTTTCGATCAATTGTACATCCCGCAAAATCGGCATCCGAATAACTAATAAGATCAATTGAAGTTCCTCGTGGATACTAAAGCCCTAAGTTTATTGTACCACTTAGGTAGCGAAAAATGCGTTTGACCGCAAGCAAATGAGATTCCTTAGGACATGATTGAAACCGGGCACATAAGCAAACACTAAACATTATATCCGGTCTACTAGCGGTTAAATAAAGCAAACTACCGATCATGCCTCTATAGTTAGTAATATCAACACATTTACCATTTTCATCTTTATCAATCTTAATAGAGCAACTCATAGGATTTATGGCATGTTTGGTAGCCTCCATACCAAATCGCTTTAGCAAATCTTTAGTGTACTTGGATTGGCTAATGAATAAGCCATCCGAGCTTTGCTTGATTTGCAACCCTAAGAAGAAATTCAACTCACCCATCATGCTCATTTCAAATTCATTTTGCATGCTTGTAGCAAATTCCCTACATAAGGAATTATTTGTTGAGCCGAATATGATGCCGTCAACATAAATTTGGACAATCAACAAATTATTCTTGATGGTTTTTGTAAAAAGTGTGTTGTCAACTTTTTCTCTTGTAAAACCATTTTTAGTCAAAAATCCGCTAAGTCTCTCATACCAAGCTCGAGGAGCTTGCTTTAAACCATGTAGAGCTTTAGCTAATTTGAAAACATGATTTGGAAAAAGATTATTTTCAAAACCGGGTGGTTGCTTAACAAAAACTTCTTCTTCTATGACACCATTTAAGAAAGCACTTTTGACATCCATTTGATAAATAGTGAAATTTCTATATGATGCAAATGCAAGAAGCATTCTAATTGCTTCTAATCTAGCTACCGGTGCAAAGATCTCATCGTAGTCGTTGCCTTCTTCTTGATTATATCCTTGAGCTACCAATCTTGCTTTATTTCAAATAATTACTCCATTCTCATCCTTTTTGTTTCGAGAAACCCATTTTGTGCCAATTATAGTTTGATTTTCGGGTCTAGGAACTAAACGCCAAACTTGATTGCGTTCAAATTGATTTAGTTCCTATTGCATTGCTACGATCCAAGAATCATCACATTAAGCTTCGTGGAAGTTCTTGGTTTCGATTTGCGTTACAAAGGCCATGTGGTTGCAAAAATCTTTAAGTTGAGATTTAGTACTAATCCCTTTTGAAGGATTACCTATGACTTGATCAAGAGGATGATTATGAACAATCCTCCATGCTTTAGGAATTGAGTTGGTCAAGTCATCATTGGATTGATGCTCAACTTCCCTCATTTCCTTTTGGCTACATGATGAGTTGGAGATATTGAGAGTATTTAGATTATCCTCAATCCCAACAACCTCATCTTCTTCTAGGTCAATTCTAGGTGATGGTAGTGAGGGTCATTCATCAAAGACACCATGAATAGACTCAACCATGGTTAGAGTCCTTTTGTTATAAACCCGAAATGCTTTACTCCTTGTAGATATCCTAGGAAAATTGCTTCATCCGATTTGGAGTCGAATTTTCCAAGGTTGTCTTTATCATTTAACACAAAACATTTACACCCGAAAACTTTGAAATACCCAATATTGGGCTTTCGACCATTCCACAACTCATAGGGCGTTTTCCCCAACTTCATCTGAATAATAATACGATTAATTATATGGCAATCGGTGTTTACCGCTTCCACCCAAAGGCTTCGGGGAAGGTTGTGCTCATTTAACATGGTTCTAGCCATCTCTTGTAGAGATCGATTCTTTCTTTCAACTACACCGTTTTGTTGAGGGGTTCTAGGGGCCGAGAGATCATGTGAAATACCGAGGTCATCACATAATTTCTCTAAGTATTGATTTTCAAACTCCCTACCTCTATCACTTCTAATTTTCTTGATTTTCAAATCTTTTTCATTTTGAATGACTCTATAAAATCTTTCAAGAATGGAGTGAGTTTCAGTTTTATGACCAAGAAAGTGAACCCAAGTATATCTAGAGTAGTCATCAACTATAACAAGTACATAGAGTTTCCCGGCTAAGCTAGCCGTTCTCTTCGGACCAAAGAGATCCATGTGAAGTTACTCTAGAGGTCTAGAAGTGGTAATATCTTTCTTTCTCTTGAAAGAAGATTTAACTTGCTTGCCTACTTGACATGCGCTACATATTTTATCTTTCAAAAATTTAGTCTTTGGGAGGCCTTTGACTAAATCATTTTTGGATAAACGATGAATGAGGTCCATACTAGCATGTCCTAGACGTCTATGCCATAACCAACTATTTTCGCTAGATGTGACAAAACATTTAACATCTTGATCATGCAATTCACATAGCAACAAAGTATACAAGTTTCCATTTCTTTTGGCATTGAACATTTGCTTCCCATCTTTCTTGATTATGCATGCATTTGTCCTAAATATAACATCATAGCCCTTGTCACATAGTTGACTAATACTAAACAAGTTATGCTTCAAACCATCAACTAAAAGCACATCATCTATAGAGAGAGAAGAGGAAATACCGATTGAGCCAATTCCCATAATTTTGCCTTTAGAGTTGTCTCCAAAATTTACGTTTCCTACTTCATATGGTTTTAGTGAAATAAACTTTGATTTATCTCCCGTCATATGCCTTGAGCATCCGTTATCAAGAAACCATTTTTCTTTTGATGCAGACTTCAAGCATACCTCTTCTTCATTTGCCATGAGACAAATGTTTGCTGTTTCCTCACTACTTTACTCCTCATCCGAGTCGCATGAGTCATAGTCCTCCCATGTGACATTCATTGCCATCTTGCTAGGTATTTTCTCGTTTTCCTTTTTGAGCTTGAAGCAATCGCTTTTGTAGTGTCCCGACTTTCCGCAATTAAAACACGTTGGGGGTTCTCTTTTACTAGGCTCGCCTCTTGGTTCGATTCTCTTCACGAATCTTCCACCATTTGTTTTCTTTCTTTGAAGATGTCTCTTGAATTTTTGGGTGAACATGACAATGTCCTCATCCTCTTCTTCTTCACTCAGCTCATTGTTTTCATTTTTGGTGAAGGCTTGCAAAGCTATCCCCTTTCTTGGCTTGATGTCGTCTTCACGAGCTTTTAATGTTATTTCCCAAGTGAGTAGAGAGCCGAAAATTTCATCGAGACTCATGGTGTTGAGGTCATGAGCTTCTTTGATAGCCGTTACTTTTGCATCCCATTTTTCCAGGAGACTTCTAAGCACTTTTCGTGACGCATCGGATCTAGGAACAATTCTACCAAGATGCTTTAGTCCATTCAAAATATTTGTAAAGCGAGACATCATAGAATTCACATTTTCATCATCTTTCATAGCAAATAATTCATATTCATGCATGAGTATGTCAATTTTAGATTCTCGTACTTGAGATGTACCTTCATAGGTTACCTCAAGTTTATCCTACATTTCTTTTGCCGTTGAACAAGTAGATACACGATTAAATTCATTTGGACTTAAAGCGCAATTTAAATTTACTTTGGCTTTAGCATTGTACGACATGAGTTTACGGTCATCATTATCCCATTCATTGGGTAATTTAGGGACGGTTTTTCCATCAACAATTTTGGTCAATACAAATGGTCCTTCAAGAACTACTTGCCAAATTTGGTAATCGATAGCTTGAAGAAAATCTATCATTATAGTTTTCCAATAGCTATAATTTGATCCATCAAACCATGGGGGACTATTATTCGATTGTCCTTCAACATGAGTGACTAAATTTGATGACATGATCGTTCTCCAAGACGGTTAAGTCTAAAATAAATAGAAATTAGGCTCTGATACCAATTGTTAGTCACTAATAAATAGAAAGAATAATTCTAATTCTTTTCGAAATTGGAACACACTCTAAACAAAAATCAATTTCTCAAAAATCAAGTGGACGATTCAATTTAAATTTATCTAACTATTAATTTCAAGACAAGATAACTTCCAAGATATTTAAGCAATTATAGCATGCAAATAAATCAAGTAAAGAGAAAGAGATAGAGAGATTGACACCGTGATTGTTTCGAGGTTCGGTAACTCCTACTCCTCGGCTCAAGAACCCCTTCTTGAGACTTTTCCCGACCCTTTCACTATGGCCCTTCCTTCACAGGTGGAATGGCAAACCTTTACAACACAAGCCTCTCGAGCTTGTCTCTCAATCAAGAGAACAACCCTCTCTTGAACAATCGGTGGACTTCACTTGTCCGAGATTACAAATTCGTATGTAATCAATAAAATCACTCAAAAACAAAAAACACTCAAAACACAAAGATTTTTATGGAAGATAAATCAATATAAGCTCAAGTGTTTTTGGTGATTTTACAATAGCTCTAGAAATGTATTCTCAAAGGATATGATCAATGAATGATATTTGGTGAATAAGAAGAGATACTAGAGGTTTTGATTTTCAAAGAAACTTGGAGAAAATCAGATTTTCAAACCTTGGTTTCAATGGCTTTTATAGAGAAAATTTCTGCAGAATTTTTGATAGCTTTCTTTCTCTTTGTATTTCAATCTCTTAATGTTCAATATACACATCTCATTCTATATATAGCATTGCATTAGGGTTTTGAAGAATGATTATAGTATTTGAAAGACAAGAGCCGTTTGAACACCATTAAACACAATCCACAAAACATGGGAAATATTTTCTGAAGAATCTGCAGGTTTTGAGGATCAACTAGTCAACTACTTTTTATTTTAGTCGACTACATTTCTTCATCTAGTCGACTAGATTGAGTTCTAGTCGACTACAATGATTCATCTAGTCGACTACTTCTTGTAGTCTAGTCGACTCAAAGTTCTTTCAGTCGACTCCTTTGATGTGGATGAAAAACCAATAGCTACTGATTGATTTAGTCGACTACTAGAAAATACACAGGGTGATTCTAGTCGACTATAACTTGAAAAACATTTAATAAAAATATTTTTCTTTCCGTTTAATTTCGGTAAAGTTTTTTTCATTCCATTTGAGTTCGGTTCATTTTATACTTGAGCTTATATGATAAAATTGACACATAAAATTATCTAGTTACAATGATCGCTCCCCGACCTATCTACCTTAAGTCTTGAGTCTTCGACTTTCGCCTTTGCCGTTGAATTAATTGATTTTCCATTTGCGCTTCAATTTCTTTCACAGCTTTTCGCTTTAAATCAAGCTTTCTTTCCGAGCTTTCTTTTCAAGTCGTTTCCTTTCCGAATTTGATTTCTGAGTCGTTCACCTGTCTTTTGCTGAAAATATAAACTCGATAATTCATTAGTATCAAACACTCTTCAATGGTTTGTTATCATCAATTTTGGAATTGTTTGTCGAGAGTAAATTTCAAAGCTAACAGGTATGATCAATGAACAATATTTGGAGAATAAGAAGAGATACTAGAGTTTTTGATTTTCAAAGATTTTTGCAGAAAATCAGAATTTGCTTGCTTGGTTTCAATGGCTTTTGTAGAAAATTTTTGTATGAAGTTTGAAAGCTTTTCTTTCTTTTTCTTGTGCAATCTTTTAAAATACAAACTACACATCTCATTCATTATATATCAATGCTTTAGGGTTTTGGTGAGTGTATATTGTAATAGATAAGACAAGAGCCGTTTGAAATCCATTAAACATGATGCTCAAAACATGGAAAATGTTTCTGTCGAAACTGCAGAATTTAAGGAGTCTCTAGTTGACTAGATGGACTCTTTTAGTCGAGTAGAAGAAGTTCTAGTCGACCACTTGATGTAGTCTAGTCGACTCAAAAGGTTTTAGTCGACTGAAATGTGTAGTTTTAGTCGACTACTTTAATCCTTAGTCGACTACTTCAAAGTGGATGAAAACTTGATGCTCCTGATTGTTTTAGTCGACTACTAGAGAATACAAAGGATTCTTCTAGTCGACTATGACTTGAAAAATACTTGTTTAAATTATTTTTCTTTCCGTTGGAGTTCGGTAAATCATTTTTCTTTCCATTTAAGTTCGGTTCATTTTAGACTTGAGCTTATACGAAAATATCGACACATAAAATTAGCTTATTACAATGATCGCACCCCGACCTATCTACCCCGATTCTTGAGTCTTCGACTTTTGCCTTTGGCCGTTAAATATTTGATTTCCCGTTTGCGCGCTTTAATTTATTTCTTGCATTTTCCTTTTTATGCAAGCATTCTTTCTGAGCTTGTTTTTCGAGTCATTCACCTATCTTTTGCTGAAAACATGAACTAGATAATTCATTAGTACCAAAAAATGCTTTAAATGTTTTGTTAATATCAAAATAGGATTTATTGTCCAAGAATAAATTTCAAGGCCAACAGTCCACTCACTCGATGATTTTACCCTAGATTCATTAGTAACAACATCTTTCACAGTGGACGGTGAATATCCTACCTCTACGGCCAGCAAGCTCTCTCATCTAGCGATTTCAAAAATACTCTCATTCTCACTTTCCAGTACGTGTAATTTGAGTTATAAAACCAAGGGGACCTAGATATGGAACCTCCTTCACGAGGTACGTCCATCGTCTAAGTTCAAGATCTAACCCTAGGTAGTTAACCTAAAACGAGGAAACCACGCTCTGATACCAATTGAAATTACCTAGACGATGCTGAAAATAGCCTAGAGGGGGTGAATAGGTTTTTTGTGGATTTATTGACAAATTAAATTTTAATTACGGAAAAGTCAATTTTAATCAACCATAAAACCCTAATTCTCAAATCACATCATTCAAGCAATATAAAACAAACATTAATATAGTGCAGAAAATAAATAAAGAGATGACACCAATATTTTTACGTGGAAAACCATGGAAAAACCTCCAACTAAAAACCACGGGCACACTCGGGTACCGATGCACTATGAATCAATAAGTACAGACTCTATGAGAGTTTTAGACTTATAATCACGCCTGATATGCCTTCCTCTACTCGCGGTCTGAAACCCTTGAATCACTCGTACTTCATGAAGCATGCTTGCTCCGTCAAACACTTTGAGAGACTTATAAATCACGTATGATTTGCCTTTCTCTACTCGCGGTTTGAAATCCTCGAATCGCTCCGTACTCAGACGGCTCCGCCTCTTCACTTGGACAAATCAAAGCAACTTCGTTGTAATGGACAGTGTGTTTATTTTTCAGCAACGAATAAACCAATTATGTATAAAGATCTTCGGTGTAGAAGCACAATGGGTGAAACCAAAAATCAAAAAAGAAATCGAATATATATGATCACTCAATAATATTCTCTCACCATGTATCTCATTAGAAGAATATGAATTTGTAGAAAACTTGCAGAGATCTCTCAAAAATCATCGTAAAAAACTGTAGCCTCTTCTCTTTCAGAACCCTTGTATTTATAAACCAACTCATAGAAAACCCTAACCTTGCCCTCTTACGTAATTTCATAATACCTTGATAAATCCTTTGAAATCTAATGTAAATATGTGTATACGCCGATACATAAAGGTTTGAAGTCGTCGATCACTTAAAAACTCGAATGAGTGACCAAACTGGAAAAATTCGAAAGCACCCCAAAACAAATCCTGTATAACAAGTGATCGCATGACCAAGCATTGGGACCTACGCTTGGGCATAGGTCTAGGTTGTAGGGTCCCTTCCCAGCTCCAAAACTGCAACGTAGGTCAGAGCCAATTTGTCCTGTTTCAGCCTCTGCCAACGTAGGTATGTTGCATCTTCTGCAGTTTTTTCATATTTGAGCTAGACTGATAATCTTGAACTCCGATGATTTTGGTTGAAGTCATACTGTCTGGAAAGGACATTTTTGCCCTCTGGTGAAGTGACGATGTCTGGAAATGAAATTTTTTTCCTCCGGTAGCTTTCTTTGCTTTGACACACTCCTCGACTTCTTTCTCAAGATAGAAACGAACATATTATCAACTCGATTGCAAATACACAAAACTCTCAACATGATAATTCACTCAACATGGTTATTGTCTAGAACATGCCATACACAAATAATACTATAAATGTTCCTACAATTGCCTTATCTAATTTGATGCACCATCTTTTAGCTTTTTCTTTCAACGACCAAGGAAATAGATGCACTCACAAATCATTCTTAGACAAATTATCATACCTAACAGTCGAGGAAACCTCTAAGAAATCATTAATATGCTAGAATGGGTCCTCTATCCTAAAGCCAGAAAATTTTGGAAGCATATTGATAACACTCATTTTGATCTCGAAGTGTTTCACACCTTCTTTTTATGGGAAATCAACATAGGAATCATACGCATCTGGTGCATAAAATCCTTTCAAAGATGTAGTTGGTGTCCTTGGTAGAATGGATCTTTAGTCACCCATCTTCTTGAAATCCAAATTATTTATTTATTTTTTAAATAATCACAAAGTCGCAGTTTTGAGGTCATAAACGACGTATTTCGGCCTAACATCAACTAGGCTCACTACATAGTAGTGAGTTTTGTTTAATGACCCTTTTTCACTCAAAAACTTCACCTCATTTGTAAAAATCAAAGTTTCTAATAGTTTATATAAAAATTGCAGATTTCTTTTTCCAGAAAATAAAACTAACTACTTCTAAACTCTTCTAACTATTGACAGAAATAAAGCTAAAATTATGTGCAAAATTAAGATAAACTAAATCTCACAAGAGGTCCAACAACGCAACTTTCATAGCTCCGCCAAATCCCTTTCTGCTTCTCAGAGTACCTCGCAAAAACACAAAAATTCCAACTTTAAATACAATACAATAATGCAATGTAAATAAACTACTAAAGCTATTGAACAATGCTTAGTCCTCGGCAACGGTGCCAAAAACTTGATGCGCGTCAGGTGTGTCCAAAATATGTGGTTAAAAACAATACCTTAATGACACTAGGTTTTACCCTATGCAAGCGCACGTATCACTTTAGAATAACAACAAATTGAGTAAGGGATATCAATCCCACAGAGACTAAGATTGTTCACTTCAATAATTTAAAAACAATGAGTTATATAAACTAAAGCGTGTTTATCTTAATTTTCCAAGGCATGACCTGTGTTAACATATGATTTTAAGTTTCATGACCACCATTGTGTAGAAAATCACAAATTAAACATCCAAGTTCCAGATAAACATATTTATTAAGTTTGAGACAAGAATCATAATAACCATGTAAACTTGTTTCAAGAATAAAATCGGTCTCTCATCTACTACAATCATCATAGTATGGTCACAACTTCCCCTCATTACAATTGAAAACAAAGATAAAAATTACATTACTTGGATAGGGTTTTGCTAGAAAACCCTAGATACTGAATTAGTTTCTCATGGTAGAAATAAACTGCATCGTTGATATAGAATCGCCCTCCATGGTCGTTTTCTCCTAATCTCTAGGTCTTGAATGCTCCTCCTTGGAATGATAGATGAATCTCCAGAAAATATTCTGAAAACTTATGTGTAGAGAAGTCCCAAAATTATGGGGAGAGAAGTCCTTTAGATGTGTAGCAAAGTTTGGTATTTATAGACACAGCCAAAGGAAATCCTAACTTGTGGAATATGATTACCTTTTTTCGTAATTTCACACCCAACCAAGAAAAACCATAATATATGATGTATAATATGTGTATATTACATGTATAGAGGTGTTGGGGTCGAGCTTAAAGTCATCCGGGTCAAAACGGATCATTCCGGGTAAAAATAGGATTTTTACCCGAATCTGAAATTTCCTGATTTTTTTGAAAGATACCTCTTACTCTTTTAATCATATCTGTAGCTAAACACATTGGATGGAGGCATATAATATATATTTGGAAGGCTGACTTCACGATCTTGATGATAGGCTCAAGAATGATTCCATTTGGACCTTTTTTGACCAAGATATGAGCTTCCGAAGGTGACTGATATAACAGGCCCGTAAACCTACGCTTCAAGCATATGTCCCCATGGCCCAAAAAAAAAAATTCTTCTTCAAATTATGTCTTCATCCCCATCCACTGTCAATGCTTCCTAGGCTCAATTTACATTTCTACTTAAATGATGATGCCTCGCGACTCAGTTTTACACACTCGATCTTAAATACCGAAATGAGTAAATTACCGTATACAAGTACAAACTAGGGTAAAAAGTTACTCTTCTTCACCTAGTACTAATATTTAACATCATTGGTACAACGTTGCTACTTCTCAATACTCCGGATCAAGCATATCTAGCTCGGGTGGTGGTTTAGTTAGATCGATCATTTATACCACACATTCACCTAGTTGTACCTTTATATAACGCTTCAATCTTTGTCCATTTACGACAAACTTCTTTCCAATGTCAAGATCATCGAGCTCCATGGTTCCATGGGGGAACACCTTGAGTCTCGAATTAAACAACCAAACTTTTTGGCCGCGCTCAAAAACTTTATTTCGAATATGGTTATCATGAAATGCTTTTGTTCGGGCTTTGTAAATCCGAGAGTTTTCATATGCATTATTTCTCAACTTCTCAAGCTCTTGAAGTTGGAGTTTCCCCTGCGCACCGACTTTCTTTATATCAAAATTCAGTATTCGAATAACCTAATATGATCGGTGTTCCAGCTCTACAGGGAAATGACATGCTTTACCATACACAAGATGATATAGCGACATACCAATCGGTGTCTTAAGCGCAGTCATGTACGCCCAAAGTGCATCATTTAGCCTTCAAGGCCAATCCTTCAAATCCGGACACACAATCGTTTTCCAAAATATTTTTAATCTCCCTATTAGAAACCTCCACTTGTCTTTGTTGTTAGTCACTAAATGACCCTAGAGGGGGGGGGGGGGGGGGGGTGAATAGGGTGTTAAAAAATCTATTTCAATCTTTTCAGAAATTAAAGCAAGCTATATCAAATTAATAACTACTTTAAGAAACAAGTAATTATTTCAATGATAAATTCAATTTAAGAAATCTAGTAAATTATAACATGATTAATATAACATGCACAATATTGAAATAGAGAGAAAGAGATAGAGAGATTGACACCGTGATTTTTTTGAGGTTCGATAACTCCTACTCCTCGGCTCAAGAACCCCTTCTTAAGACTTTTCCTTATCCTTTCATTATGGCCCTTCCTTCACAGTTGAATGAAAAACCTTTACAACACAAGCTCACAAGCTTGTCTCTCAATTAAGAGAACAATCCTCTCTTGAAAAATGTTGGACTTCACTTGTCCAAGATTACTAAAATTGTATGTAATCAATTGTATCACTCAAGAACAAAAACACTCAAAAACTCTAAGGTTTTTTATGGAAGATAAATCAAGATAAGCTCAAGTGTTTTTGGTGATTTCTTAATAGCTCTAGATATGTATTCTCAAAGGATATAATCAATGAATAATATTTAGAGAATCATGAGAGATACTAGAGTTTTGAATCTATAACAATTTGTAGCAGAAAACCTGTATTTTTGCTTTTTGCATTCAATGGCTTTTTCAAAGAGTGTATTGAGAAGATGAAAGACTTGTATTTTTCTCACATGTAAAAACCACCCTCTTACAAACACCCATCTCTTTCTTTTTATATGGAGGCCTTAGGGTTTTGAGATTGGATCTCACATTTAAAAAGGGACAAGAGCCGTTTCAAAAAGTTTGAGACAGTTGGCTCAAGTGATGGGCAAAAGTTTCTGTAAAGATTTAGAATAATGATGCTTTAGTCGACTACACAACATCCCTTAGTCGACTATACAGTCTCTTCAAATAATTAATAATTCATCGTCTTGCTTTAGTCGACTACATAGAGGGTCTTAGTCGACTACATGGTGGTCTTTAGTCGACTACTAAGAAGCCTTAGTCGACTAAGGGATGTAATGAAATTCCAGTTAATCTTCGTCATGATTTAGTCGACTACTTCAAAGGGTTTAGTCGACTACATGGTAGTTTAGTCGACTATATGATGTGTTTAGTCGACTATAGCTTAATTTGAAATGAGACCCTAACTTTCGTCATGGTTTAGTCGACTACATGATAAGTCTTAGTCGACTATGACTTCAAATAAACTTGGTTTTTAAACATTTTCGTTCATTTTGAGTTCGGTTAATTTATTACTTGAGCTTATAAGATTTTACCAACACATAAAATACCTTATTACAATGATCGCATCCCGACCTATCTACCCCGAGTCTTGAGTCTTCGAATTTCGCCTTTTCGTTGAATATTTGATCATTTTCTATTCTCGTGCTTCAATTTTGTTTTCGCTTTTTTGCTTTTGTGTAAGCTTTCTTTCCGAGCAAAGTTTCGAGTCCTTCTCATGTCTTTTGCTGAAAACATGTAACTTGATTTTTCATTAGTTTCAAACACACTTTAATGGTTTGTTATCATCAACTTTGGTATTGTTTGCCGAAAGTAAATTTCAAGGCCAACACTTGTGATTGGGGTTATTTGGCATACCAATTCTATGAGTGACACCGTACTTTTTACACAGAGCAGGAATAAATTGGTTATGAAAATGGCTTCAACCATCACTGATCAAAACTCTTGGCATACCAAATCGTGAGAAAATGTTCGACTTTAAAAATTCTTCCACCACGTCATGGTCAACACGTTTGGTGGCTATAACGTCTACCCATTTTGAAACATAATCAACCCCCCCACAAGTATATACTCCTTCTTATCTGCTTTCGGAAATGGTCCCAAAAAATTAATACCCCACACATCAAATAATTCTACAATCAGAATCGGGGTTAAAGGCATTATGTCTCGTCGAGATATGGATCCAAGCTTTTGACATCGCAGAAATGCCTAGCAAAACTCAAAAGCATATTTGAATATGGAAGGCCAGTAAAATCCATTTTGCAGCACCTTGTGGCCTGTCTTCCGAGCTCCGAAATGCCTTCCTGGTGGGCGTCAGGTGTGTGCAAAATATGTGGTTAAAAATGACACCTTAACGACACTTTAGGTTTTACCCTCCTACAAGCGCACAGATCAATTGTAGACAATTTTGCTTGAGTAAGGGAATATCAATCCCACATAGACGAAGATTGTTCACTTCAATAGTCTAAAAACACTGAATTATACTTTTCCGAAAAGAGCTTGTTTTTATGAATTATCTAATACTAAAAAAAATAAAACAAAAAACTGTAATGAATAATGGTTGTCATTCAGAGAGCGAGAACACTAGGGTTTCCTCACTCCACCACTAATCGCATAATATAGTTTAGATTATATATCAATTGCATGAGGGCGATCTATTGACTGTGAATCATGTCGCACCGTGCCAGCAATTTGACCCCAAAAAGGATTACTCTCAACCGGATCGCAACAACCCATCTCAAGACTACACTAATTAGTGCATGCCAACTACTAACAGAAAGTAAATACAGAAATGTAAATTAAAGTATAATAATAAACTAAAGCATGTCTATATCAGTTTGTCAGGGCATAGCCTGTATCAACCTAAAGTTTCTAGTTTTATGACTACCATTGTGTAGAAAATCACATATTAAGCATCCGAGTTCCAGCCCATAGTGAATAATTGTGATTGTGTAATATAAATATTTTCGAAAAGTCTAAGACAAGAATCAATTCAAATATATAACTTGTATCACGAATAAAAATGGTCTCTCATCTAACACGATCATCACAGTATAGTCACAGTTTCCCCTCTCTGTAATTGAATATAAAATCAGAACTACATTACTTGGCTAGGGTTTTGCGAGAAAATCCTAGATACCGAATTAGTTGCTCATGGCGGAGAGAATCTGCATTGTCGGTGTAGAAACACTCTCTATGGCCTTCTTCTCTGGATCTCTAGGTCTTCAATGGTGATTCTCTTCAATGGAAGCAAGTTTGAACTTTGAAGCGTGAGAACTCTATGAATGAACGTGCGTGAAATCAAAACCAAAACTAGAACTCTGAACCTAACCCTCTCATATTTATAGACAAGTGAGGGAAACCTAATGATTGCCCTTTTCTGTAATTTCATATTACATGAATAATGTCTCTAAAATTTGATGTAAATATGTGTATAAGCCTGTATGTAGAGGTCTGGAATCACCAATCACTTAAAATATCGAAGTAGGGTCAAAACTGGAAAATTTTGAAACAACTCCGAAACAACTTCTGCATGTAAAGGGATCACGTGCCATAAGGTGGGACCTACGCTCTTGACCTATGCTTGGGCATATGTCTAGGGCGTAGGGGTCCCCTTTTAGCTCACAAACCAAAACGTAGCTCAGGTCCAGTCTGCCTCTTTTTCTCTCTGACGACGTAGGGTATGATACATCTTTTGCTATAAAAACTTATTTTTTTCATATTTAAGCTAGAGTGATCGCCTTTGACTCCTGATGCTTTTGGGTGAAGTAATAATGTTTGAAAATGACATTTTATCCCTTCGGTTAGATCATGATGTCAGGAAATGACCATTTTGCCCTCCAGTAGCTCTTATTTGCCCTGGCACACCTATTGATTCCTTTATCGAGATAGAAATGAAAACGAACACGAACTCAGTTAATTCACCGAGATTAACTCTATTTCTTCATTAAGCTCCTGAAACATGCTTACAAACACAAACGGGATAAAAATACCAAGCAACGCTATGTAAAGACATAGAAAACGCAAGATAGGGGCGAAAACTAACAACTATAGAGCACCTATCACACCCCCAAACTTACATATTGCTAGTCCCTTAGCAATAAACTTAGAGAGAACTTTCTGTGATGATTCTTATTCTATCTAATCTATCTACTCAAACCTAATCATTTGCTTTCGTGAGGGTGATGGACGTCAGGTGTGTGCAAAATATGTGGTAAAAAACGACATCTTAACAACACTTTAGGTTTTACCCTTCTGCAAGCGCACATATCAATTGTATATAGTTTTGCTTGAGCAGGGGAATATCGATCCCATAGAGACGAGGATTTTTCACTTTAATAGTCTAAAAACACTGAATTATATTTTTCTGAAAAGAGTTTGATTTTGTGAATTATCTAATACTAATGAAAATAAAACAAAAAAACAATGATAAATAATGGTTGTGATTCAGAGAGATAGAAAACTAGGGTTTTTTCACTCCACCACTAACCGCATAATATAGTCCAAATTTTATTTCAATTACATGAGGGCGATCCATTGACTGTGAATCAGGTCGCACCGTGCCAGCAGTTTGACCCCAAAAATGATTACTCTCAACCGGATCACGACAACCCATCTCAAGACTAAACTAATTAGTGCATGCCAACTACTAACAGAAAGTAAATGCAAAAAATTAAATTAAAGCAGTAAACTAAAGCATGTCTAGATCAGTTTGTCAAGGCATAGCCTGTGTCAACTTAGGGTTTCGAGTTTTATGACCACTATTGTGTAGAAAATCACAGATTAAGCATCCGAGTTCCAACCCATAATGAATAATTGTAATTGTGTAAGATAAATATTTTCGAAAAGTCTAAGACAAGAATCAATTCAAATATATAAACTTGTATCACGAAGAAAAATGGTATTTCATCTAACACAATCATCATAGTATAGTCACAGTTTCCCTTCTCTACAATTGACTATAAAATTAGAAGTACATTACTTGGCTAGGGTTTTGCGAAAAAACCCTAGATACCGAATTAGTTGATCATGGATGAGAGAATCTGCATTGTCGGTGTAGAAACACTCTCTATGGCCTTCTTATCCGGATCTCTAGGTCATTATTGGTGGTTCTCTTCAATGGAAGAACTCTATGAATGAATGTAAAAATCAGAACCTGGACCAGCCTCCGAAAACAATACCAAAAACATAACTAAACCCTAAACCTAACCCTCTCATATTTATAGACAAGTGAGGGAAACCCTAATGGTTGCCCTTTTCTGTAATTTCAAAACACATGAATAATCTCTCTAAAATCTTATTTAATTATGTGTATAAGCCTATATTTAGTGGTCTGGAATCACCGATAATTTAAAATATCAAAGTAGGGACAAAACTGGAAAATTCTTAAACACCTCTGAAACAACTTCAGCACGTAAAGGGGTCACGTGGACACAAAGTGGGACCTACGCTCCTGACCTATGCTTGGGCGTAGGTATAGGGTGTAGGCTATACTCCTGACCTACGCTTAAGTGCATAGCTTTGGTACAATCTGCCTGTTTTTCTCTCTGACGACGTAGGGTATTATGCATCTTTTTTGTAAAAACTCATATTTTCATATTTGAGCTAGACTTGTCACTTTTGACTCCTGATACTTTATGGTGAAGTAACAATGTCTGAAAATGACATTTTTGCCCTTCGGTGCGATAATGATGTCGAGAAATGACCATTTTGCCCCTTTGGTAGCTCTTTTTTGCTCTGGTACACCTCTTAATTCATTTCTCGAGATAAAAACAAACACAAACTCAGTTAATTCACCGAGATTAGCTCTGTTACTTCATTAAGCTCCTGAAACATGCTTGCACACACAAATGGGATAAAAATACCAAATAACAGAATGTAAATACATAACAAACGCAAGATAGGGGCAAAAAATTACCAATATTAAGCACCTACCACACCCCCAAACTTACATATTGTTAGTCCCTTAGCAATAAACTCAGAGAAAACTGACTGTGATGAGTCTTATTCTATCTAACCTATCTACTCTAACCTAATCCCTTACTTTCGTGAGGGTCGACGATTACACTTAGCACGTGTAACAACGCTTTTAAACCCCTAGGTTACCCTTAGTGGACGAGTGAAGTCTCGTGAAGGTTTCCAGCGATGATACCTACAAATATCTCAATTCTTTTGTAATTACGCATTCATGAGTTCACATACACAAATCAAATAAGCTATGATAAAACACACAAGATAATATGAATGCAAATATTCTCACTCACTATCAAACAACAATTATATCAAGTTTTGTGTTATGAATGGTCCCCACTTAAGTGAATGATTTTGCTACTTTCTACTTAAAATCCAGACAACCTTTCGTGATTTTGTGAACATTCAACTACAATATTTCAGTTTCTTTTCTCCTACTTCATTGATCAAACTTTGTCATTTTTAGTAAAAACGTACTATTTCCATCTTTCCCCTTTTCATCCCTTTTTGTCTTTCTAAGTCTCCGGACTTTCCAGCGAGGATTTTTAGTCCCAACCAACTGGGCCCGAGCTTCTTCCATGGGATTTATGCTCATCAGTCTTCTCCCCTTTAAATGTGAACAGTGATATTGGTGATACCAAAGCCAAGTTACTCAGATCAAATACTTGCTTTTTGCATTTTATTTTCTCAATTTTTTTTTAATTTTCTTCATTTCAACCAAAACAACTCCCCTTCTCCCCTTGTATTGTGGCAAAATTATTTTTCAACTACATAGTCAAAAATCAACCTATTTCTCATAGTGAATGTGTGTTTGTGTTTATAGATCAAAGTCGTCCTTCTTAATTTTAATTTCACTCATTCATTCACCCATGTAAAACCACATAACTTCACTAAATTGATCTAATCATTATTCTCATGAGTGGGAACATCACATCACATACTACTCTTGCATCATATACACAAACTTAATCAAATTGTAAATGTCAAACATTTATGCGTGAAAACAAAGAATTGTTCCAATTTTTTTTATTTTTTCTCAAAATTTTTTATTCCTTGTAATACTATACCCTCACTCCCAAACTTAAATCAGACCATGTCGTCATAGTCAAAAATAAAATAGGAGAACAAATACAGTTACCCTTGAAGCTCAATTTAGGATTCCAAAGCAAAGGACAAATCCTCTCCC
Source organism: Cornus suecica (assembly GCA_963922005.1). Classification (NCBI taxonomy): domain Eukaryota; kingdom Viridiplantae; phylum Streptophyta; class Magnoliopsida; order Cornales; family Cornaceae; genus Cornus; species Cornus suecica. Next base: position 8,996,469 of record OY998245.1, read on the forward strand.
CCAAACTTGAATTGGATCACCTGAAGATATCATCAACGAAGCACACATACCCAATCATAGCAATAGAAAAGAAATTTCATTATAATATCAAGAAATTGACACATGTTTTAAAGGAATCAAAGATTCTTTTTTTATTTATTTATGATAAATATTAATAAAAAAAAAATGATTTGGCCTTAAGGGCCTACAATCCTTAAAATAAAAATAAAAGAAACAAAGACATGGCATTAAGGGTCTACCATTTCTACAAATAAAATAACCTAAAAATCGTAAACCTAAATCCTAGTCCGCCTCTTCTTCTTCATCACTTGACACGACACTCTTTAACTATATCTGGTAGTCTGTAGTCTCTTTTAACTTCTCTAAATCTTCATCCGGATATATTTTCATAAATGTACATTGCATCTCATCAAATTCCTTCATTCTATCACCCAACTGCTCATAAATGATCTTAGATAGTAAAAACGGGTACGGAAGAAAATATTCACATTTATCAGCACCCGCCCGTTCTCAACTCACAATTGCTCGGGCACACGACATCTCAGCCATAATTAATGTTGGAACACACACTTCATACCCATGAGTTAGGGCATACAAAGTTCTAAGCATAGTGTGATCTCTTGTACTTGTTCGATTATTAGGCCGAAGTTGAGCCGCAACAACACAATCCAAATAAAGTAGATCTGACTTCAACCACTAATTATCACACGTTTTATCTTTCGGATCTGATACTGCTCACAATTCCCGAACCATCTCTTCATCCTTATGCGGCCATACTACATGATGCTCCTTTAATATTCTTTGTAAGTTTGTCGGAGTACCGATTGGTATATTCCATGCATCGGCAATACTTCTTCTTCCAATCACAATAGGAGCACTCCACCGAGTCACTTTATCCCTTATCACCTCAAATCCTGGCGGTCCCGAAATTATCATATTGTCATAGAATTTTTGGACCAAAGCCCGGATACACCTTTTCGCCCGCTGGTTTTTCTAAAATCTTCAATCCTCATTCTCTAATGATTTTCCTTCCGGGTGAAACTAATACTCGATTCATCCTCTCTATACGGAATATCTATTCAAATTGCAACCGACACTGCAAAAACAATTTTGGTGTAGTTCGGCTTCCCTTCTGACTCGTAGCTTCTTTATTCGTGCTCTTCATTGCCACATATAGTTTCGTCCCCTCTATGAATTCTTCCGGTCAGAATAATCTTCATTAACTTATCCATACTAAACCTCCTCAAAATAGAAATAATAAAAAAAATAGAAGAAGAATACCCAATCTAATGCTCACTCCTTGAGAATTGTGAATTATAAATTGTGTCTACCCTATGGATGTATTTATAGATGGATGTAGCGGAATTAGAAGAGAAAAAGGATTTAAAACACTTAACTGACTAGGAAAGGGGAAGCAATAACTAATCCAATTTCGAATTACAGTCTCCTTGTCAGATTAGGATTACTCTAAAAATTCTACAAACATTCTTCACAAATTCCTAAAAATAACTTAAACAAATCCTAATACAAGTAAAAGTACAAACAAGGCCAAAACATCCCAAAAACGGACATATTTTTCAATATTTCTGACCTACCCACGTACTACCCTATGCTTGGGCATAGGGAAGGGTTTAAATTTTATTTATTTTTATTTATTTATGACATGTTTTCCAATAACTAACGCACCCCCAAACTTAAACGCACACATGTCCTCATAGTGTGAAAATAAAATCACACATACTTAATGTAATAAACATAGTATGGTATGCATATCAGTAAAAGCGGTCAAAAACTGTCATTTTATACAAAAGCAAAAATATCACAAAAAGTTAGAGATGATCGTTAAAGCGGTCACAAAAGATTGAACACTAACTCTCCGCTCTATGATTGATCTCTATTGTGGATAGCTAAAACCAAGGAAATCTAAAAATAAATAATAAAAAAAAAACAAAACTACAACTACATAGCATCATCCGGAGGTGGTTGTGGTGTGGAACTGTCACTCCCATATGTCGCATCATAATATCCCAGCGATCCATAGTCTCACGGTGCTCACACTATCGAGTCTGTCTCTCCTCTGCAAATGAGCGTTCCAATCCGTCAATACGTCTAATCAACTGGTCGTACTGAGCTTAAGTTATCATAATAACACCTCCAGTCGGGGCTTGTGGCACATCACCTCCTAGAGCAGCCTCCTCATCCTGTGGCACCTTTACCTCAGGCATCTCATCCGAGCTAGCATGCTCTGCATCATCCTCTTGTGCCCTCAGCAGTAAAAATTATCCGAATCTACGTCGGTGAACATATGTCGCTGGACCCTTCTTAATCCACCCCTTGTTCCATGCTCCCTTTCCACATGCAACCAGCGGTGCAAACTTATCCTCAGTATCCATCTATAATCCCCGTAAGTGAATATAATGTCGAAACACAGTCTGCCAAAGGGCGTGTAGAATAGAGTACCAGTGACCAAACTCGAACGCACAGTGCAGCGCTGGAATTGGTGGGTAGCACATGGTCTAATGGTAATGTGGTAACACATTGGACTGGACTATCACATCCTAGAGCTAAAGCATCAGATGATAGTTAGACTTCTTGGTCCCATTACTCCTATTATTTGCCCATTGCCCCTCAGTCTGCAGTCTCACCATATCATAGTGGCGGAAGTGGGTCTGCCATAGGTGGGAACCTCTCCTCTAGCTCTTCAAGGCACTCATGTGGAATACCCCACGCAGCAGCAATACTCTCGGGAGTAATCTCAAACTCCCGCCCCTGCACCACTATCACTAGTCGAGTCCCTCTACTGTAATGCCTCATATGAAGCCAGAACTCGCTAATCATATCAGCGCAAATGTGTGGTATAGCTGGGGCTAGGATCGGTAATAATCTGCGCTCCCTCAGTACGGCTATGGTCCGATGTAGAACTGGCTCTATCCGCTCAAGTGGCACAAAAGCAAAAGTGCGCTTCAATCAGAACCCCTTCTTCAAAACCTGGGACATCAGTGTCTCCTTGGAGACCGTGCAGTGTTTCCTCTGTAAGAAATGAGGTCACCCTCATCACCATCAACTGTTGGCTCAAGATACGGCACCTCGCCGTGCTCAGTATCCTCCGGCTCATCCTCCTGCTCTACCTTCCCATCCTTACTATCACCACTCTCGGTAGTCTGCTCATCGGATGTCTCTGACTCATGTGGTAGTGGTGATGGCTTGAGGACTGGAGACTATGACTGGGGTCATGATGGTGCCCTCGGTGCAGCAAGTGGAACTATCATCTGACAATATCTCAAATCTAGCTCAATGCCCTTTATCTGTGCACTCGGCCTCTCAACCTCCTCATCTTATGAATCCAGCTCAATATACAACAGTCTCGGCATTCGGGTACTACGACGTACATGTTACGTACTCTCTAGGGGCGGTGACCATGATATGTCTCTCTGTACTACCGTCCCCGACGTAGATGTTCCCTCAACAACCTTCCTTACTCCTTTTACGCAAGCCATTCCTACAGAATTAGGATTCTTACACAAATTAGTGAAAAATGTCCGGACACAGAATCAAACTCAAAACTATATCTAAAGTATTCTAATACGATAATTAAACAAAATTTCATCTCCAAAATTCGATATCCAACCCGTATCTAAAGCCGAAAACCCAACTTTTTGAGAACGGATTAAAACACGATTTCGATCGGTCTCGTTCGTCAATACTAGTTTAGAACAGTTATATTAAGTAATCGAAACCAAAAGAAAGGACCAAAACTTACCGAATTCTGAGAAACGGCAAATTTCCCAAAATTGGATTCTGGAGACTTTTTGAGTTCTTCACGTAAATTTGTACACACCACTCACTAATCTAATGATCCGCCGCTTGGGAATGATAATAAATATCGATATTTGGCTTTAGGAACGAACGGGAGTCGATTTTATGGAGAGGAGAGGAAGAAAACAGAATTTTGAAATGAAAAGTCGCGGGACTGTATTTATATAGTTTCGTGACTTATGCTTGGGCGTGCGTCCCAAGGCTGAATTTTTGGCTTCGGCCATTTTTGCCTCTTTCTCGATTCCCAAACACTCGAACTTCCCCTATACACACCTATTGACTTGATTGACTTCGATTCGTCAAAATTTGGCGCTTCGTGGACTAAAATACCCCTCCGAATGATGATGACTATTTCGGACTGAATCTTAAAATTTTACAAAAACCGAATTAAACTATTATTTTACATATACAAACTAAGATCAAAAGCTACACTTTATCATTTAGTACCAATATTTAACGTCGTTGGCTCGACGTTGCCGCCTCTTAATACTCAGGATCAAAATCATTCGGCTTCGGTGCCGGTTCTGTTAAATCAACTGTCTCAACAACACTCTCTGTCGGATCAACTTTGATATAATGCTTTAAACGCTGACCATTCACAACAAATCGCTTTCCTTTGTCAGGGTCGTCAAGTTCCACCACTCCATGGGGGTAAACCATAATAATTATGTACGGCCCGTCCCATCTTGGTTGGAGCTTACCGGGAAATAATTTGAGTCTTGAATTTAACAACCATACTTTCTGGCCAACATCAAAGCTTTTGTCTGATATGTCTATCATGGAATGCTTTGGTTCGGGCTTTATATATTCTAGAATTCTCATATGCATTGTTCCTCAACTCTTCAAGCTCTGCGAGTTGGAGTTTCCTCTGAGCACCTGATCTTTTGATATCAAAATTCAATCTTCTGATCGCCCAATATACTATGTGCTCGAGTTCCACAGGGAGATTACACACCTTACCATAGACCAATCTGTATGGTGACATACCAATCGGTGTCTTATAAGTTTTCCTATACACCCACAATGCATCATTTAACCTTATAGGCCAATTCTTCAAATCAGGATCCACCATCTTTTCAATAATGTTCTTGATCTCCCTGTTCGAAATCTCCACTTAACCAATTCTATGAGTGACACCATACTTCTTGTACAAGGCCGGAAGAAACTGGTTTTCGAAGTGGCTGCCGCCGTCACTGATCAACACTCGTGGCATACCAAATCTAGAAAAGATATTGGATTTAACAAAATCCTCTACCATAATGTGATTCGCATGCGACGTGGCAACAACCTCTACCCATTTAGAAATGTAATCAACTCTCACTAATATGTACTACTTATTGCCGGCTTTTGGAAACTGTCCCATGAAGTCAATGCCCCATACGTCAAACAACTCAACCACTAATATAGGATTTAGTGACATCATGTCTCGTCGAGATATGGATCCCAACTTCTGACATCTCAGATAAGATTTTCAAAACTCAAACACATCCTTGAATATGGTGTGCCAATAAAAACCGCTCTGTAAGACTTCGTGAGTTGTCTTCTGAGCACCAAAGTGCCCTCCACACTCTAGCGTATGACAGAATATCACTATGCCTTGAACTTCAGTTTCTGGAACACATTTATGAATTATCTGATCCGGGCAATATTTGTACAGTCGCGGATTGTCCCAAATATAAAATTTTACTTGGCTGAAGAAACGATCCTTCTCATGCTTAGACCATCCATTAGGAATTCTACATGTGGCTTTATAGTTGACAATATCTGCATACCATGGTATCTGTTCCATAATAGCCATACTGAACAGATGTTCATCTAGGAACTCATCCTTAAGAGGAGTGTCATCCTTTGTGGACTCAATGATAATTCTTGACAAATGATCACCTACAACATTTTTCGTACCCTTCTTATCTTTTATCTCCAAATCAAATTCTTGTAGCAACAGAATCCATTGAATTAGTTTGGGCTTCGAGTCTTTCCTGGTTAGCAAATGCCTTAGTGCGGCATGATCTGAGTACACGACCATCTCGGTTCCCAATAAATACGACCTGAATTTGTCTAAGGCGAACACCACTGCTAGCAACTCCTTCTCGGTAGTTGTGTAGTTCATCTAAGCTTTGTTCAGAGTTCTACTAGCATAGTAAATCACATATGGCAACTTATCTTTTCTCTGCTCTAACACAACTCCAATTGCATAATCTAAAGCGTCACATGTCAGTTCGAATGGTAGAGACCAATCTGGTGGACAGATAATTGGGGCAAATTAGAGTTTAGCACACAATTCCTCAAAGGCATGAAGACATTTTTCATCAAAGACAAAGATTACATCTTTAGCCAGTAAATTGCATAATGGCCGAGCGATTTTACTAAAATATTTGATAAACCTTATGTAAAACCCGGCATGGCCAAGAAAAAAACATATCTGCTTCAGATATGTGGGAGATGGTAATTTTGAAATTAGCTCGACTTTTGCTTTATCGACCTCAATCCCCTGCTTTGATATAATGTGGCCAAGTACTATTCCCTCTTGAACCATAAAATGACTCTTATCCTAACTAAGAATTAAATTGGTCTATTTACACCTTTCAAGTATTAGTGTTAAATGCCTCAAACAGTCTTTAAAGGTTGCCCCAAAGACTGAGAATTCATCCATGAACACTTCCAGAAACTTTTCTACCATATCAGAGAAAATAGACATCATACACCTCTGGAATGTCACTAGCGCATTACATAAACCAAAAGGCATCCGTCTGTACGCGAATGTGCCAAATGGATAAGTGAAAGTGGTTTTTTCCTGATTTATAGGATCAATTGCCACTTAATTACAACCAGAATATCCATCCAAAAAGCAGTAATAGCTCTGTCCAGCTAATCTTTCCAGGATTTAATCGATGAATGGTAGTGGAAAATGATCATTTCTGGTGTTAGAGTTGAGCTTTTTGTAGTCGATACACACACGCCACCCCGTAGTCATGCGTTGAGGAATTAGCTCACCCTTTTCATTGGGCACCACTGTGATTCCCAACTTTTTCGGGACCACTTGAGTTAGGCTTACTCACTCACTATCAGAGATCGGGTAGATAATTCCCACATCCAACAACTTCACTACTTCTTTTCTTACCACATCCATCATGTTCGGATTCAATCTTCGCTGCATCTCCCTTGACGGTTTTGCCTCATCTTCCAAATAAATCCGATGCATGCAAATTGATGGATCAATCCAATTCAAATCAGCCACACTCTACCTAATTGCTTCTTTATTCTTGGTTAAGACCTCAATCAGAATCGATTCTTATTCTGCTGTCAACTTTGATGAAATAATTACAGGAAGAGTTTCATTGGGTCCCAAGAAAACATACTTCAGCTTCTCTGACAACTCCTAAAGTTCTAAAATAGGCGGAGTCGTAAGTGATGGAACTGGGGGAATACTTGAGACTATTGGAAGTGGTTCTACTGGCTTTTGCTTCCAAGGTTGCGCGTATAATGCACTATCAATTCTATCCAACTCTTTGTTCTGCCATTACATATACACATCCCAATCTTCGATTTCTTCATTCGGCACTTCATTTGCTAGAAATTCTTCAAGCTCATCTTTCTCCAGAATTTGAGTCGCAAAATCATGTATAATATCATCTAGCTCATCACACTCATTTATCTGGAAATTGTCCATAGACTCAGGTAATTGATGGCTCCCTTTAAACACATTCATCCTGACTTTCATGTTCCCAAAGATCAAATCCATGGCTCCGGTTTAGTAATTTATGCATGCATTTGCCATGACCAAAAATGATATGCCTAAGATCACTAGGATGTGTGTTTTTGAGTCCGGGATAGGTTCCATCTCCAGGATTACAAAATAACCAAGAAAGTAAAACTTGCCCACTTAAACTATGACGTCTTCCAAAATTCCTTTTGCCTGCTTGACAGATCGATCGGCAAACTGTAGTACAACCTCTGTGGGACTGAGCTCTCCCAACCCTAGTTGTTTATAGATTGAATAAGAAAGCAAGTTAATTCTCACACCTAGCTCAAGAAGGGCTCTACCAATTTCCTGGTCACCGATAACACAAGAAATAGTGGGAGCACCGGGATCTTTCCTCTTTGGTGGAGTATTGTTTAACTGCAGTGAACTCACTTGCTCAGTCAAGAGTATTTTCTTCGGATTCTTTGCTCTGCTTTTCCTCTTCTGCGTACAGAGATCCTTGAAAAATTTAACATAAGGTGGGATTTGGGCAATCACGTCTAAGAGCGGTAGATTAATCTTGACTTATCGGAACGTATCCAACATGTAAGATTCTTTCATCTTCCCATACTTAGCCGGTTCTCTAAGACATTGAGGAAATGGCGGTGCCTCCTCATAGTTTGCCCTATCTGGTTCATCAAGGAATGTCTCATCGACACTCTTATCTACTGGAAGTTTTTATGTCTAAACTTCAGCATCTCTGCTCTCAACCTCTTTCTGCTGTGCTTTTTCCGCTTCTTTCCTTTGAGCTTGCTCAGTTTCTTTTCTTCTACATAGCCTCTCCTCATGTTCTTTTTCCACTCTTCTCTCCACTACCTTTCCACTTCTCAGAGTCGTAATTGCTTGAATAGACTCGTGATTATTATTGGTAAATGATCCAAGCTCTTACACTTGCTGAATTTTTGGGTTAGCGATAGGCTGACTAGGCAACTAACCTAGCTCTCTAGTATTTATTTGATTTTCCATTGGTCTTAACTGCATGGTGATTTGGGCCAGTGCTTGAGTATGAACACCCATATGATTTTGGAGGTCCACCAAGGTCTGTTTTATCCTATTATTTTGGAAACTGGGTGGGGGAGCTTGGTTTCTTTGAGGCTGGAGCTGATATTGGAATGGTTGGATAGCCTGGTTATTATTGAATGGCTGAAGAGCCAGAGAATTATTAGGTGGTTATCTGGGTTGGAAATTTGATTCAGAATTGCGAGCCAGTATAGTTTGTTGAGATTGGAATGATTGTTGGCTTTCTTGGAACCTTGGCTGCGAGGTAAATTTGTCTTGGTTGAAAATTGGATTGAGAATTGGACAACTGTCCTTATTGAAATTTTTCTGGAGGATGCTCCACATTTGTGGACTTATAGGACATGAATGGATGATTTCTATTATTTGGAGAGTATGAGTTGGAGAATGGGGCATTATTGGAGTAATTCCATGTTGCATTGACATCAGTGGCTATTACGTCCTCACACTCATTTTGAGATTAATCTGGTTCAACCTCATAAACTTCTCTTTTAGGAGAATGACTTCTTTGGGTAAGAAGTTTTTCAAATCGCTCTAACCTATCCTCTATCAATGCCACTGAATTTTTCATATCATGATTAACCTCAAATGCTTTTTCAGATCACCTATCCAGTTCACCTTTAGACCTCAGATTGGATTCATATTGAATGGGCATTTTCACTGATATTATCAAACATCTCTAAAAGCTCTCTTGCGGGTTTCAAGGTAAACTGACCCTATGTAGAGGCATCTATCAGATTTTTATGCTTTTCACCTAGACCCATGTAAAAATTTATAGCAACATCTTCATCAGAAAACCTATGGTGGGGACATTTATACAAAATCTCATTGTACTTCTCCCACGCATTATGAAATTGCTCTCCTAGCAACTGTCTAAATCGCTTAATTGCATCTTGTGCTTCTGAAGTCTTTCCTATGGGAAAATGTTTTTCTAAGAATTCTTGCTTAAGTGTTTCCTAATCAAGTTTAGTTGCTTGGGTCAATTTAATATACCATCTTTTTGCAACCTCTAGGAATTATATACAATTAATAGACCATGGGAATATACGCACTCTTAAATCATTTTTAGTCAAACCATCATACCTAACAGTTGATGTAACCTCTAAGAATTCATAGACATGCTGGTACGGATCTTCTATCCTAAGACAAGAGAACTTTGGGAGCATGTTGATCACACTCGTCTTGATCTCAAAATGTTTTGCACCTTCCTCTTCTCGAAATTCAGTATACGATTCATACGCATCCGATGCGTAAAATCCCTTCAATGAGGTATATGGTCCCTTCCACAGATTAACTCTCTCGTCACCCATCTCGACTTCTTCTATTTGACGATGCTCTTCAATAGATTTTCGTAAACGCTTTAGAGTTCTTTCGATCTCTGGGTCATATACAACTAACGCAAAATTTGAATTTGAACGCGTCGATCTGTCGGACATACACTAAAAACGTTTTTTTGTCAATTTTTTTTCTGAAATAAAACAAATTAACTAAACAAATCTAAACTATGAATAAAAAGCAAAGCTAAAAATTAAATGCAAAAACCAAGCAAAATTGAAACTCACAAAGAGTCTAGATGCAACTTCAGCAGCTTTTTCTTTTCATTTCACGATCTTCAATTGAACCTGAAAATCACACAAAAAAAATTCAATTTTATCTTTAATCTATAATAAAACAATGCAAATAAATTACTAAAGCTATTGAATAATGCCAAGTCCCTCGCAACGGCGCCAAAAACATGATGGGCGTCAAGTGTGTGCAAAATATATGGTTAAAAACGACACCTTAACGATACTTTAGGTTTTACACTTCTGCAAGCGAACATATCAATTGTATATAATTTTGCTTGAGTAGGGGAATATAGTTCCCATAAAGACGAGGATTGTTCACTTTAATAGTCTAAAAACACTGAATTATATTTTTCCGAAAAGAGTTTGATTTTGTGAATTATCTAATACTAATGAAAATAAAACAAAAAATAATGATAAATAATGGTTGTGATTCAGAGAGAGAAAACTAGGGTTTCCTCACTCCACCACTAACCACATAATATAGTTCAAATACTATTTCAATTGCATGAGGGCGATCCATTGACTATGAATCAGGTCGCATCGCGCCAGCAGTTTGACCCCAAAAAGGATTTCTCTTAACCGGATCGCGATAACCCATCTCAAGACTAAACTTATTAGTGCATGTCAACTACTAACACAAAGTAAATGCAGAAAAGTAAATTAAAGCAGTAAAATAAACCATGAAAATAAACTAAAGCATGTCTATATCAGTTTGTCAGGGTATGGCCTGTGTCAACCTAGGGTTTCGAGTTTTATGATCACCATTGTGTAGAAAATAACAGATTAAGCATCCGAGTTCCAGCCCATAGTGAATAATTGTCATTGTGTAAGATAAATATATTCGAAAAGTCTAAGACAAGAAACAATTCAAATATATAAACTTGTATCATGAATAAAAATGGTCACTCATTTAACACAATCATCACAATATAGTCACAATTTCCTTTCTCTACAATTGAATATAAAATCAGAACTACATTACTTGGATAGGGTTTTGTCACAAAACCCTAGATACCGAATTAGTTGATCATGGCTGAGAGAATATGTATTGTCGGTGTAGCAACACTCTTTATGGCCTTCTTCTCTGGATTTTTAGGTCTTTAATAGTGGTTCTCTTCAATGGAAGAACTCTATGAATGAATGTGAAAATCAGAACCAGGACCAGCCTCTAAAAACAATACCAAAAATAGAACTAAACCCTAAACCTAACCCTCTCATATTTATAGACAAGTGAGGGAAACCCTAATGGTTGCCCTTTTATGTAATTTCATAACACGTGAATAATCTCTATAAAATCTTATGTAATTATGTGTATAATTCAATATATAAAGGTCTGGAGTCATCGATCACTTAAATATCGAAGTAGGGACAAAACTGGAAATTTATGAAACAACTCTGAAACAACTTCAGAACGTAAAGGGGTCATGTGGCCACAAGGTGGGACCTACGCTTGGGCGTAGGCTATGCTCCTAACCTACGCTTGGGTGTAGGTCAAGGACGTAGGGTCCAAACAAAAGTGTAGCTTAAGAGCGTAGCTCAGGTCCAATCTGCCTCTTTTTCTCTCTAACGACGTAAGGTATTATACATCTTTTGTGTAAAAAATCATCTTTTCATATTTGAGCTAGACTGGTCGCCTTTGATTCCCGATGCTTTTCGATGAAGTAATAATGTCTGAAAATGACATTTTTGGCCTTTGGTGAGATAATGATGTCAGGAAATGACCATTTTGCCCTCTGGTAGCTCTTCTTTACTCTGGGACACCTCTTGATTCCTTTCTCAAGATAGAAACGAAGACGAACTCAGTTAATTCACCGAGATTAGCTCTGTTTCTTCATTAAGCTCCTGAAACATGCTTACACACACAAACGGAATAAAAATACCAAGTCACGGAATGTAAAGACATGACAAACGAAAGATAGGGGCGAAAAATAACCAATATTGAGCACCTATCAGAGGGTCGATGATTACACTTAGCATGTGTAACAAGCCTTTTAAACCCCTAGGTTATCCCTAGTGAACGAGTGAAGTCTCGTGAAGGTTTCCAGTGATGGTACCTATAAATATCTCAATTCTTTTGTAATTACGCATTCATAAGTTCATACACACAAGTCAAATAAGCTATGATACAACACACAAGATAATATGAATGCAAATATTTCCACTCACTACCGAACAATAACTATCTCGAGCTTCGTGTTATGAATGATTTTCACTTAAGTGAATAATTTTTCTACTTTCTAATTAAAATCCAGACAACCTTCCGTGATTTTGTGAACATTCAACTACAATATTTCAATTTATTTTCTCCTACTTCATTGATCAAACTTTGCCATTTTTAGTAAAAACATACTATTTCCATCTTTCCACTTTTCATCCATTTTTGTCTTTCTAAGTATCCGGACTTTCCAGCGAGGATTTTTAGTCCCGACCAACTGGGCCTGAGCTTCTTCCATGGGATTTATGTTCATCAGTATTCTCCTCTTTAAACGCGAACAGTAATATTGGTAATACCAAAGCCCGATTATTCAGATCAAAGAACTGTTTTTTGCATTTTATTTTCTCAAAAATATTTTTCAATTTTCTCCATAACAACTCCCCTTCTCCCCTTTTATTGCTGTAAAATTATTTTTCAACTACATAGTAAAAAATTAACCTATTTCTCATAGTGAATGTGTGCTTGTGTTTATAGGTCAAAGTCGTCCTTCTTAATTTCAATTTCACTAATCACTCACCCATGTAGACCACATCACTTCACTAACTCGATCTAATCATTACTCTCATGAGCGGAAATATCACATCACATACTACTTATACATTATAAACATAAATTCAATCAACTCATAATGCGAAACACTCATGCATGAAAATAAAGAACTCCTCAAAACTTTCAAAAAATTTCCTTTCTTGTAACTATATACCCTCACCCCCAAACTTAAATGTGACCATGTCCTCATGGTCAAAAATAAATAATGAGACAAGATACAGTTACCCTTGAAACGCAGTCCTGGATTCCTCGAAATGCTCAACCTCCTCCCCAAAACTTGATTCGGATCACCTGTAAATACACAACAAACACATACCCAAATATCATAAAAAAGGAAAACAAATTGTAAAAATTACCAGAAATTGACACAATTTTTTAAGGAAGTTTTTGAAAATTCTCTTTTTGGATTTTATTGAACTTTTTTATTTTTATTTTTTTAAATGAAATAAAAAAAATGATTAGGCCTTAAGGGCCCACAATCTCTAATAATTGAAATTGCATAAATAACTTACCTATTATCATACAAACCGAGGCTCGACAGCCTATGACCAATGTTTAACGTATTTGGCATGACATTTCACCAAGGGTTATCCAACACATTTCCTCTCTACCATAGTTCTCTTAATTAAAGGACAAAATGTAGGAGGTGACTCTCTAAATACTCTCGCTCATAGACAATTAGTACTACTCATGACATCGAGTACATAACAATAATCACCATGTAAAATACCTCATTTGTCATGTTCTAACTTCAGCCCCTGTAAGGTCAGTGTGTTCATCAAATCCTTCTTCAACACCTTAGACAACGGTCCTTCCACCATCTCATCACTCTCCAGTAAACTGACATACACCATAAATTTTGGTTCCGGATCAATCTCCTCATAATATCTCAGTCTCTGCCCATGTATCCCGAACCTTTTATCGAATACTACTTCTCTGCGGGGGTAAACTGATCTAACCCTATGTGGTCCTTCCCATCTTTGTCGGAGTTTACCAAAAAACACTTTCATCTTTGAATTACATTACCGTTTATGGCCAAGATTAAGAAACTTAAGACAAACATGCTTAGCATGATGTACTCTTGTTCAAGCTGTAACTCCGAGCATCCTTATACGCACAACTCCATATCCCCTCACACTTGTCTCTCAATCGCGGATCTTCCAAGGCATACAACTTATCTACCATGTTTATGCTCAACACTCGCTCATCTAGAAATGGATCCTTAAGAGGTATGTCATCCTTGATAGGCTCTATGACAATTCATGGTAAATGATTAGCTCTAGCATTCTTTACACCTATTTTATCTTTCAATTCATCATCCTCTACACACAACACTATCTTAGGAAGCTTACTTTCAGGCACCAACTTCTGTGGAAGAATAAGTTGAGGCCCAAGTAACTCTCTTGATGCTCTCTCTGATGGTGAATACAATGTAGCTTCCAACGCAGTAATATCTTTCCAACTAGATCGTTGTTGGTCCTCTCCATTTTCAAAATTCACCTCCGACCTTTTCATCACAATCTCCAAATCATCTCTTACACTACTCTAAGGTACAACTTCTTCAACCATCCCCTCTATATTAAAACACTCAGCTGGTTCAGGTAGTTGATGGTTGGTATCAAAGACATTCATCCTCATGTTTAAATTCCTAAGAGATATGTTCATAACCCCTATTCTGCAATCAACGCATGCATTTATCGTAGCCAAAAATAATCTTCCTAAGATAACAGGAATATGTCTCCTCGATCTATGGTTAGGTTCCATGTCTAATACTAAAAAGTCTACAGGATAGTATAACTTAACCACTTGCACTATGACATCCTCCAAAATTCCTCTCGGTTGTTTAGTTGATTTGTCTGCCAATTGAAGCACCACCAAGGTAGTATTGAGATCTCCCAACCCTAGCTGATGATAGACCAAGTAAGGTAATAAATTAACACTCGTACCCAGATCAAGAAGAGCTCTACCAATCTTCTTGTCACCAATGACACAAGAAATAATGGGAGCACCGGGATCTTTCCTCTTAGGTGGAGTATCACTCAGTAAGATCGAACTCACTTGTTTAGTCAACAAAATATTTTTTGGGACCTTAGTTCATTTTTTATGCTTTTGAGTACAGAGATCCTTCAAAATTTTGGCATATGGTGGAATTCGGTCAACAATGTCTAGAAGAGGTTTATAGATCTCGACTTGCCAACATGGATCCAACATGTACTTTTCCTTATGCTTGTTATACGAAATCGACTCTCGGAGACGTTGAGGGAAGGTGTTACCTCCTCATATGGTGCCCTTTCTGGTTCTTCATCTTCCTTCATTTGAGGTTGATCTTTCTGAGCTTTCTCAGCCTCTTTCTTCTGAGCTTTTTCTTCTACCTTTCTTTGAACTTCTTTGACCTTTTGCTTCTTCAGCTTCTCCTCATGTTATTCCTCAGCCTTACTATCCACTTCTCTTCCATTTCTTAAAATTGTGACTGCTTGGACTGTCTCATGACGAGTCTTACCAAAGGATCCATGCTCCAGTACTTGTTACAGTTTTGGGTTCACCACCGGTTGACTAAGAAATATTATCACTATCATATCCATAGCACCGCTAATTGTATCATTCGGGCTTCCATTTGAACAAGGGATTGGGAATGAGAGTTCAGTGTTTGGATGGTCGCCTGAGAATTATTAGATTGATTTTTAAGCTCCCTCAGGGTACTCATCATCTCTTCAAAGTCAGGTGGTCTTGAATATTTCTTTGATTGAACGAATATTATTCATATAATACCTTATTCCACTAGAGAATTTCAAAATGAAGAATTGTGAATTTTGAGTTGGATGTTGATGTTGGAAATGGTTTTGAGGATATGGAGGGTAAGCTTGATTTAGATTGAATCCTTAGTTTTGGTTTCCTTAAGGATGGGTCTGGTAGTTATATGGCTGGACAACTTGATTATTATTGAATGGCTGGAGAGCCTGAAAATTATTGGATGGTTGTCTAGGTTGGTAATTTAACTGAAGATTTCGAGTCATTATTCTTGGCTGAGATTCAAATGATTGCTGACACTATTAGAACCTTGGTTATGGATATGATTGTTGTTCCTGAATAAACCTTGGTTGACTGTTGGATGATTGTCCTTGTGGGACCCTTTCTGGTTGGTTTTCCATATTTGTGGATGTATAGGATAAGAATAGGTGATTTCTAGCATTGGAAGTGTATGAATTTGTGAAAGGAGCATTATTTTAATAGTTCCACGATGTGTTGGCATCAACAACCATTATGTCCTGACACTCATTTTGGAAATACTTGGCTTCTACCTCTGAGACTTCTCTCCTAGGTGAATGATTTTTCTTGAGAAACTTGTCTACTTTCTCTCCTAACAATGACATTGAATCTCTTACATCATCATGATTCACCTCATACACTTTTTCAGATATCTTGTCAAGACCACCCCTAGACCTCAAATCAGATTCATATTGGATTCCATTCTCACTGATATTGTCAAACAAGTCTAAAAGTTCTTTTGCCGACTTTAGGGTAAATTGACCTTGTGTTGACGTATCTATCAAAGTCTTATGTGCCTCTCGAAGTCCCATGTAAAAATTCTTAGCCACATCATGTTTAGTGAACCTATGGTGGGGACACTTATACAAGATTTCACTATACCTTTCTCAAGCATCATGAAACTGCTCACCAGACAATTCTCTAAAACTTTTTATTACATCTTGTGCTTCTAAGCTCTTTCCTATGGGATAGTGATTTTCTATAAATTCTCTCTAAAAGGCTTCCCAATTAATTTTATTCGCCTTAGCTAATTTGATGTACCATCTTTTAGCTTTGTCTCTCAATGACCAAGGAAATATACACACTCGCAAATCATTTTTAGTCAAACCCTCAAACCTAACTATAGATTCCCTCTAAGAAATCATCTATATGCCGGTATGGGTCCTCTATCCTAAGGCCAAAAAATTTTGGAAGCATATTGATCATGCTTGACTTGATCTCGAAGTGCTTCACACCTTCTCTGCTGGGAAATCTGCATAGGAATCATACGCCTCCGGCGCGTAATATCCTTTCAGCGACATCTCTGGTGCCCTCTGTTGATTCACTCTTTGGTCACCCATCGCACTTTCTTCTGTCCGATGACAACGCTCTTTAATATCTCAACGTAAATGACTTAGAGTTCTTTCTATCTCAGGGTCGTAAACAACTAACAATGTACTTGCATTAGAACGGGTCAATCTATTGGTCATACATTGAGCTCACAAAAAGTTTTTTTTTCGAATTGTTTTTTTAATAATCACAAAATAGCAATTTTGAGGTCCTAAACGACATTTTTCAGCCAAAAATTGACTGAGCTCACTGCAAAGCAGTGAGTCTTGTTTAATGGACCTTTTCCACTCAAAACCCTCATCTTATTTGTGAAAATCATAATATATTTGTTTTCCAGAAAATAAAATTAACAACTTCTAAACTCTTCTAACTATTAACAAAAATAAAGCTAAAAATTATGTGGATAATTAAGATAAACTAAAATTAATAAGAGGTCCAACGATGCAACTTACACTGCTCCGCCAAATCCCCTTATGCTTCTCAGAACACCTCGCAAAACAACATGATTACAATTTTAGATACAATCTACAAATAACGCAATGCAAATAAACTACTAAAGTTATTAAACAATGCAAATTCCCCGGCAACAGTGCCAAAAACTTGGTGGGCATAAGGTGTGTGTAAAATATGTGGTTAAAAACAACACCTTAACGACACTTTAGGTTTTACCCTTCTGCAAGCGCACAGATCAATTGTAGACAGTTTTGCTTGAGTAGGGGAATATCGATCTTACAGAGATGAGGATTATTCACTTCAATAGTCTAAAACCACTGAATTATACTTTTCTGAAAAGAGCTTGTTTTTATGAATTATCTAATACTAATAAACATAAAACAAAAAACAATAATGAATAATGGTTGTGATTCAGAGAGAGAGAACACTAGGGTTTCTTCATTCCACCCCTAAATGCATAATATAGTTCAGATTATATATCAATTGCATAAGGGCGATCCATTGACTGTGAATCAGGTCGCACCACGCCAGTAGTTTGACCCCAAAAAGGATTACTCTCAACCGGATCGGGACAACCCATCTCAAAACAATACTGATTAGTGCATGCCAACTACTAACACAAAGTAAATTAAAGTATGAAAATAAACTAAAGCATGTCTATATCAGTTTGTCAAGGCATGACCTGTGTAAACCTAGGGTTTTGAGTTTTATGACCACCATTGTGTAAAAAATCACAGATTAAGCATCCGAGTTCCAGCCCATAGTGAATAATTATGATTGTGTAAGATAAATATATTCGAAAAGTCTAAGACAGTAATCAATTCAAATATATAAACTTGTATCACGAATAAAAATGGTCTCTCATCTAACAAAATCATCACAGTATAGTCATAATTTCCCCTCTCTACAATTGAATAAAAAATTAGAACTACATTACTTGGCTAGGGTTTTGCGAGAAAACCCTAGATACCGAATTAGTTGATCATGGCGAAGAGAATCTGCATTGTCGGTGTAGAAACGCTCTCCATAGCCTTCTTCTCCGGATCTCTAGGTCTTCAATGGTGGTTATCTTCAATGGAAGCAAGTTTGAACTTTGAAGCGTGAGAACTCTATGAATGAATGTGCGTGAAAATCATAACCAAAACTAGAACTTTAAACCTAACACTCTCATATTTATAGACAAGTAAGGAAAACCATTAGGGTTTTCCTTTTCTGTAATTTCATAATACATGAATAATGTCTCTAAAATATAATGTAAATATGTGTATAAGCCTGTATGTAGAGGTCTGGAATCACCGATCACTTAAAATATCGAAGTAGGGTTAAAACTGGAAAATTCCGAAACAACTCCGAAACAACTTATGTATGTAAAGGGATCACGTGACCACAAGGTGGGACCTACGCTACTGACCTACGCTTGGGCATAGGTCTAGAGCGTAGGGTTCCCTTTTAGTTCATAAACCAAAGCATAGCTCAGGTTTAGTCTACCTCTTTTTCGCTATAACGACGTAGGGTATGATGCATCTTTTGTTGTAAAAACTCATTTTTTCATATTTGAGCTAGACTGGTCGCCTTTGACTCCCGATGCTTTTGGGTGAAGTAATAATGTCTGAAAATGTCATTTTTGGCCTTCGGTGAGATAATGATGTCAGGAAATGACCATTTTGCCCTCTGGTAGCTCTTATTTGCTCTAGCACACCTCTTGAGTCCTTTCTCGAGATAGAAACGAACACGAACTCAATTAATTCACTGAGATTAGCTCCGTTTCTTCATTAAGCTCCTGAAACATGCTTACATACACAAACGGGATAAAAATACCAAGTAACGCAATGTAAAGACATAGAAAACGCAAGATAGGGGCAAAAAATAACAAATATGAAGCACCTATCACCTCCACACTCCAACGTGTGATAAAATGTCAGTATGCTTTACACCTTACTCTCGGGGACGCATTTTCTGATAATCTTATCAGAACAATACTTGTACAAATGCGGATTATCCCAGATATAAAATTTGACTTGGCTGAAGAATCGGTCTTTCTCATTCTTAGACCATCCTTTTAGGATTCGACCTGTGGCTTTATAATTGACAATGTCAGCATACAACGGTATTTGTTCCACCATAGTCACATTGAACAGTTGTTCATCTAGGAAACAATCCTTAAGAGGAGTAATTTCCTTTGTGGATTCGACAATGATTCTTGATAAATTATTCATAACCCTTTTTATCTTTGATGTTCATCTGGCGAACGAATAATCGGGGCTGATGAAAGTTTAGTACGCAACTCCTCAAAGGCATGAAGACACTCTTCGTCAAAGATAAAAGTTGCGTCCTTAGCCAATAAATTGCATAATGGCCAAAAACTTTTGCTGAAATCTTTAATAAACCTTCGATAAAACCCGGCGTGGCCCAAAAAATAGCATATCTGTTTAACAGATGTGGGAGGAGACAGTTTTGAAGTTAATTCAACTTTTGTTTTATCTATCTCTATCCCTCGTTTAGATACAATATGGCCCAGTATTATCCCCTCTTGAACCATAAAATGGCTCTTTTCTCAACTTAGGATCAAATTCGTCTCCTTGTATCTCTTAAGTACTAATTCTAGATGTTTTAAACAATCTTCAAAGGTTTCCCCAAAAACTAATAAGTCATCCATGAACACTTCAAGAAATTTCTCTACCATGTCAGAGAAGATAGACATCATACACCGTAGGAATGTTGCTGGCGCATTACACAAACCAAACGACATCCGTCTATAAGCAAACGTGTCATATGGACAAGTAAAAGTGGTTTTCTCCTGATCAACAAGATCAATCGCCACTTGTTTGTAGCCGGAATACCAATCCAGAAAGCAGTAATAGTTCTGCCTAGCTAACCTCTCCAGGATTTGATAAATAAATGGTAATGGAAAATGATCATTCCTGGTGGTCAGATTGAGCTTTCTGTAATCAATACACACACGCCACCATGTGGTCATACGTTATGGAATTAGCTCACCTTTTGAGTTTGGCACCACTGTGATGTCCGAATTTTTCGGCACCACCTGAGTAGGACTTACCCATGTGTTATCAAAAATGGGGTAGATGATACCCGCATCTAGTAATTTTGTCACTTCTTTCATCACCACCTATTTCATATTTGGATTCAACCTTCGTTGCATTTCTCTTGATGGCTTTGCATCATCCTCAAGATGTATGCGATGCATGCAAATTAAAGGGTCTATGTCTTTCAAATCAGCAACGTTCCATCCTATTGCCTATTTGTTCTCACTCAGAATCGCGACTAGACTCAATTCCTATTTCTCTGTCAATTTTGAAGATATAATCATAGGAAGAGTCTCATCGGTTCCTAAGAAAACATATTTCAATTTTTCAGGTAGTTCCTTGAGTTCCAAGGTAGGAGGAGTAGTTAAGAAGGGAATTGGTGGAATATTTAAAACTATCAGCAGTAGTTCAACCGGCTCCCGCCATGGTTGAGTATATAAAGCAGTCTCCATCACAGTCGGCTCTTCATTTTGCAGCTACCAGTATATTTCCCAATCGGCAACTTCCTCATCTGACCATTCTCTAGTCATAAATGACTCTAGCTCATCTTTCTCCAGGATTTGAGATGAAAAATCTGTTATAATATCATCCAGTTCATCGCACTTATTAATCTAGAAACATTCCCCAGATTCAGGCACTTGGTGGCTTCCTTCGAACATATTCATCCCGACATTCATATTTCCAAAGGTCAGATCCATGGCTCCGGTTCTGCAATTGACGCATGCATTTGCCGTAACTAAGAATGGTCTTCCTAGTATTACTGGAATGTGCTTCTTCGAGTCAGGGACGGGTTTTATATCCAGGACTATAAAATCAACCAGAAAATAAAACTTGCCCTCTTGAACAATGACATCTTCAAGCACTCATCTTTCTTGTTTGATTGATCGATCGTCGAATTATAGTACAACCTCAGTGGGACTGAGCTCACCCAACCCTAGCTGTTGGTAGACTGAAGACTGAATAAGGAAGTAAGTTAATACTCACACCTGGATTAGGAAGAGCTTTACTAATTTTCTAGTCACCGATGACACATTGAATAGTGGGAGCACCGGGATCTTTCCTCTTAGGTGGAGTATCTCTTAAAAGCAATGAACTCACTTACTCAGTCAAGAGTATTTTTATTGGATTCTTCGCTCTGCTCTTTAGCTTCTGGGTACAAAGATCCTTGAAAAACTTAGCGTAAGGTGGTATTTGGGCGATTACATCTAAGAAAGGTAAATTGATCTTGATTTGTTGGAATGTTTCCAACATATCAGATTCTTTCAACTTTTTGTACTTTGCCAGCTCTATAAGACGCTGAAGAAATGGCATTGTTTCCTCGTAACTTGCCCTGTCTAGCTCTTCATGTAATGTCTGATCGACATTGTCCCCTACTTATGGTTGGTCTTTTTGCATTTTTTCAGCCTCTTTCCTTGCAGCCTCCTTCCTCTTCTCTTGTTCTGCCTCATTTCTTCTTTGCAACCTCTCTTCATGCTCCGCCTCAACTCGACTCTCCATTTCCCTTCCACTTATTAGAGTCGTGATTGCTTAAACCGTTTCATTAGGTTCATTGGTAAATGACTCGAGCTCTAGTGCTTGTTGTGGCCTTGGGTTAGCAACCGGTTGGCTAGGTATTTTCACTGGCTCTTTTATATTATTCTCATTAGCCATTTGGCTCATCTGCATATGTAATTGTGCTAATGATTGGGTATAAAATCCTAGCTTGTTATGTATGTCCAGTATAACTTATTTTAACCTATTAGTCTGGAAACCGGGTTGAGGAGTTTGGCTTCTTGGAGTCTGGGTCTTGTAATTATATGGTTGCACAACTTGATTATTATTGAATGGCTAAAGATCTTGGGAATTATTGAATGACTGGAGCGCTTGGGAATTATTGGATGTTCTAGGTTGGTAGTTGGACCGAGAATTTCTAGCCATGATTGTTGGTTATGAGTCGAATGATTATTGACTCTGTTGGAAGTTTGGTTGTTGGTTATATGATTGTTGTATCTCAGTGAACCTTGGTTGTGGGTTATATGACTGTTGTCTATCTGTGAATCTTGGATGTTGATTGGATGATTGGCCTTATTGGAATTTTGGTGGTGGATTCTCTACATTGGTTGATTTGTAAGATAGGAATGGATGATTTATAGCATTGGAGGTGTATGAATTAGTGAAAGGAGCATTATTGGAATAGTTCCGCAATGCGTTGGCATTAGCAACCATTATCTTCTGACACTCATTTTGGGAATACTTAGCTTCAACTTCAAACGTCTCTCTAGGAGGGGAATGACTTCACTGCATAAAATTTTCAATTCTCTCTAACTTCTCTCCAAACAATGCCATGGTATATCTCACATCATCATGCTCTACAACATAAGATTTCTTAGATCTCTTATCCTGTTGTCCACCTTTAGACCTCAACTTAAATTAATATTGAATTGTGTTTTCACTGATATTATTGAATATCTCCAAAAGTTTTTTGGCTGGCTTAAAGATAAACTGACTTTGTGTTGCCACATATATCAAAGTCTTATGTGCCTCTCCAAGTCCCATGTAGAAATTTTTAGTAATATCTTGTTCAGAAAACCTATGATGGGAACATTTATACAAAATTTCATTATATCTTTCTCATGCATCATGAAAATGTTCACTAGGTAACTGCTTAAAGCTTTTGATTGCATATTGTGCTTCTGAGGTCTTTCCTATGGGATAATATTTTTCTATGAATTCTCTTTTAAGGGCTTCCCAATCAATTTTAATTTCTTTTGCTAATTTGATGTACCATCTTTTAGCTCTCTATTTCAATGACTAAGGGAATAATCTTACTCGCAAGTCATTTTTGGGCAAATTGTCTTACCTAACAGTAGAGGCTGCCTTTAGGAAATCATTGATGTGCTGGTATGGGTCCTCTTTTCTAAAGCGTGAAAATTTTGGAAGCATATTAATCATGCTTGTCTTAATCTCAAAGGGCTTTGCTCATTCTTCCTCCGAAAAATCAGCGTAGGAGTCATACGCATCAGGAATGTAATATCCTTTCAGTGATGTTTCTAGTGCCCTTTGTTGTAGGCTCTTTGGTCAGCCATTGCTTCTTCTTGCAAACAATGATGCTCTTTAATAGATCCACATAAACGACGGAGTCTTTTCGATCTCAAGATTGTACTAGACTAACGCAGTGCTTAAATTAGAACATGTCGGTTTATCGGTCATACGCTACTCAAACAACTATATTTTTTTCTTTTTCGAATTTTTTGTGAAATAAAAATTAACTACTTGTAAATTATAGAAAATAAAGCAAGAATTAATATGCAAAAATCTAGGTAACTAAAACTCACAAAAGTTCCAGACGCAACTTTAAAAGCTCTTATGCTCTTCAGAGTACTTGTCAATCACACAAAAATTTAACTTTAGTTACAGCTATAATAACGCAATACAAATAGACTACTAAAGCTATTGAACAATGCTCAGTCCCCGGCAACGGCGCCAAAAACATGATGTGCGTCACGTGTGTACAAAATATGTGGTTAAAAATGACACCTTAACAACTCTAGGCTTTACCCTACGCAAACACACATCAATTGTGGAATAGCAAATGGCTTGAGTAAGGGATATCGATCCCACAGAGACTCAGATTGTTCACTTTAATTATTAAAAACACTGAATTATATTTTCTGAAAATTGTGTGTTTGGGTGGTCAAAGACTAAATTATCTATTTTAACTATTTTTATCTAAAAGCAAATTAAATTGGTTGTGATTCAGATGAGAGAAAAAACTAGGGTTTTTATCACTCCACCACTAACCGCATAATATAGTTCCTCACTATATCAATTGTACGAGGGCGATCCATAACTGTGAATCAGGCCATACCGCAAATAGCTAAATACGACCCCAAAAAGGAATACCATCAACCAGATTGTGAGAACCCGTCTCATGACTGACCTAACTAGTACATGCCAATTATATTACTCTAATCTACTCCTACTGCATGAAAATAAACTAAAACATGTCTATATTAAATCGCCAAGGCATGGCCTATGTCAACTTAGGGTTTCAAGTTTCATTACCACCATTGTGTAGAAAACCATAATTAAGCATCCGAGTTCCTGCTCATATTGAATAATCATAGTTGTGCAAACTAATGTATTCATTTAATCTAAGACAAGAATTTAGAACAAACATATAATTTTATATTGCAAATCAGTATGGTCTCTTAACTATTACAATCATCACAGTATTGTCAACAGTTTCCCCTCTTTATAATTGAAAATAATGAAAGAACTACATTACTTGGCTAGGTTTTGCTAGAAAACCCTAAATACCGAGTTAATTAGCCATGGAAGAAGGAGACTGCATCATTGATGTAGAAACGCTCTCTATGGTCTTCTTCTCTGGGTCTTTAGGTTTGAATATGACTCTCAACAATAGCAAGTCTGAATAAATAAACCTCTCTGGATGAATGTCTCACCAAAGCCAACCCCAACGTGTACCAGAATCAAAACTTGAACTTCACCTCCCGTATCTAATATATGACCATGTATATATAGACAATGGTATAGAGAGGCCCTTTTCAGTATTTTCACTCTACACTTCATGCAAACCCTAACTTCTCATATATATAAGTGTGTATACATGAATATAGAGGTTTGGAGTCACATGCAAGTCTTCCAATCGAACCAAGGGTGAAACAGGCAAAATCCATCAAAATATGTCAAATTCCTGCCGCACTTACGCTTGAAGCGTAGTTGGCCTACGCTTCAAGCTTAGCAGGCCTACGCTTCAAGCGTAGGTCCCAAGTGTACCTTCAAGCATAGAAATATGATTTTCAGGCACTTTTTGAAACTGAAAGCGTAGGCAAAAGCGTAGGTATTTTGTGGAAAATCACTTTTCTCCATGAATGCACCAAAATGACCATCTTAAATCCATGATACTTTTTGCTGAAGAGGACGGCTTCTGGAAATGCCATTTTTGCCCTTTGGGAGCCATTTTTGTCTCGGACTGCCTCTTTGACTCTCCTCTTGGATAGAAAGAACATATTCTTCAGTTAATTCACCAAAGTTAGCTCTATTTCTTCATTAAGCTCCTGAAACATGCCTTAACATGCAAATGTAATAAAAATACCAAATAATAAAATCAAAGAACGTAACAATAGTGAGTTAAGGGGTCAAAAAGTCTAATATTTGACACCTATCAGTGATCCACTTGTTAAGCAAAGCAATCACTTCCTTTTCACCAAACGGTAAGGGAGGTGGTTCGGATCTTCTGGTGCGATCGCCACTTGTCCTTTCATCTTGTGTGGCTGTTACCATTGCCACTTGCCTTGTGGCAATACTTCGTCACATCGGAGGCGCCAAAACTTCTCCCAATCTCCGTGCATTGCCGACTAGTGCAGAAAAAGTTTTGAATTCATAGTTGACCAAATGCACCCTACACTCTCGCAGCATCCCTTCTATGCAGATCTTGATCAGCTGTAGTTTGGATAGAGGTTCCTGACACTGTAAAGCAGTTTTGCAAAATCTCTTGACATAAGCAGCAACTTCCTCTCCAAGATGTTGCATTTGCCTTATGAGTGAAAGCATTGACACTTCCTCATCTGCTTGAAAGAACTTTGTGTAAAACTTGATTACCATGTATGTCCAGCTTGTCACTGAGGCTGAGATAAGGCTGGAATACCAAGTGTACGCGGTACCTATCAGAGACTTGGGAAATTCTCTAATCTTCAGGTACTCATCATTCCTGTGAGGCCCCAAAACATGCACAAACCTAGAGATATGTTCCCTCATGTTTCCCTCCCTGCCATCAAATTGCTGAAAACTTGGCACCCTATAATCTTCTGGATATGGTAAGGCCATGATGCTTGGATGATACATTAGAGCTATTTCTACATCATCTACATCATTTTTTTGCATTTAGAATAGCTCGCAGTTGCTCTCTAGTGATATAAACTTCCTTATCCAATTTTTCAACTTGTGTGTGCGATGTTTCTCGTGGAAGGCTTTGTGTTGCTTTTTTTGGCAGAGCGTGATTTTCGACTCGCGAAGACGCTGAGCTCGGTTATGAGGCTTGTGAAGTTATCATAAAGGTCAGATTAGCCTTCTGAGTCTCCTGAATGCTAAGTAGAGTTTGAAGTAGAACTGGTGGCAATTCTGGTGAATTTAGCGTTGGATCTATCACCGGAGAAGTCTCAGCTTGAGCCACACCAGTGTTTGCACAACAGCGCTGCCTTCGTGCTGGTGGAACAGGTTCAGGCACTTGATTTTGCTCTACTCTTTGCTCTATTTCCTGCTTTTCATTTTTCTCGGTACGCCGTGTGGGCGGATGCCCTCTTCGGCGAGTTTGACGAGGATTAGCTTGTGCAGAAGACATCTCTTCCCCAGCAGAGTCGCCTTTAATGTAGGGGTTCTGATTTAAATTGATATAAAAATTGTTTCTGCACTTGCTAATACAAAATGATGATGATATTTTATTGTTTTTTCCTCTCGATTACAGAACTATAGAAAGAAGAAAAAGAAAAGAATAAAAATAATTCAAATATCTTGAAGATCATTTTTCTCTCTCTGGGAATTTATCTCTCTAAGTCTGAAGAGTCCTCTAAATTGAGACCTTAACCTTCTATTTATAGACCTTGAGTCAGGCATAAGTTAATGCCATGTCAACACCAATCCGCAAACTCCCCTCCTCACGATTATTCTCGCGAGGTCATTTTATGATTTCGCGACTAAAGTCACAGGGTCCATATTCATTTGGGCACTTTATACCCTCATTTTCTGATTTCAAGGCCTTTTCTCTTCCTGGGTCACGACTTTTCGCACATGTGTTCCTTTTCATGACCCTGAGTATCATTAGCCTTCCAAAAGACTTTTCTTGAATAATAGCAAGCAAGGTTGCGACCCTACACTTGTACTTTCAAGTTGTACCTTTAGGCTCTAATATAGCACTCCCTACACGAGTAGCACATGGGGCCTTAGGTTTTGATCATAGTTATGCCTTTAATCAAACCCCCCAAGGACCACCTCTTCGTAGTGCTTTTTACTCTCATATTTTCCTCAAAAATGCCCTTGGCCTGTTCCCAGCCTCTTAGCACTTTGACACTATTATTAGGCGCCCTTATCCGCATAATGACATGTAGCTCACGAATTACTCTTCATGAGCTACCCTTTACATGGTCCAAACCGAATCGAACTGGTGTTTTGATTCCGGATTTGATTTAATTTACATGGAACCAAACCGAACATAGTCTAAACCGAACCGATATAAATTAAATATACATTTATATGTATAACTCACTTATAAAATTACATTATATTTAATAAAACTATAAATTCATATAAACTTATAACAGTAAATAAATACAAATTGTTGTATTAAATAAATTAAAATTTTACCTTAATCGTTCTTTACCATCAAAACAAATATTACACGCATATAAAAACCCTATAATTTATAGTCCCCCTCATCTCTCACATCCACTCTTACCGCCGGCCACCATAACTCTTCTCCTCATTAACACATGTTTCTAAGCTTTCTACAAAATGTTAGTTTATCTCTCCTCCTTAATTTATACATTTCTAAATATGTGTTGGTTCACACACAAACACGGACTCATAACTTTTCTGTTTTTAACTCATGGACATTCAACAATTCTCTTGACTTTATGTTTTTCATAATTTATATTGAAAAGTATGCTTACGGAACCGAACCATTATTTTATGGTTTGATTTGGTTTGGTTCCTTAACCAATGGTTCCAGTTCTGGTTCTTGTTTTCAAGAAATCGTTGATAATGGTTTGGCTCCAGAATTTTCAAGAACCGTACCAAACTGAATTGTGTGCAGCCCTAGTTGCATCTATGTGGATTCTGAATATCCACCTGATTTGCCTTTTTCTACTCGTGGTCTGAAATCCTCGAATCGCTCCGTACTCAGATGGCTCCGCTTCTCAACGGATCAATGTTACCTCGTTGCAATGGACAATGTGATGATTTTTCAGCAACCACTCATCCAATCGTGCATAAAGAACTTCGGTGTAGAAGCACGATTGGAGAACCTCAAGACAAGAGAGAACACCAATATGTATGATCACTCCATAATCACCTCTCTGTGTGTATCACTCTGTAGAAGAATATGAACGATAGAATATTGCAGAGCTCTCACCAAAAACCCTCTTGAAAAATCGTCGTCAAAAACCATAGCATCTTCTCTTGTAGAACATTAGTATTTATAAACCAAGTCAAAGAAAACCTGAACCTTGCCCTTTCGGGTAATTTCATAATATGTTGATAAATATTCTAAAATATGATGTAAATATGTGTATACGCCTATACGTAGAGGTCTGAAGTTGTCGATCACTTAAAAACTCGAAGTAGGGATCAAACTGGAAAAATTCAAAAGCACCCCAAAATAAATCCTGCATAACAAGTAATCACGTGACCAAGCATTGGGCGTAGGGTCCCCTTCCAGCTCCAAAACCAACAACATAGGTCAGAGCCAATTTGTCCTGTTTCAACCTCTGCCAACGTAGGTATGTTGCATCTTTTGCAGTTTTTTCATATTTGAGCTAGACTGGTCATCTCGAACTCCCGATGCTTTTAGTTGAAATCATAATGTTTGTAAATGACATTTTTGCCCTTTGGTGAAGTTACGATGTCTGGAAATGATGATTTTACCCTCCGATAGCTTTCTTTGCTTTGACACACTCCTTGACTTCTTTCTCGAGATAGAAACGAACATACTAACAACTCGATTTCAAATATAAAAAAATTTTCGACATGACAATTCACTCAACATGGTTATTGTCTAGAACATGCCAAACACTAACAATACTATAAATTCTCAACATGACAATTCACTCAACATGGTTATTGTCTCCCCCTTGGCATTTCTGAGATAAAATCATGTTTTACAATATAGCCTCATAAATAACACCATAACATCTATACCTATGAACACACATCGACAAACATAGATATAAATTGTCACCTTGTTTTCATGATAGTCTACCAATTATGTAACCACAACACTGAATAAACCATTAAACGCAGGTGTGTAAACAGATATTAAATGATCATAAGGAAAACACAATATTCATATAAGCATAATGATCATAAAACAGACACTCTTTCTCCCCCTTAAATCATTCATCCCCCTTACTCAAAACTTCTCCCCCTAAAACCACTACTCCCCCCTACTCAATATTTCTCCCCCATTTTGTCACTGAAATGACAAGGAACAACAAAAACAATCAAAGCACACGAGATAAACAAGTGAAAACCTCAAGAAGAAAACATAGGGAAAGGATTATAGAAGATACTCAAGAGAATCTAATTCAAGCACTAAATACTAAGATAAAGTACTCTATTAGAATATATCCAGATTCTCAAATAACATAAATCTCTATAATGCATGAACTTAAGACTAATGCATGAATGTAAAATGCAAAACAACCAAAAATATTTTTGTTCTTAGAACCATGTGAGCAGGGCACTAGAGACAAAGAGGTAGTCATTAACACATCATAAACGCATATTTGACTTAGTTATTATACACTTGATAGTGAAGAAAATCGGCACACATACCTTATAGATATAAGCAATAACAAGGCAAGCTTTACATAGCATTTGCATATATGAAAAATATTCAGGTGCAAGTAAACACCCAAGACGAAAGCAATACGTACTAATTCTTATAATCTTCTTCACTAATCGTGATGATACTTCAGTCCAAAACCTAAACTAGAAATCAAATCATTCACTTGGACCTTATTGCTTATTTTTTTAAAAATAATACCCTATTGTCACACAATTTGTTCTTTGCACCTTTTCAACTTTTTCACCAAATCCCTTTTTGTCTTTCTAAGCTCTGGACTTTCCAGCGAGGATTTTTAGTCCCAACCAAGTGGGCCCGAGCTTCTTCCATGGGATTTATGCTCATTAGTCTTCTCCCCTTTTTACGCGAACACTCAATGTTTTCTGAGGCAAGAGGCCCGGTTACTCAGATTGAAGAACTACTTTTTGTATTTCTATATTTTAAAAATCTCATTCTTTCCTTTTTTCAACTTCACCACAATATTCATAAGCATGCAAAAAGTATTTAATAGAATAGATCAATCTAGCATAACTCATGAACTTACATATCACTTCGGATTAGATGAAAAATATTAAAAGTTTCAACAAATATTACAGTCATCTCCGAAGTAAAACAAGCACCCAAAGTTGATGGGTTCCAAAACTAATACTTAAACATGTCAAGTGAATAACTCATAACCTCAGGTCAGACTAACAACTCCAACTCTCATACGCATAATAAGAAAAGTAAATATGAGAATAGAGTAAAATATTACAATCATTTGTACTCTTAACCAAGCTCAACACGCTAAGAATTTTTTTAAAATTTTTATGAAATTTTTGTCATAAGGATGCATGCATGAATAATCCTAATAGTAGTAAAACATGATGCATGCATAATAATAAAATAACAAAACAAAAAAAATAAACATGCAAATAAAACAAAATGCATGATAATGTATCAATTCTAGGATAAAAATATAATACAAGATATTCCTAGAATGATACATATGAAGACGTCTATCTTAATGATAATATGCCACCAGATTTTCTAAAATGCATATCCTTTTGAAAATCTAATGGTTTCGTAGAGATGTCTGTTGACTGAAAATCTGTAAATATATACTCGAGACCTTTCTCAGAATTAAAGTCACGTGCTAGACATGTGGTATAAGCAACCAAACAATGCAATCCATCTTTTCTAACCCACATTTTTTAAATTTTTGGTGCTCTATTTGCTAGCCTAGTCAACCTCTTCACCTTTTCACTCAACACCCGAATTTGACTTTCAACATTGGGTTTTTTCTGAATTCTATGCTTCCGCTCAGATTTTAATGTTTCTCCTCTTAACTTTGAACATACGGATCAAATGTGACATTTCACTCCACAGTGATGACAGACTGGAATAAACCTTTGAAAAACATTATTTGAACCCTTATTGACTCTAGAGGTAAAGTGAGGCTTACTCTCAACAGGTTTTCTGACATAAGATCGAGTATTAAGATTCCTATTAGACTTACCTTGAGAAGAACTAGATGCAACTTGGGAAGCCTTAACAAAGGTTGTTTTGGAAACAATGTTAGGATCAATCATTCCTTTGAACCCCAACCCCTTAGTATTTCCTGCTGACTTTCCTACACTCAACATGTTATCAAGCTTATTAGTTCCACTAGACCATCTATGAATAATTGAGTTAGCATCCTTCAATTCCTTTTCCAAACTCTCAATCCTTGTAGATTTCTCACTCAATTTCAATCTTAGAGTTTCTAATTCCTTATTGAGACCATCTACCATCTTCAAAGCCTGAGTCATTTCTTGTTTAGACTTGGTCAATTCTTCTCTTAGGGACTGTCTTTCCATATCAACATTGTTGAATTGAACCAAAAATTTTGAGTACACTTTGCTAACCTGCACGGAATTTTCATATAATTTATTGTATGCATTTTCATATGAATCCCCACGATCTTCATTATCCTCAGAATCATCATCCTCAGACATTGCCCAACTTGCAGCAACTTCACCGA
Source organism: Cornus suecica (assembly GCA_963922005.1). NCBI lineage: Eukaryota > Viridiplantae > Streptophyta > Magnoliopsida > Cornales > Cornaceae > Cornus > Cornus suecica. Next base: position 9,028,529 of record OY998245.1, read on the forward strand.
CCTCCTTACTTTGTGCAGCAAATATGGTGAAATTCTCAATCTCATCTCCTATCTGTAAATCTGTCGAATCACTAACTGGTCCATCACTCCAAGTAATAGCCAAACCTTTTTTCTTTTTTGACTTATTAGCACACTCAGCAGCTATATGACCGAACCCTTGACACTCAAAACATTGAGGTTTCTTCTTTTTATGAACAAACTTATCTTCCTATTTTGGATTTTTCTATTTTTAGAATCATGTGATTTATCTCCAAAATTTTGTTCTTTAATCAATTCTTGACCACAAAAAGAATTTAAAAACTTATGAAACTGCTTCATCATCATGTCAAACTGACTTGGTTTACTCTCACCCTCTTCATCTGACTCACTAGGACCCTCCTTAGTGATTTTCAAAGCTATGTCATTCGTTTTTGTGCTTCTTGACTTTTTAGAGGATTGAGCACACATCTCAATCTCATACGATTTCAAATTACCAACCAACTCTTCAAGTTTAATTTCCTTGAAACTCATGATTTCATATATGACGGTAACCTTAGACCAAAAATGTTCAGGCAAAGACCTAAGAATTTTCTTCACAATGGTCGCCTCGGAAATAGGCTCTCCTAGATTGTGACAAATAGTTACTATGTCAGTTTACCTAGCCTCAAAATCACAAAAAACTTCATCCTCCTCCATCTTAAGCTGTTCAAATTTTGAATTTAAAATTTGGAGTTTCGACTGTTTAACTTTTGAAGTTCCCTCATGGGTTACTTGGAGAATGTCCCAAGCTTCTTTAGCAATCTCACATGTGGCTATTCTCTTAAACTCACTCGTTGTCACCCCATTATACAACGCATTTAAACCTTTTGAATTCCAACTAGCACTATTTGTTTCAGCAGTAGTCCACTCACTCGATGGTTTTACCCTAGATTCATTAGTAACAGTATCTTTAACAGTGGGCGGTGAATATCCTACCTCTACGGCCAGCCAAGCTCTCTCATCTAGTGATTTCAAAAACGCTCTCATTCTCGCCTTCCAATACATGTAATTTGAGCCATCAAACCAAGGGGACCTAGATATGGAACCTCCTTCACGAGGTACGTCCATCATCTAAGTTCAAGATCTAACCCTAGGTAGTTAACCTAAATTGGGGCAACCACACTCTGATACCAATTAAAATTACCTAGACAATGGTGAAAATAGCCTAAAGGGGAGAGGGTGAATAGGATTTTTGTCAATTTATTGACAAATTAATATTTAATTGCGGAAAAGTCAAGTTTAATCCAATCACAAAACCCTAATTCTCAAATCACATCATTCAAGCGATATCAAGCAAACATCAATGTAGTGCAGAAAATAAAGCAAGAGATGACAAAGAGAATTAGACGTGGAAAAACCAAGGAAACGTTCCAAGAAAAAAACCACGGGTACACTCAGGTACCGATGCATTATGAATCAACAAGTACAGACTCTATGAGAGTTTTAGACTTACAATCACTCCTGATATGCCTTCCTCAGCTCGCGGTCTGAAACCCTTGAATCACTCGTACTTCACAAAGCATGCTTGCTCCGCTGACGCTATGAGAGACTCACAAATCACACATGATTTGCCTTTCTCTACTCACGGTCTGAAATCCTCGAATCGCTCCATACTCGGACGGCTCCGCTTCTCAACGGATCAATGCAACCTTGTTACAATAGACGATATGATGATTTTTCAACAACCACTCATCCAATCATACATACAGAACTTCGGTGTGGAAGCACGATTGTAGAACCTCAACACAAGAGAGAACACCAATATGTATGATCACTCCATAATCACCTCTCTGTGTGTATCACTCTGTAGAAGAATATGAACGATAGAATATTACAGAGCTCTCACCAAAAACCCTCTTGAAAAATCGTTGTCAAAATCCATAGTCTCTTCTCTTGTAGAACCTTGGTATTTATAGACAAGTCAAATAAAACCCTAACCTTTCCCTTTTATGTAATTTCACAATATGTTGATAAATCTTCTAAAATATGATGTAAATATGTGTATACGCCTATATGTAGAGGTCTGAAGTCGTTACTCACTTAAAAACTCGAAGTAGGGATCAAACTGGAAAAATCCGAAAGCACCCCGAAACAAATCATGCATAACAAATGATCACGTGACCAAGCATTAGGACCTACGCTTGGGCATAGGTCTAGGGCATAGGGTCCCAAGCGTAGGTCAGAGCCAATTTATCCCGTTTCAGCCTCTACCAATATAGGTATGTTGCATCTTTTGCAATTTTTTCATATTTGAGCTAGACTGGTCATCTCGAACTCCCAATGTTTTTGGTTGAAGTCATAATATTTGAAAATGACATTTTTGCCCTCTGGTGAAGTGACGATGTCTGGAAATGATGATTTTTCCCTCCGGTAGCTTTTTTTGCTTTGACACACTCCTTGACTTCTTTCTCGAGATAGAAACGAACATACTAACAACTCGATTTTCAAATATAAAAAATTATCAACATGACAATTCACTCAACATGGTTATTGTCTAGAACATGCCAAACACAAACAATACTATAAATGTTCTTACATATGTTTTTTTGTTAATACATTGAATAAAAGAAATTAATAAGTTCTACAAATAAAACAAAAATGGATAATGTAAATAAAAAAAAATTCTAAATTATAATATTGGATAAAAATTAAAAAAAATTCTAAACTATAATATTGGATAAAAATAATTTTTTTTCCCTAAACTATAATATTGGATAAAAATATAAATTTATATTGCACAAGGCCTCTCAATTAGTTCTTATATTCCATTAATTTAATATCTAATGTCTTATTCCATTTGAAATTGAAATGTTTTAACCACATTTTTAAAAAAAAATTGAGAGCACCTCCCCATAAATTGTTCTATAATTAGTTCTATACCTGTCACAATTGATAAAACAAAAAAATGACACACACAATATAATTTCATACATAATAATTGATGTCCAACTTGCATCAATAATATTACAGTTCCAGTTTCATACATGATAACTGATGACTTTTATAATTCTTTGAACCTGTATTTTAAATTTCTAGAATATGTTTTCAGTATTATACACTAATTTAGATCCCAACTTTTTCCAAAATTGAATAGAATTGTGATAAGGGAAAAAGATTTAGTCAAATTCCAGTCACACTACATTTCAAAAAATTTAAAAATATTTAGCATGAATAAAATCCCTGTAATTTGAAAATCCTCAGCATATATGAGAAACATTATAGATTGATTCAAGAAACATTACCCAAAAAATAAAAAATATCATAGAGTAAAAAATTAAAGAATTATTAAAGAATTATCATTAAAATTACATTCGCAATTAATATAGTTGGGTCGTTTGGCTAGCCCAATAATGCACCGACTATGCCACGTGGCAAGTTAATGGACCCAAACTTTTGGAAAAATGCTGGAGCAGATTTTGGAAAATGATGGAGGTGCTCTCAAAAATGCCGGAGTAGAAAATGGTGGGCCTCACATATACAGTCGGCCGAGCATGTAAAAGCACATTTTCAGCTGCTTCAAAAAATCTGTTTTTGCTCTGGGTTGCTTGCACATTTTGTAAGCAAAAACATTCAACCAAACAAGCTCATTTTGCTTTGCTCTGTGAATAGTGATGTAAATGGAAGCAAAGGCACGCTCCCATGCCCTTTTGAATCCAACAAAAAATAGTAGAATGCACTATTAATTATCTTTATTTAAGATTCCGGGATAGTTAGTAATTCTGACCGTTTATAAAGATTATGTTAAGTGGTTGACAAAAATTTAATAAAATTTACAAAAAGGCAAACTATAGAATTATCTTTGTTATAGTACCTGGTAAAAAGTCGCATTTTGCTGCATAGAAATATATTTATATATATTGAAAGATATCCATGGTGTGTATTATTTAATATTTATCGTTAAAATTTGCAACATAGAAATTAGAAAGTAAAACACTAGGGTCTGTTAAGTTTACTTTTTTATTTTTTGTCATGTTCTTTTACTATTTTTCACAATAAAAGTATGTTTAATATTCAATGAAATATTTTTAGGAAGTATCAAAATAATATTTTTATGTGTTTTTTGTATTGTTCAAAAAAATACCACTAGGAAATAAGTGACCAAAATAAAAAAACAAAAGCATTAATATCAAATATGCTTTTAATTTTGATTCACAACATTTCACAACAAAAACATATACTTCTATTTTGTAAATTTCATAGCACGAAAACAAAAGTACAAACCAAACGGCCTTATATTGACATAAATCCATAATGAAAAATAATGAGCTCTAAAAGATGAAGCCCATACGACCGTACACTTATTGGATTACACACAGAAGAATTTTTTGGTGTACATTTAAATGTTCAAATCTTCGGTTGTAATTAAAATCAACTAAACCGCTTTTTTTCTTCTTCGTCTTTACATATTAATGACGAATTTATTTTGTAATGATTCCACTGCTTTCAAGCTTTTGGGTCTTGTATAATTGTTGTAACTGCAAATTCTTCAAAAACCAAACAAGAAAAATCAGTAGTTGCAAAGATTTCTAACACATAAAACAAATGTTTCTAAAACATATAATATTGTTTCGTTACTTTTATTCAGTTGCAAAGATTTTAGTGCACTAGTTTTGACCTATTTTGTTGTTCACTTAAAAGGTAGTCGTTTTTGCAAAAAGAGGTTATCAAGTCTCAAGGATGCACAAAAGTGTTGTCAGCATGGCACAAATGGCACATTGGCTTCATAAAAACTCGAAGTTCCATTTTGTGCAATGATGAATTCATGTAGGAGCTCTATCAGTTCGTGCCCGAAACCGTTCTTATTATAAATACATGACTTTGGTTTAAGACATGGTGGCTCAGTACATTTATTTACCAGAAAATAAATAAATAAATAATGGTGCCTCAATACACGAATGTTGCATGCATAACCTGATGTGGGATTGATGATGTTTCACACGTGCATTGATGCACAAATTGTCGAAGGATATAAATATTTAAATTACACTTTTATTAATAACTTAAATTTTTAGAATGATTGGGTGGTTAACATGGAATCATAGTAGAAAGTCTTGAACCTCATCGTCACTCAATTAAGAAGTTGTTTGTTTCACATGGTATTAAAATAAAATATCTCGTGTTCAAACCTCATCGTCACCCAAGGTTAAAATTATTACACGAATCGGACAAAAAAGACCGTTTGTGAGGGGCGTGTTGAAGAATATATATACTTAAGTTACATCATCGATCTCTAATAACTTAAACTTTTAGAGTAATTAAGTAGTTAACACAGAAATGTCACAGAGCATGACCTAAATGATTAGGATTCTGATGCAGGGAGATCCGAGTCAGACGATGCCGAGCTGTCAGATTTACTCATTGATGGCGCTGGATTACCTGGAGCGGGAGGATCAGCGCAAGGATGGCAAGAAATCGTGATCTAGTCTAATTGGGGCGGTGTAAAGGTGGTAATTCGCGAAAAAGTTGATCCGCAACCCTTATTTATCTGGGATATGGCCCAACCTTTATTTATCTGGGATATGGCCCAGGTTTGGTATATTTGGGGAAACCGGCCCAAGTAAAAGATCATTTGGGAGATTGGCCCAAATAATTGATTACTTGGGGAAATAGCCTAAATATAGGTTTTACGCGAGAGCTTGCATTACACAGAGGGAGGTATGAGAGGCTGATGTGTTTTATAGCTCGCATCAGAAACTCATAACCCTATATGTTGCTCGCGAAGGGAGTACTACTCGAAATCTAGGGGAAATGCTGGGGATGAGTAAATAGTGGGTCGCGACCTTATTTACGCAATCCTAAGCAAAGAGTACCCTAGAGAGGCCGATAGTATTCAGGGACATGACCAAGACATGAATGATTGGTCATAACCCGGCAAAGCTATAACGGCATCCTTGGCTAAGGATAAATCAGATCCGCGATGAAATAGGCGCGGATCACGGGGCATGTCGCACAGCATGACCTATGCATGAGACTACGCGAATCCGTTTCGCGTAATCAAAAGCAAGATGACACTTTGCCAGGTATTTATGGTGCACTGTATAAATCCGCGCATAGGATAACGCGAATCCGTTTCGCAAAGTTAAGTGCGCGAGATGATATTGTGCAAAAGGTATTTATGGTGTGCGGTATTAATTACGCATAAGAGTACGCGAATCCGTTTTCCGTAATCGCGGGCGTAGAATAATACTGTACAAAGTATTTATATCACGGATTAAGTACGCAGGAACCATGTCGCGAGACAGGTGCTGACGTGGCAATGGAATCCGCGAGGATGATTGAACCACGTCGCGAGACTAGTGCTGACGTGGCAATACAAGCCGCGAGGATTACTGAGCGGTCGCGCCTATAAATAGAGGTGCGAGGGTTCATTTGAGGAGGACTTTTCGGAGAGAAATTCCTAGAGAGAGAAAATATTTCAATTGCTTGTACTCATGGTCTTTTCCTTCATTTCTCTTTCATTTTTCTCTGTAAAAGAAAGTCAAAAGTAATAAGAGCATCAATACTGTGGTTTTGGCTGACGAACTTGTGTAGAAACTATCTTCACATCATTTAAAATCGGCGAACCCCCACATTAAAGGCGACTTCACTGGGGAGAAGATGTCTTCTGCACAAGTGGAGCCTCGTCAACCTCGGCGGAGAGGACGACCATCAACCCGGCATACTGAACAAATGGAAGAGGAAACAGCAGCACAGACACAAGGAGGGGAACCAGTCCAACCGGCACGAAGACAACGTCGTCGCGCGAATATTGGTGCGAATCAGGCAGAAAGCCCTCCGATGGTAGAACCAGTACAGAATTCGGCAGAATTGCCAACAGTTCTACTGCAAACTCTTCTCAACATCCAGGAAACACAAAAAGCCATACTTCACTTCATGGAGGCCTCGCGTGTTCCACCGTCGAATATTGAGTCACCAAGGATGAATAATCAGGCTTTTCCGGAGGACTCAACACAAGAGCCTCTTCGCGAAACAGTAAGAGTTGAGCCCTTGGAGAAAGAGTCATACATCACTAAGGAACAACTGCGAGCTATCTTGAATGAAAAATCTGAAACAGAGGAAGTGGAAATTGCCCCGCCATACCATCCTAGTATTATGGCCTTGCCATATCCGGAAAACTATGGGGCACCGATCTTTCATCAATTCGATGGCAAAAGGGGAAATGCAAAAGAGCACATAGCCAGGTTCGCGGACGCTCTGGGACCACATAGAAACAATGAATATTTAAAACTCAGAGAATTCTCCAAGTCTTTAACTGGAACAGCATATACCTGGTATACTGGTCTCGCTCCGGCTTCAGTGACCAGCTGGACGGATATGGTGCTCAGATTCTACACCAAATTCTTTCAAGCTGATGAGGAGGTCTCAATGATTTCGCTCACAAGGCAAAGACAACGCTTTGGGGAGGAGGCGGCAGCTTATGTCCGGAGATTTCGCGAGACTGCTTTGCAATGTCATGAACCAATTTCCGAACTACAATTGATCAAAATTTGTATAGAAGGGATGCTGCGGGAATACAGAGTGCATCTGGTCAATCATGAAGTCAAAACTTTTTCTGCACTTGTTGATAATGCCCGAAGATTGGGAGAAGTTTTGGCTCCCCCGACGCGACCAAATATCAGTACTAGGCGGATACCGATGGTAGCAGCTACGCAGAATGGAAAACCCAGGGAAGAGCGCGATGGGAGATCTGAACCACCCCATTTACCTTTCAGTGAAAAAGAGGCAATCGCTTTGCTAAATCAATGGGTCGCAGATCATGTCATAACTCTACCTCCAGTGCAAAGGGTGCCGTCAAGAGAGGAAAGGATGAAGAATAACTACTGCCCCTTTCACAGGAGTGTTCGGCATTCGTTGATGGGCTGTTTGACGTTTCGAAGTTTGGTGCATCGAAAAATAGCATCAGGAGACTTGGAAGTAGCGAAGAATGTAGTTCATGAGCCTTTCCCTGCACATGCAGCTGTGGTGACCGCCAGAGACCATACTGAGGATATGGCCGATGTCATCAGGTGTAATTGCCCGCCAGTATGTGAAGCAAGGGAGAATGCTAAGATAGATGTCTTCTTCAATGAGCTCCCAATACAGGAACATGTGAAGGAATTCTTGAAAGAACAAACAGTTGCCGCACTCAATCATACTATTGAGATTCCGCAGCACGAGAAGACCTCCAGTAAGATCACATTTTCTGAAGAGGACAGACAAGTACCTTTTCCCCATAATCGGCCTCTGTATGTACTAGCCATTATAAACGGTCGAGAGATGAAACGAGCTTTCTTGGATGGGGGAGCGTCAGTCAATTTGATCCCACTAGCCACTTTGCGAATGATCAATTTTCCCGAAGAAAAGTTCTTGAATCATACTATTGCAATTACTAATTTTAATGGAGATCAGCAGGTCACTATGGGATTCGCAACATTGGACCTCAAAATTGGAAAGATCAGGGGGCCCACCAAATTTCATATCATCAAAGGGGAACCCTCATATCAATTGTTGCTAGGAAGACCGTGGCTGCATGCATATGGCGTAGTGCCGTCATCCTATCATCAAGTGATGAAAGCCAATTGGGGAAAAGGAATAATGACTGTAAAAGCATCCAAAAGTCCTTTCTGCGCGTCAGAAGCCCATTTTGCAGATGCAGTCTACTTCTCAGAATACAGTGAGGAAAATGGGCCCGGCGTTTTTTCTACACCGTTACCAAAATGGAATGAACTAGAAAATACTAGTGCAATTAATAGGAGGCTCAAAGAGGTAAGTTGGTCACGGGTCAAAAAGCCTGATGGACGAGTGGTGTATAAATTATGACGGGATTGGGGGTCAGAAGCTTGCAATGTTGGCACTGACCCCGAGAAAGATAAAGCCATACAAAGAAAATTTGAAGCCGACCCTAAGGTACTGAAAGCGGATCCGCGAACAGAGCATGGGTTGTGCGAAGTGGACATAGGCGACGGTACAGATCCGCGACCTACCTTCATAAGCAATATGTTGCCTACAGATACTAAGAATGCTCTGATAGAATTGCCCAAAGAGTTTCTAGATGTATTTGCTTGGGACTATAATCAAATGCCGGGACTCGATGTTGGATTGGTAAGCCACCGTCTTCATGTGAATCCCGCTTCAGAACCAAAGAAACAAAAGCAACGAATATTTCATCCCGATTTAGAGGTGCAAATTAAGGCAGAAGTAGAGAAACTGCTGAAAGCAGGATTCATCAAGCCAACTCAGCATCCTACGTGGCTCGCGAACATTGTGCCTGTAAAGAAGAAGACTGGACAGATACGCGTATGTGTAGATTATCGCGATCTCAATAAGGCTTGCCCAAAAGACGATTTCCCTCTTCCCAACATTGACACCATGGTGGATGCAACCTCAGGACACGAGATTTTCTCATTAATGGATGGGTTCAGTGGGTACAATCAGATTAAAATGGCGCCGGAAGATGCTGAGAAAACTGCTTTTCGCACCCCAATGGGGAATTTTCACTATACGGTCATGCCGTTTGGGCTTAAAAATGCTGGGGCCACGTATCAGCGCGCGATGACAGCCATATTCCATGATCTGATGCATAAAACTGTGGAGGACTATGTCGATGATTTGGTAGTGAAATCCAGAGCCATACAGGATCATGTGGGAGATTTACGAAAGGTACTGCAACGATGTCGCGAATATAATTTAAAGATGAATCCTCTCAAATGTGCCTTTGGAGTACCAGAAGGAAAATTCTTGGGGTGTGTCGTACATCGGCATGGCATTGATATGGACCCGACAAAGGCTAAGGCTGTATTAGAAATGGCTCCACCTGCAACTCGCAAAATGTTGAAAACTTTTATGGGAAAGATATCTTACCTGAGGAGATTTATCCCAGCACTGGCAGAGGTAACTCACCCACTCATGCCGTTGTTGAAAGAAAAATCCGTATATAGCTGGGGAGAAGAACAGCAGGAGGCTTTTGAGAAAATCAAAAAGATTTTGGCATCACCAAAAACAATGGTAGCGCCCGAAACTGGAAAACCATTGATAATGTATCTCACTTCCACCAACAAGTCCGTGGGAGCTCTATTGGCCCAAGAGCATGAATGAGAAGAAAAACCAGTTTATTATATCAGTCGGGTACTCAAAGGACCAGAGTCGCGGTACTCATCATTGGAAAAGCACTGTCTCGCTTTAGTATTCGCAGCCCAGAAGTTTAGACACTATTTGTTGGCACATCCATTAGAGCTAATCACGAAAAGTGACCCCATACGATATTTGCTCACGAAGCCCATACTCAGTGGAAGAACTGCTCGGTGGTTATTAGCGCTATCTGAATATGAGATCACATGTTCTAGACCAAAAGTAGTAAAAAGCCAAGCCTTGTCAGACTTACTGGCATTATTTCCAGGAGGGGCTGAGCCCATGGTGGAGGAGATAGGAATGGCAAGCATGGCACAGAGCGCGGAGTTCACTTTAGAGTTTGATGGTTCATCCACTGAAAAAGGAGGGGGAGCTGGTTTCGTACTGAGGAATAAAGAAACAAAAGAGGAATTAGTCATGGCCTACAAGCTTGACTTTCCTTGTACCAATAACATTGCTGAGTATGAAGGACTGGCGCTAGGGTTGATAATGGCTCAAAGGTTGGGGGCAAGAATACTTCACGTTAAAGGAGATTCCAAGTTGGTCATTAAGCAGATTAGAGGGGAGTATGTTGTCAAGGAACCTCATCTGGTGTCCTATAGAACCCTTATTCGACAGATGATAGAAGACTTTGAGACTGTGAGTTTTACACACGAGCCGCGAGAAAGCAACCGACGATCCGATGCACTGGCGACATTGGGTTCGCGAATAAATTTCCAAGGAATGAAGTCTTCTGTACAAGTAGTACGAAGAACTGACTCAGTGATCAGTAACGGAGAGGAATCAGAGGAGTATAAAGAACATGATTGGAGGGCACAGATAGTACATGCTCTACTGAAGAACGATAACAATGCCTTGAGACGGGAGTACCAACTCATAAAAGGCGTGTTATATTACAGGGCCGCCGGAGGAATTTTGGCTAGATGTATAGCAATAAACGAGATAAAGGAACTGCTCCAGAAAGCTCACAGGAAAATATGCGGTCAAACGGACGTCAGTCTCTATCGAGTTTTGCAGAGAGAAGGCTTCTTTTGGCCAAGTATGAAGGATGAGGCAGTAAAGTTACAAAGTAGCTGTCAAAACTGTAATGCATATCCATCCGCGAGTGAAGGCAATATAGCAGACTTAATAGACTGGCGGGACAAATATGTGCACTATTTGAAGAATGGGATTTTGCCGGAAAAAGATCAACCGCGGTTCAGAAAATTGGCCTCGCGATTTGTCTTACAAGAGGAAAAATTGTTTCGCAAAAGCTTTGAAGGAAAATTGATGAAGTGTGTAAGCGAAGAAGAAGCAGGGGAAATATTAAAACAGGTTCATTTGTTTGGTCACCAAGGCCCTAGAAAAATGTTCCAACAGTTTCTATCCTCTGGGTATTACTGGCCAACAATGGAAAGGGACTGCAGTGATTTTGTCAGGAAATGTCATGTCTATCAGGTACATGGGGATCTTATTCATGCTCCGGGAACTGAATTGCACAGCTTAGCAACCCCCTGGCCTTTCCATACTTGGGAGCTGGATATAATTGGACCAATCACGCCGCAGGCTCAGGGACATGCATGGGTTTTAGTAGCAACTGAGTTATTCACAAAATGGGTAGAAGCTATCCCATTACGAAGAACGACAGCAGACAATGTGGTGCGATTCATAAAAGAAAACATCATCTGTCGATTTGGGATACCAAAAGTGATACTATCTGATAACGGAACTCCTTTTATCAATAGTAAGGTTGCGGATTTGTTGGGGAGATACTCAGTCATTCATCACAAGTCCACGCCTTACTATCCGAAAGGAAATGGACAGGCTGAAGCCTCCAATAAAGCATTGATTCGAATCTTGTCCAGAATGGTGCATGATAATCAGAAGAAATGGGCAGAAGAACTTCCAATAGCACTATGGGCACATCGAACCGCATACCGAAGCGCGACAAACATGACCCCTTATGCACTGGTATACGGAGTAGAGGCTGTACTACCTGCAGAATTGGAGTTGACTGCTAAAAGGCTGGTATGCAACAGCAGTTTGGAGGACAGGCTATTGGAGATAGAAGGATTGGATGAAATGAGGGCCGAAGCTTTTGCAAATCAGAAGGAGTACAATAAGAAACAGGCAAGGAGCTACAATAAAAGGGTACGGTTCAGATGGTTCAAGGAGGGAGACAGAGTGTTGAAAGTGGTACCGGCAATCATGAGGGGACAAAGGCTAAGAAAATTTGAAGCTAAGTGGGAAGGGCCGTATGTGATTATAAGTGAAAGTAGCAGTGGGTATTACAGAATGGAGCATGAAGTCACACGTGAGAGGACTGGACCTTTGAATGTAAAATGGATTAAATTGTATCAAGCATAAAGTTTCAAACAAGGACAAGGAAAATCAAACAAAACATCCCATGTATATAAAAGTATGTCAATATTTATATCAAAATACAAGGATATATAGCAAAATACAAGAATATATATACAAGTGATGAACTAGAAAAGATCTCAAGTAATGGGATCTGATAACTTGAAACCTTCATGCTCCTCTAAATAGAAACGGGCCTGCTCAAGATGTTTAGCTGAATCCTGTAGTTTCTTCTCATCCTCCTCGAGCAGTGCTAACTGTCTGCGGGTCTCTGCAATTTCTGCCTGTTTTCTTTGAAGAGCCTCGCGTCCCCTCAACTCGACAAGATAATGATCATAGAGTCTCTGAATGACAGTCAGACGGGTCTCCCACCAAGAAACATTCATCCCAATCTTTTTCCAGTCCTTTAAGCGAGCATGGCATCTTGGCAGAGTATCTGGGAAGAGATCCTGAATGGCAGTCTCCGAAAGGGTCCTGAACACATCTGCAACAAGCTGGAGGTGGACTGTCTGCAAGAGTGGCTCATGAACTTCCATGTGAGTAAAAGTCTCCGGATGAGCTGCCTCTATCAGATTTAGCACTGGTATGTCGCGGGGATAGCAGAACCACTGATGCCAAGGTACTGGCACTAAGGAGGTAGTGTCATAATCAGGAACCCGGGGAGAAGCGCGAGAAGCAGAAGCTTGTTCGTGAGAGACCTGGTCGCGAGGATCTGTGGCAATCACGCGAGCAAGATCGCGAGGCTCTGATACAATGTTGTGAGAAGGAGATCGAGGTACCTCTATATGGGTCTCAGTAGGAGAACCTGGAGGAAACAAGGTCTGACCCTCAGAAATCCCCCGAGTATCATGAAGTAGCTCATCAATCATATCTTGAGCTTCGGAGTTTATACCTAAAAAAAAGGGGGAAGGAGAAAAGACATGTTAAAATCACGATTTGACATTAAAAAGACAAATAGAATAACAAAGGAAAAAACGCGAAGGTACCTCCCTCGCCTCCCTCAACTTCTGGGAGAGGGGTGCCAAATATGGATCTCTCAATACTAGGATGATCTGCGAAGGCTGCAGCAACCTCAGATGCAGGATCACCACGAAGAGGCTGCAAATGCCTATCATCAAAATCTGGGTCATTTGCTCTATCATCAACGACCTTTGGGGAAACTGGGATGGAAGGCAGCTTGGGCGAGGCCTCGCGAGAAGCTGTGGTCACTTCAATCTCGCGATCTGAGGATACTTCACGATCTACCTCTGGAGTGGAGGTCGCGGATATAACACTATCACGAGATGAATAGGGAGTATCATCATCTGTTTCCTCTTCAAGAGTAGGCTGGCCGAATAATGAGTTGATGGTGAGATGGTCCTCATCATCAGATGATGCTGCGACAGAATGGAGGCCACCTCTCGGAGAGGCTGGAGCACGTGGGGATGAGGTCTCGCGAGAACCTAAAACAAAGATAAAAGATAAGTATTAAAAATGATGAATCAGTAACTGGAAATAGGTGATTAAAGAAAAAGTTTGAAGCTTACTCTGGGAAAGCGCTATCCTGGGTAAATCGGAGAGTATACTGGCGACTTCTGTCTCCTCTGCCTCATCTCCCGCCCTCATCTCCTCGACCACACGAGCAACAGTGTCAAGCAACGATGAGGTCGCATCAGCCTTCTTTTTGTTCTTTAATTTCTCCAAGGCAAGTCGCCGCCTTTCGGCCAGGGATGCCTCTTCTGAGGTAAGGTTGGAAGCACCAGGAGGTGGAATGACAGACGAAGATTTATGTTTTCGCACCAAAGGGGCCTCCTCTGAGCTAGAAAAATCAACTGCTGCAACAGTCTGCGAGACCTTGGTAAGTTTCATTTTTCTCTTCGCAAGGGGAACATCGTCCAGTATCGCTGCATTGGAAAGATTTTTAAGTCTAATCGATAAGGGAACTTGGTCCAATGAATCAGTCGAGACGCTGGTAGTACGTATAGCTTGGGCACTGGAACGCTGTAAGAAGAACAGAAGAGTTAATAACAACATAAGAAAATACATAACGTATTGAAAAAGGAGAGGAGACTTAGATATTTACCAGACGCCTCGCGATAGGTTCTTCCCGATTTGGTGGTACCGCGAGAGGGATCTCCTCGCGATGAGACCGCTTGGGAGTCGCTGTTTTGGGTTTTTGAGGTTGTGAAGGTTGAGCATGATATTTGGAAGTAACCTTGGCTCTAGCCTTGCGAAGCTTTAAAGACGGATCTCCAATAAAGATCGAAGCGGGAATAGGAACAGGGGGAGCTTCAGCCATAAAACTTTGAAATAACACAAGTTGTTCTTTCCAGAATTCATGATAGGCTGCAGTTACTCCACCTCTGCGAGTGCCAGGCTGAATAAAAATAACGGTAGAAAATATACGAACACTTCTCTCAATTGACTCCCGATAGGCAATGAAGCACCTGTCAAAGTTATCCTCGCGGTATAGAGGAAGTGGAGGGGGAATAGCCTGATCAAAGCCTAATTGTCTTGCTACACGGGAGGGGTTATAGGGTGTGACGGTATCAAAGGTCTCACTGAAAACAGGGATGTGGCACTTGTGGGTAATAGCTGCAAAAACGAGATGATCATCTACTGCTATATCATATGATACTATCTCTTCCCTGGGATAAGAATCAGGAGAGTAGAAACCTTCCAAAGAGGTGGCGTATGGACGCCAGGAAAATTCAGAAAATATATCAATGAATAAAGACAAGGTTTTTGAAGATGAGAGAGAAGTCCAGCGGGTTGCCCGCGACTTTGAAAGAACAGGTACGGTGGTTTCCAAAGAGTGAGGAGAAAGGGAAGAAGGAATGGGAGCATAATTTGGGAAGCGCTCGAAAAGAAAAAGGGTAAGAAATGTAGCTGAAATATGAGTTCTGATATCATACCTACCTAATGAGCGTGCGAAATCATTCGCAAGGGTGTCCAGCTGCGAATACAGGGTGCCAAGGAAAAGTGGGGCCAAGGCAATTCGCACACCTCGCGAAAGCATGCCTGCTAGAAGGAACACCATGCGACTGGGACCGTCCTCTGGCTTGCCTTGAAATATGTAACGATCTAGCCAATAGGCGAGAAACCCCGCGAGTTCCAAAGGCCCATTAAATTGAGGACCTGGGACTGATTCGCGATCATCTCCTGGAGCTGGTTTTCGCGGAGAATACTCGCGAAAGAAGTGGTGGCACCAGGCAGCATAGGACAACTTCGGGCAACTGGATATGGCTTGTTCAGGAAGAAGTACGCCCTTATCAAACCAGCTTCCTCGCTTGCAGGCATATTTGCCACAATCGCGAAGTTGATTAAGAATCTTCTTGTCTTCATCCTCAACTAGAGGCGCCTTGATAGGGCGCGAATCGAGTACAGGTAGCCGAAATAGGACCACCACATCTTCAATGGTAGGAGTGAACTCCCCCCAAGAAGCAACAAAGGTATGGGAAAATGTGCTCCAGCGCGAGATCAAAGTTGTCAACGTATCCACATCACGACAGACATAGAAGTCCGAAAACAGCTCTATGGACTCAAGAATGCCAGCCTTGGCCAAGGTGGCGCGATGACGGTCTTGAGTAAGAATGTGACTAGACCACTTCTTCCAGTCACTGATGGGGGCAACATGTCCCTCATACTCAATGAAGGAAAAGGGTGTGTCACCCCTCTCCACAAGAAGGCGTGGAATAGAGAGTGGAGGAATAAAAGCAATTTTTGCTTCATTATCAGGATTCAGGGTAAGAGGCGGACTCGAAATAGAAGGGGAAGTAAAATCTCTCGCGGAATCCTAGAATATGTCTTGAGAGTTTAAGAAAGGAGCTTTCTTCCACTCTGAAACATTAGGAACAGAGGGAGCAATCCCGGAAGGAGGTGCAAGAAGTTTCAGTGTAGAAGTTTTTGTCATGGTGGAGTAAACTTGTGAATAAGCTTTGAAAATGAAGGGGGGGTGTGCACGAAGAAGGAATAGGTTATGAGAAACGGGTGCAAAATGAAAGAAAAACACAGTGCTCTGGGGAAAATATAAGTGAGGGAACAAAAATGACATGACAGAAATATATAAGTGATGGGCGCGAAAACCGAAGAGGCGCATTAAATGCGCGAGGAAGGCGAAAGGTCGCCTGGCCAAGCGCTTAAAAAAAAGTCGCGAATCTGAAAAAATGGACTAATTGGAAAAAGCAGCAAGGATATGGTTAAAAGCGAAATCCGTACATACATAAGTTTGACTGAAAAACATCAAAGCAAATAAGGAAGTATCGCGGATTAGAAATGATAGTCGCGAGTTGAAGAAGGGTCGCAGATTGAAAATAATAGTCGCGAAGGACGGAAAACATGTTTCACCCATAAAAATAGAAGAGCGAAGAATCGGCAAGGGGAAAGACAACCCTCAAACAACAAGATATGGCACTGTCATTTGCAAGGTCACAGGTTATTGCGATTTAATACTTGGCTAAGTATCAAAGCGCAATGGGGAAAAAATGTAAAGGTGGTAATTCGCGAAAAAGTTGATCCGCAACCCTTATTTATCTGGGATATGGCCCAACCTTTATTTATCTAGGATATGGCCCAACCTTTATTTATCTGGGATATGGCCCAGGTTTGGTATATTTGGGGAAACCGGCCCAAGTAAAAGATCATTTGGGAGATTGGCCCAAATAATTGATTACTTGGGGAAATAGCCCAAATATAGGTTTTACGCGAGAGCTTGCATTACACAGAGGGAGGTATGAGAGGCTGATGTGTTTTATAGCTCGCATCAGAAACTCATAACCCTATATGCTGCTCGCGAAGGGAGTACTACTCGGAATCTAGGGGAAATGCTGGGGATGAGTAAATAGTGGGTCGCGACCTTATTTACGCAATCCTAAGCAAAGAGTACCCTAGAGAGGCCGATAGTATTCAGGGACATGACCAAGACATGAATGATTGGTCATAACCCGGCAAAGCTATAACGGCATCCTTGGCTAAGGATAAATCAGATCCGCGATGAAATAGGCGCGGATCACGGGGCATGTCGCACAGCATGACCTATGCATGAGACTACGCGAATCCGTTTCGCGTAATCAAAAGCAAGATGACACTGTGCCAGGTATTTATGGTGCACTGTATAAATCCGCGCATAGGATAACGCGAATCCGTTTCGCAAAGTTAAGTGCGCGAGATGATATTGTGCAAAAGGTATTTATGGTGTGCGGTATTAATTACGCATAAGAGTACGCGAATCCGTTTTCCGTAATCGCGGGCGTAGAATAATACTGTACAAAGTATTTATATCACGGATTAAGTACGCATGAACCATGTCGCGAGACAGGTGCTGACGTGGCAATGGAATCCGCGAGGATGATTGAACCACGTCGCGAGACTAGTGCTGACGTGGCAATACAAGCCGCGAGGATTACTGAGCGGTCGCGCCTATAAATAGAGGTGCGAGGGTTCATTTGAGGAGGACTTTTCGGAGAGAAATTCCTAGAGAGAGAAAATATTTCAATTGCTTGTACTCATGGTCTTTTCCTTCATTTCTCTTTCATTTTTCTCTGTAAAAGAAAGTCAAAAGTAATAAGAGCATCAATACTGTGGTTTTGGCTGACGAACTTGTGTAGAAACTATCTTCACATCATTTAAAATCGGCGAACCCCCACAGGCGGTTTCCGTGCACGTATCAGTTTTTTGGCCATAACTGAAGCTACAAGTGTCCGATTCGCGCCCGTGACCCCAATTCGGAAAGCTAATTTCGGAGCGCACGTCGTGGCCACCAAGCCACGCTTGGTGCACCTCGTTTCGAGCCTTAAATCCACTGTTTTCCTTTTCAAATCTTTATTTTTAGTTAATTTTTGTTATTTATGATAATCTTTTATTTATAGATTAGGAATTGATTCTGAACCCGATTTGGGCCAGATTTTTGGCAATCTTTTGATTTCTTTCCGTATTTCGTTTTGGTAAGACTTTTAGGGTTTTGCTATTTTTGGTAAAAATCCTATTAAGGGTCGATTTTCAACTATATTAACCCGACTTGTGGGTTGTTTTTTGTCATTCTTGATTATAAACAATTTTATTGAATTTCAGAGTGTTATCTGAATTTTGGGTCGAATTCTCCTATTTTCCTTGCAAATTACCTATTGCACTAGCCTACAGAATAATCTCTATTCTGTCCGGCGTCACGGTGGCATGGGTTGGCTAAATCAAGCTATCACAAGGGCTAAATTTGAGTCCGGCATGGATAGGCTCGCATTAATTTCTTGCTCACATAGTGCTGAATGAATGAACCACAAGCATAAGATTGTGGCATGAGCAAGACAAATACATGGTTTAGACATGGCTAGACGTGGCTCAGCATTGCACATGGCTGGAGATTTGCCTTTGGGATCAGAAGGTGTAGGTATTAAAGGTTGTAAAGATGGGGCAAGTATAGGTTCTGAGATATGTGGTGTGGAGATGCTTGGAGGTGGTGGTGGCTGAGAAGGTTCGCTCAGTGGCTGAGAAGGGTGGCTAGTAATTCTTTGTGGCTGTTGGTACCTCCCACTTATGTGCTAACATTATGAGTGTGGTAAGCAATAGGGGTGCAACTTGGGCGGGTTGGCCCAGCCCAACCCGGAAATTTCGGGTTTGGGTCGGGTTCGGGTTTAATTTAGGCCAACACGGGTTGGGTTTTATCGGGTCAATGTTTAAATTGGGTTGGGTTCGGGTTAAACCCAAACCCAACCCCAAACCCGATTTTTTGACTTTTATTTCTCTATATATATATATATATGGCCGAAAATATGAATTACTTTGAAAAAAATAATATATAATATTTGGAAAAAATAATTTTATTCCATGGATGTTGCAAGCATTGGTCAGACTTCGAAGAAAGGACTATGCATGACATGCATTATGGGTGAATAGGTCAGATATTTGTGCAAGTGTCATAAAACCAACAGAGACACATAGAATGACCTAGAAAACTTAGGAATGGCAATGAGGCAGGTCAGGGCGGGGATCCCCAACCCCATCCCCGAACCTTGGACAATTTTCCCTGCCCCGCCTAGGATAATTTTTTTTATTTTTTTGCCCGGCCCGCCCCACTCCGTCCCGTGCCCCGGTTATATATATATATATATATATATATATATATTTTACCTTTTTATATAAAAAAATTATATCTTAAATATATATACATATATATATATTTTTTTTACATATATATTACAACCGGGGCGGGGGTACCCCGAAACCGACAGAGATTTTTTTTTTGCCCCACCCCCACCCCATTGATGTAATCGGATCTCCATATTCGGGCTAAACGGGGTGGGATGGGTGGTTCTCCATCGAGGCGGGTATTATTATCATCCCTAAGAAAACTAAGTGAGTGGGGTGTAAGGGTATATTTTTATATGGAGGAGGCATAAAAACATTTTTTCGTAATTTCAGTGTAGACATTTGGTAATTTTAGTGGAAGTTGTGGGTAAATTAAAAACAAAATTTAAATATAAAATATAATAAAAAAAAATGAGTGGGGGCATTGGCTACCGGTGGGACCTTCATATGGCCCTTCTGAGAATGGCCTTTCACATGCCAACAACCTAGCAGCTAGTGGGGTTATAAATAAATAAATAAATATATATATAAATAAATATATATATATATATATATATATATATATATTAAAAGGCATGTGGGTTATAATATGCAATGCAATTTTAGCATTCACGGATTGATGCTAGCACGACCTTAGGTGGATGAGGGTGACACTTACCGGTGGGATTTGTTGGTTGCTTTCATGCACAGTCACTCTGTCTAGGATCATCGTATTCGTGTCGGACACACGTATTTGTATTGAATGTTCGAACATATTAAAAATATTTATCTGACTTACCAAAAACGTGTCTTGATTTTTTTAAAATTTGAACACTTAGTAAACACTCGGCGGACACGCGCGTGTCGGTTGATTCAATGAAAAATAAAGGTCTTATAGAGCCGATAATTTAATGGATCATTTATGGAATTTGAACACCTCTAATTCAATATTTGGTTTTGAAGATACTTGAATATCTTTGTTCCTCCTCATCTTATGATATAAGATATAAATTATAACACATATTCATTTATCCATTATTTTAAGAGGAACAAAATAACATCACAAAGAGACGAAGATTTGGTATTTATACCTTCCAATTTTTGTCTTCAATCAAGAAACTTTTCACAATATAACGAGAAAGAGACTAAAATGACGAATGTTGGGGAAGATGCATTTGATTCCTTGGATAATAATAGAATGAAGAATTTTGAACATATCTGTAAATGCAGAAAAGTTACACAATAGATATTTGGTTAAAACTTTGGATCCTTTCTCATTAATCAAAGTCCTCTATTTATACAAGTTGTGATAAATGGGTCAAGCCCATGTACCCAGGTTTATCAACCCCTTAAATCAAGGGATTTGATAAACCCTAACCTTATTTGGACTCTTCATACTATAATTGGATTACTTCTTGCCTTGTGGACCACACTTTAGCTTCTAGAAATTTCCATGGGCCCATTGTTGTTTTTCGGCCTGCTTGTTTTCAGCCCATCCGCCTTCCGACCCATCGGTCTCTGGCCCATCCGTCGTCGGCCCATCAATCCAGTGGCCCATCTATAATTGGGCCAAATATTTCAACCATTACACAGGCCCCTGAGGTTATGGGCTTGACATTCTTTCTAAAGCCCATGACCTAATAAATGTAAATACCTATGTATATATACACTAATAGCTTTTATGGGAAATGAAGATGATGAGTTGTCATGTCATTATTGTCTACTTAATGATATGCCAAAACGTGAGGCCATTATTCCCTTAAATCTCGCACCATGACGGCTTTGGCGTGCCTTTCGGACTTCGTGCAACCTTTTTGGCTTCCTTCTCTCCCTCTATAAAAACCCCATTTTTCTTCATTTCTCATCACATTTCATACTTTGTAACTCTATATTCTTGTCTCTGCCTTCTTTAGTTCTTCATTACTGGGATTCGTTTCTTTGTCATTGCCGCCGTTCATTCCGTTGCTCATCTCAGATACCATAGAAACCTGCTGTTACTCAGAGCTTTTGTAACTCTTCCTTCGCCAACTAAGTAAGTCGATCGGTTTTCTTCCTTTCTTCTTTCTTTAATTTATCACCTTTACCTCCTTCTGTCTCTTCTACATTTCTTAACGTTATGTCCGATAGTGACGATACCCGGTCGGTAGAGGAAGTAGCTTTACCTTCTGCCTCAGGTACCGATTCTACTAGCAGTGACACTCCCCAGCCTGTTTCTAAAGGAACCAGAAAGACCACTCTCAAAAGTACTAACCTTCCGGGTTCCTCAGCGACCGGTCCTGCGAAATCCAAACCTTCTGAACCATTCGTAGTGGCCCCACTTAAGAGGACCCGACCTGAAGTGGACGTCAAACACCTTCGGGCTGAGACCCATGTTCCCCAGGACGTTGATGTGTCCCCCTATCCTGGTTACCTAGACTTTACCCAAAGTCAGGGCCTAGCCCCCGGTAGCATTCTGCTATCGGCATCTCATCTTAGGGTTCTAAGGTTTCCTCTTTATCCTTTTTTTCACTATGTATTTTTCATGCTTGGGTTGCACCCTCTTCAACTGAACCCGAACAGCATTAGGATCATATCCATGCTACTGTTGTACAATAGGGATATGGATCTGAACTTAGGGTTGGCCGACCTCCTCCTTTGTTATTTTTTCCAAAATGCCAGAGCGAGTAGAGGTAGATACAACCTTTTCCCCTTTCACGGCCGCAGCATCTGTACCGATACTGAAAAATCGGACAAGGGATGGAAAGAACGAATGGTAGTAGTGAGTGGCAAGTGGTCGTACCCTTTTTCTCGTATTTTCTCGATCCCCAACAAGTTCGGTCCCATTCGCCTGCCTGTCTACCGCCCCCTTCATAAGGCTTCTTGCCTCTGTAACCATTGTGACCTTCACCGGGGGGACTACGCTTTCAAATTTTTAGGTTATGAGGACAAGGATCTTCCCCTTACCTTTATAAAACAGCGGATAGGTCTCTTGAAAACCCATGTTTGGGGCAAGACCCGATCGGCTACTGACCTGCTAACCCTAGACAATCTTAAATCGATCTCTAACTTGGGCGCTGGTGTTGACATGATGGACTTGCCTGATAAACCTATGTCCGCCAGAATCCCTCAAGTTCCCGAAGGGATTACGCTTGTTGATGTTGTGCCGTTGTCAACAGCACCGCCTTCGAATTCGGTGCCTCTTCCTGTTCAGAGCCCGCCAGCGCCACTAGCGCAGAACCCATCGGTTCCTCATCCGCCTCCTGTCAATGCTCCGACTGTGAGGACCCGATCCAGTACAACTGGTGGAGTGGGTACTAAAAGGGCCAGGGCACAAGCCGAGAATGCTTCTTCAAGCAAGGCTCCTGCTGCCCCTGAATCATCCCAAGCTCTGATCCCTTAGGAGCCTAAGTTTCTACTGCCAGATGGAACTCCAGTTTGTGCTGATCAAATCACTTTTAACCATCCGGAAGCTCTTCGGGCTATGGCCAAAGGGATCTGGACACCAGCTGATAGGGCGGCTCAGTCAAAAATCACCAGGACTGATCTGGCTAAGAAGACTTCGATAATGGTTATGGAGGTAAAAGACTTCAATCATCAGTTTGTGTTTTCTATTTCGTTTGTTGACCGCTATTTGTGTAATAATCCAATTTTTATTGTGCAGCTTCTCTACGGCGTTCAGGCCTACAACAGCCTCCTTGAGACTGATGTCAGAGAGATGGCCGGTATGAAGGCCCAAATAAAGCAAAATGAGATCCACCGGGTTTCTTTAGTCAAGGAGGCGGATGGTCTGCGCCAGACCGTTTCTGAACAGAAGACTCTTCTGGAAACCGGTGAGGCGGAAAAGCAAATCCTGATTGCCGAAAAGCTGGTTCTGGCTGCCGAGCTGGAAAAAGCGAAAGAGGTTGTTAGGCAGATGGCAGCTGAAAAGGCTGAATCTGATAAACTCTTGGCAGAATCAAAAAGGCTTCTTTCCCTGGAGCTGGAAAAGGTAGAGGTGTGTCGTCTGGGAGGGCTTGACATGTTCAAAAGATACAGTGTCATCTGTGACCTCCGAGCGGTCAGGGCCTGGAGATGTAGGCATGAAATGGAGCATATCCCTCTGGAATCCCGGGAATTCAAGACCGCAGAGGCATTCGATGCCCATATGGGAATACCCTTTCCTTATGAAAACCCTCCTGCCTCTGAGAACGAGGAGCGCTTTGCTGCCCTCCTGAAGGGGAAAGAATACCATCCTCCCGAACAGTAGCCAGGGCAATTTTATATGTTTTTGTTTCCCCCAATGGGCTAATTTCTTGTAACTTCCTCCATTTTTAATGAACAAGAACTTTTATCCCCTTTTTTCCAGTAATTATTCGTCCTTTGTGTGGGTTTTTATCGTTTCGTACTTAGCTTTTATGAAGCAATCGAGTCTTCGGACATATGGCTCCTGAGGCTATTTATTATTTATTCTAAATTCACACATTTAGTGTGAATTTCATCCTCTGGTCAGTTCAAATCAGGTTTGAACTCAAACACTTAGGAAGTTTTTAGCAAATTGTAAAGCCTTCGGGCATTTGGCCCCTGAGGCTTGGTTTCATCCTCTGGTTTGTTCAAATCAGGTTTGAACTCAAACACTTAGGAAATGTTTAGCAAATTGTAAAGCCTTCGGGCATTTGGCCCCTGAGGCTTGGTTTCATCCTCTGGTTTGTTCAAATCAGGTTTGAACTCAAACACTTAGGAAATTTTTGCAAATTGTAAAGCCTTCGGGCATTTGGCCCCTGAGGCTTGGTTTCATCCTCTGGTTTGTTCAAATCAGGTTTGAACTCAAACACTTAGGAAATTTTTAGCAAATTGTAAAGCCTTCGGGCATTTGGCCCCTGAGGCTTGGTTTTATCCTCTGGTTTGTTCAAATCAGGTTTGAACTCAAACACTTAGGAAATTTTAGCAAATTGTGAAGCCTTCGGGCATTTGGCCCCTGAGGCTTGGTTTCATCCTCTGGTTTGTTCAAATCAGGTTTGAATTCAAACACTTAGGAAATTTTATAATCCTAGAGCCTTGCACAAAAGTAGAATTTATTTTTATTGAAATGAATTTGAAAATCATGAAGCAGAGGTACCGATATCGGGCACAGATGCTTCGTAACAAGGGTGTCATAAAAAGACACAATTTTATTTCTTAACAAGAAAAACAACTATCTAAGGATAATACATCTTTAACCGATAAGCATTCTGAGAGTTGGACTCGAGACGGCCTGTTTCGTTCTTCCGAACCCGATAAGCACCACGTTCGATAACCTCAACCACTGTGTAAGGTCCTTCCCATGTCTCTCGTAATTTGCCTACAATACCAATCTTCCTTCTGAGCACCATATCGCCTACTTGGAATTCTCTTCTTTTGACTTTCTGATTGAAACGTGCTCTGACCTGCTGCTGATAGGCAGCCAGTCTTATCCCGGCGGCTTCCCGTTTTTCTTCCAGGAGATCTAGATCATGGGCTAGGTGCTGATTGTTTGGACCTTCTTCCCAGGCTTGACTCCTTAAAGTAGGTACTTTTAGCTCGGTCGGGATAACTGTTTCGGCCCCATAAGCCATGGCGAAAGGGGTTTCTCCAGTTGGCTGTCTCGGAGTAGTCCGATAGGACCACAACACCTCTGGCAATTTCTCCAACCAAGCCCCTTTTGCGTCTTCAAGTTTTTTTCTCAGTGTGTCAAAAATTGTTCTATTCGTCCTTTAGGCTTGCCCATTTCCCTGCGGGTAGCCGACGGAAGAAGTGTTTTGATTGATCCCATGCTTTGATAAGAATGCTTAAACCCTTCTGTTGTCCAGGTTGGTGCCATTGTCCATCATTATGGTTCGGGGTAGGCCGAACCTACAGATGATGTGGCTCCAGATGAATTTTATAACATGGCTGCCTGTTATGGTGGGGTATGCCTCCGCTTCCACCCATTTGGTAAAATAATCAGTGGCCAGGAGAACATGTATGGTACATCGTATTGCCTGAGGGAGAGGACCTACGATGTCCATGCCCCATCGGGCGAAAGGGTGAGGAACAATAGTTGGGTTTAAGAACTCCGGCGGTGGGTGAATGGCATCTCCATGAAACTGACATTTTTTGCAGTGTCTGACATAAATTTCAGCGTCCCTTGCCAAGTAGGGCCAGAAATACCCCTGGGTGAGGATTTTATGAGCCAGGGACCTTCCTCCAGAGTGATTGCCACAAGCTCCTGCATGGATCTCTTCCATGACTGCCGATGCCTCTGAGGGGGTCAGACATCTCAAGTATGGTCCGGAAAAAGACTTTCGGTATAGTTGGCCGTTGTATAGGGCATATCTGGCTGCCTTCATTCTTATCTTCCGGGCTTCTGATTTTGATTCAGGCAATGTACCAAATCTCAGATAATCTACTATCGGATCCATCCAACTTGGTTCCCATGGGATAACCATTACTTCTTCGGGGGGTTCCAAGCTGGATCGGGCAATGAAGTCCATTGGTACAGTGCGAGTCATACTTTCTTTTGTGGCGGAGGCTTGGTTAGCCAGATGATCTGCTGCAGAATTATCCCCTCTGGGAATCTGTTCAAAGTGTATTTGCTGGAACTCTTCAGCCTCTCTTAGAACTAGATTCTTGTAGGCTTCCATCTTCGGCTCTCGGGTTTCATACTCCCCATGTAACTGTCGCACGACTAGCCGGGAGTCACTTCGCACCTCTGCTTTCTGGACCTGAAGGCTTCGGGCTAACCGAATTCCTGCAAGGATGGCTTCATACTCCGCTTCGTTGTTAGAAGCTGGAAATTCCAGTCTAACGGATTGTTGGATTTTGGTACCATCCGGTGTTACGAGTACTACCCCGACCCCTGCTCCGTTGATGTTGGATGATCCGTCTACGAACACGAGCCATTATCCAGGTTCACCTTCTTCTGTGGAGTCAGCAGTTTCTGTTTCTAACGGGAAATCAGCTACTGCTTGTCCTTTGATGGCCGTTTGGGGGACATAGGTTATGTCAAAAATCCCCAGTTCAATCGCCCATTTTGATATTCTCCCAGATAACTCAGGTTTCGCCATTATGGATCTGATCGGAGTTACAGTAGGTACTATGATCGGGTGTGCTTCAAAATAATGTCGTAGACATCGCTTAGCATTGATCAGCGATAGTACCAGCTTCTCCTGCTTTGAATAACGGGTTTCTGCATCAGCAAGGGATTTGCTGGTGTAGAAAACTGGTGTCTGGTACCCTTTTCCCTCTTTGACCAGGGTGGCGCTGGTAGATGTTACTGAAATGGCCAAATACAGGTGCAGCGGCTCATCGGCTTCGGGGGTTTCCAGAATCGGGGGCTTTGCCATGTAACTTTTGAGTTTGTGTAGGGCATCCGCTTGCTCTGGCCCCCAGACTTCTCCTTGTGCCGCTTTTATTGCCTGAAAGAACGGCCTACACCGATCGGTTAGCCGAGAGATGAAACGACTTAGGGTTGCTATTCTGTCGGTTAGCACCTGGATCTCTTTCCGGGACTTTGGCTCAGTTGTTTCTACGAGAGCTTTGACTTGCGCAGGGCTAGCTTGTATTCCCGTCCGATCAACTATGTGTCCCAAAAACTGGCCTGAGGATACTCCGAAGGAACATTTGGCTGGATTGAGCTTCATATTGTACTTCCGGAGGGTATTGAATACCTGCTGTAGGTCGGCTAGATGGTCTCCTTTTACCTTGCTTTTGACCACTGTGTCATCGATGTAGGCTTCGATGGTGGATCCCATCATCCCTTGGAACATCCTTCTGACCAACCTCTGATAGGTAGCTCCTGCATTCTTTAGTCCGAAAGGCATAACTGTATAACAAAATGTACCTGACTTAGTGATGAAGGCAGTCTTTTCCTGGTCCTCCGGATCCATTCGGATCTGGTTATAGCCAGAGTATGCGTCCAGAAAACTCAGGCGTTCGAATTTTGCGGTGGCATCTACCATCTGGTCGATCTTTGGTAAAGGGAAACAGTCTTTTGGGCATGCTTTATTCAGATCAGTGAAGTCAACACATACCCTCCACTTGCCGTTTTTCTTCTGGACCACCACCACGTTTGCCAACCAGGAAGGATACTGAACCTCCTTAATGAATCCTGCTTGCAGAAGCCGATCGACTTCTTCAGCTATGATCTGATTTCGATGGGCCCCCATTTGTCTCTGTTTCTGTCTAATGGGCTTTGCGCTGGGATCCACATTGAGAGAATGCAGGGCTATTGATGGATCAATACTGGTCATGTCCATATGGCTCCACGCAAATATGTCAGCATTGGATTGGAGAAGGGATTCCATTTCCTCTTTTCCCTGTGGATTGAGGCCTGAACCAACATAGGTAAATCTTTCAGGGCGATCGTGACAAATTTGAACTTCCAGTAGTGATTCAACTGCTACCGGTGATCCCGAACCGCCCTCCTGTAATTGCTATTTGGCATCAAGTACTGTCTTGGACTGCGACTTTTGTTTCGGTTCCGTACTCCTTTTTAGACTTTTCATCGTGACTACGTAACACTCCTTTGCAGCTACCTGATCTCCCCTGATATCGATTACGTCAACTCCGTTCGGGTCGATACACCGCATGACCTGATGCATGATAGAAGGGACTCCGTGCATAAGATGGATCCATCCTCTTCCCATGAGGAGATTATAGGAAGGTTTGACATCCACCACCACGAAAGTCTCTCGGAGTGTGCGCCTTGCTGCCGTTACTGGTAGCTAGATTTCCCCTATCGGTTCCACTCTCTTTCCATCGAATCCTGCTATCGGGCTTCTGGATGGGACTATTTCCTGGGGGCTGATTTCCAATTTCTCAAAGGCCCATTTGGTGATAATGTTGGCGCTGCTTCCTGGATCGACCATTACCTTCTTGATCAGGCAGTTGGAGACCATGAGGGAGATAACCAGGGGGTCGTCATGAGGTGTCTGAATATTCTGCATATCCGCAGAGGTGAAAATAATCCGGCCATCCTCCTTCGGGCTTCGAAACTTGGTGACTTCTCCAACCCTTCGTAACTTCTGGACTTGCCGCATCTGTGATCTACGAGTTTCTTCAGCTTGCGACCGACTGGGCCCTCCATGGACCATGTGAATGACCCGCACGGGTTGTCCCAAAGCCCCCTTGGTAGGGGCATGCGTCGCTTGATCTGATCGGGCTCCTTCCTTGGCAACATACTCGGTCAATTCTCCTTTGGAAATCATGGCTTCCACCTGTCTCCTGAGGCTTCTGCACTCATTAGCGTGGTGCCCGTATTCGCCATGGAAGGCGCAGTGCCTCGACATATCCCTTTGGTCCATCGGCTGTCTGATGGGAGGTGGTGACCGGTAGATTCCTTTGCTTTTTGTTTCTTGGTACAGCTTTGCCAAGGTTACTTTTAAGGGGGTGACCTTCTCCTTAAACCTTGGTCGTTTCTCTGGGGCCGGGGAAGGAGCAGGAGGTGCGCTCGGTCTCTTCCGGTCTGGTGCCCGATCCTTTATCCTGGAAGGTTCGGACGCTCTGGCCTCTACTGTTGCAAAGGCGGTCCTTCTTTGTCGTATGGCCAACTCTTCTTCTATTCGGAGGTGCCCCTGTGCCCTAGAGTTGAGCTCTCCAATATCGGCCGGCGACCTTTTGACTAGGGACTGATGGAACTTGGTTCCAGGGATCAGGGCCATTCTGAAGGCTTCGACGGCTGAATGTTGATCGCAGTTGTCAATTGAAGACATCTCCACATTGAACCGTGAGACAAAACTTTTCAGGGATTCGCCCTTTTCTTGGATCATGGTGAACAGACTGAAGATAGTCTTCTTCTGCCTTTTATTGCCAAAGTACTGTGCGATAAATAACTCGCATAGTCTGAGCCAACTACCGATCGATCAGGGCGGTTGCTTTCTGAACCACAAGAGGGCTGCTTCGGTCAGGCTGGTGGGGAAAACTTTGCAGAGTAAGGCCTCGTTTTCGTTGTAAACATTCATCTTGGTATGGACGTGATAGATGTGTTCGGTTGGATCTTTTGTAACATCGAACAGGGTGAACTTCGGTAATCTGAACATTTCCGGATAGGGCACGCTGGTGATCGAGACGGTGAATGGTGTCTGAACGGCGTCTATAGATGCCTCGGATGCCAGATCGATTGGGGTCTGTACTTTCAGGTCCCTGAGCACGTCTCGCTGGAATCTTGACATGATTTCTTCCAGTTTTTTCATGGTCAGGACCTCCTCGGGGTTGCGTACCCCAAGAACCTGTAAGGATGACTCGGCCTGTTCTTCACGACCGTCGTGGGCTCTAGCGGGTAGGTCTTCTTTGTCTGTCTGGCGGCCCACGGATCGTTCGTGCTGGTCGTATTGTTCGTCATCATGGGTCTCCTGTAGGTTCTGCAATTGAGCCAGTTTTGCTGCCAGTTCGGCGTTCTGTCTTTCTAACTCGGCGGTTCTTTCCTCAAGGGCTCTTCTGATCGGATCTTCTAGTTATTGGCCTCCGTTTGGAGGCAAATCGGTATGTTGTGATCGTGTAATCGCCATTGGTGGTATGAATCTTAGCTTTTTGTAGAGGGTGGGAAGCTTATTGAAAAAAAACTTCAATAATAGGGTTTCCCACAGACGGCGCCAATTGTGTAAATGCAGATAGTTACACAATAGATATTTGGTTAAAACTTTGGATCATTTCTCATTAATCAAAGTCCTCTATTTATACAAGTTGTGATAAATGGGTCAAGCCCATGTACCCAGGTTTATCAACCCCTTAAATCAAGGGATTTGATAAACCCTAACCTTATTTGGACTCTTCATACTATAATTGGATTACTTCTTGCCTTGTGGACCACACTTTAGCTTCTAGAAATTTCCATGGGCCCATTGTTGTTTTTCGGCCTGCTTGTTTTCAGCCCATCCGCCTTCCGGCCCATCGGTCTCTGGCCCATCCGTCGTTGGCCCATCAGTCCAGTGGCCCATCTATAATTGGGCCAAATATTTCAACCATTACAATATCAGATATTTCATTTAACTTATTTGTTTATAAGTTTATTTGATTTTCATTGTTTAAGTGATAAATTAAGTATTTGTGTAATATAATATGTATATATAAAAAAATTTATAATTTTTTATAGGCGTATCGGGGCCGTGTCTTGTCCTAATGTTTTGAAATTTGCCGTATCGTCGTGTCCGTGTTCGTGCTTCATAGGTTGGTTGTTTTAAGAGTTGGATTGAATAAGTCTGTTATAAGGTAGTGAGGAATATGGAGAGTTTAGGGAATTGGGGTTTTTAGAATTAGGGGTTTTAGGATTTAGGGTTTAATGTATGCTTGTGGCATATTTGACCTATAAACTCTTGTACTATTTTGTTAAAGAAAATATTGGCTTCCATATATTCATGTTTTGCTGCTTCTTTAATTCCTGCAAGTAGGTACAGTTTTTGTGTGCGAGTGTAATTTTGTTTCCAAAATCTCCAACGGTGTGAGAGCTGGCAATTTCTGACACGAATTGACCCGTTTGACACGATTATATTTATTGTTATATTTATTTGCTGATTTTTTCTATTCTCTAATTGGTCATGGATTGAAATACATTAATAAACTATTATTGAATTGTGTCAAATTCAATTTCAATTTCATTTTTATTTTTTATTTTTTATTTTTCGTGTTGGATTGTATCATATTTAAAATGTTTGATTTTCGTGTCAACTAGTATCAGATTGCCCTGTTGACCCGTGGGTCGACCTGTTGACACGAATTGTCAGTCCTAGGTGTGAGTGGCCGAAATTAAGTCAGGTTATATTTGAACTTGACCCCGAGTGACAACTATTAGTATGAAATTGGCCCATAAATTAAATGTTCCATAAATCAAATCCCATTGGATGAATATCTTATTAGTTGGGAATTTTAAAAATAATAATAATAATAAAATTAAAAAGAAGTGATATGATACCTGATGTATTATAGCGGTGGACGTGCCCATTCAATTGATTGTCCGATATATTCCTGATTTTTAATTAAATCACATAAAGCAATAAGAAAAATCAAGCAATATAAGATAGATTAATCACACAATATAACAAACCTATAATGCTAAGCATACAATCTTAATGTCTGTATAGAAATAAATGGCATTTGATTTGGATTACCTCACCGCCTAGATAATTGAAAAACTAGTATGATAATAAATTAGACTTCTAGCATAAATGCTATGATCATCATGCAACTCAATAATTAATTTTGTAAGATTTTTAGTTTGCATCACCTGTTTGTGATTTCATTGCTTCATGTCATTCTTTTCTATTAGTATGTTGATACTTTTAAATACTCTTATATTTTCCCAACATATGTCTCTGTTATGCATTTTGGAATAACATCTTATTCAATTCATTTTGAGTTTGATATTCGAAATTAAAATCTCTGAATTCAATCGAATGACAAGATTTTTAGTTTGCATCACCTGTTTGTGATTTCATTGCTTCATGTCATTCTTTTCTATTAGTATGTTGATACTTTTAAATACTCTTATATTTTCCTAACATATGTCTCTGTTATGCATTTTGGAATAATATCTTATTCAATTCATTTTGAGTTTGATATTCGAAATTAAAATCTCTGAATTAAATCGAATGACTTTTGGTTATGCCCACACATCGAGCAAAATCTATTTCACACCCAAAATTAAATTATGAACAAATGAAGAGGAACATAAACATTGAATATTTTTCCAAAATTCAACCGATGAAGTTTATATATAACAAAAAAAAAAATGTGATTTTAGAAAACGAGTTTGGTTGCTATGAGAAGATAAAAACGTGGAATAACTCACATGATTTGAAGATTGCCCCATTGCGTGAGTAGAAAAATCGCATTTGGTATTTTGCCAGATAGCTTATTACTGTTCAATCTCCTGCAATTATAAAATCAAACAATAAATAAATAAACTCTAAACCGTATATAAGACTACAACTACTACTATCCATTTTCCTAGTAGTCTAAAAGTTCCAGACGTGCAACATTTTGTCTATGTATACTTATATAACATCATTACACGTATATACATACAGTAATTAAGAGAACATTATACTTACATGAACCTCAAGTGCTTCAAGTTTCCAAGTGATGCTGGGATAGGTCCGCTTAGTTTGTTTTGATACAGATCAAGGCTAATTAGGGCGGTTAAGCTACCTATCTCCTCTGGAATAACTCCACTCAGATTGTTACCGTATACTTCCCTGTCAGTCAACATTCATATATAAACTTGAGAGCAATATATCCTTCAAAATTTCAAATAAATATGATTAGAAATCAGTTTTGTATAGTCATTTACTGCCAAAAAAAAAAAGCACATTTCTTATTTTTCTCATGTTTTTAAGTCAACACTCAACAGTAGTAAAAGCATTGGATTCTTTTCCCAATTTCACATTTATTTATATTTTTATTATTATTATTTTTTTTATTGGTCCTATTCCACTGCAATGAGATTCAATTACCTAAAAGATCAATCTTTCTGGATAATCTCTTCCTCTCACTGTTAGGACTGCAAATGAATCAAGTTGTTCGTGAGCAGGCTCGGACTTATTCATTTAGTAAACGAATCAAGTTTATACACATTTTTTAGGCTCGTTTAGTAAACGAGTCAAGCTTGAACATTACTAAACTCTACTCGCGGAGCTCGTGAACAAGATCGACTATGTTAAATAATAAAATTATCTCATATTTGGCAAAAGAAAATTTTCAAATTGAACAAATTATGAAAATTATTGTGAAAATATTATAGGAATTATACGGCCATAATATAAAAATCATTCATAAAAAATTATACTAGTGAAAATATGTTAAAAACATACATGCAAATTCAATCCAGATAGTTATTGGCAAGAGTAATATATGTTGTAACTGAAACGAGTTGTTCATGAGTAAGCTCGGGCTCGATTCGTTAAATATGTCGTTTGGCACGAGCTCGTTCGTTAAATAAATGAGCCAAATTTAAATACATTTTCTAAACTCATTTAATAAATAATCTGATATATTCAAAACTAAGCCGATTAAGTTGGTTTGCAGCCTACACACAATGCTGACAAAATCAATATAATTGTGTTTCCCTTTCATTGTAATGATGACCGGTCTTAATATTTGTTAAATTGTTATACTCCGTACAACAATGGGACAGAAATTTAATTTCTATTTATTTTGGTTAATAACACGTATTTGGTTTCAAATAAATTTGTATGGAAACTTTGACCTTCGACCCGTTTAATTTTTGTTATCTATATGTTTCAAATTCGATTATTAAATGGGATGGGGCAAGGCTAGGTGGGGAGCGGGATGGGGTGATTTTTCACATTTAAAAAAAAATTATACAAATTAAAGTAATGTGTAATTTTTTAATTTATATTTTGGATATATTATTATTATACAAGAAACAAAGTAAATCATGTAATTTTTAATATAATTAATATAAAATTAAGACTAAAAGAGTAAAATAATGAAAGAATAAGATGACTAGTATTGAGTGAAATATAAAAAAATGAAGGAGTTATTTTATATGAAGGATATATACTAATAAGATATAATAATATTAAAGGTATTAGTAAAAGAAGTAGTATAATCGGGGCGGGGCGACCTCTCCCCATACTTGTTCTGATTATCAACCGAAGATTTTCTCCCATCCCATATCCGCCCTCATTTATTTAATCGGGTCCCCAAACCCGTTTAAATCGGGGCGGGATGGGGCGCTTTCCCACGGGGGTGGATTTTTTTGTAATTATGTAGAATACCCTTACCATGGAGTTAATTTTATATGTAAATTTTAGTTGTCATTATCTCATTAATAGATGTTATTAACATAATGGTCTTGTCCGAGTCTAGGTTCAATTCCAATTAGGAAGACAATAGTGATATTTTAAATTTTGCCTAGGTAAAAATAGAAATCATCTACGGACAACAATAATGATAATAGTATATAAATAGATATATAGGTAAAAATAATTGCCATCTAGTTTCAAAATCCGGTATTCTTTGGATATTTTATATGATTCATAATTGACATGTTTCATAAGTTATCTTGCGAAAGTGCCAGGAAAAAAGCAAGAACAAAAAAACGCATGAATAAAAAGTGTTGTCCTTTTTGTATCAACTACTCTATTTAAAGGATTAATTTCAATAAACCCCTATCTACTATTGAATTTAATCAACTAATTTCTCTTATGTCCGAATTACCCTCTATATTTTTTAATTTCAATCACATTGCCCCCACCCTCAAACAATATATATATATAAAATTCGAAAAAAAATATAAAATTCAAAAAACATAAATATGTAAAATTCAAAAACAATGTACTGTATTAAAATTCAAAAAAATATATAAAATTTGAAAAAAAACTACTCGTATATAAAATTCAAAAAATATATATAAATTTCGAAACAAATATATAAAATTTGGAAAAAAAATATAAAATTCGAAACCAATATATAAACAAATATATAAAATTTGGAAAAAAAAATATAAAATTCGAAACCAATATATAAATTTCGAAAACAATATATTAAATTTCGAAAAAATATATAAAATTTGAAACAATATATATAAAATTTGAAAAAAATATATAAATTTTGAAAACAATATAAAATTTTTGAAAACAATATATAAAATTCGAAAAAAATATAAAAATTTCGAGAATAATATATAAAATTTGAAATATATATATAAAGTTCAAAAAAATATATAAAATTAAAAAATATCATATAAATTTCGAAAAAAATATTTATATTTTGAAAAAATATATATAAAAGATGACCACTAATTAATGTTTGGTGGTAAGTAGTTTCATTCACTTCATTAGAAATATATGACATTTTACCAATATATATATATATATTTTCTAAATTTATATATTGTTTTCAAATTTTATATATTTTTTTCAATATATATATATATATTTTTTTTTCGGATTTTATATATTTATTTGAATTTTATATATTTTTTTAAAATTTATATATTTTTTTTGAATTATATATATATATATATATTTGTTTAATTTTATATATTTGTTTCGAATTTATATATCTTTTTCTAACTTTATATTTTTTTTGAATTTTATTCTATTTTTCAAAATTTATATATTTGTTTCGATTTTTATATATATTATTTTTGAATTTTATATATTATTTTCCAATTTAATATATATTTTTTGAATTATATATGCATATTTTTGAGGGTGGGGGCAATGTGATTAAAATTGAAAAGTATTGGAGGCAATCCGGACATAGGAGGGGTTAGTTGATTAAATTAGAAATCATAGGGGGCAATCCGGATATAGGGAGGTTAGTTGATTAAATTCAATAGTATATGGGGGTTTATTGAAATTAATCTTTATTTAAATTTTGCATGTAATATTTGATTTGTTGCAATTAATGACATACCCATTTCAAAAGACAATTTCACTCATCGTTATTATATTTATCATTTCTAATTAAATTACTTCTATCATTTTTTGTCAAATCATTTATTATACCGTTTACCTTTCTTTTCCATTGTTATCAATTTAAAAAGTAAAATATCCTATTGGTTAAATTTTACTCTATATGGTAAAATCAGTATCTGTTCATGAAAATTAAGAAATTATTGAAAGAAAAGAAAACCTAATTTTTCATGGAGTATAGTCATGAAAGTTTATGCAAATTTAAGGTATCACTCAAATTGTTTCAAATTTGTACTTGAAAATTTTATTGAAATAATTAATTTGAAGAAATAAAGGTAAATGTTATGCAAATTTGATAGAGACAAAAATAACAATGAAAAAAATTCTCAATTTATTCTTAATCTATGGAGACCAAAAAGTCCTTTGTTTTATTTGCTCCATTCATTCTTAATATTTTCTTTGGGAGAATCCATACAAAAATAAGTAAAAAAATGATCTATCGAGAAACTATCTAAGAATAAGTGAAGTTTGAAAATCATGGATTTGCCAACTATATTTAATAGTAATAAGCTTACAAATATTGAAGATTTTTCAACAATGCCAGCTGAGGGACTAGAGGTCCTGATAGTCCAGCAACGCCAAGGTCCCTTCAATAACCAAATCATGGTTCAAAATTACATTATCAGTCAGAATTTAAAGAAGAAAATTGTAGAAATTACAAAGATAAACTTAAAAAAAAAAAACCAACTTACAGTCTCACAACACTATTGGCGCTATTGCATGTGACGTGTAACCAAGTGCATGGATTGGGGAGTTTTGGGTTCCAGCTCTGGAGGACATTGTATGGATCCATTAATTTTGTCTTCCAACCAAACAAAACATCCACTGTTCATAAAACAAAAGTTTAGTTAGGCCCATGGTTTGCAAAAGGGTTTTGGTTGGCAGTTATGGGATTGGTGTAACGTAACCGGGTCAGTATCGGAGGTATATAACGGTTTCAGGTATTATAATTGTGAATTTTTTAAAAACTTGCACAAGGTGGCCAAAATGTACTAATATGGTACTTCTGACAACATAATTAAAGTTTGATAATTTTTTAATAATTTTAAGTGAATTTTATTTATTTTTTAAAGACATTTAGTACACGAAATAATTTATTAATAAATTTAAATGTGTTGTTGATCTTCTTATGAGACTATTCCATAGTATTACATTATGGGCTTGTTTGGAAACTGGTTTGGTCTGGTTTGGTCTTGTTATTCTGGTATTGTCCTAGATCTAAACTTTGTTTGGTAACGATTTAATCTAATTCCAAAATTTATTAAATATATATATAAATATATATACACTTAAATTAATAAATATATATATATATATATATATATGGTTTCATTTTGCATCAGCTTACTTCCTTCCCTATAATTTTAGACTAAAATAACCTTAAAGTTTAATTAAATTCAAAAAATATATAAAAAATTAAAAATATATATATAATTTGAAAAATATATATAAAATTTGAAAAAATATATAAAATTCATAAAAATATATATAATTAAAATATATATATATAATTCATAAAAAATATATAAAATTCGTAGAAAAAATATATATAAAATTAAAAACAAACATATAAAATTAGAATTTTATATATATTTTTTTGAATTTTATATATTTATTCAAAATTTATATGTTTTTTAATTTTATATATATTTTTATGAATTTTATATATTTTTTCAAAATTTATTTATTTTTTCAAATTTTATATTTTTTTTTGAATTTTATATATGTTTTTTAATTATATATATTTATTTTTTTGAATTATATATATATTATTGAATTATATATATATTTTTTGAAATTTTATCAAAAACCATATTTTTGTCTTTAATTCTAACATGTGAGGTCAAATGATAAAAAATGATTTGCCCAAGTTCAAAACCAACCAAAAGATCTGGTAAAAAATGGCGGCCCAAGTTCAAAACCATCAAAATGATGGTTTTGTAAAATCATATTTTGGTCTCTTGATTTTACTTGGTCTTGTAGAAATCATGTCCATCAAACATTGATTGGTCTTAAAAACAAAGACAAACCAAGATCAAATGGCCCAAAAACCAGCTTCCAAACACGCCCTATCAGTCAAAAGAAGTAGACCTAATTAAGAAGTAGTTCCAGGATTCAAGAATGACTTGTTTTCATACAAGCTAAATTCATAGATAATAATTATTATTATTATTTTTAGTTCTTGTAAACAGTTTTTTGCCAACTAAACACAACAAACTCTCATATATTCATGATCTTTAAAGTAACTTTCGAAAGGAAATGAAAAGAAAGTAGAGTAAATCAAGTGTATGAAATTCTGGTTTAATACCTTCAGAGTTGCCTTCTGCAGTCACTATAGCAAGAGCAACAAGAAGGAGAACAAACGCCTGAGACCCCATTTAGGAGCAGAAGAATCCTAAACAAGAACAATCAGTATGTCTACATTAATATACGCACACATATATATATCGTTGAGAATACTTTTGTAACATCTGTAGTTAAGGGGTCGGTAGTGACCTGTCATAGAATAGTACTGAAATAATTATTATAATAATCAGTGTAAGTGACAGGTCAAGTTTTTGGTGCATTCCACCATGCACATATTGGGGAAGAAATTTTTTATTTTTTTCTTCTTGATCCCTAATATAAATACATATAATAGTGGACAGAGGGTCAATGAAGCCAAGGTTAATAAATGCAAGTAAAAGGAATGAGCAAGAAAACTCGTAAATTTATCAGAGACTTGGACCGGTTCTTCGCTTCTAGATTGTGTTGGAGACCATGACTGAGCTTGGGGTGGGGTGTTTACATTTGGAAATGGTCTACTTTTGTATATGCAAATTGTATATTTTGGATATTATATGGTACATGAATTGTTAAAAAAATGTGATTGAAATTACAACTTCGAAAATCAAACGAGAGAGAATGGGTGTGAGTTAGCAAGGCCACCATTGACGACTATGGGGAGACTATTGTTAGATATTACTTTTTTTTTTTTTTTGGGAAAAAATAATTTAGCCACCAAATAATTGTTATTTTAGTAGGAGATTGACTTGACAATTCCTAATTCTAATTGGTATGAGATACTAATTCTCTTGTTCATCAATTAATATCTCCTGTAAATACAGGTCTAACCTATTGTATAGAGAGAAGAGCGAAAAGAGAGATACAAAGTGTGTAAGAACATTTATAGTATTTGTGTTTGACATGTTCTAGACAATAACCATGTTGAGTGAATTGTCATGTTGAAAGTGTGTGAATTTGCAATCGAGTTGTTAGTATGTTCGTTTTTATCTCGATATAGAAGTCAATGAGTGTGTCAAAGCAAAGAAAGCTACCGGAGGGCAAAATCATCATTTCCAGACATCGTCACTTCACCGGAGGGCAAAAATGTCATTTCCAGACAGTATGACTTCAACCAAAAGCATCGGGAGTTTGAGATGGCCAGTTTAACTCAAATATGAAAAAAACTATAAAAGATGCAACATACATACGTTGACAGAGGCTGAAACGAGACAAATTGGCTCTGACCTACGCTGTGGTTTTGGAGCTGGGAGAGGACCCTACGCCCTAGGTCCCAATGCTTGGTCACATGATCATTTGTTATGCAGGATTTGTTTCGAGGTATTTTCGGATTTTTCCACTTTGGTCCCTACTTCAAGTTTTTAAGTGATCGACGACTTCAGACCTCTATATATTGGCATATACACATATTTACATCAGATTTTAGAGGATTTATCAAGGTATTGTGAAATTATGTAAAAAGGCAAGGTTAGGGTTTTCTATGACTTGGTTTATAAATACCAAGGTTCTAAAAGAGAAGAAGCTACGATTTTTTACGACGATTTTTCAAGAGGGTTTTTGGTGAGAGCTCTGCAATATTCTATCGTTCATATTCTTTTACAGAGTGATACATACAGAGAGGTGATTATGGAGTGATTATACATATTGTTGTTCTCTCTTGTGTTGAGGTTCCCCAATCGTGGTTCTACACTGAAGCTCTTTATGCACGATTGGATGAGTGGTTGCTGAAAAATCATCACATTGTCCATTGCAATGAGGTTGCACTGATCCATTGAGAAGTGGAGCCATCCAAGTATGGAGCGATTCGAGGATTTCAGACCGCGAGTAGATAAAGGCAAATCATGTGTGATTTATGAGTCTCTCAAAGTGTCTGGCGGAGCAAGCATGCTTCATGAAGTACGAGTAATTCAAGGGTTTCAAACCGCAACTAGAGGAAGGCATATTAGGAGTGATTGTAAGTCTAAAACTCTCATAGAGTCTGTACTTGTTGATTCATAGTGCATCGGTACCTGAGTGTACCCGTGGTTTTTTCCTTGGTTTTTCCACGTATAATTCTCTGTGTCGTCTTTTGCTTTATTTTCTGCACTACATTGATGTTTGCTTGATATTGCTTAAATTATGTGGTTT
Organism: Cornus suecica; assembly: GCA_963922005.1. Taxonomy (NCBI): domain Eukaryota; kingdom Viridiplantae; phylum Streptophyta; class Magnoliopsida; order Cornales; family Cornaceae; genus Cornus; species Cornus suecica. The sequence goes on from OY998245.1 coordinate 9,068,833, forward strand.
GAGAATTAGGGTTTTGTGATTGGATTAAAATTGACTTTTTCGCAATTAAATATTAATTTGTCAATAAATCGACAAAAAGCCTATTCACCCCCCCCCCCCCCTCTACACTATTTTCACCATTGTCTAGGTAATTTCAATTGGTATCAGAGCGTGGTTGCCCCAATTTAGGTTGACTATCTAGGGTTAGATCGTGAACTTAGACGATGGAGATACCTCGTGAAGGAGGTTCCATATCTAAGTCCCCTTGGTTTGATGACTCAAATTACACATATTGGAAAGCGAGGATGAGAGCGTTTTGGAAGTCTTTAGATGAGAGAGTGTGGTTGGCCGTAGAGGTAGAATATTCACCACCCAGTGTGAAAAATGTTGTTACTAAATAATCTAGGGTAAAACCTTCGATTGAGTGGACTACTGCTGAAACAAATAGTGCTAGTTGGAATTCAAAATTTTTGAATGCGTTGTATAATGCGGTGACTGCGAGTGAGTTTAAGAGAACAACCACATATGAGATTGCTAAAGAAGTTTGGGACATACTCCAAGTAACTCATGAGGGAACTTCAAAAGTTAAACAGTCAAAACTCCAAATTCTAAATTCAAAATTTGAACAACTTAAGATGGAGGATGATGAAGTTTTTGGTGATTTTGAGGCTAGTGTTAGTCACTAATTATCTCGAGGGGGGGTGAATAAGGTTTTAAAACAATTGTTAAGTTCTTTTTAACAATTATTAGCAATATCCACAATTCTTTAAATTTGTTAAACAAGTGAGTTTTCAATGAAAGACTTAATTTAATTTATCAAACTATTTAACACAAGATTAATTAAGCATGCAAGATAACAAAATGAGGAGATAGAGATAGAGAGATTGACACCGTGATTTTTACGAGGTTCGGTAACTCCTAGTCCTCGGCTAAAAGAATCCCCTTCCTTGAGACTTTCCCAATCCTTACACTATGACTTTTCCTTCAATAGGTGGAATAGCAAAACCTTTACACACGAGCTAACTAGCTCGTCACACAATCAAGAGAACAATTGTCCCTTGAAACAATGGGCTTCATTTACCCAAGATCACAAATTTGTGTATGCAATCAATATATCACTCAAGAATAAAAAACACTCAAAAACCCTAAGGTTTTTATGGAAGATAGATCAATATAAGCTCAAGTGTTTTTAGATAATATTTCAAGAACTCTAGATGTATATTCTCAAAGGATAAATTAATGAGAGAATAAGCAAAGAGCTAGAGTTTAAATCTTCAAATGATTTGAGTGAAAAATGAGATTTATTGCTTCTTGCTTTCAAAAGACTTTTCAAAGAGTGCTAGAGAGAAAATAAGAGTTGAAAATTTTTCAAAAACATTTCTCACACTAGAACTAGTCTTTCAATCCCATATCTCATTTTATATATAGTGAAGCACTAGGGTTTGGAGAATGAATCTCACTCTTGGAGAATAGGAGAGTGAGATCTGAAAAGTAGCAAGAATAAACACCAAGTGATAGGGAAAAATAGTTTTCAGATTTACTTTTCCTTAAAATACTGAAGCACCTAATCGATTGCCTCTAAGCTATATTTTAAAATATATTTCCCAACGGCTATGGTCAGTCGACTTCCTCAAGAGAGCCAGTCAACTGCCTCAAGAGCCAGTCGACTGCCTCAGGCAATCAAATAAGTTTATAACTCTCTGTTTCATCTAGTCGGCTGAGCCCTTGGCCAGTCGACTGGGTCACAGCCAGTCGGCTGCCATTGCTTGGCCAGTCGACTGTGTGACTCAAAGATTTTGATTCAAAGTTCGTTTTTGTTTCGTTTTTAGTTTGGTTTTTTTAATCACTTGAGCTTATAGGACCAATCAACGCATAGAATACCTTGTTACAATATTAACACACCGCCTTATCTACCACGGGTCTTGAGTCTTCAACTTTCGCCTCTCGTTGACCATTTTGTCCTTTTCTGTTTTTGCGCTTGAATTTTTTTGTCGCTTATCTCTTTTTGTGTTTGTATTATTTCCGAATCATTTTCCTGCTCTTGCTGAAACACTTAGCTCAAAGTTATATTAGTATCATACACGCTTTAAATGTTTTGTTAATATCAAAATAAGAATTATTTTTCAAAATAGAATTTCAAGGCCTACAATCTTCCAACAATCTCCCCTCTTTTGATGTTGACAAAACATTTCATGTTTGCGCATATTTGGTGAAGTATCAAGTGATACTCCCCCTTAATGTGTGCATCTTTCATTTTTCTTTTGATGCTACCTCTTAGGAAATAAATTTTGCAATTTTATAGATATTGAGGTAATGCATTGAAAGATAATAGAAACAACATTTTCATTTAAGTTGCAATATTCGATACATGTTGTTTTACTACTGCAACGGCACACAAGATAATAAAACATAGAGCAAGAATAAAAACAATACAAAACAAGCTAGGCAACGCCCTATGAAACAACACAAAACAAGCTAGGCAACGCCCTATGCTACGCAAAATATAAGCTATGGCCAAACACATAAAAAACCCAAAATTTTTCCCCTTTTGGCGACATAAAAAAGGCGAAGGATCGCGGCGAAGAGCTTCCATAGCAGTGGTGATGCGGTCAACCTTCTCCTCAAGACGTTTCACGTCCTCGGCAGTCTTCTTGTGGGCTTCCTCATTACGCTTAACGACCTCCAGAATTTGATTGAGAGTTTCGGGATTTCCACCGAACCCAAAATCAGGAATATCGAAAAGAGCTGCCCAGTGAAGGAAATGAAGAAGTCGGAGCTTCAGGACGAGGAACAGAGGGACCGGCTTGGTCCGCTGGAGGAACATCTTTTAGAGAGACGAACACCCCATTTTCATTTTTTCCAATATGCATATGTTTGAGATGAATGCGATCAAGAAAAATAGGGTTGTGCTCTGAAGGTTCTTCATCAAGTGGAACATTGCATCATGCAAGAAGATAAGAAATATGTGCGGGAAAGATGAGAACACCGTTTTTCTTCTGGCACTCAAGGATTGCAGAAATGAAAATGAAGGCAAGATTTACCTTTCGACCGGTCATTACAGAAAAGACAAGGAATGCTTCCATTATCGACACAAGACTCTGGCTTCTGGACTTGGGCAATATGGAGTATGTGATAATATTGTGCACAAGTCGAGCCTCGGGAGTAAGCGAGGAAGATGGAAATTAGGCAATTATGGTAGTCTCTTTGTTGACCGAAATTGCTCGAACCACTTCGAGAGGATTGAATTCATTGGAAGAACACCAAATAGATGGACAGTAGTAGGAAATGTCGCCTAGAGGGAGCCAAAATACATCATTGATTATAGATTCAGTGAAGTTAAAGGATTTTCCCGCAACATCGGAGCGGAGAGAGGTGGCAGGGGGACTCGGTTGAGATGGATTTCTCAGATTCGTGTAAAATGCTTTAATGGCACACGGGTAATGAAGAACATTTAGAGAAACAAAGAAGTCCTAACCCATATTTTGAAAGAGATTGAACGTATTTGCACCAATCTCTTCGCATAGAGTTTCAGTCACAATGTGACACCGAGCGATTTTCCGATGAATAAATTTCTTCTCAAAAAGACGAATGTTATCTTCATCATTGTCGAGAAGAGAAGAGATGGACATGGGAGCAGTTTCTTCTTCAGATTCATTTTTTTCATGGGCAGGGGACGCAGGGCTTGGTGGAGGAGGTGCAGGAGTCGAGCTTCCACCTCGACGGGTTCGCTTATGAGTAGGAGCTTTGGGCACGGGCTTAGGTGCCATGAGGGAGATAAGAACCAAGAGAAATGGAAACATTTTGAGAGAAAGAAAAGAAGAATTTGTGGAGAGAAGAGAATATTGGGCGTATATATATATATGTGTATGTATATATGTATAGGTGAGATATAAGTGAAGAGAATGAAGATGAAGGTCGTGGGGAAGTGGGGAAATAAGGGAGATGTGAATTGATGACATGAAATAGGGAAGGGAAATGAGAAATCGTGGAGAGAGTGGAGAGAATCCGAAGAGAAAAAAGGTTATAAAACAGAGTTCGTGCAGAGGTAGTCTACTGGCTCATGACCCAGTCGGTTGGCCAAAGGTAGGCAGTCGACTGGTTGAAGTAAATTTAAATTGCCAAAACCCTCTGGTTCATCTAGTCGACTGGCCATTATGAGACAGTCGACTAGCCTTTAAAAAAAATTTTGAAAATTTGAAAGCCGAGATAGTAGACGAGGTTTTGAGAAAATTAAGTTATTACTTCAAAATCCATGGCCATTCCAATTTCTATACGGATTTTTGAAAAAGGTTCGTCCGAGAGAGGTTTTGTGAAAATATTCGCTAATTGCTTTTTAGTGTCAATAAAAATTAATTCAACGTCACCTTTAGCTACGTGATCACGTAAGAAGTGATGCCTAATCTCGATGTGCTTGGTGAGTGAGTGTTGATTAGGATTCTTAGAGATGCAAATAACACTAGTATTGTCACATTTAAGAGGTACAGGATTGAAGACAAGTCCAAAATCAAGCAATTGTTGCTTAATGTAAAGAGTTTGAGCGCAACTACTACCGGCCGCAACGTATTCGGCTTCGGCCATAGACAAAGAAATAGAATTTTGCTTTTTACTTGACCATGATACTAGGGAGTGTCCTAAAAAGTGACATGTACCGCTTGTGCTTTTTCTATACACTTTACATCTCGCAAAATCAGCATCCGAATAACTAATGAGATCAAGTGTAGTGCCACGTGGATACCACAGTCCTAAATTAATCATTCCACTAAGATAACAAAAAATACGTTTTACGGCTAGCAAGTGAGATTCTTTGGGACAAGATTAAAAATGAGCACACAAGCATACGCTAAACATTATATCTGGTCTACTAGTGGTTAAGTAAAGCAAACTTCCAATCATGCCTCTATATTTAGTGATGTCAACACATTTTCCATTTTCGTCTTTGTCTAGCTTAATAGAGGTACTCATAGGATTTATGTCATTTTTGGCTTCCTCCATACCAAATCGCTTTAGAAAATCTTTAGTATACTTGGATTGGCTAACAAATAAGCCATCCAAGCTTTGCTTGATTTGCAATTAAGAAGAAGTTCAACTCACCCATCATACTCATTTCAAATTCATTTTGCATACTTGTGGCCAATTCTTTGCAAAGAGAATCATTTGTTGATCCGAATATAATGTCGTCAACATATATTTGGATAAGCAACAAATTGTTCTTGACAGTTTTTGTAAAGAGTGTATTATCAACTTTTCCTTTTGAAAAATCATTTTGAATCAAGAAATCACTAAGCCTCTCATACCAAGCTCTAGGAGCTTGATTTAAACCGTACAAGGCTTTAGATAATTTGTAAACATGATTTGGAAAAAGTTCATTTTCAAAACCAGATGGTTGCTTCACAAATACTTATTCATCTATAGTTTCGTTTAGAAAATCACTTTTGACATCCATTTGATAAAGAGTAAAATTTCTAGATGATGCAAATGCAAGAAGCATTCTAATTGCTTCTAATCTGGCTACGGGTGCAAAAGTTTCATCATAGTCAATGTCTTCCTTTTTATTGTAACCTTGAGCTACCAATCTTGCTTTGTTTCGGATAATCACTCCATTTTCATCCTTTTTATTTCAAAAAATCCATTTTGTGCATATTAATGGCACCATGATTAGCAATGTGATGGACATAGTATGGGCCTGACCAACATGACCTTAACTTCCCAGGAAATAATTGAATATGGGAGTTATACAAAAGAGCCTTTTGTCCTATGAAAAACTCATTTTTTAGAATGTGTTTGTCATGTTCCAACTTAGTCTTGGCTTTATAAATTCTTGAACTCTTATAGGCATTATTCCTGATTTCTTCTAACTCATCAAGTTGAAGTGTACTACGTTGACCGGCTTTATCATAGTCAAAGTTCATGGCCTTGATGGCCCAATAAGTGCGGTGTTCGAGTTCAACAGGCAAGTGACAGGCTTTGCCATAGATCAATCGATATGGAGACATGCCTATAGCGGTTTTATAAGCAATACGGTATATCCATAAAGCATCCTGGAGATGAAGACTCCAATCCTTCCTTGTGGGGTTAACATGTTTTCTCTAAAATATGTTTAATCTCCCTATTGGATACCTCAGCTTAACCATTGGTTTGAGGGTGATATGATAGGGCCACTTTGTGGGTGATCCCATATTTGGACAATACGTTTCCAAAGACTTTGTTGCAAAAATGTGAACCATTGTCACTGATTATGGCTCGAGGTGTTCCAAATAGAGGCAAAACTTGGTCTTTCAAAAAATGCACCACAACTCCATGGTCAGCTGTTTTGGTGGCTAAAGCTTCTGCCCATTTGGATATATAATCAACTGCTAGAAGGATGTAGAGATCTCCAAACGAGGATGGAAATGGTCCCATGAAATCAATACCCCAGACGTCAAAGATTTCAACGACAAGAATCGATTGTTGAGGCCATTCATTTCTTTTGGTAATCTTACCTAGCAGTTGACATCTATGACAATCTAGACAGTATGTGTGAGTGTCTTTGAAAATGGTTGGCCAATAGAATCCTGACTGCAAGATTTTTGCAGCAGTTCTTTTGGAACTGAAATAGCCACCACATGCCTGGTCATGACAGAAGAAAATGACAGACTCTTGGTCTACCTCAGGAACACACCTATGAATGATCTGATCTGGACAATATTTAAACAAGTAGGGGTCATCCCAAAAATATTCCTTAGCCTTGGCCAAAAATTTATCTTTCTCTTGTTTGGACCAATTGAAAGGAATTTGACCAGTTACAATATAATTGACAATCTCTACATACCATGGTGCATGAGATATCTCAAATAATTGCTCATCTGGAAAACAATCAGAGATGGGAATGGAGTCACTAGTGGATTCAATAACAAGACGGGACAAATGATCAGCGACTACATTCTATAAACCTTTCTTATCTCGAATCTTAAGGTCAAACTCTTAAACGAGTAAGATCCAGTATATCAACCTAGGTTTTATATCAGATTTGGATAGGAGATGTCTTAATGTTGCATGATCTGTATAGATAATGACCTTAGATTTAATCAAATAAGATCTAAACTTCTCAAAGGAGAACACGACTGCTAACAACTCTTTCTTAGTGGTTGAGTAGTTGATTTGGGCATCATTTAAGGTTTTGCTAGCATAATATATGACATGTCCTGCTTTATCCACTTTTTGGCTTAAAATAACACCTACTGCATAATCAGACGCATCACACATAATTTCAAAAGGCAAGTTCCACACCCCGGTCAACAACAATTTATACCTACTAATACTTCACTTAAAATAGTATAGCAATAAGTATGGTCGAACCACTCTCAACTTGGAACTCGTTTTGAGACAAGGATCCAAAACTTTAACTTTCAAGAATAAAAGAAATTACTTAAAATAATTTTATGATTTTTGCTTAGTCAACTAAAATAAGTAAATAAAATTATCAAATGGTTGAAAAAATCTCAAGGGAAGAGAATTCACCACCCGGGTCTATATAAATAATATTATATATTTCTATTAAAAATTATTCTCCAACCTATTAAACATAAACATAGATATTGGTAGACATTCCTCGTATTTCCATTAATTGGTAATCACGAAGAATCCTCCCTCTAATGTTTTGGTTTAAATAAAATGTAAATAGTAGTAGTCATTCCCCGTATTTCCATTAATTGATAATCACGGAAAATCATCCTTCTATTTTTAGCTTCCAACCTCTATTGTAAGATTTTTATCATTGAGATTCATAAAATGAATACTCTCGGGAAGAAAATTAAACAATACGAAATAAATAAAAATTATTTATATCTTACCCATAGTGGTTTCATCACCCCATTGAGAAGAATTTTAAGCTAGCATAATGATAAGATTTTTAACAAGGTAATAGAATAAAATTCCATTGATAGAGAAAAAGTTACAAAAAATATAAAAATGATACAATATTGCTCTCCGCTCTCACTCTCCAACTCTGAACTCTGAACTCCCATTCTTCTGATTTGCAAGTTTATATATAGGAAATTGATCGAATCCACTGCTCTATTAATTTCTCAGCTTTGAAATGTTGAAGCAACCAACTTTGATTTCTTTGCCATTGAAATATTGAATAAAACAAATGAGGAAGCAACCAAAATTGAAATCTTTGCCATCTGTGTCCATTTTGAGGCACGTTTTTTTATGCATGCCACATTTCTCCAAAGTTCCTCTTGAATTTTGGCACATCTTCCAGCCTTTCATATGCATGCACAACACATATACATACATATAGATGGATATATGCATGCATATATTACAATTAAGATGTTTTTAACCACTTTCTCTTATTTTTCTTCATTTTCATTTTTGTTCTCTTTTATTCTTCAGCCCCTATATAAAACAAAAATATAAATATAAGAATAGTTATGTGATAAAATGATAAATTAAGATTTTATTTTGACATTTAAAATGATAACATTTGTGTACTTATCAAATTACCCTCAAACAAGCTTTTGTTAGTCCTCTAGCAAATAAGGGAAAAATAGATAAGTTCACAAAAATAGAGTTTAACCAACGATGTGTCACTTTCGCAAGCTGTATTCGATTGCATTTACCATATGCAATAAGGCCTTAAACCCCTAGGTTACCCTAGTGGACTAGCAATAGCCTCATGAGAGTTTACAGTGAAGATACTCACAAACTTCTTCATTCTTTATTTTCACGCATTCATGCATTCACACACTCATTAATCAAGTCATGATACAATATCTAAGATAATATGAATGAAAATACTTCCACTCACTACCGAACAATAACTATCTTAAGTTAATGATATGAACGGTCCCCACTAAAGTAAATAACTTCGTTACTTTCTACTCCCAATCTAAACAACCTTCCATGTTTTTGTGAACATTCTATTATGGTATGTCAATCTTTCTTCTTCTACTTCGTTGATCAAACTTTGCCATTTTTCGTAAAAATTCATTATTCCCATCATTCCAATTATATCCCCTTTTAATCTTTCTAAACTCCGGACTTTTCAGCGAGGATTTTTTAGTCCCAGCCAACTGGGCCCGAGTTTCTTCCATGGGATTTATGCTCATTAGTTTTCTTCCTTTTTTACGCGAACAATGATATTGGTGATACCAAGGCTCGGTTACGTAGATTGAAGAACTGTTTTTTCCATTTTATTTTTTCAAAACAAATTTTTACATTTTCTCCATTCCATCTCCCCTTGTATAGCAGCAAAACTAGTTTTTTAACTACATAGTTAAAGAACAATTGTTGAATCTCTGTTTGTATTGATCTGGTTATTTCGAGGGAATTGATTTTGAGGAAATATTGGTCCTTGATGTTGAGGTTTCCTATTGGAGTTACCTTTAAAACCGGAATGACTGCCTAAGTTTTATGGTGGTAAATTTTGCCTCCATGAAAGATTAGGGTGGTTTCTAGTATCAGGATGGTAAGTTTGGCCAATTGTATTAGCCAATGGTCTCCTATAGGTATCGAAACTACAAACTTGAGCCTCCGAAGGTTCATGTACAATAGACCGGACATTCCTCTGTGGGATGAGATAAACCAGAACAAACATTGCATTGTGCAGGGGTAGATATTAGGCCAAATGCATCAAAAAATTTGCTCAAGTCTTTTACTCCATCAGCAAGACTTTTGATGGGCGACAGGTGTGTGCAAAATATGTGGTTAAAAATGACACCTTAATGACACTATAAGTTTTACCCTTCTGCAAGTGCACAGATCAATTGTATATAGTTTTGCTTGAGTAGGGGAATATTGATCCCATAGAGATGAGGATTGTTCACTTCAATAGTTTAAAAACACTAAATTATATTTTCCAAAAAGAGTTTGATTTTGTGAATTATCTAATAATAAGGAAAATAAAACATAAAACAATGATAAATAATGGTTGTGATTTAGAGAGAGAGAAAACTAGGGTTTCCTCACTCCACCACTAATCGCATAATATAGTCCAAATTCTATTTTAATTGCATGAGGGCGATCCATTGACTGTGAATCAGGTCACACCGCACTAGCAGTTTGACCTCAAAAAGGATTACTCTCAACCGGATCGCAACAACCCATCTCAAGACTAAACTAATTAGTGCATGCCAACTACTAACAGAAACTAAATGTAGAAAGGTAAATTAAAGTAGTAAATTAAAGCATGAAAATAAACTAAAGCAAGTCTATATCAATTTGTCAGGGCATAGCCTGTGTCAACCTATGGTTTTGAGTTTTATGACCACCATTGTGTAGAAAATCACAAATTAAGCATCCGAGTTCCAGCCCATAGTGAATAATTGTGATTGTGTAAGATAAATATATTCGAAAAGTCTAAAACAAGAATCCATTCAAATATATAAACTTGTATCATGAATAAAAATGATATCTCATCTAACACAATCATCACAATATAGTCACAGTTTCCCCTCTCTACAATTGAATATAAAATTAGAACTACATTACTTGGCTAGGGTTTTGCGAGAAAATCCTAGATACTAAATTAGTTGATCATGGCTGAGAGAATCTGCATTGTCGGTGTAGAAACGTTCTTCATGGCCCTCTTCTCCGGATCTCTAGGTCTTTAATAGTGGTTTTATTCAATGGAAGTAAGTCTGCAATTTAAACGTGAGAACTCTATAAATGAACTTGAAAATTAGAACCAGAACTAGCCTCCAAAAACCCCACTCTAAACCTAACCCTCTCATATTTATAGACAAGTGAGGGAAACCCTAATGGTTGTCTTTTTCTGTAATTTCATAATACATGAATAATATACCTAAAATCTGATGTAAATGTGTATAAGCCTGTATGTAGAGGTCTGGAATCACCGATCACTTAAAATATCGAAGCAGGGACAAAACTGGAAAATTCTGAAACAACTTCAGCACGTAAAGGGATCACGTGGCCATAAGGTGGGACCTACTCTCCTGACCTACACTTGGGCATAGGTATAGGCGTAAGGTCCAAACCAAAGCGTAACTCAGGTCCAATCTGCCTCTTTGTTTCTCTGACGACGTAGGGTATAATGCATTTTTGCTGTAAAAACCCGTCTTTTCATATTTGGGCTAGACTAGTTGCCTTTAACTCCCGATGCTTTTGGATGAAGTAATAATGTTTGAAAATGACATTTTTGCCCTCCGATGAGATATCGATGTCGGGAAATTACCATTTTACCTTTCGGTAGCTCTTCTTTACTCTAGCACGCCTCTTGATTTCTTTCTCGAGATAGAAACGAACACGAACTCAGTTAATTTACTGAGATTAGTTATGTTTCTTCATTAAGCTCCTCAAACATGCTTACACATACAAACATGATAAAAATACCAAATAACGGAATGTAAAGACATAACAAACACAAGATAGGAGCGAAAAATGACCAATATTGAGCACCTATCACACCTCAAACTTACATATTGCAAGTCCCTTAGCAATAAACTCATAGAGAACTAACTGTGATGATTCTTATTCTATCTAACCTAATCTCTTACTTTCATGAGGGTCGACGATTACACTTAGCACGTGTAACAAGCCTTTTGTAGTTACGCATTTATGAGTTCACACACACAAATTAAATAAGCTATGATACAACACACAAGATAATATGAATGAAAATACTCCCACTCACTACCAAAAAACAATTATATCAAGCTTTGTGTTATGAATGGTCCCCACTTAAGTGAATGAATTTGCTACTCTGTACTTAAAATCTAGACAACCTTCCGTGATTTTGTGAACATTCAACTACAATATTTCAGTTTCTTTTCTGCTACTTCATTGATCAAACTTTTTCATTTTTAGTAAAAACGTACTCTTTCCATCTTTCCACTTTTCATCCCTTTTTGTCTTTCTAAGTCTCCGGACTTTCCAGCGAGGATTTTTAGTCCCGACCAACTGGGCCCGAGCTTCTTCCATGGGATTTATGCTCATCAGTCTTCCCCCTTTAAACACGAATAGTGATATTGGTGATACCAAAGCCCGGTTACTCAGATCAAAGAACTATTTTTTGCATTTTATTTTCTCAAAAAAAATTTAATTTTCTCCATTTTAACCAAAACAAGTCCCCTTCTCCCCTTTTATTGCGGCAAAATTATTTTTCAACTAAATAGTCAAAAATCAACCTATTTCTCATAGTGAGTGCGTGCTTGTGTTTATAGGTCAAAGTCGTCCTTCTTAATTTGAATTTCACTAATCACTCACCCATGTAAACAATATCACTTCACTAACTTGATCTAATCATTATTCTCATGAGCGAGAACATCACATCACATACTACTCATGCATCATATAAATAAACTTAATTAAACTGTAAATGCCAAACATTCATGCCTAAAAACAAAAAATTGTTCCAAAAAAAATAATTTTATTTTTTCTCAAAAATTTTTATTCCTTGTAATACTATACCCTTACCCCCAAAATTAAATCAGATCATGTCCTCATGGTCAAAAATAAAATAGGATAACAAATACAATTACCCTTGAAGCTCAATTTTGGATTCCAAAGCAAATCACAAATCCTCTCCCCCAAACTTGAATTAGATCACCTGGAGATATCATCAACAAAGCACACATACACAATCATAGCAATGGAAAAGAAATTTCATCATAATATCCAGAAATTGACACATGTTTTCAAGGAATCAAAGATTCTCTTCTTTTTTTATTGAATTGTTTTTTATTACTAAAATATTAATAATAAAAAAACTGATTTAGCCTTAAGGGCCTACAATCCTAAAATAAAAATAAAATAAAAGAAACAAAGACGTGGCCTTAAGGGTCTACCATCCCTACAAATAAAATAACCTAAAAATCCTAAACCTAAATCCTAGTCCGCCTCTTCTTCTTCATCACTCGACACGACACTCTTCAACCATGTCCGGCAATCTGCAGTCTCTTTCAACTTCTCTAAATCTTCCTCCGGATATATTTTCATAAATGTCCACCGCATCTCATCCAATTCCTTCATTCTATCACCCAGCTGCTCAACAATGATCTTTGATAGTAAAAACGGGTATGGAAGATAATATTCACATTTATCGGCACCCGCCCATTCTCGACTCACAATTGATCGAGCATACGACATCTCAACCATAATCAATGTTGGAACACACACTTCATACCCATGAGTTAGGGCATACAAAGTTCTAAGCATAGTGTGATCTCTTACACTTGTTAGATTATTAGGCCGAAGTTGAGCCGCAAGGACACAATCGAAATAAAGCAAATCCGATTTCAACCACCAATTATCACAAGTCTTATCTTTCGGATTTGATACTGCACATAATTCCCAAACCATCTCCTCATCCTTATGTGTCCATATTACATGATGTTTCTTCAATATTCCTTGTAAGTTTATCGGAATACCGATTGGTATATTCCATGCATCGGCAATAATTTTTCTTCCAACCACAACAGGAGCACTCCACTGAGTCAGTTTATCCCTCATCACCTCAAATCCTAGCGGTCCCGAAATTATCATATTTTCATAGAATTTTCAGACCAAGCCCGGGTACACCTTTTCGCCCGTCGGTTTTTCTAAACTCTTCAATCCTCGTTCTCTAAGGATTTTCCTTCTGGGTGTAACTAATACTTGATTCATCCTCTCCGGATGAAATATCTCTTTAAATTGAAACCGACACTGCAAAAATGATTTTGGTGTGGTTCGGTTTCCCTTTTGACTCGTAGCTTCTTTATTCGTGCTCTTCATTGCCACATATGATTCCGTCCCTTCTATAAATTCCTATGGGTCAGAATAATATTCATTAGCATTATCCATACTAACCCTCCTCGAAATAGAAAGAATAGAAAAAGAATACCCAATCTAATGCTCATTCCTTGAGAATTATGAATTGTGAATTGTGTCTACCCTATGGATGTATTTATAGATGGATGGAGTAGAATTAGAAGAGAATAAATATTTAAAACCCTTAACTGACTAGGAAAGGGGAACCAATAACGAATCCAACTTCTATTTACAGTCTCTTTGTCAGATTAGGATTACTCTAAAAATTCTAAAAATATTTTACACAAATTCCTAAAAATAATTTAAACAAATTCTAATACAAGTATAAGTACAAAATAAACCCAAACATCCCAAAAAGGGAAGATTTTTTCAATTTTTCTGGCCCACCCACGTACTACCCTACGCTTGGGCATAGGGTGGGGCTAAAATTATATATATATATTTTTTACGCGAGCCATTCCTACAGAATTTGGATTGTTACAAAAATTAGCGAAAACTGTCCAGACACCGAATCAAACTCAAAACTATATCTAAAGTATTCTAATACAACGATTAAACAAGACCTCATCTCAAAAATTCGATATTCAACCCGTATTTGAAGCCGGAAACCCAACTTTTTGAGAATAGAATAAAACACGATTTCGGTCGGTCTCGTTCGTCAATACTAGTTTAGAATAGTAAGATTAAGTAATCAAAACCAAAATAATGGATCAAAACTTACCGAATCGCAAGAAAAGGAAAATTCCCCAAAGTTGGATTTGGGAGACTTTTTGAGTTATTCACGTGAATCCGGACACACCGATCACTATTCTAATGATCCTCCGCTTGAGAATGATAAGAAATATCGATATTCGGCTTTAGGAACGAATGTGAGTCGATTTGGTGGAGAGGAGAGGGAGAAAAGTAAAATTTTGAAATGAAAAGCCAGAGGACTGTATTTATACAGTCCCGTGACCTACGCTTGGGCGTAGGGTACCTTTTTCTTGGGCGTAGGTCCCAAGGTTGAATTCTTAGCTTCGTCCATTTTTGCCTCGTTCTCGATTCCCGAATACTCGAACCTCCCCTATATACACCTATTGACTTGATTGATTTCGATTCGTTAAATTTTGGCGCTTTGTGGATGAAAATACCCCTCTGAATGATGACGACTATTTCGGACTCGATCTTAAATTTTATAAAAATCGAATTAAACTATTATTTTACAAATACAAACTAAGATCAAAAGCTACTCTCTATCACTTAGTATCAATATTTAACGTCGTTGGCTCGACGTTGCCACCTCTCAGTACTCAGGATCAAGATTATCTGGCTCTGAAGCCAGTTCTGTTAAATCAACTGTCTTAACAACACTCTCTGTCAGCTCAACTTCTATATAATGCTTCAAAAGCTGACCATTCACAATAAATTGCTTTCCTTTGTCTGGGTCGTCAAGTTCCACCGCTCTATGGGGGTAAACCTTAGTAATTCTGTATGGCCCGTCCCATCTTGATTGGAGCTTACCGGGAAACAATTTGAGTCTTGAATTGAACAACCACACTTTCTGGACGTCCTCAAAGCTATTTTGTCTGATATGTCTATCATGGAATGCTTTGGTTTGGGCTTTATATATTGGAGAATTTTCATATGCGTTGTTCCTTAACTCCTCAAGCTCTGCGAGTTCGAGTTTCCTCTGAGCACCCGATCTTTTGATATCAAAATTCAATCTTCTAATCGCCCAATATGCTCTGTTCTCGAGTTCCATAGGGAGATGACACACGTTACCATAGACTAATCTGTATGGTGACATACCAATCGGTATCTTATAAGCGGTCATGTATGCCCACAGTGCATCATTTAACCTTCTCGGCCAATTCTTCAAATCAGGATCCACCATCTTTTCAATAATGTTCTTGATCTCCCTGTTCGAAACCTCCACTTGACCACTCATCTGGGGGTGATATGGCGTTCCAATTCTATGAGTGACAACATATTTCTCGCACAAGGCCGGAAGAAACTGGTTATCGAAGTGGTTGCCGCTGTCACTGATCAAGACTCGTGGCATACCAAATCTAGAAAAGATATTGGATTTAACAAACTCCTCAACCACAATGTGATTCGCATGCGACGTGGAAACAACCTCTACCCATTTAGAAACGTAATGAACTCCCACTAATATGTATTACTTATTGCCGACTTTTGG
This sequence comes from Cornus suecica, assembly GCA_963922005.1. Taxonomy (NCBI): domain Eukaryota; kingdom Viridiplantae; phylum Streptophyta; class Magnoliopsida; order Cornales; family Cornaceae; genus Cornus; species Cornus suecica. The sequence continues at coordinate 9,084,740 of OY998245.1, forward strand.
AAACGGTCCCATGAAGTCAATGCCCCAGAAGTCAAACAACTCAACCACCTAAATAGGATTCAGTGGCATCATGTCTCATCATGATATGGATCCCAACTTCTGACATCTCAGATAAGATTTGCGAAACTCGAACGCATCCTTGAATATGGTGGGCCAATAAAAACCGCTTTGTAGGACTTTGTGAGCTTTCTTCTGAGCACCAAAATGCCCTCAACACTCTAGCGTATTACAGAATGTCAGTATGCCTTGAACTTCACTTTCTGGAATACATTTACGAATTATCTGATACGGGCAATAGTTGTACAGTCGCTGATTATCCCAGATATAAAATTTTACTTGGCTGAAGAAACGATCCTTCTCATGCTTAGAGCATCCATTATGAATTCTACCTGTGGCTTTATAGTTGACAATATCTGCATACCATGGTATTTGTTCCATAACAGCCATACTGAACAGATGTTCATTCGAGAACTCATCCTTAAGAGGGGTATCGTCCTTTGTGGACTCAACGAAAATTCTTGACAAATGATCAGCAACAACATTCTCTGTACCCTTCTTATATTTAATCTCGAAATCAAATTCTTGTAGCAACAGAATCCATCATATCAGTCTGGGCTTGGAGTCTTTCTTAGTTAACAAATGCCTTAGTGCGGCATGATCTGAGTCACGACCACCTTGGTTCCTAACAAATATAACCAGAATTTGTCTAAGGTGAACACCATTGACAGCAACTCCTCCTCGGTAGTTGTGTAGTTCATCTGAGCTTCATTCAGAGTTCTACTGGCATAGTAAATCACATATGGCAACTTGTCTTTTCTCTGCCCCAGCACAACTCCAATTGCATAATCTGAAGCGTCACACATCAGCTCGAATCGTAGAGACCAGTCCGTTGGATAGATAATTAGGGAAGATGAGAGTTTAACACGTAATTCCTCAAAGGCATGAAGACATTCTTCATCAAAGTCAAAGACTACATATTTAGCCATAAATTTGCATTATGGCCAGACGATTTTGCTAAAATCTTTGATAAACCTTATATAAAACCTGGCATGGCCCAGAAAAGAGCGTATCTACTTCACAGATGTAGAAGGAAGTAATTTTGAAATTAGCTTGACTTTTGCTTTATCAACCTCAATCCCCTGCTTTGATATAATGTGGCCAAGTACTATTCCCTCTTGAACCATAAAATGGCTCTTCTCCCAACTAAGAATTAAATTCGCCTCTTTACACCTTTCAAGTACTAGTGTTAAATGCCTCAAACAGTCTTAAAAGGTTGCCCCAAAAACTGAGAAATCATCCATGAACACTTCAAGAAACTTTTCTACCATATCAGAGAAGATAGACATCATACACCTTTGGAATGTAGTTGGCACATTACATAAACCAAAAGACATTCGTCTGTATGCGAATGTGCCATATGGACAAGTGAAAGTAGTTTTCTCCTCATCTGCGGATCAATTGCCACTTGATTATAGCATGAATATCTATCCAAAAAGCAGTAGTAGCTCTGTTCGGTTAATATTTCCAGGATTTGATCGATGAATGGTAATGGAAAATGATCCTTCCTAGTGTTAGAGTTGAGATTTCTATAGTCGATACACACACCACCCTGTAGTCGTGCGTTGAGGAATTAACTCACCCTTTTCATTGGGCATCACTGTGATTCCCGACCTCTTCGGGACCATTTGAGTTGGGCTTACCCACTTATTATCAGAGATTGGGTAGATGATTCTCACATCCAGCAACTTCACTACTTCTTTTATTACCACCTCCATCATGTTCGGATTCAATCTTCGCTGCATCCCCCTTAACATTTTTGCCTCATCTTCCAAATAAATCCGATGCATGCAAATTGACGGATTAATCCCTTTCAAATCAGCCACACTCCATCCAATTACTTATTTATTTTTGGTCAAGACCTCAATCAGACTCGATTCCTGTTCTGCTGTTAACTTTGATGAAATAATTACAGGAATAGTTTCGTTGGGTCCCAAGAAAACATACTTTAGCTTCTCTGGCAACTCCTTAAGTTCTAAACCAGGTGGAGTCGTAAGTGATGGAACTGGGGGAGTACTTGAGACTATTGGGAGTGGTTCCACTAGCTCTTACTTCCAAGGTTGTGTGTATAACACAGTCTCAATTTTATCCAACTCCTTGTTCTGACATTCCATATACGCATCCCGATCTTCGCTTTTTCATTCGGCACTTCATTTGCAAGAAATTCTTCAAGCTCGTCTTTTTCCATAATTTGAGTCCCAAAATGATGTATAATATCATCTAGCTGGTCGCACTCATCTTTTTGGAAACATTCCATAGACTCAGGTAATTGATGGTTTCCCTCAAACAGATTCATCCTGACTTTCATGTTCCCAAAGGTCAAATCCATGGCTCCGATTTTGCAATTTATGCATGCATTTGCCGTGGCCAAAAATAGTCAACCTAAGATCACTGGGATGTGTTTTTTCGAGTCTGGGATAGGTTCCGTCTCCAGGATTACACAATTAATTGGAAAGTAAAACTTGCTCAGTTGAGCAATGACGTCTTCCAAAATTCCTTTCGCCTGCTTGATAGATCGATCGATAAACTGCAGTACAAATTTTGTGGGACTGAGCTCTCCCAACCCTAGCTGTTTATAGATGAATAAGGAAACAAGTTAATACTCGCACCTAGATCAAGAAGGGCTCTACCAATTTCATAGTCACCGATAACTGAATAAATAATGGGAGCACCAGGATCTTTCCTCTTTGGTGGAGTATTGCTCAATAGCAGTGAACTCGCTCAGTCAAGAGTATTTTTTTCTGATTCTTGACTTTGTTTTTCCTCTTCTGCGTACAGAGATCCTTGAAAAATCTAGCATAAGGTGGGATTTGGGCAATCATGTCTAAGAACGGCAGATTAATCTTGACTTGTCGAAACGTGTCCAACATATCAAATTCTTTCATCTTCCCATACTTAGCCGGTTCGCTAAGACATTGAGGAAATAACGGTGCCTCATCATATTTCACCCTATCTGGCTCATCAAGTACTGTCTCGTCGACATTCTTATTTACTGGCAGTTTATCTGTCTGAACTTCAACCTCTCTGCTCTCAACCTCTTTCTATTGTGTTTTTTCCGCTTCCTTCCTTTGAGCTTGCTCAGCTTCTTTTCTTTTACGCAACCTCTTCTCATGTTCTTCCTCCACTCTACTCTCCACTACCCTTCCAGTTTCCAGAGTCGTAATTGTTTGAACAGATTCGTGATTATCATTGGTAAATGATCCAAGCTCTTGCATTTACTGAATCTTTGGGCTAGCGATAGGTTGACTAGGCAACTAACCTGACTCTCTAGTATTTCTCTGATTTGCCATTTATCCTAACTACATGATGATTTGGGCCAGTTCTTGAGTATGAACACCCATCTGATTTTGGAGGTCCACCAAGGCCTACTCTATCCTGTTATTTTGGAAACCGGGTGGGGGAGCTTAGCTTCTTTGAGGCTGGAGCTAGTATTGGAATGGTTGGATAACTTGGTTATTATTGACTGGATGAAGAGCCAGAGAATTATTAGGTGGTTGTCTGGGTTGGAAATTTGATTGGGAATTGCGAGCTAATATAGTTGGTTGAGATTGGAATGATTTTTGGCTTTGTTGGAACCTTGGTTGCGAGGTAAATTGTTGCCTTGGTTAAAAATTGGATTGAGAATTATACCACTGTCCTTGTTGAACTTTTTCTGGAGGATTCTCCACATTTGTGGACTTATAGAACATGAATGGATTATTTCTATTATTTGGAAAGTTTGAGTTAGAGAACGGGGCATTATTTGAGTAATTCCATGTTTCATTGACATCAGCGACTCTTATGTCCTCACACTCATTTTGAGAATAATTTGGTTCAACCTCATAAACTTCTTTTTTAGGAGAATGACTTCTTTGGGTAAGAAGTTTTTCAAATCGCTCTAACCTCTCCTCTATTAATGCTACTGGATTTTTCATATCATGATTAACCTCAAATGCTTTTTCAGATCGCCTATCCTGACCATCTCTAAACCTCATATCAGATTCATACTAAAGGTCATTTTCACTGATATTATCAAACATCTCTAAAAGCTCTCTTGCGGGTTCCAAGGTAAACTGACCCTGTGTAGTGGCATCTATCAGATTTTTATGCTTTTCACCTAGACCCGTGTAAAAATTTCTAGCAACATCTTGATCAGAAAACCTATGGTGGGGATATTTATACAAAATCTCATTGTACCTCTCTCACGCATCATGAAATTGTTCTCCTAGCAACTGTCTGAATTATTTAATTGTATCTTGGGCTTCTGAAGTCTTTCCTATGGGAAAATGTTTTTCTAAGAATTATTGCTTAAGTGTTTCCCAGTCAAGTTTAGTTGCTTGGGTCAATTTAATATACCATCTTTTTGCTTTGTCTTTTAAAGACCATGGGAACAGACGCACTCTTAAATCATTCTTAGTCAAACCATCATACCTAACAGTTGATGCTACCTCTAAAAATTCATTGACATGCTGGTACGGATCTTCTATCCTGAGACCAGAGAACTTTGGGAGCATGTTGGTCACACTCGTCTTGATCTCGAAATGTTTTGCACCTTCCTATTCTGGAAATTCAGCATATGATTCATACGCGTCTGGTGCGTAAAATCCCCTTAATGAGGTATCTGGTCCTGTAAATACCAAAAAATACACAACACAATAATAGAATACTTTATTCAGATTTGGATTTCCTTATATACATTCCCTTCTTGGGCTTTAAGCCTATTAGGGAAACATTCTCTTGCTTACATCTTTTTTTTATCCTTTTTCCACGTCACTAGCTTGCTCCTCAAGTTTGTTCTAGAGTATTTTACGAAATGGGCCTTTGGGGTCGGCCTTTCCTTCGGGTTTCTTCTTTTGTTAGATTAACGGGCTCTTCCCTTAGTGGGCTTGATAAAATCCACACATACACAGGCCCACTTCTTGATCATGGGCTTTTTTACTAAAGGCCCATCATCGAGAAGAAAATGTGTGGAAGGGAATACATACATCACCCCTATCGGGTGATGTGGCGGTTGTATTAAATGGGGCAGTTACCATCATCATTTCAAATTCAAATACACGGCCCTTATAGCTTCGATTATCGCGAAGTGGGCTGGTGAGATGGCTCGATGCCCCATTCTTTGTGCATATGACCCTTAGTCTTCTTCGGCAACCTCTATAAATACCCCAAGGTTCATTTGTGAAACATCTCTTACATTTTAATGCTCTTGGCTCTCAAAAACTCTCTACAACTTGGTTTCTCTTCTTGTTATTGCCAGAATCTGCACCTCTTTGTAAAAAAATTCACGAAATCTTGCCAGAATCATCCTTAGAATAAGTTTTTTCTTCTAGCTCTCCTACCTTTCTGTCAATATGTCTGATAGTGATAATACTCGATCGGGTAGTGACCGTCTCCCTTCTTCTGTCGATCCCGATGCCTCCTTTAGTTTTCCATCAGTAGAGGTGGTGAAGAGGGTCAGATCTAGTCCTCCTGAAGTCACCTAAAATGTTGTTGTGGGTGGGGGTCTAGCTGGAGGAAGATCGGGAAATCAATTCTATGTGGATCCCCTTCCCCATACACATAGGGTAGATATTGTGCTGAATAAATTGAGGGTTAAATGTAGAATACCCGATAGGGTGATACTTAAGAATTATCCTAAGAAATACAATTTCAGGATAGGGGAGGGGGTTAGGGATGACCAAATCTTGTTGTCGGCCTTTCATCTTCAGGTTCTTTGTTTCCCGATCCACCATTTCTTTCTCTATATCCTGTCCACCTTAGGTCTGGCTCCGCTTCAAGTGGGACCCAATTTCTTCAGGATCGTGGCTATGGTCCTGATGATCAATCAAGAGATAGGCCTTGATCTGGGTCTTGCTGAGCTCCTGTTCTCTTATAAGATACAAGACCAGAAGAACTGTAGGGGTTGGTACAATCTTTTTCCTTTAAGTGGGAGAAAGATGTACGATGGTAATGAGAAGTCCAATAAGGGGTCGAAAGAAAGGTTGATCCTGGTGAGCGGGAATTGGAGGCTTCCCAACTCAGCCATATTTGTAGTCCCTAGGGTGTTTAATAAACATTTATTTCCTCTTCTTCAAACCTTATCACAGTGGGTCATGCTATTATGAACAGTGCAATGATAAGTTGGGTCATCATGTGCTAGAGTTTCTGGGAGCGCCCAACCGATTTAAAACTAAAAAATATATCTCATCCTAATTTGATATCCTTAAGTCTAAAATTTGGGGCCAGCCCCTGAGGATGTGTGGCAATTACCTAACTGGTGTTAATTTGCAGGAACTAACATCAGAATAAAAGAACACCATGTTGAGGATCCCGCCACCTGTCCTTAAGAAGAAGGCTAAGTGAGTACCAGGCTTTCAAATAAACCCTTCGGTGCCAGCGGATGCCCAAGCCAATCTGATGTCCCAGGGTACTCCAACTCTTTCCCTCAAGGTAGTTCCTCTACCACCATCGGGAAGTCTTCCAGCAATTCCACCTCCTCCTTCAAGGGAGGGTACTGCCGATTCGCCTTTTGTCCCTTATTTGGGGGAAATCCCTATTCCTGGATCCCGATCGGTTGAGGGAGGGGCCAGTCTAGCAGGAACACAACATCACCAAGCATAGTGGTGGAGTTCGGGGCTGCATCTAGGAATGAGCAACCCATCCCATGGGGACCAAAGATAAAACATCTGGGCAGTGGCTTCTTGGTTGCGGGGAATGAGACCATTGAAAATGAGTTACCCTTCGGGAGATGGGTCTCCAGATCTAGACCTTCACAGACCGAAAGAAGCTGACATAGATCGATCAGGTAGAGTTGGCCCTGACCGGTCCAGAGATGGCCATGAAGGTATGTTTTTGACCTTGCTGTTTCTCCAGTCACACTTTATATTTCTGCATTTTATTTATTGATCTGGCTAACACTTGTATTTTTTCTCTTTTACTTCTAGCAAATGCTCTACCTAACCCAAGCTTATAATGCAAAGCTAGAGGAGGACAACAGGTTGCTCAATAAATCTTCAGAGCTCCTGAGGTTGAAGGAAGACACAAGAAAAAAGGTGGCCTCCTTGCTATCGATATCTAATGATAAGATAGAGGCCCAGACCACATGGGCAATCTCTGCGGAGGAAAAGCTTCAGACGGCCCAAGAGAAGTTCAAGGAGATGGAGGCAGTTTGTCAAGCCCTAGCTACTGAAGTCGAAGGCTTGAAGGCAAATAATGAGGGCCTCCAAAGAGAAGCTTCTAGAGGAGAAGGTTGAAACTGAGAATCTCCTGGCAGTGGAGAGGTCAACAGTAGAAATGTGTCATCGGGGTAGCAATCAGATGTACAAGCGTCTCTGCGACACTTCCCAGTGCTGGATCGGGTTCATATAGAAGACTTGCTTTCTGGACATTCAGAAACTTATTGAGGAGAGGGACTTTGCCTCAGTGGAGGTGTTGGATAAGTCTCTGGGCATTGCTCCGTCGTATGATGATCCGATTGGAGGTTCGAATGATGTTATTTTTTGTGATTTCTTGACCAAACCTGTTCCAGGGCACACTTCTGATTCTGATCCTTCAGTGCAGCCTGCTCCTGTCAAAGTTTTGAACTCGGCAATTGCTCCTGTGGACTTAAATGCGGCGGGCACTAAGGCTGGCACCTAGATAGTGAACTCTCTTGGGTCTCCTTCCAGGTTTCAGGATAGTAGAACGTATGATTCTTCTTTTGTAAAACATTTTGTAAGCCTTGGCCATCGAAGCCCATATTTTGAATGAAAATCATGGTTCCTGTCCAGTTGACTTCTGCAATACTTAGATTATTTTAGCCATAAAGTACTGTGTCTTTCGAGTGCTTGCGGTCATATGAGAGGCATCACAACACTTGGTTTATTTTTTATAAAATTTTGATCTCTTCTGGATCAGTGTTGTGTCTTTCGGGCACTTTAGGCCATGCGAGAGATATGACAACACTTGGTTTATTTTTCATAAAATTTCAATCTCTTCTGGATCAGTGTTGTGTCTTTTGGGCACTTGAGGCCATACAAGAGACATGACAACACTTGGTTTATTTTTTGTAAAATTTTGATCTCTTCTGGATCAGTGTCGTGTCTTTATGGTGCTTGAGGCCATGCAAGAGACATGACAACACTTGGTTTATTTTTTGCATAATTTTGATCTTTTTTGGATCAGTGTTATGTCTTTCGGGCACTTCAGGCAATACGAGAGACATGACAACATTTGGTTTATTTTTTGCAAAATTTTGATCTTTTTTGGATCAGTGCTATGTCTTTCGTGCACTTTAGGCCATGCGAGAGACATGATAACACTTGTTTTTTTTGCAAAATTTTGATCTCTTTTGGATCAGTGTTGTGTCTTTTAGGCACTTCAGGCCATGCGAGATACATGACAACACTTGGTTTATTTTTTGTAAAATTTTGATCTCTTTTGAATCAGTGATGTGTCTTTCAGGCACTTCAGGCCATGCGAGAGACATTACAACACTTGGTTTATTTTTTGCAAAATTTTAATATCTTTTGAATCAGTGTTGTGTCTTTCGGGCACTTCAGGCCATGCGAGAGACATGACAACACTTGGTTTATTTTTTGCAAAATTTTGATCTCTTTTGGATCAGTGTTGTGTTTTTCGGGCACTTCATGTTCAAGTCAGTAAAATCAACATAAACCCTCCACTTACCATTATTTTTCTGGACGACCACTACGTTGGTGAGCCATTTGAGGTACTTGACTTCCCTGATAAAACCAACCTGGAGCAATCTAGACACTTCGTCCGCTATGATCTGGTTTTGATGCGCTCCCATGCGCCTTTGCTTTTGCCTGATCGGTCTTACGTTAGGGTCGACGTGTAATGAGTGTTAGGCAATAATATGATCGATACCTGGCATGTCTGTATGTTCCCACACAAAAATATCAGAGTTGTCCTGCAATAACTGTGTCAGTTCTTTCAATTCACAATCAATAAGATTTGTACCTGCAAAATTGACTTTTTCCGGGCTATTGGGTATTATAAAGATTGGTTGTAATGGCTCGACCACGATCGGGGTACCCGGATCCCCCTCATTTGATTACTATTTGGGGCCTGGATTCTGTTCTTTGGAATGGGACACCTCTGGGCCTTTTCCCTTTCTGACCTCCTTTAGAGTGACCGCATAACATTCATTGGCGGCCACCTAGTTGCCCTTGATATCAATGATGTCCATACCATTCGGGTTTATGCATCTCATCATTTGGTGAAGGGTTGAAGGCATGCCCTACATACGGTGAATCCATCCCCTTCCCATGAGTAAATTGTATGAAGGCTTTACATCTACTACAACAAACGTCTCGGTTAGGGTCCTTTGAGCGGTAGATACCAGCAATTAGACTTCCTCAATCGGTTTAATTTGTTTTCCATCGAATCCTGCAATAGGACACCAGGAGGCCACAATCTCGTTCGAGTCGATTTCAAGCTTTTCAAAAGCATATTTTGTAATGACATTTGCACTGCTCCCGGGGTGGATCATGACTCTCTTAACAAGCCAATTGGCCACCATCAATGTCACAACTAGAGGGTCATCATGTGGGGTCTAGATATTCCGAAGGTCTGATCCGGAGAAAATAATTTGTGCTTCTCCTGTCTTGTGGTGGACTTCATTGACTTCATTGACTTTTCTCATTTTTCGGGCTCTTCACAAATAGCTCTGGTTGGATCCTTCTGTCTATTTGGAGGCGGGGCCACCAAGAATCATATTGATGATCATGACCGGTTGTGCGGCTGCGGGGTTCCGAGGGGCGTTAGGAGCCTATTGATTGGCCCTCGACCTGTCCCGTTGGATGTAATCCTGGAGCTCGTCATGAAGCAACAATACCTTTACCTATTGTCTGAGATTACGACACTCATTTATGATGTGCCCAAAATCGCCGTGGAAAGCATAATGTTTTGACTTGTCCCTTTGGTCCAGTGGCTGCCTGATGGTTGGGGGTTGTTGGAAGATCCCTCTGGCCTTATTTTCTTGATAGAGCTTGGCAAGGCTAATCCTCAGGGGGGTCACTCTCTATTCAGATTTAGAATGTTTGAAAGGGTTCGTGGTTAAAGGTCCTGAAGGAACTGATGGTCCTGATGATGTTGGACGCTTTCGGTCGGTTGCCTGATCCTTTGATCGGGCTTTAACGTTGACCAAGGCCGCCCTCTTCTGCCTGATGGTCTCCTCTTCAATCCTCAAGTACCCTTGGGCTCTGGAGTTTAACTCCCCAATACCCGATGGGGGGCGTTTCACCAGAGACTAATAGAACTTGGTCCCTGGAATAAGGGCCATCCAGAAGGCCTCAACAGCAGAGTGCTGGTCACAGTTATCAATAGAAGAAGACTCAATGTTGAATTAGGATAGGAAGCTCTTCAGGGATTCTCTTTTCTCTTGGATCATAGTGAAAAGGCAGGATATGGTCTTCTTTTGTCTCTTATTCTTGTAGTATTGGGCAATGAAGAGCCTGGTCAACTGTTATCAGCTGTTAATAAATCGGGGAGGCTGCTTCCTGAACCATAGTAGAGCTACATCAGCAAGACTTATGGAAAATACCTTGCAAAACAATGACTCGTTCTCAGTGTACATGGTCATCTTTTGATAAATCTGATAAATATGCTCATCGGGGTCCTTAGTGCCATCGTAGGGGGTAAATCGAGGCATAATAAACTTCTTCGAAAAAGGTTCCTATCTCAGGGACGAAGGGCGATTGTATCAACTCGGTTGATGCTTGGATGGCCAGGTCATCGATAGACTGGGTTCTCAAGTCCCAGAGGATTTTTCTTTGGAACTCGACCATCATTGCTTGGAGCTTTTGGGGGGTCATGGCTTCGTCGCTGACTGGAGCCTTTCCTAAGCGATGGGAAGACTCGGTATGCTCTTTCAGTCTATCGCCATCTTCCTGGTTCTGAGAGTGGTTGAGCGCCGCTACCGGAAGGGCAGGCGGTTGTAGAGCCAACCTCGCCATGAGCTCCGCATTCTGCTTCTCAAGAGCTTGGCTACGTTTCTCAGCGGCTATCAGGCATTACAGGATTTGCTCAATGGTTTGAGGACCTTCTACACGGCTGTCCCCAGTGGTCGGAACGTCCGCTTGCGAATGGGTGACCAGCATGTTTGTTTGGGAAGTAATAGGTCAGTGTGAATGGAGGTTTAGAAGATGGTAAGGAATATAAACAAGCTATCAGATCTGGAAGAAAAACAAACTCAGCTTAACGAGATGGGAAGAAGGAGATGATTTACAAATCTGGAAGAACAGATCTGAAAAATCAAGAACTCCTTGTGTTTCCCACAGACGGCGCCAATGTATAAATGCCAAAAAATGCACAACACAAGAATAGAATATTTTATTCAGATTGGGCTTTCCTTATATATATACCCTTCTTGGGCTTTGAGCCCATTAGGGCAACATTCTCTTGCTTATATCATTTTTTTATCCTTTCGCCATGTCACTAGCTTGCTCCTCAAGTTTGTTCTAGAGTATTTCATGAAATGGGCCTTTGGGGTAGGCCTTTCCTTCGGGCTTCTTCCTTTGTTGGGCTAGCGGGCACTTTCCTTAGTGGGCTTGACAGAATCCGCACGTACATGTCCCCTCTGCGGATTGACTCTCTCGTCACCCATCTCAACTTCTTCTGTCTGACGACGCTCTTCAATAGATTTTCGTAAACGCCTTAAAGTTTTTTTGATCTCCGGGACGTATACAACTAACGCATAATTTAAATTTAAACGCGTCGATCTATCGGACATACACTAGAAACCTTTTTTTTTAGAAAGCAAATTAACTAAACTACTTTTAAACTTATCTAAATTATGCACAAAAAACAAAGCTAAAAATTAAATGCAAAAACCAAGCAAAATTGAAATTCACAAAGGGTCTAGACACAACTTCAACAGCTTTGTCTTTTCCTTTCATGCTCTTACAATTGTACCTAAAAATCACACAAAAAATTCAACTTTAGCTTCAATATATAATAAGACAATGCAAATAAACTACTAAAGCTATTGAACAATGCCGAGTCCCCGGCAACGGCGTCAAAAACTTGATGGGCGTCAGGTGTGTGCTAAATATGTGGTTAAAAACGACACTTTAGGTTTTACCCTTCTGTAAGCGCACATATCAATTGTATATAGTTTAGCTTGAGTAGGGGAATATCGATCCCACATAGACGAGGATTGTTCACTTCAATAGTTTAAAAACACTGAATTATATTTTTCCGAAAAGAGTTTGATTTTGTGAATTATCTAATAATAAGGAAAATAAAATAGAAAACAATGATAAATAATGGTTGTGATTCAAAGAGAGAGAGAACTATGGTTTCCTCACTCCACCACTAACCGCATAATATAGTCCAAATTCTATTTCAATTGCATGAGGGCGATCCATTGACTGTGAATCAGGTCGCACCGCGCCAGCAGTTTGACCCCAAAAAGGATTACTTTCAACCGGATCGCGATAACCCATCTCAAGACTAAACTGATTAGTGCATGCCAACTACTAACATAAAGTAAATGCAGAAAAGTAAATTAAAGCATGAAAATAAACTAAAGCATGTCTATATCAGTTTGTCAGAGCATGACCTGTGTCAACCTATGGTTTCCATTTTTATGACCACCATTGTGTAAAAAATCACAGATTAAGCATCCGAGTTCCAGCCCATAGTGAATAATTGTGATTGTGTAAGATAAATATATTCGAAAAGTCTAAGACAAGAATCAATTCAAATATATAAACTTGTATCAGGAATAAAAACGGTCTCTCATCTAACAGAGTCATCACAGTATAGTCACAGTTTCCCCTCTTTACAATTGAATATAAAATTAGAACTATATTACTTGTCTAGGGTTTTGCGAGAAAACCCTAGATACTTAATTAGTTGATCATGGTTGAGAGAATTTGCATTGTCGATGTAGAAACGTTTTCCATAACCCTCTTCTCTGGATCTCTAGGTCTTCAGTAGTGGCTCTCTTCAATGGAAGTAAGTCTGAACTTTGAACATGAGAACTCTATGAATGAACGTGAAAATCAGAACCAGAACTAGCCACCAAGAACCCCACTCTAAACCTAACCCTCTCATATTTATAGACAAGTGAGGGAAACCCTAATGGTTGCCATTTTCTGTAATTTCATAATACATGAATAATATCCCTAAAATTTGATGTAAATATGTGTATAAGTCTGTATGTAGAGGTCTGGAATCACCGATCACTTAAAATATCGAAGCAGGGACAAAAATGGAAAATTCTTAAACAACTTCAGCACATAAAGGGATCACGTGGCCACAAGATGGGACCTACGCTCCTGACCTACGCTTGGGCGTAGGTCTAGGGCGTAAGGTCCAAACCAAAGCATAGCTCAAGAACGTAACTCAAGAGCGTAGCTCAGGTCCAATCTGCCTCTTTTTTTCTCTGACGACGTAGGGTATAATGCATTTTTGCTGTAAAAACGCATCTTTTCATATTTGAGCTAGACTAGTCGCCTTTGACTCCCGATGCTTTTGGATGAAGTAATAATGTCTAAAAATGATATTTTTGTCATCCGATGAGATATCGATGTCGGGAAATGACCATTTTGCCCTCCTGTAACTCTTCTTTGTTCTGACGCGCCTCTTGATTCCTTTCTCGAGATAGAAACGAACACGAACTCAGTTAATTTACCGAGATTAACTATGTTTCTTCATTAAGCTCCTGAAACATGCTTACATATACAAACTGGATAAAAATACCAAGTAACGGAATGTAAAGACATAACAAACACAAGATATGGATGAAAAATGACCAATATTGAGCACCTATAAACTTTGCTTCACAAACTTTAACTCATTTTCAGGTTTGATCTCATAAAAACCAGATTTTCTATTCATTTGATCATTCCTAAAAAAATCATTCTCACTTTGGTTCCAATTCCAATTTTGGGCATTTTTAGCTAGTTCCTCCAAAAATATATAGGCTTGGTCAGGGGTTTGGGCCTTGAACTTTCCTTGGTGCATTGACTCAATCATGGTTTTGTTCATAGGTGAAAGTCTCTTATAAAAGAAATGGACTAGTTGTGCTTTATTAAAGCTATGGTGTGGGCATTTGAGTAGCAAGTCATGGAATCGGTCTCAAGTTTGATGGAATTGTTAATCATTTTTCCCTCTAAAAGTACTTATGGCATCTCTCATTGATTCGGTCTATTGCATGGAATAAAATTTACTCATGAATTTTCTTACAAGTTCATCACATGATCGAATGGAGTTGGGTGGAATGGAGTTTAGCCATGATATAACTTTATCTTCTAAGGGCAGGGAAAAAAGACGCAGTTTGACACCCTCTTCATTCAAATTTTGATTTTTGAATGTGTTGCATATTGTCAAAAACTTCCCTAAATGGATATAGGGTTGTTCGTTTTCAAGTCCATGAAATTTTGGCAACATATTGATTGTGGCAGGTCTAATCTCAAACTAGAGTGCATCATTCTCAGGTAGAACAATACAATTGGGTGAGTTGGCTGTGATTGGGGAAAATTAGTCATTAAGAGTTCTCGGTACAACCATTGATGAATTATTTGTGGTTGAGAGATTTAACAAGGTAGTTGATTTTTCTTCTAAATCAATGAGTGAGAGATCACTAGGAAACCTAACTAAACGTTTGTTAACTCGCAACCACTGGGGCATAAACAAAAAGAAACCTAAAAGGGCTAGATGATGGGTAAATCACATAAATTTTTTGGCTTTGTTATCTTGAGCTTAAATTCAAAGGTGGTGAATTTTTAAATCTAATCTTGTAGAGAATAAATAGGATGGTGGCCAAATTAATTCTCTCCTAATTAGACACCTCCTACTCTATTCCAGATTAAGTTGATGGATTACCAATTAAGAATCATCAAATTAACAACGGAGTAGTTCCCAGGAAAGTGTGGCGAGACACGTGGTCTGCTTAATGGCGGGTCAACCACACTCCTTGACAGAATTTCCTACCGTTTATCAATTTGATAATGACTCACTAGAGTAACTACCAATCGCTTCCTTCCTAGAGGGCCTATGACCTCGTAACTCTAAATTGGATTATTGCTAATGAATTTTACAATTAGGCTCATGGTTTAACAAATGCAAGGATTTTTGTGATTTATGGGCCACGGAAACGGGTGATGAAATCCCGACCGTATCTTGTGGGAATTTTGCCCTTAAGTATCTTATACAAAATGCTAATTAAAATATGCACAAACAAGAAGAAAATAAAAATAAATAAATAAACGGGAGCTTAGGGTAATTTCTAATGTTATTCTATCCTAGAATTCGCATGCAAAATTTTCACCTAATCTAGGGGGAAAAAAATAAAATAAAATAACAAGAGTTTAGAAATATGGAACCTTACTGATAAACCGGTACGGTATCTCCTTTAAAGGAAATAACAAAAATAAACTAGTAAGTAAATAAAAAAATGAAAACAAAATTGAGTGAATAAAAATAATAATAATTAAACTAATCTATTTTTTATTTATTTTTTAAATCTAAAAAGTTGACTTCTCAAAGAAAATTTGAAAAGAAAATGAAACTGCAAGCTTCGAAACTTCAATGTCCAAACTGCAGGATTCCAAAAGTCAATGGCTACAATTACAAACTGCATGCTTCCAAAGTTAACTTCTCAAGTTTTTTTTTTCTTTCTTTTATAGTAGCTTACCTAGCCTCTAGCCTACTGTCAATATTTTTTTTTCGTTCTTGTTTTTATATATAGTACACACACAATCTGATTTTATATATATATATATATATATATATATATATATATGTTTTTGAATTAATCGATACTATAAAATAACAAAAGCAAAATAAAAAAAATGAATAAAAAAAAGGGAAGAAAGCTGGAGTGGGTTCCCGAAAATTTTGAATTAAGAATCTTGGACTCCGAATAAAACAAATGAGGAAGCAGCCAAAATTGAAATCTTTGTCATATGTGTCCATTTTGAGACACGTCTTTTTATGCATGTCACATTTTTCCAAAATTCCTCTTGAATTTCGGCACATCTTCCTGCCTTTCATATGCATGCACCACACATATACATACACATAGCTGGATATATGCATGCATATATTACAATTAAGACTTTTTTAACAACTTTCTCTTATTTTTCTTCTCTTTTATTCTTCAGCCCCTATATAAAACAAAAATATAAATATAAGAATTGTTATGTGATAAAATGATAAATTAAGAGTTTATTTTAACATTTAAAATAATAACATTTGTGTACTTATCAATGGCCTCAGTCTTCACCTAGGAGAATGAACTTCATTGGATGGTCCAATAAAATTTAGACATTTGAATAATATTTTTCTAGAAAGGAATTAAGACCAATCATTGTTTTGTTGGATTTTATGGCGATACATTCACTTTTTAAAGAATTTTTTTTTTGCCAAATGTCCAAATTTTCTTTAAAAACATTGTTACTAGCATCCTCAAATTTTAAAATATTTTTGAAATATTACACTACATGTCAATGAAATATAAAACCACATCAAGAAAATTCTTTCTTACTGAGCTGAGACTCTAGCCCATTCATGAAATCTTAATCGCTTTTTATTAAACATGATACCCCATGGGAAACCATATATTGTAATATTATACATGTTTGCATGTGGCTCTAAATTAAATGTAACTCAGTTATAATGCGCTTTTTTTTTTAGACACTATAAAGTCATGCATCCTCTAAAATAGAAGTAAACATTACTTTGAGTGCATGTTTGGTAGGTTGGAATGGAATGAAATGTTCATTTATTCTATTTTTTGGTTTGGTACAACATAATGAATGAGAATGACTATTTCTAATGAATGAAATTTTATTATTGAGAATGTATTTTCATTTCATTACTAAAGTTATGGAATGGTCATTCCATTCCTTTAGGAAAGCTTTTAAAACATAAAATTACTTAAATAACTCTCTCACATTTCAAAAAAATAAGTCTCCGCCGCCGTCATTTCGCCACCACCACCGCTACCTTTATTATCCATCATTATTATTCCCGTTATGTTTTACCATTTTTTTGGTAAAAAAATTAAAAAATAGTATTATTTTATTTAATTTTATATTTAATACTAAGAAGGGTATTTTTTTTAAAAAAAATTCATGTTTATTCTATTCCCAATGTATTTCATATTTACAATCAAACAATAAAATGAAAATTGGTTATTCCATTCCATTATTATTCTCATTTTATTCTCACTTTCATTCTATTTCATTCAACCGTAACAAACTAGCATGAGAGTAAAATTGGTACCTAGTAATAGAATTGTCTTTGTTCCAATGATTTATGTATTGAAGAATATAAAGTAGCCCCAGTGTGCAACTGTTACTTCTGATACAAGTGAACCCGCGCCTACTTCTTAGATGTCGCCAAGTTCCATGTCAAGGACATGGACACAAATACGATACGAGTCTGTAATAGGCGAGACAAAAAATTCTACAAAAACAAGATAAGCCATGATAAAGTAATACTAGTATAAATATATTCAGAATCCACAATACGTGTAACTTGTTGGAATTTTTAATTATATAATTATATTTAAAAATTATTTTATGTGAACTTATGCACTATTTTTCTTAAAATAGGATTGCAATATATAATTAATGGGTTGGGCTTACTTGTCAATGGTAGTATAATTGATATGAGAGTTGTACTATGATTTTTAGTTATAATCCTTATTCATCAAAATTTCCATGATGGAAAGGAAAATCCTAAATATTCTTTTGTGGAGATATCGTCCCTACTATTACTCTATATCAATGCATACGGTATACGGTGATTGCTTTATGTTGCAAGATACAACAAGCATATCAAAGCCATGGTAGTAAAATTTATTGCGTACAAATCAAGTTTTATAAAAGATTGCGAAGTCGCTTGGTGAACATGTGTGTTTTGCGGTCCCTACATATATATACATGATTTATGCTTATAGAAGCTCTGCAAATATATATGATTTCTGCATATATGGTGATATATAATTCTTTAATAATTCATTGCATGTCTGTTGATGATTGTGTACATACTGCTTGATTGCCTACATATGTGAAGATAATCAAGGTCTGTGTTTATTTTTATTATTTGACATCACTTTAATGGCAGAGATCTCACTTAAATAGAATCAATATATATATATGGTCTGTGCCTTATTTGCAAAGAAGTAAATTATTGTGATATTAAGTCTTTGGGTGTAATAGATAACCCATTTATAAATCATATATGCGAGTCTCGGTGTATATAGAGAGAGAGTGGGTCGCGGACTCGCCGCTCCGGCGGCGCGCGTGATCTTTTTTTGTTTGCCAGGAGGTTTCTCCCTTCTCCAGTACGAGTCGTGAAGGCCATGAACTCATGTCCGGTGATTTTAAGAGCCACCGACTAGTTTATAGACTGCTGGTTCAGGCGGTGGCGCCAAGCCCTCGCCAGGGCCGGCCTGAGATCGCTAAAATCATTTGAGATTCTAGGCAAGATTTAATATGAGGCTCTTCATACAAAAATTACTAAAACAAAAAATTTCATTAAAAGATATTGTATATTAATATGAAAAACAAAGAAAATACATCGGATTTTGGTGCTTTATAAAGAACACAATCCCCGTTTAGAGAAAAAAGAAATATGCAACAAACTTAGTCACAAAACTCAAAATCCAACTTCATATCAAAGTAAATGTGACCGTCTAGCATTTTGGGAAGCAAAATTATCAATTAAAGTGCTCCAATCAAGCTTCTCCAACATGTCTTTTTCAATAGAAATAATTGTCAAACCATTCAATCTTTCTTGAGACATCGTCGACCGTAGGTAAGATTTAATCAACTTTAACTTTGAAAAGCTTCTTTATGCATATTCAACTGTAACTGGAATAGTCAACAATACTCTATATACAATCCAAGCATTTGGAAAACAATAGCCTAGTCTTTTAATAAATCAATATAGAAGAAGATTGGAAAACACTCACCTTTCAAAGGAATCAAAGATTTTGTCTCCAATGTGCGACGAAACTGAGGTCTCCAACTCCAAGTTGTTGTGCTGATTCGCCGAAATGAGGCCTCCAACTCCAAGTTGTTTTGCCGAACAGAGGCCTCCTCCAAGTTGTTGTGTCTAACTGATGGGAATTGATGGATTGGGTCGTGCCCTAGTTTTAGCCTTTAGGTTAAGTTCTGTTTGGGAAATTATAAAGTCTTAAGATAAATTCTCTTTGGGTTGATTTGTTTTAATTTAACTATTGGGCTGAATTTGATTTGTTATGCATGAATTGATATTGGGTCAAGCCTATACAAACATAATTATTGATTTTTTTTTTAATTTTGGGACTACACTATTGTAAGTAAAAAAAATTTTTGAGGCCCCCTTGGCCCTGAGGCCCTAGGCGGCTGCCTAGGCCTAGGGCCGACCCTGGTAGAAACCACACACAAACAATTGCAAACAAAATATAACACACACATACCGACAGAGAGATTTATACGTGGTTCGTCCAAATCAACATACGTCCACGGAGAACGCCAATAATAATTATCAATGAGAGGATTACAATATGATGATCAACAAATCAACAACGCACACAGTATTTCACTCACTCGGTGTTTCACTCACACCAAGAAAAATATTAATCTGTATTTTTCTCTTCTCTCTCTCTCTTTTTTACGCCGGACATAATAGAGATTATTCTGCAGGTTATTGCAATAGGTAATTTGCAAGGAAAAAGACAGGAGAATTCGACCCAAAATTTCAGAGAACACTCTGGAATTCAATAAAATTGTTTATAATCAAGAATGATACAAAAACAACCTACAAGCCGGGTTAATATAGCTGAAAATCGACCCTTAATAGAATTTTTACCAAAAATAGCAAAACCCTAAAAGTCTTACCAAAACGAAATACGGAAAGAAATCAAAAGATTGCCAAAAATCTGGCCCAAATCGGGTTCAGAATCAATTCCTAATTGACAAATAAAATATTACCATAAATAGCAAAAATTGACTAAAAATAAAGATTTGAAAAGGAAAACAGCGGATTTAGGGCTCAAAACAAGGTGCACCGAGCGAGGCTTGGTGGCTACGACGTGCGCGCCGAAATTAGCTTTCCGAATTGGGGTCACGGGCGCGAATCGGACACTTGTAGCTCCATTTATGGCCAAAAAATCGACACGTGTACGGAAACCGCCCCAATTAGGCTAGATCATGATTTCTTGTCATCCTTGCGTTGATCCTTCCACCCAGGTAATCCAGCGCTATCAATGAACAATCTGACAGCTCGGCATCGTCTGACTCGGATCCCCCTGCATTACTTTTCTATGTACACAATACAATAGGTCAGACCTATATTTACAGGAGAAGTTGAGTGGTGAAAAAGCCAATTGGTATTCCAAAACCAATTCTAATTAGAAGTCTTCAAATCAATCTCGTACCGTGTGTGTAAAATTCATTTGAAATATATATAGTATTTGCGTAAATGACTTGTTAGGTCTATTTGTCTAACCGATCTCTTCACTGAATCACTTTATTGTTAGAGTTCATAATTGAAACATTATGAGCCAAAGAAGTAGACCTAACAAGTATGTCCAAGATTCAATAATGACTTGTTTTCATACATCAGCTAAATTTATAGATAATTAAAAACATTTTTTTTTCTAGTTCTTGTAAACAGCTTTTTGCCAACTAATTAACACAACAAACTCTCAACTATATATTTATGCTCTTTAAAGTAACTTTAGAAAGGAAATGAAAAGAAAGAAAAATGAATCAAGTGTAGATATAATTTTAGGTGTAATACCTTCAGAGTTGCCTTCTGCGGTCACTATAGCAAGAGCAACGACAAGGAGAATGAACGCCTGAGACCCCATTTAGCAGCAGAAGAATCCTAAACAAGAACTATCAATATGCCTATAGAGAGCATATGTGTGTATATATATATATATATATATATATATATAGTTCAACATATGTTTGTAACATCCGTAGTAAATGGCTCAGTAGTGACATGTCATAGTGACAGGTCAAGTTTTGATGCATCAGAGCCATGAAAGCTTAAGTTCCTTCTCGGTAAGTCAGTTATGAGTACTGCAAGTTTAATTCCCCATATGCACTAAAACGAATTCATTTTTTTTCAAAATTTGAAGTGTTATAGCAATTTGGTCCCTGGGGCATACGATATGTAGATCTTATGACTACTGTGTATTCCAAACCATCGCCGTAACCTTCTCATCTTCTCTGTGAAGATCTTTTCTTTATGAAAACCTTGGTTAATTGTTCAATTATATTTGGTGTTTCTTCTGGTAACTAAGGATAATGGTCCCTTGAGACTGGTTGGCCTTTGTGTGGCTATTTGTCTCGGTTTACCTTCCTTAGGCCCATAACAAACACATTTGTCTTACAATTAATCAAACTTGAAGAGTGTTACGGTGTATGACTGATCCATAGATCACGCTCTACCTAGACCACTTCTTGTATCACTTCTGTTTTGCCTTAAATGACCTCTCTTTCAAATAAATGGGAATTATTCTTGCATGTATGAGTGATTGATGAACCCAGATTTCTCTCCCTTATGTCTAGTTCCAGTTCAAGCTCTCGCTCTTCCTTTCGGTCGTCCAATTCCAGATCTTTGCTTTCACCTTCTTCTTCCTCTCGTGTGGAATACTGATACGAGTATGAATATCTTGATGAGTCTAGTAAAGTCTCTGTTACTGATCTCCCTATGGTTAACCCTTATACAGCGTTTGCTAAACCTACCAATACAGTAAAAAAAAATAATCACTCGTCTATTCCATACCCCTCGTCCTTCTTCTGTTAAGGAGTATCTTCAAGCCTCTAGATTTGACCAGTGTTTCATTCCTGCTACTGACCAAGAACAACTTTTTCCCCTTGAGTTACCTCTTGACCTCCCCAGTCAGTGGATACAACAAGGCTTCACCCATCTCTATTTTGGGGCTATTCGCCTTGCTCTCTCTTTTCATGGCTGCAAAGGTCTTCCAGTCACCTCTCGAATTGCTCTGGTGGACACCAGATTTACTATTAGCATGTCTGCATAGCAACGGTCCAAACCACCCTGAATGCTGGCACAATTGTTTTCACTTTCTTCCCCAACTTCAACATGCCCTTAGTAGACCCACATCTGCTCAGTGCGTTGAAAGTCCAGATCCAGATTGGTGGCGCCTTTACTGTCTCTACCACCTATGATGCTACCATTCACTATCAGATGGCATACCGACTCCAGAACCATGCCATGGATATGAGCTTACCATCTTCTGCTTCCAATGATGCTCTCTTGCTTGATATCAACACCACTCACCAAGCAACATGTTCTCATATTCCGAAACAGCTCTCTAGATCCGAGTTGTTAAGGCTGCTCCCAGAATCTTGGGTTACAACTTATGAGAAAACACACCAACAACCAAAACCCCTCCAGTCTACCAATCCTATCTTCACTACCAAGTCAGACGGCTCAGTTGAAATCTCTTTTCCCAAGCCAGATTATCCATCTCCAAATGCACTTCTTATTTTCTCCTCACAACCCCCTGAGATTAACATGTTATCTCCTTCTGATTTCCATAACCAAATTCCTATCAGTTCATTTCAATTCTCTGGCGATCCAGTCTACTATTTTCAAGACCCAGTCATTGGGTACAAGTTCTTTGATGCTTGTGATTGTGTTGACTGTCTTTATGACGATGATGATGAACCTAAGCGAAAAAGAAAGTCATCCCAGCAATGCCTCAAAGAAAGATATGAAAATGGAGATCCCACTATTGACCTTCTTGGTGAACCCTGTAGAAAATTTGACTTTTATGTTACCTATGGCAAGTCCAAAACCCCACAACCTAAACCTCCTCCTTCCATCTATAAGCCTCCCTATAAACCATGTGCTCCAAAACCATCACCCCCACCTACTCAACCTTCACCAATCCCCTGTTACATGTTTTCTCCCTCATCATCCTAAACAGAAGCGGATTTTCCTCCTCTCTCCTGCCATGATTCTCAAGAAAAAATAACTCACCGACACAAGATCCTAGATCCTCATGTTATCTACTCGGATGGATCTACCAAACCTGTCTCTGCTGCTGAAGCGGCTATCAATTGGCAATCTATCAATGCTCTGGCCCAAAACAAGATCTTGCAACGAATTTCAAACTCCCAACAATCTTTGGAAAACACTTTCCATAGAAAGCTAACTTCCTTAGAACTCCTTATCAATGATCTCTAGCATAAAATGCAAGGTCTCCATGGTGAACTCCTCCAGATGGCCTACTCCAACCAGACCTTTACCTCAGTTTTCCTTCACAAGGATGCGAAAATGAAACACTTAAAAATTCAACTCCAATCCTTACAAGCTCAACAAACCCAGACCCAGATTAGCTCTCCTGACTTGTTTGGATACTCCTCTTCACCTATTTTCCCTACTTATACATCCCAACCTATGTCCTAACCATTATATGTTGCACTTCCTGGACAACCTAGTTTATTTGCCTCTCTACCACACTTACAAATCAAACGACCTTTAGTTCCACCACCTCCAAGCACCTCCACACCACATATTTCATGTCCTATACTTGCCCCTTCACGACCTTCAATACCTGTACCTTCCACATCATCCACACTTTCTCCTCCCGATCAAAAAGGCAAAACTCCAGCTCAATTCATGTTTCAGCCCGAAGACCCTCAATCCAATAACCTCATTTATGATATTTTGTTGAAATTGGCTAACCTTCCCCAGGGTCAATCTGATACTGACTCAATTGTTGAATCTGTAGAAGCACACTCTGCTTATTTTATCCATATGGTTGATCCTAACCCTCAGTATCCGCCTGACGCTAATCCCATCATTGAAGAAGTTGAGGATCCACCTCCTCCTTCGATACATCCTCAGCAAACATTTTCATCTCAAGCTCAATCTCATAATGGTTTTTCTATTGATGAGATTCCCCATTCCAAATGGCTGGATAAATTCTATAAGATTCATGCTTGGTGCCCTGCTGAGATGCTTGCTCCTAATGCTGACCTTCGCTCAGTCCTGACCCATTGTGTAGCAAAATTTATTGGTCACCTTCGCCAATAGTACCTAGCTCTAGGCGAGTACCAACATCTCCAGCTTGTTCAGATGCCAACTATCTCAGCCTTCATTGATGTTCTCCACAGTGAATTCCTTGGTTCATCTGATGGCCTACTCAGCGCTATTCGCGAAGAATTCTTTAGCATGAGATGTTGTTCTTTTAAACGCAAAGACTTGGAGACCCATTTTCTCCTAATGTCTCAGAGATTTTATGTTCTTGGAGGAATTGATGATGTGAATCTTAAACAGTCTTTTCTCAACTCATTTCCAGAACCCCTTGGAAATGAAACATTCAGACTTCTTCAAACCAAAAAATATGGCTTTGAATAACACATCCCTTGGTTCCATTTACCAACAATTCTCCAATCTCTTGAGAAGCTTTGCAATCATCAAAAATTCTTCAAAAAGATTCATGAGCAAGGAAAGCTTTTGGGTAAAGCTTGTGATAGATCAGATCTACTCATCAAAAGCAAGGATAACAAGTCTTGTTCATGTAGTCCTTCGATAAAGAAATCTAAGCATTTCAAGAAGTGGAAACCCAAAAGACCCTCCTCTTTCCCCAAGTTTTCTAGAAATTAGAAATGACGATTCTTTAGAAAGAAACATGTTCGTGGCAAACGAAAATCAGATAGATGTTATATCTGTAGACAACCAGACCACTATGCTAAACAATGCCCGAACAAATCTGCTAGAGATAAATTGGTCCATTCTATTTCCAAGATTTTTCCACATGATGATGATGATGCAGATATAGAATCCATTTTCTCTATAGATGATGAAACCAATGCTGATACTATTATGGCTTTCTCCTTTGTTGCTGCCTCATCAGATTCTTCGGACAATTCTTCTGAGGATTCTGAGTCTGAAGATGAATATCCCCATAATCTTTTCTCTGTGGAATTCCCATTTGCTACCTCTTTGCTAGTCCAGCCACTTGCCCAAATCCATGTTCTTACTGACAAATATGCCAAGCTTATCCTTGTCATAGCCTTCTTTAATACTGGATTCGCTTCAACCATAATCAATCCATCCATCCTTCCTCGGTCTTACTGGCAGAAATGTTACTATCCTTTCACTACCGCCAATGGTGAAACCTTTGCCAGTAAGTAAGCCGATCATTCTCCAGTTGTTTCCTAGATATACTATTAAACACGAGTCCTTGGTTATGATCTTCCGAACAAAGATGTCTTTATTGGGTTTGATATTCTCCAGAAACTTTCCAAACTCTCATGGATGCCTAAAGGATTGAAGTTTCGTAATTACTTCCTTCCTTGGGCTTCTAGACCCAATTTGTTCTCCCTTGACAACATCTCCTTTTTTAGAGAGTCCATTATCCAAACTTCCTGTGATGATTCACATACTCACTTTTACCAAATGTGACCATCCCCTGTGGAAAAATCCAAAGTTCTTCATCACCATTCCTTTTAAGAAAAATGAAGATCTCAACCCTACCAAAGCCACTCATCGTGGAATGAATCCTGAACATTACCAATTAGCTGTCCAAGAACTTCACCAACTCCAAACCGAAGGCCTTGTTGAACCCACCAATTCTAAGTGGGCTTGTGAAGCATTCTATGTGAATAAGCACGCAGAACAAGTTCATAGAAAACTTCGCCTTGTTATCAATTACCAACCCCTAAACCATTTTCTTCAAGACATTAACCCTTCCCCAAAGAACAATTCTTTTCTCAAATTTACCCAAAGCCCAAATTTTTTCTCAGTTTGACCTTAAAGCTGGTTTTTGGCAACTTGGAATCCATCCAGATGATCGTCCAAAAATTGTCTTTTGTATTCCTGACCATCATTTTCATTGGACTGTTATGCCCTTTGGGTTAAAGACTATACCCTCTTTGTTTCAGCAAGCCATGGTCTGTATCTTTGCTCTTGTATTACCATCAGCCTTAATTTATATTGATGATATTCTGTTATTCTCCCTTGACTTAGAGACCCATTTCACTCTTCTTAGCACCTTCCATGATATTGTCCAGAAAAGAAAATGCTTTTGGCCCATCATGAAATTGATTTTCTAGGCATGAAGATTTTTCAAGGACAGTATGCTCTCCAATCTCACATTGCTACCCAACTCCATTAATTCCCTAATTCTCATCTCTCTGCTAAGCAAGTCCAACAGTTTCTTGGTATTATGAATTACATGTCCGAATTCATTCCCAAACCTCTTTCTGAACTTCTTAAGAAAAACCCTCTACCTTGGACATCCCAGTGTACAACGGTTGTTGCTTACCTCAAATCCGTGTCTCAGTCTCTTCCTCCTTTGTAAATTACTTCTGATGGAAAAAGAGTCCTCCAAACTAATGCATATGACCTTTATTGGGTGTTGTTCTACTTGAAGAACATCCTGATAAATCCAGGAAGATTTATGGTTACAAAAGTGGTTCTTTCTCCCCTGCAGAAACTTATTATCATTTCACTTACAAAGAAATTTTGGCTATCAAACGCAGTATTCAAAATTTTGAATTCCACCTGATTGAAACTGATCTTAGCAGTTTTCCTAACATGCTCAGGTTTATGCAGAAACATCCTCCTAAGGCTCAACTCCTGCGCTGGGCAAATTGGTTTTCCCAATGGTCCTTTGATACTGCCCATATCAAAGGAAAGACAAATGTGCTTCCTGATTTTCTCTCCATATTGAAAAAAGAAGTTCATCATGTTCGTCTTAGTCTTGCATTGTGTTTTCCCCTAATTGCGTGTTTCGAAACTTTTCAGTTACCTTTTCACCTTCAAATCCCTCTGTTAGAGAAAACCCTTATTTCCCGCAGTTGTTCCATGGTCAATTCCTTTCAATTTCTGTATGTCCATAGTTATGGTCTTGAATATGGTCTTGTTTGGAATTTGTCTTTCCATCATGTTTATCCTTTTCTCACCCACTTTGAAATTAACCCTGTGTTTTATTTTCATTTTCCTCATGAAACTTTATTTCTTCTTTGGTACCTTGTTGATCTTTATCACATTGGTATTATTTTTGATAAATCTCAAATGTTGCAATATCTTGCTCAGTGTTTGCTAAATTCCCTTACTGCTTCTGAGTTAAGATTGTGTTTATGGTTTTCCCTTTTTGTTGATATTTCATTCTGGTAACAAAAGTTTCGTTAGTGTCCATTTAAATCCCCCATGTTTGTGTTTTGGTCTAGAAAACAATTCTATCATACCCCTGATTCTGGTGTTCATATTGAAAAATCATACCATGTCTCCTTCTTCACTGGTCGCAAGAATACCATCATGTATGACATGCCTACTTTTTATAATCTTCACAGGACATAGCTCTGTTATCACAGTGGCATTCCGCTCCAGTCTATCTCTCCATATCTGTTTCACAATGATACCTCTCACTCGCGTCTTTCAGATTTTTATCCCGCAGATTGGAAACAGAAAATGATCAGTGTGCTTTCAGGCCATGAAGACCAGTATTCATGGGATCTTATTGATGAAGATCATCCAATCTACAGAGTTCAAGAAATTCACCAACTTCAAACCGAAGGCCTTGTTGAACCCACCAATTCTTAGTGGGCTTGTGAAGCGTTCTATGTGAATAAGCGCGCAAAACAAGTTCGTGGCAAACTTCGTCTTGTTATCAATTACCAAACCCTAAACCATTTTATTCAAGACATTAAATTCCCTCTCCCCTGAAGAGCAATTCTTTTCTCGAATTTACCTAAAGCCCAAATTTTTTCTAAGTTTGACCTCAAAACTGGTTTTTGGCAACTTGGAATCCATCCAGATGATCGTCTCAAAACTGGCTTTTGTATTCCTGACCACCATTTTCATTGGACTGTCATGCCCTTTGGGTTAAAGACTGCACCCTCTTTGTTTCAGCAAGCCATGGTCCATATCTTTGCTCCTGTATTACCATCAACCTTAGTTTATATTGATGATATTCTGCTATTCTCCCCTGACTTAGAGACCCATTACACTCTTCTAAGCACCTTCCATGATATTGTCCAAAAATTTAGATATGAAGACATGTGATAAATGCGTATAGTGGACCGAGGGTCAATGAAACCAAGGTTAAATAATGCAAGGAAAAGAATTGACCAAGAGAAGTCGTCGATTTATGAGATATGCATCGCGTTGACCATAACTAAGAGCATCAGGTATGGGCTAGCCGTTTGGGCCGACTGCATGACCCCTTCGAGTCACATCATCAAATACATATATGATGAGCCCATTTTAGTTAGTCAAGCCCCCTTAATATGGAGCAACCCATTTTAGGCCATCCGGTATGCAGATGGCCACATTAGCCGGCTACTTTTAAATTGTAGCCAGACACGTCATCTATTTGGTTAGGCTAAAGAGATAGCTAGCATCACGGTATGGTGTAACGAGATAACTAGCTATATATATATATTTATTTATTTTTGAGATAAAGAATTCTTGTTATTATTTATAATTATGTAATAGTTTCTTTTTAATTTATTAATAAATATATTCGCTAAGCAAAAAAAATTCAAAAAAATAAAATAAAAATTCATATATTTTATTACATAATCAAATTTAAAATGTATATATATTACATTAAATAAAATGCATTACATATGTTTTAGTTAGATAAATAAAAATATTACAAATCATTAGTTTCTTAAGCTAATTTTTTCGCAATTGCCTTTTGTTGTCCAATGATCCATACTTTTGTTGCTTCTGTTGGAGTCTTCATTGAATCTTGAAGCATTATGTCTATTTAAAACTCCTTTTGAGTCATCCTTTCTTTTGATTCAAGATCCAATTTGTTTTTTTCAAACTTCAATTTATTTTTTTAACTCCATTTAAGCTATCATTTCTTTCAATTGTATCTCCATTTGTTTAGATCGTTGTCTCTCCAAGCGAAGTTGAAGCCTAATCCGATGATCTTTGACTCTAAATTCATTAGTTACGCGACCCGATTCTGTTACAAATTGCATTTTTTCTGCAAGTAAATTTTTGGTTATCAATAAAAAAGATGCATTTTTTCTACTATTCTTCACTGCTTTACGTCCAGTGGAGTGGGTACTATGTGAACCTTCATCAGTATCTCCGGTTGGTGGGTCGTCATCACCAAGGTTTACCGATTCGAAAGTTGATGCACCAGGAGTTGAAAAACCTGGTAATGTTGGTATTGATTGGGATAAATTTTCAAGCTCATTAATATCCAAATCGATAACATCTCTCTTTCTTGCATGTTGAGTTGACTTCTTCTCAACATTGCAATGGATGTGTCATTTTTGTTTTGAGTGAAGCACATTCCAACAATTGTCAAACTTAAATTCATGATTTTCTTGTAATTTATATAGTTTTTTGGCAGTTTCCATCTATATATGAAAAAATAAAATCAACTTACAATGTTTAAAAATATTAAATAAATAAATGAATAGCTCTTATAATTAATAATAAACTTATTATGTCTTTATCGTTGTAGCCACTGACTGGAGTGTTGTGGACATTATTGTAGAATCCTGAAATTTTGTTTACTTTTGCTTGAATGGTTGAGAAGCGGTTCATCAGAGTACTACTATTTCTATTGGTCATGTCTCCCAATTGATTAACAAAATGAGAATGTATTCGTGCCCACATGGTGGACTTACTTTGAGTCATTCCCGTCATCGAATCTTTACCAACCATGATCCATGCTTTACACAATGCTACATCTTCTTCTTTTAACCATTTTTTGTTCTTTTGCCTTGAAAAGGTTGGGATTAAGAAGTTTGTTGAGATGGGACTTGGAATTGAGATGTATACTATGATGGATGCGGGATTTGGAATTGAGGTGCGTATTGAGGAGGATGTGTGTATTTGGAAATTGGGTTGGGGCAAGAATTCAGATTGAGTAAGATCTTGAAAGTTCCACCCATAATTGAATTCGGGTGGTAATTCGGAACTGCCAGATTAGTTAGTGTAAGGGTTGTTGAATGGAGGTCGATTATCCATGGAATATTTTGAATTGTTGAGATATGTGAGATTCATGTCTGGTGCACTACTGAAATGTTTATCCCTAATGCTGATCTCCAAACAGTTTTGACCAAGTGTGTGGCCAAATTCCTTGGTCGTCTCCGCAAGTGGCTAATCTCTCTTGGAGAATACAGAAATCTCCAACTACTCCAAGCCCCGACCATCTCAGCATTAGAGAATTGAAAAAGAGTTGGATGATGAAAATTTAGTGTTTGTAGTGTGGTATTTATAGAATTGAGGATATATCAACCCAACGGTTAGAATTGAATTGTTTTTTCTTTATGATTTTTTAGAGATGTTTTTTCTTTATAATTTTTCAGAGATGTTTTTTCTTTATGCTTTTTCAGAGATGCTTTTTATTTATTTTTTTTATTTTATATCAACCCAACGGACAACAATGCTTTTCTACGGCTATATATATAGTGTTTGTGAAATATTCCAATAGCTATATTGTTAACGGCTATATTCCAACGACTATATTTTTCTTATGCCTATATAAACCACTCACTCTCTCTTCTGCAATTACTCAACTCCAATTTAATTTATTTGATTTCTAAATTTCAGTTTCTCATTTTTTTAGTCCTCATTTATATTGTACAAAAAAAAAAATATGACATCTTCATCATAATTTCCACCCTTGTCTTCTAAGTCTAAATCTTCATTTGATTCGTTAGGTTCTGATCGATCGAATGGGGAGACAATTTATCAGCTTTAGCATAAATGAATCAAAACTATTCTAGGAAAGTTCACACATGAGCTGATAAAAGCATTATTTGGTTCAAATAAGGGACGTTATATCAAGCGTGATCGAGAGGAGGCAGCCCAACAAGTGTTCAAAGATTACTTTACCGAAAATTATATTTTTTCACTTGAGTATTTTAGTCGACGGTATTGGATGCGATGATAATTATTTCTTCGCATTTTGAATGATGTTACTGGTCATAACAACTTGTTCAAATAGAAGTCGGATGTCGTTGATCGTATGGGCTGCAACCCTATATTGAAGATGATAGCCGCGATATGTATACTTGCGTATGAAATTTCAGCGGATCAATGTGACGAGTACACGAACGTTAACAATCACACTGCAATTCAATGCTTGAAGAAATTTTGTGATTATGTGATTGTATTGTATGCAATACCTACGCTTACCAAATGAAAGCGATATAGCACATCTACTTCAAGAAAGGGAGGAAAGAATATTTTCAAGTATGGTTGGTTAGAGGCGGTTGCGTGACACACATAAGGGGAAAGGTTGCAAACCTACGCTCATATTAGAGGCAATTGCATCAAAAAATTTGGTTATCTGGCATGCTTTCTTTGGTATGGTTGGTTCATACAATGACATGAATGTTTTAGGTCATTCTCTAGTATTTCAGCGTATTATTAATGATACAATGTCTTCTGTTAATTAAGAAGTGAATGACCATCAACGAACACTGGGGTATTACCTATCTGATGGTATATATCCGAAGTGGACAACTTTGATGCAGACTATTCCAAATTCAACTACTGCAAAAGGAAAATTATTTGCTCAGAGACAGGAAACAGTTAGGAAGGATGTTAAGCGAGCTTGAAATTTTATTTGGTTAATAAGCTTGTCAAATATGCTTAATCATAACCCAACCCATTTATTAAACAGGTAACCCGACCCGAACCATGTAACCCGTTTAACCTATTTATCCTAAATATTAAATTAAATTTGACATGATCCAACACGAAATAAATTATTTAACTTATTTATCAGCAAAACTAAATTAAATTTGACACGACTCAATTACAACTTATTGATATATTTCAACCCATGACCAATTAGAGAAGAGAAAAAATAAACAAATATAATTGTGTCAAACGGGTTGTTCGGATTACTCGGGTTTAATCCTAACCTGATACTAATATTCTTGTATCGTGTTCGGGTCGACCCTTATATAGCTTCAACCCTTTTATAGTCAACCCTAACCCACTTAATTCATGTCGTGTTCGTGTAGTGTTACCGTGTCGTGTCTCATTTTGCCAGTTCTAGTAGTAATGGTTCATGGCTGATGGTCCTAGGGTTGTAATGGCAAGAGACCGCGCCTCATTTTGTTTGTGGTTGAGGTGAGTGCCGAGTAGTAGTTACGGCAGGAAAGGTTGTGAATGGAGATAGTGGTGCCGCTGATTGGGGTTGCATAATGCGACGGCCCAGGTGAAGATGCCAACGCTGACAAATTTTTAAGGACTTAAATGTCTAGTGTTTAAAGGTAGGAATAGGATGGAATTTTTTCAAGATTTAAATACAAATGACTCAAATTGTTGTAAGATGATAATGCCAGCCATTTAACCTCAAATACAACCAAAAGACTCGCTTTTAATTGGTCCTAACAAATTATAGATACTATAATTTTGACACGAGACAACAAATGATCCAATAGGGGAGAAGAACATAACTTTAAATTAGAAGAAAGCACATATTTCTATCTTCTAGGTTTCCAAGAATATGTGTTTCAATTCGTATCAAAACATGAGGAACGAGATGTCAAAATACATTCAAGCTATTAAACAAGATTTCAAGCTCATTTGGGATCCAGGGTTCCCAATTCTTTACACTGCGAGCCCATTACACCATCATACTACATTGATATAAATATATATGCATATACATAATGCACAAAGTTATATTGCAACATGAGTAATCTTTTACCAAGCTGATTCAAACCCCAACTCGATCAACTCAACTATATATATATATAGTGAAATCTTCTATAGATAACGTCGAATCGGCCAACCTGCTTCATCCTTCACAGACGTCTCCACAGCCACCGGCTTCATAACACAGTAATCAGTATTCGAACACGAACCTCGAAACCCTTTCCTCCTTTCACCGCAACCATTCATATCCATGACAACTCTCCTCCTCTCCTTATCATGCATTTCGCTTCTCCTCCTCAGATTTTGCTTCCTAATGACTGAACTCATCAATTTCTCCTTACTCCTCTTGCTATCTACCGAAACCGGCATGGCCTCAAGTCCCATCAACTTAGCCACCACCCCAGGTTTGCACCAAACCACCCTCTCTCCCGCCAATTTTTGCGGCAAACATGGTACTTTCTCGCCTTTCGAATCAAAACCATTCTTGTACATCCCCTTCCTTAACCCGTATTCGCAGCAAATCGACTTCCTCCCACATGTGGTTATGGGATTTAGGTTTCGGAATGAGGATTGGTACATTGCATCCTTCCCATCAAGCGAGAATCGAGGGTACTGATTCAACGCGTTCCTCGCGGATCGTAGTATGTCCGAGTTATTAACACATGACATTCTTCGTCGAACTTCACCGTACTCATCGAGCCTCGCCTTCCTTGCTGCCATCTTCTCTTCTAAATCTAACTGAATTATCATCTCCTCCAAAGTTGGCGGGCTTTGTTCGAGAGCTGCATTGTTCAAGAAAGAGGTGCCAATAGTAGATTGAGTGAGTTCTTGATGTTGGTTGAGAGTCGAGGTCGAGCCGTCGTTGTTGCAGAAGCTTTTGAAGCCTTTCCTCATCTTGGCTCCGAGAGAGTTCTTGAGGAGGAAGAAGGACAAGTCCTTCATTGGGGTTTGAAAGAGCATGTAGATGAGATCGAGGAAGAGAAGTGGTTGAAAATGGAGATTGAAGATGAGTAGAGAAAAAGAGGTGTTAGAGATGTTATGGAACGTGAATGGAGTGAATTGGAGCGGTACTGCATGGGACAATTTGTTGGATGGCTTTAATACCACTCACGTGAAAGAAGAGAAGAGCCTTCACAGGTTCTCACACTTATAGTTTGTTTCATAACTTTAGAGCAATGAACCAGCTCATGCCTTTAAGGATCATTTATATGTGGTAAGTTGTGATTTTTTTTTGTTACATATCATTCCTCTACAAACTCTTTCTTTAACCCTAAAAGAACAAAAAAATAGATAATACAATTTGCAAAAATGATTTTGTTGGAAAAGATTTGGGACCTGATCCATGATTCGGAAAATATTAGAGTTAGAAGTCTTTTGCTGATTCAATAACTTAGTTGGAAAAGACTTGGAACCTGATACCGTATCATATATTAGGGTTAGAAGACTTTTTCTGGTTCAATAAATTATTCCGAAGTAAAACATGATTACGTTATTTCAATTTACAATATCAGAACTGAAGTGTTTTATACCTATAATGAGGTGAAACCTTAAATATTATTCTAAAAGTTAACTTAATTTGAGAAGATGTATCTATTTATTATTTGTCCACACCAACTATATATATATAAGGATGGAGAACATTATCAATGCTCAACAAGAAAAACTAAATGAATTAAATTAAAGAGGAGGATAAATTTTATTCCAAATGGCGTATTGCTGTGAAATGTCAATGAAATATTAGCGGAATGGAGCGATATAGGTCTCGTGAGATGATATAATGATACGTACCAAGACAGTTAGATCATTTACTTCAAATTCTTTGCATCCAAGTCTTGCAACTCCCTCACCTCCAGTCTGGTGAAAATGTATTGATGAATGACAATAAATTCACTATGAAACTTAGGTCATGTTTGGTAGGCGATTTATCTGGTCCGGTCTGGTCTGTTCTGGTCCGATCCGGTCTGGTTTGATCTGGTCTAATCTGATTTGGATCCTGAATTTAAAAGTCTGTTTGGTAAGCGGTTTGGTCTTACTATTTATTTATTATAATATTTATTTATGTATTATTTATTTCTTTATTTATTATTTCTTCACTTTATAATATATTTTATTAATTTATTATTTATATTATTATTTATTCATTTATATATTAATTTATAAATATATTTTATTTATTTAATATTATTTCATTATTTAATTAATTTTATTTATAAATTATTTATTCATTTTTAATTATTTAAAAATATAATTTATTAATTTATTATTTATTTATTATTATTATACTCATTTTTTGTTATTATTATGAAGTATTTATTTATTATTATATTTATTTATTATGTATTATTTATTTATTATTATATCTATTTATTATTATATTTATTTATTATTATTATTTATTTCATTTTGTTTATTATTTATTATTTTTATTATATTTTTAAATATGTTTTATGTAATTTATTATTTATTATTTATTTTATTATTATTATTTATTCATTTTTAATTATTTACAATTATATTTTATTAATTTATTATTTAGTCCATTTTTTATTATTGTATTCGTTTTTTATTATTATTATGTATTATTTAATTCTATTTGTTTATTATTTTTAAATATGTTTTATTTAATTTATTATTTATATTATTAATTATTCATTTTTAATTATTTATAAATAAATTTATTATTTATTCATTTTTTATTATTATTAGGTATTATTTAATTCATTTTGTTTATTATTTATATTTTATTTTTTATTTTTTAAATATGTTTTATTTAATTTATTATTATTATTTATTCATTTTTAATTATTTATAAATATATTTTATTAATATGACCAGACCGGATCAGGTTGAACCATCAAAAAATCTAGTTCCAAAAACACCCCATTTGGTTCAATTTGGTCTCATTCCAAATTTTGAGACCAAATCTAAGGCCATGTTTGGTAACCGGTCTTTCTGGTCTGGTCCGGTCTGGTCTGGTCCGGTCCGGTCTGGTCCGGTCTGGTCTGGTCTAATCTGATCTGGAAAAGTCTGTTTGGTAAGCGGTCTGGTCTTACTATTTATTTATTATTTATTATAATATTTATTTATGTATTATTTATTTATTTATTTATTATTTATTCACTTTATAATATATTTTATTATTTATATTATTAAATTATTATTTATTAATTTATATATTAATTTATAAATATATTCTATTTATTTATTATTATTTCATTATTTAATTCATTTTATTTATTCATTTTTAATTATTTAAAAATATATTTTATTAATTTAATATTAATTTATTATTATTATACTCATTTTTTATTATTAGTATGAAGTATTTATTCATTATTATATTTACTTATTATTTATTATTATATCTATTTATTATTTATTATTATTATTATTTATTTCATTTTGTTTATTATTTATTATTTTTATTATATTTTTAAATATGTTTTATGTAATTTATTATTATTATTTATTATTTAGTCCATTTTTTTTTATTATTATATTTATTTATTATTATTCTATTCATTTTTTATTATTATTATGTTTTATTTAATTTATTATTTATATTATTAATTATTCATTTTTAATTATTTATAAATATATTTTATTATTTATTCATTTATTTATTAATATTATATTAATTTTTTATTATTATTAGGTATTATTTATTTCATTTTGTTTATTATTTATTATTTATATTTTATTTTTAAAATATGTTTTATTTAATTTATTATTATTATTATTAATTTTTTATTATTATTTAGTCATTTTTAATTATTTATAAATATATTTTATTAATAAGACCAGACCAGACCACCAGGAACCACCTTTTTTTTTTGTCTGAAATGAGGCCATTTTGGTCTGATTTGGTCTTATTTGGTCTAACCAAAAATTTGGGACCAATGTTACCAAACACGGTCTGGTCCCATAAAACGTAAGACCAGACCAGACCACCTGGGACCAGACCACCAACCAAACAGGGCCTACAAATATGATCTGGTCTCTGAAACCAAAGACCAAATCAGACCAAGTGAAACCAAACATCCTACCAAATAGGGCCTTAAATTGAGTGATTCTAGGTCACATCAACATAAATAAAAGGTTTATTTATTGAAAGATAAACGATAAGTTCATTGATATACTTGTTTATCATGGACACTTGTTTAACGATAATACTTGTCTTGTGAATATTACGCCAAGAGAATAGTGTGGATGTTGATCCTGCTGAGTTGAGATACGGGTATTTTATGATTCGATAGGAGCACAACACAATTTATATACATGCGTATCAAATATGTTAAACACCGGATTTATTATTTAAACATATAATCTGACATGATTAGTGTAACCCGTTTAATAATTGAATTGTGTTGGGTTAAACACGACACGAACCATTTAACTTATTTATCATAAAAATCAAATTAAATTTGACACGATATAATTACAACTTTTTGGTATATTCTAAGCCAAGACTAGTTAGAGGAGGAAACAAATACAAATATAATCAAATCAAACGAATTATTCGGATTACTCTAGTTTGATCGAATTATAACAAGAATATTTTTATGTCGTGCTCGGATTGATCCTTTTAAATTTTGATTTATTTTATATCAAACTCAAAACCTATTAATATATTGGGTAATTTGCACTAATACCCCATGAGGTTTAAGTCAATTCCACATTTGTGCTGGTTTTTGAAATTTTTGCACTAACACCCTGAGGTTTGGTTTTGCTTACAATGACACCCCCTGGACAAATAAAATGACCAAAAGACCCTTGATAAAATTCGAAAATATTATATGTATGGCTAAGGGGTATGCCCCATAGCTTTTGTATGGCTTAACCCATTTTTCTTTTTATACTATCTTTCTTTTAAAAAAAAAAAAAATCAAAAATATTATATGTAATGTGAAATGAACTTTATGCCCCAACCCCAAATATATAAAATTTCAAAAAACATATATATAAATTCGAAAAAATATATAAAATTCGAAAACAAATATTTAAATTTTGAAAAAAATATATAAAATTAGAAAAAATATATATAAATTTCGACAAACATATATAAATTTCAAAAATATATATATAAAATTCAAAAAAATATATGAAATTTAAAATATATATATAATTCGAAAATATATATATAATTTGAAAAATATTTAAATTCGAATATATATATTTTAAAAAATATATATATATTCAAAAAAAAAATTCAAAAAATTATATAATTTTGAAAAACATATATAAATTTCAAAAAATATATATATATATAATTCAAAAATATATATTAAATTTGAAATATATATATAAAATTCGAATATATATATAAATTTTGAAAAATATATAAATTCAAAAATATAAATATATTTCAAAATATATATATATAATTCAAAAAATATATTTTCAAAAACAAAATTCAAAAAATTATATAATTTTAGAAATATATATATATATTGTTAAAATGTCATATCTTTTCTAATGAAGTGAATACCACCAACATCAATTAGTGGTCTTCTTTTATATATATTTTTCCAAAATGTATATATTTTTTCCGAAATTTATATAATTTATCCGAATTTTATAAAAACAATTCAAATTTTAAATATATTTGTTTCAAAATTTATATATATATATTTGAATTATATATATATTTACAATTTTATATATTATTTTTGAAATTCTTTTTATAATTTTATATATATTTCAAATTTATATATATAAAATGGGTAATCTCAAAAAATTCGTGGACAATTCATCAATGACAAGCCGAGTTGTTGGGTAAAAAATTCAAAAAATATATATAAAATTAAAAAACAAATTCAAAAACAATTTATAAAATTAAAAATATATATATATAATTCAAAACAATATATAAATTTTGAAACAAATATATATATAATTTGAATTGTTTTTATAAAATTAGGATATATTATATAAATTTTGAAAACATCATATAAATTTTGGAAAAAATATATATATTTTGGAAACATATATATAAAAGAAGGCCACTAATTGATGTTGGTGGTAAGTAGTTTGATTCACTTCATTAGGAAAGATATGACATTTTACCAATATATATATATTTTTCTAAAATTATATAATTTTTTGATTTTTGTTTTTGAAAATATATATTTTTTGAAATATATATATTTTCGAATTTATATATTTTTCAAAATTTATATATATATTCAAATTTTATATATTTTTTTGAATTTTATATATTGTTTTGAAATTTATATATGTTTTCCTAAATTATATAATTTTTTGAATTTTATTTTTGAAAATATATATATTTTGAATTATATATATATATATTCTTAAATATATATATTCGAATTTAAATATTTTTCAAAATTTATATATATTTTCGAATTATATATATATTTCAAATTTTATATATGTTTTTGAATTTTATATATATATTTTTAAATTTATATATGTTTTTCGAAATTTATATATATTTTTTTTTTTTCAAAATTTAAATATTTGTTTTCGAATTTTATATATTTTTTTGAATTGATATATATGTTTTTCGAATTTTTATATATTTGGGGTTAGGGCATAAAGTTCATTTCACATTACATATAGGGTCCGTTTGGATACCAGAAAACTGTTTTGTTTTTTTACTGTTCACCCATTTAAAAAACAAAAACACATTTGGCAAACGCATTTACTGTTCACTTTTGTTTTGCCCAAAAAACTGTTTTATGTGAATAGTGAATAAAAGTTGTGAAAACACCAAATACAACTCTTAGGGTGCGTTTGGAAAGTCTGTTTTTTGTATTTGTTTTCTATCTTCAAATATAAAAATTGTTTTTGTATTTGTCTTTGTTTTTTTCAGCGAAAAACTAAAAACAAAAAAGCGTTTGGATGAAGGTGTTTTCACCACTTTTATTTGGTGAAAGTTGTATTTTATGAATTTGGTGTTTTCACTGTTTTTACCACCTAAACAGTGAAAAAACTCAAAAAACAATTAAAAGTTGTATTTGGTGTTTTTACCACTTTAACACACTATTCACAGAAAACAGTTTTCTTGGGAAAAAAAAAGTGAACAGTAAACGCGTTTGCCAAACGTGTTTTTTTTTTTTGAACTTGACGAATAGTAAAAAAACAAACCACCACCACCCCCCGCCACCGGTCCCCGCCGCCGGCCCCCACCACCTTCGGTCGCCGCCGCCAGTCACCCACCACCACCGCCCCCCGCCGTCGCCAGTCACCGCCGCCCACCAATACCATTTTATTTTTCAATACAATTTTTTATCCAAATATATTTTTGTTTTTATTTTTTTGCTGAAAAAAATAAAGACAAATACAAAAAAAGAGTTTTTATATTTGAAGACATAAAACAAATACAAAAAACAGACTTTCCAAACGCACCCATAATATTTTCGAATTTTATCAAGAGTATTTTGGTCATTTTATTGGCCCAGGGGGTGTCATTGCAAGCAAAACCAAACCTCATGGGGTGTTAGTGCAAAACTTTCAAAAATCAGCACAAAGATGGAATTGACTTAAACCTTAGGGGGTGTTAGTGCAAATTAGCCTAATATATTTCATGTTATGTAACCGTGTCACGTGGCATTTTGTTATAATAAACCAAGAAGCATGTTATAATGGGTGGACCAAAGGAAATGCTAATGCCTTTGTGCAAAGGGCAAGTACGAAAAGCCACAATTTGTTTTGTTCTTCATTTTTTGAAGAAGCTGCGAAAAATATATTCTGAAATGCATTTGCTTTACTTGTTGAAATTTAAATAATTTATTTTTTAAATACATCATAGTTTTCTGCAAAACTATAGAGTCAAAAGTATTAGCACTTGCCCAACAAGTAGAGATTAAAACACGCCCCTCAAAGAGCCTTCAACCAGTCAGGTGCAGGGCTTATATGGAGCGAACTGTTCATGGCTCGGCTTTTTAAGGTCTAGTTCGGATTCGTTCGTTAAATAAATGAGTTAAGCCTAAACTCAATTTTCAAACTAGTTTAACAATAGAATCGAATCTAAGCAAAGGTGAATTTAGCTCGTATATGTTGTAAACATAAATTTGTATACGTTTGTTTAAGTTTGTGAACATAAGGTCGTATAAAGATCGTATTAGTTCATATACATTGAATTCCTTATACATAATTATACAATTAAATTGAGCTTTTTGCCTAATACTACTTTAAGCATTGCTTTTATGTTCCATTTGATTGCAAATGATTAAAACTATAATAAAAATGTAATGGTAGTAAATGAGTATGACAAACTTAAAGACGAGTTTGAACCAATTTTAATTACTCACTCTGTCCCAAATTATAAGTCTTTTTTGGAAAATCTAACATTTTTAGTTAATGACTTTTATTGGTGTGATAGTGAATGAAAAATCAATTTTACCCTTGGTCCCACCAAGTGATGTGATGTTTATAATTTAGATATTTTATAACTTGAATGATTGAAAGATAAATTGGTAAATTGACCAAATAAAGTAGCATTGACTTTATTTATTTTGGAATGGATTGAAGAGTAAATATGAACACTTAAATTGGGACGGAGGGATTAATAATTAAAAAAAAATTCTTAAACGAGCCGATCAATCTTAGATGAGCCTCAATTTTCCAGGTTCATAACGACCGCAAGTCTGATCGCAAATTTTATCGCAAATTTTAGAGCTCGTCATAAATATGAGCCCTGTCTGTTGGTCCATATAAAGGTTTCTCTTATGGCAAATGCATTTGACTTATGCTTTAGAGGTATGTGTATTGATGTTGGAATTGGAATAATAGGACTATGAAGTTGGAAAAAATGAGATGGAAGAGGTGACAACTATCTCAATATAATTGTCAGCAAGAGCCTGAAATCAACTTGAGTCTCAAGATAAAAAAAATCCTCGAAAGAGTTGATCCTCCTCACCCACTTTATATACCAAAGATCAAAGGCCTCCTTTATCAACAAACGAGTTATATATATATATATATATATATGTATAGTTCAAAAGGGTGTTATTTTCACCAGGTGATTAAATATTCGAGCCATATTAAATACGAGTGTTTGGTTGAACTTTTAAAATCTATATGTATATATATATATATATACACAAATACTCAACTAGCTAAATATTGTCAATACAGGAGCGAAACGTAAGCATACATTTTATAAGCAAAATTGATCATTTTATCGTCGACTGGATTACATTGAGGCATGCAAATCCGAAGAATAGATTCCAATTCATATGATTCACTCATGCATGTCGATGATGCTTCTAATCTAAATGAGGGTTCGAATATAATCTAATCTCACATTGGCAATATATAAACAGTCCAAGAACAATACATTTAAACCATGGGGAGCTAAAGTTCCAAAGAAACAAGAGGAAGATAGGTCTTACATGAAGATAAAGAGCCCTAGTCTGGTAGCCAAGGATGACTTGCCTGTAGCCTCTCAAAGGGTGTCGACACATATTAGCATATGTATCATTTTGTATTATATATATATATTGTTTCAAGTTTCACAATATATATAATATTTTGCAGCCATTCTGCAGACCTAGGTTTAGAAAACCTTGTTTGGTTCACAGGCAGTCTCCTTGGCTAGCCTGAT
Source organism: Cornus suecica (assembly GCA_963922005.1). Lineage (NCBI taxonomy): Eukaryota > Viridiplantae > Streptophyta > Magnoliopsida > Cornales > Cornaceae > Cornus > Cornus suecica. The sequence goes on from OY998245.1 coordinate 9,126,915, forward strand.
AGGCTCTTCTCTGTCATGCTGGACCTCATCTTCTTCCCGGTGTCCTGTAACCGCACCATGTTTTCTCCATTGATAAGCTTCTGAAAGAAACGCAAGTGGAAAGGTACGTGACGTACTCCTACGCATTTATTTGAGAACAGAAAGGTTTAATATTTCAATAATGTGGGGGAATTCCATGATCCTATAAGCAACAATTTAGATATATCATATATGTATATGCCCACTTTATGGGCTTTTATATACAAGAACACACTGCACAAACAGAACAACATGCATGCATCATTCATGAATTTGTCAATGTAAAAAAAAAAGGTGGCTAGAACTATATATAATTAATAGGCCTAAACCCGAAAAGCTGGAAAAAACTGAGAATGAAGTCCTGAATCAGGAATTGATTCAACTAATGAGTGATGATGTGCGCTATCTGTCTGAAGGCATCATGGACACTCTTGATCATCTGATAAGTGAGTTGATCTTAACTAGTTGTCTTGTTGAGACAAATTAATATAACAGTCACCACCTTCACTTCAAGCTTCTGGACCAATTTCTCTATATTGATATATCTGTTTATGTATTCAGAGTTGTACAAGCAGTTTCTATGATGTTTGGCTGAATTTAGTTTAACCAACAATATTGTATTCTACTAGAGAATGTTAGTGAGATTCAAGCTTTTATCGGTGACCATTATACATATTATAAAGAACAAGTGATGTGTCTTCTTTATTTTATTTTACCACACTTATATCCATTAGTAATTTTTTTGACAAATAAAAATATCAATAAATAATATTAAAAACTACAGCATTAAAATATTTTACCACTCGATGAAAAAACATTCAAGAACTTCTAGAAATTAAAAAATGAAGAGTAATACTAGGAAAAAAAAATCTCATCTTCCTCTTTGATTCCCTTTTTCCTTCATTCTTATTCTCTTAGGCGGGTTTCATTTGTTGATATTGATTTTGTCTCCCCTCAACCTCGTCCGCATTGAGGTGAATCTATTGTTCCGCCAAAGAACAAGCAACTTAATCGATACTATTTATCCCTGTTTCCAGAACTAATAAAAGAACAGATCCTACATTCCTAGAAGGTAGATTTGTCAACTCTTATAAGTGTATCGGACTTTTCCTTCTGGAATTCCTGTCAGAAGGTGGTTGGTTCATACAGGGATGACAAACTATCCGTGATCGACAGATTTTTTGCACTTTCAGCACCCTTTTACACTGCCAGGTATATAAAAAGCGATCAGAGCAGGTATTCACAAGCATGTGTGCAAGGAGGAACCAATCAATCCCTACGAAAAGTCCATCATCACGAAGTGATTGTTGTGTACATAAAACAATGTTTCTGGTGATTCCAAAGGTACTGAAGGTGGAGGAAACTGAGGATAGAAAGTAAAAGCACTGCAAGTGATTTCGAAGGCACTGAAATCGGCTACTCACGAGAGCTAGAAAGAAATTCCTATAACACTGGGACTTGTACTCCTCAAATTACAGGGGGTTGATTTGATTGAGATGGCTAGTCTCACGATTTTTCTCAACAGAGGTATTCTACATAAAACAAATCAATGGTGCTGTCTACCTCCTCTCTTACTTTACTATATTCGGCTCTTTATTAGCTTTAGTATTGCATGTTATTTCAAAGGCACTGAAATCGGCTACTCCTGACAAAAGAAAAATAACTTCCTATAACACTAAGACTTATACTCTCTCAAATTATAAGGGAACGATTTGCCCAAGACCGGTTGTGAATTTTCCTCACTGAAGTATTCTTCATAAAACAAATCTCTGGTGTTTACCTTACTTTATTGTGTTTAGCGCTTTACTAGCTTGTGTTTGTGTGTTCACTTGTCTAATGGCGTGTTAAATCACCAAAACTGGACTAACTTAAAATCAAGGAAAAAGGCAAACTAGAGCTATTGACCAGACTCTTTTAACTGAGAGAAGAAGAAAATCAATCACTACAAAAACTAGATCATCATGAAGTGATTGTAAGGTTAAAAGTTTTGCTGGTAATTGTGAAGGTACTACAGCCAGAAGTATTTGAGCGTCGGACTAAAAGCTATCGCAGGTGATTCTATAGGCACTACAATCAATGACTCGTAAAGAGCAGTTCCGAAATCACTGAAACTCGTTGTACCTTATCTTAGGGACAATCACAGTTATTCACCCAATATTTATTTGTAGCACTTAGCTATGGGAATTTTGATCAACCATTTGTCACCGGCTAGGCAACTCAAACTAATAACCTAGTTTAAGGGTTTACCACAAGATCTAATATACAAAATCAGGCAAATTTATCACTTATTTAGCTTTAGAAGTTAGAGCTTTAAAGCAATTAAGCCTCTCCTATCTAACAGAAGAACAACAGTTTGTTGAGGGGGTAATCACTTTATAATATGCATTTCAGTAATTAAAAGAAGTACAGGAAAACTATATGACATATATAACATCGTTTAGAGGACTTGTCTTTAATATTTGGTGGCATTCCAACATTCAGAGTTCCATAAACTTATTAATAAAGGTTTACCACAAGAACTCACATCCAAAATCAGGCCAACTTATCACTTAATTAGCTTCAGAAGTGAAAGCCTTGAAGCAATTAGGTCTCTCTCATCCAACATATAAGGAACTGTTTGTTGAGGGGTAATCAATTTATAATATGCATTTGTGTAACAAAAATAAGTACAAACAAACTATATGATGTATATTTCATTGTATAAATGACCTTTCCATATTTGGTACTATTCCAACAATCCCTGTTCAATATGTAAGAACGAAAGCCATTTACATAAGTTGCATTAATCAGACTGGGAACAACATACAAAGAAAACAGTACACGAGAATGCATCTTAAGAACTTATCATTTCATGCAGGTAATGCAAAGCTCTCCTGTACCCATTGTGGTGGATCCATCACTACACAAGGATCAGACTTCTCAAAATCGGCAACCTACAACAAATACAGAACAAAAGAAAAATCTAATTATGAAAAAACAATAATACTAATATATGTGTATATATAGCATTGATAAATTAAAAATTAACATCATGATGCCATATAAAAGAATGTTGCTGACTTTCGACTTTAAAATGCATTTTACCTTCTCTTTGCAGCCTGGGCAGTAATGATATTTATGCCAAAGGCAGTCCATTGAAGGACAAAGGAAACAAATTCCAAGCATCATTGGCATCATGCAACCAACAACAGCCGCCAAACTTGGTTTCGATCTGGATGACACATTGGACATTATAAAACAGAATAACCAAGAAAGATCCAAACCTAAATCAATGCCAGAAGTAAACCAATCCAAGAGGTTTTAACTGAGTGTATATATGTGTGTGTGTGTGTGTGTGTGTGTGTGTAATAAAAGGAAACAATAAAAACAAAGAGTTCAAAGATTGATGGCTTAGAAATAGTTAAGTTACAAAACGTTGATTTTTGAAAAATGACATAGCTTCTCTGCACCACTTATGACCACATGTAGATCTACGGTGCACCAGGCATACAAAGTCATTGGTTTGCCCCCAACCAAAATATGCCATTCAAGGTAGTTGGTAGTAGTTTCTACAAGGTGGGACCAATTTCCTTGAATGGTGCATTTTCAGGGCGAGGGCACACCATGACGCGGTAAGCCCAGCACCACCATAGATCTATATAACTTCATACAGATCTAAACATGACAAACAAACATACAGCTACAGATTTCCTTCTAATGGATGAAAAATAAAATCCCCTAAGAAGCATATGTACCATAACCCATATAAAGAAGCACATATGAAGGTACAGTTGCAGCAAAAGGACTTCTAACATTTAAATAAAGCGTGAGGAAATAATTGAATACCAACTTCCAAGTACATAAAAAGCTGAAAATAATTAACCAAGACTGCAATCCAAAGCACTCAAATTGTAAAGAATCTACCCAACCAAGGCCCAATAGCTTATGTGAATTAAACAGATTTCTTAACAAACGTCACTATTTGCTGAACCAGAATGTACCAGCGAGTCTTGGGATGTGTTTTATTGGATGCACGGATGTGTTTTATTGGATGCACTACCAGGCATCTACTATCCGTCAGCTGAAAACTTTCATCACAAGTTCCAACACCCATTTAGCTGATGATAAGGTTGTTTGATTGCAGTGAGTTGACCATAAGCCACCTAAACTTTCAACAAAAGACCAATTAACCATTGTGGTTCTGGTGGTTGACTAAGAGAGAGGAATTATTTTTGCTATTTAAGAAAGAATCCCAGTCATCACATCAATTGAGATTAATCATATACATTTTTCGTCAATTTCCATCTCACAAGAATACCTCCCTACTGAAGTCACCTCCAATGTGGGCTAACGTGGATGATACCTTAGGCTCAGGATATTGTAATAGATCATACAGCTTCGCTGAAGTTTAATAGTTTTGAACTATATCTTAATGTCCCTAACAACTCACAATGCAGGATAATCCTTCTACTCTCAAACATAGAATGTACATCTACATTGGAAACAAGGAAGTGATGATGTCAACATGACATTGTCCCCTAATTGCACTCCCTCTACCACAGACCCGTGGAACGCATCTACATGCACTTAATCGACATAGTAGCGAATGGCACTAGAACTATCCGGAGGCACTTTAAGTAGGGATGACAATTTGTACCCGCACCTTGGAGCCCCACCCCGCCCCACCCCTTTATTCAATGGTTTGGGAGTGTTTTTAATTTCATAGGGGCAGGTATGATATTAAAAATCGAACCCGTCATGGATTATGGAGCAGGTACGGATTTTAGTAAATACCCGGCCCAACCCGCCCACCCCTTTATTCAATGGTTTGGGGGTGCTTTTAATTTCGTAGGGGCAGGTGTGGTATTAAAAATCGAACCCGTCATGGATTATGGGGCGGATACGGATTTTAGTAGATACCCGCCCCACCTCATTTATATAAATTTATCTTATTTGTTTGCTATTGTATATATTGGCACATAGTGTACGGATATTCTTTGAATTTTTATTCATGCACCTAGTGTTAGCTTATATTGATACTATTTGAATTTCTAAATTTAAATTTTTGAGGTTGATATTATTTTATAATTCATTTTAGTTTGCATGCTCTATTACTTAGACAAGAGAAAATTATGTTTATACTATGCAGTTAGTAAATTTTGTTTATTGATTCGAAACAGATGTTGAAAACATTTGCGTTAATGGGGCGGTAAGGGTTTAGTAAAGTTTTAATGGGGCAGGTATGGGTTAGAAAAAGGCAACCCGTGACAAACCCGTTAAGGGTATGGTATTTAAAAAAAAATTAATGGGGCGGGTACAGATATAGGCAAATCCGTTTCGTACCCGCCCCATTGCCATCCCTAACTTTAAGCTTCTAAGCAGCCCCAAGGATGCCTCCACATATTAATGGGTCAATCAACTCAATCTATTCGGCAGTCCGTGAGTAGGGAGGTGTAGCCCATCACAATAATGCCACATCACAAGGGCATCCCGATACAAATTTGGTAATGAAGTGATGAATCTCTCTCCTCGGGTCGAGTCAGCTTGAGATGTTTACACACCTATAGATCAGATTATGACCAATAACCCCTGGATTTCAACCACCAAAATAATATCTCCTAAGCTTCCATTAAAATATTCCACATTCCAATTCCCCGAAGTGTGTACATAAAAATTATTCGATATTAGATGGCTGTGATAAAAAGCTAAGAAGATCACATTCCCCAAACCTACTCGATTAAAAACCCACCAGTTCACTATTGCAAAAGACCCCATTGTCAACCAAATATTTGCAATTAACCCTAACTGGATACTCTAACAACTCCAACTACCCAACCACAAAAACCAATCTGAATCAGCTCATGCTCGAGTGCTAAACTCTTCCCAATTGGGTAATCCATGTGAATCCAATTTTGCCATCCAACATTAAATCAATATTTTAGATTCAATTTTTCCCCATCCAACTACTTGGGTCAACCATGAAACTCCTTCTCACACAAAGTATCATACACAACACCACTACCTGTTGCCTTACCCAATAATCCCAACCCTAATCATATCAATCGAATCAAAACAACCCATTGGACAAACTCGAAACACACCAATTCAACTCAGAATTGCCACATTTCCTAAATTATACACCCATAAACTCAAATCAAACTCCAAGCTCAAAATTCAACTCAAACCCAATACCCTAATTTCCCCAAAAACCAAAAATCAATAACAGAACCAAATAAAAAATCATGAATACCCAAAAAAGAAAGGAACAACATACACACACACATGCATATATATATATATATATATATATATATATATATATATATATATGTGGATCTATTTATATACCTGACGTTGGTGACTCCGGAATTGCCACAGTAAACGCAGTTGAACGGAGCAGGGGTGTCTCTGAAAATGGTCTGCTGAATTGGGATGCCTTTTGGGTCGCCTACGACGGCGTTTGGGGGGATCGCTCCGGCCTGATAAGGGTTGTCTCCGACGTAGTAGGCTTGTTGTTGTTGATGGAATTGCTGGTGCATCTGAGGCGGATATGTCGCCGCGTAGGGGATTCCGATCGCCGGCTCGTCGGACTTGGCCATTTGGTGTGATGGTGACAGATCAGCGAGCGAATTGAATCGTTGAGATCCAAGTCGTCTTCTATTCGTTGGATGAGAAATAGGAGGGGTTGTTTGGACGGTTCATGTATGTATATGCGTATATATATATATATACATACAGAGAGAAGTGGTTTATTTTACATGACCCGAAAAGTAAAATGGCGTGTCCTACAAGACCAAGACTTGTATAGCCTTCTAGGCGCCAACAGGGAGGGAGAAGTCAAGAAGAAATGTCAGGATGTTCAATAAAACTGAAAATTAAGTATTAAATTTTAAGTTCTGAAATGGTAAGGCTTCATTTGGATTGAGAGAATTGGAAGGATAAGAAAAGAAAAGAAAGAATAGGATTTTTTATATTTGATTTGTTAACGAGGAGAGAAAAGAAAATATTTGGAGGGATAACTTATCACTCCTTATCCATCCAAATCCCTTAAATTTTATTCTTCAAAAAATGAGAAGATTTTGAGAAAAATGATAGCACTTAAGTAATATTTTTATAATACCAAATATAATCTTAATATTTTTATAATAAAAACTTAAGACATTTGGTTATTAGGATATAATAGTAAATTGATTATAACGGTTTCTTTTCTTTTCTCTCATCTTCCCTATCCAAACAAAAATACTATCATTTCTTTTCTTTTTCATCATAATTTATTCAAACATGAATTTTAAACATTGTTATATTTTCATTTCTTTTCTTTTCTCTCATAATTAATGTTATCACTTCTTTTCTTTTCTCTCTAGTTAATCCAAACGAAGCCTAAGTGTTGAACGTACTAATTTGAAAATTTGTTTGATAACCGTATTAATTTGAAGCGCTGAATACATTAAGATTATTTGTTAAATGCATAAACTGATGTCTGAAAGTTGTAGATTTTACATTTCTGCCCTTAATATATTATAACCATTGTATAAGATTGAATTTAATAATATATATATATATATAGGTATAAAAAAAAAATTAACCATGTTGTTAATGAAAAAGATGCTCATAGAAAAATATTTATTCAAACTTGAAAATTTAACATCATTCAAATAGTACTCGTTACCTATTCAAAAGTAAACAATTGAATCGAACTTTCAAAAAAAAAAATTTAAATAAAGTTAAACATACAAATTCAAATTCGAGAATTAAATAAATCATTTGCTATTTGATCGCGCAAATTAACCACAGATTGCCTTCTGATATTGTGAGTTTCAGAGGATGTCAAAGTTTCAGCAATATTTGGTGGAGTCTCACAATCCAAATCTTGAGTATCATATTATTGAAAAAGTTCATTTGTGATAGTGGTCTTTCGAAGATAATTATGAATAATTGCACAAGCAATAACGATATTCCTTTGCACTCCAAAGTTATAGGCCGCCATTCTTTTCAAAATTGGAAAATGAGCCTTTAAAACTCCAAAAGCTCGTTTAATCACATTCCTTAGCTTGGAATGTGCATGGTTAAACACTTCTTCCTTGGTTCTCAGACGACCACTGTTTCGAAAGTCAGCTAACTAATATCGTACATTGCGATAAAGTACCATAAATCCTCTTGTATGCGTATAAGCAACATCACACAAATAATATTTATCTAACATAATAAAGTGACAAAAAATTAATAAAGTGTATGATAAATATTATTATTATTTAATATTATCCTATATTATTAGTAATAAGACAATAATTATATATATATATAAAGTAATAGTAATACAAACTAACCTGGTGGAGGAAACGGAAAATTATTTTCACGATCTTTCATAGTTTCCGTTAATACCTTAGAGTCATGTGCTACACCTTCCCAACCCGCCAATATAAATATAAAAACCATATTAAAATCACATATTGCAAGAACATTTTGATAACAGTCTCCTCTCCCTCGTCCCCTATATAACACTTGTTTTTCGCGTGGATGAGAGTCTCATCAAGTGCACCTATAGCACCCTATTGAAAAACATATATTAATAATTTAATAAATTTTGCAAATATTAAAATAATATAAATAAAAGAGTTAAAATATTACCTGAAATATTTGTTAATGATGCTGATTTTGAGTTTCATTTTGGTTATATATTGTTGGGATGATCATTTCTTTCGAAAATAACATCATTGCATCCAATACTTCATGAAAATATTTGTGCACCGTTTGAGTTGAATGGTTGAATATCCGTTTCACAACACGCATTCTAATGTTGTTGTAACGCCCGCATTTTCCTTTCACTTTTCTGGAATTCTTTTTCATATGTTAACGTTTTGTGACGTCACTAATTCATGACGTCTTGTGTATTCTCGGTACAAGTAAATTTTTCGCGTTTAAGTTTTGGACTTAGCGGGACGACTTTGTGGTATTTCATTTCCGGTTTTGTGGATTTGAGTGTCGCCAACGACTACGAGGGTTCGTGCAATGTTTTCTCGTTGGATCTTCGGCAATCGTGTTGCGTTCTCGAAAGTTCTAACCTAATTTAGTATAGACGTTCGGTGTAGCGCTTATGTGAATTTCTTGTTATATTTTCGTGTTGTAGGTCATGAGAATAGTTAGAAACAATTTCGGGAAAGAAATGACCTATGGGTATATGAGTAATTTCATATTTGGATCACTTAGTGAAAAGTGTAGAGATTTGACTAAGTGTTGGTGTATGGATGGCATAGTGGTAATTAGAGAGGATGACAGGAGGTAGAAGGGTAATTAAGAGGCTTGATGACACTCTTGTAATTAACCCTAAGTTGAGAATATTTTGGTCATTTCCACTTTTCATGTGATGTCTCATTCCTAGCCCTTGATCTCATTCTCCCATCTTTGTTTTAGACCCTTTAATCATAAGGCCTTGTTTGGTTGGCACTTAAATGGAATAATCCATTATTGTTGGTCTTCCACTTGGCAAGACTTTTTGTCAACCATTGGATAATTAATTCTTTCTCATCTTCATTCTAAGCCCTTGGATGATAAGGCCTTGTTTGGCAAATTAATGGGTTTTGTGAATGGTGTAATAAGTCTTCCAATGGCAAGATTTATTCCTAGCCCTTGGATTCATTTTATTTTTCCCCATCTTTATTATGGACCTTTGGATGGTGAGTGGTGTGAGTGGGAAATCTCTACACATTGCAAGTCTTCCACTTTGCAAGACTTCACCTCTTCTTCTCCATTTTCTCTCATCTTCTTCCTCTTTGTTCTTCTCCACTTATGGGTGGAATTCATCACCCTAAGTTGGGAGTTTGGTGTGGCCATCAACATAAAAGATGTTCATGGTGTCCTTCTCTTTGGTTTAAGCTAAGGATGGGTAAGTGTTCTTCCTCCCTTGTTTCTTATTAAAACCACTAAATGTTTCTTGCTCTCTTATTGTGTTGGAGCTTGATTCATGGTTAGGAGGTCATGGTGAAGCTTTCCACCGGTTTACTCCTTGGATTTCGGTTGAGGAAAAGCTAGGGTTTCATGGGCTTTGTTTGGTAGTTATTGTGGTTTGCTCTTCAAGAGGTAGGGGAAAACTTCCTAACTAGTCATCTTGTGATTGTGTAGTAGGGTAAATTTGATTATAGGATTCCTAGCATTAAAATGAAATTGCTAAGTATATCCTTGGAAATATGAAGTTAGGGTTTGATCATGTTATATGACTTAACCTTTGTGTATAGAGTACTTTTGATGGTATTGAATAAGGTTATGAATCATGCTAGTTATGTAGTTGTTCTTGAGATTTCTTATAAGCAAGTATGCTTGTATGCCTATGTATATGTGAATATGTATGTGGGTATTGTGGTATATATGTGTAAGTGTAGTTATACATATGTGTATGTGGGTGTTAGGGAGGTAGCCTTGAAATGAGATTAGGCTATTTCCTTTGGTTAATACCTTTGAAGTATTTTGGGATTTCATATCATGTTGAGATGTGATATGTGAAAACTTGCTAAATTGAACTAAGAGCATGTTTAAAAGAATGGAATGGCTTTCCTTGTGAATTAAAGGACAACTTGATGAATTTGAATAATTCTTGTGTATGAGAATGTGTCCTTATTGATTTTTACTTTAAATGGGAATTAAAAATATGTTTAAATGAATGACTTCTATACTTATGAATTGAAGTATAATGATATGAAGTCGCAACCGGGTTGTGCATATGAAGTCGTAACTGGGTTGTGCATACAAAGTCGCAACCAGGTTGTGCATATGAATTCGCAACCAGGTTGTGCATATGAAGTCGCAAGCGGGTTATGCATATGAAGTCGCAACTGGGTTGTGCATTTAAGTCGCAAAGGTGTTGTGTATATGAAGTCGCAACTGGGTTGTGCATCTGTCTTTGGCTTATAAGTCGCAACTGGGTTGTGCATCCATTTTCAGATTTCGTATTGGAAGTAACAACTGGGTTGTGCATATGAAGTCGCAACTGGATTGTGCATCCGTCCTTGGCTTATAAGTCGCAACTGGGCTGTGCATCCTTTTTCGGATTTCGTATTGGAAGTCGCAACCGGGTTGTGCATATGAAGTCGCAACTGGGTTGTGCATCTGTTTCCGGATTTCGAAGTCGCAACTGGGTTGTGCATCCGTTTTCGTATTTCGAAGTCGCAACTGGGTTGTGCATTAAGTTTCACGGGTTGAGTATATGTACCATGAGGTGTGTGAGTCACATTGCATTTGAGTTGCTAATATGTGACTTATGTTTACATGTGAATTATGATATTATTCCATGTGATTGAAGAGCATGTTTAATGTGAATTTTGTAATATAATTCATTTGTTATTAAAATGCTCAAGTGAAATTGAAGGATGTGAAATGTAAATTCCATGGCTTGTTTAAAGTATAATATGAGATCAATAATTATACTTGTTGCTATTTGCTTATATACCCTAGGGGGGTGATACGAGTTAGTTTAAGGGCTTTCTTGTGATAAGTAAAGTCGGTATAGGTTGTGATATTGGTTGATTGTGTATGATGACCTTACGATCTTGTTAGAAACCTATGTGATGTGGTTTCGAATTTGAAATTGAGGTTTGAAAGAATCGGAAGGGGTTCTTGGTTGAAACTAGTTGGTTCCGTGGCAATGGCCACTAGGTTCCCTTTAGCTGTCTTAAGGAGATTAAATGATAGTTTCTCATTTCTAAAGTTCCTAAATGAGTTGAGGACTTTTGTCTCATGATTCCTAAGGCTTTGAAGTTGTTTGGAAGTCATTTTTGAGGTTTTCTAATCTAGGCAGTCGACTGGCCCCTTCTAGGCAGTCGACTGGGTCAACTAAGTTATTTCCCGTAAGGATTTTGGAACTCTCGGGTTCAGCCAGCCGACTGGGCCATTAGCCAGTCGACTGGGTCATCAGACAACCGACTGGGTAAACTAGCCAGTCGACTGGGTCAGCTTTGGATGGATTTTTCCTGATTTTCGAAAATTCATTTCTCTCACCTCGTAACTCGGATTGAGGTCCCGTTTGTTCTTATAGCTTGTTGTTATAGGTACAAAATTTGTAAATAAAATTTAAAATAATTTATTTACATTCGAAATGATTGTTTTACCCTTGGAGAAAGAGGAGTACTTCAGCTTTCCGTTTTTATCGGCGTTATCCGATACCGTTTTCAAAAATTCATATCTTTTGCGTCAGGGCTTTGAATTTGATCCCGTTTGTTTCTATGGTTCAACCTATGTCCAAATAGGTGGGGTAACCTTTGAAAGTACATCTTTGCCCTTGAAATGACCATTTTACCCTTTGGCAAACATGTGACCTTCGAGTGGTCGGTGTGATGGGTTATTCAATCCATTTCACTTCCTTTTGTTGTTGGGCAACCTTTGTGAGTTACCTTAGGTTTATATGAATGTTTTACCCCTGTGTTGGGTTTATGGATGTCATTAGTGACATGTGAAGTGATTGATAGTATGATTTTATAACGATTTGAGGTTTTGGAGTTCGGTATGCTTGTGGCCTAGGAAAAGTAAGTGTTATCCTTCCTAGAGTTTTAGGAATAGGAGGATTATACCTATGATTTGGTGATAGTGTTGTGTTGATTGTCAATGTGGGACCGACGGGTACGAGTCGTAGTCATCTATGAAGGGGGTTTGTACTACATATTTAGTATTGGTTGTATATCTTTGTATGTATATATATAGGTATGAGTTATTGCATGTTGTTGTGATATAGTTTCACTACGTGCTAGTTGCCCTAATTGTTGATGCATGGTAGGGGACTAGTGGGATGTATTTCCGGGGTCTCGTCTTGATGTGATTGCCATGTGGGACATTTGACCGACCTAAGGTAGATGCATGTTCACGCCGGACAGAAAAGAGATTATTCTGCAGGCTAGTGCAATAGGTAATTTGCAAGGAAAAGAACAGGAGAATTCGATCCAAAATTTCAGAGAACACTCTGGAATTCAATAAAATTGTTAATCATCAAGAATGAATAAAAAAACAACCCACAAGCCGGGTTTAAATAGCTGAAAATCGAACCCTAATGGGATTTTTGCCAAAAATAGCAAAACCCTAAAAGTCCTACCAAAACAAAATACGGAAAAAAATAAAAAGATTGCCAAAAATCTGGCCCAAATCGGGTTCAGAATCACCTCCTAATTGACAAATAAAAGATTACCATAAATAGCAAAAATTAACTAAAATTAAAGATTTAAAAAGGAAAACAGCGGATTTGGGGCTCGAAACGATGTGCACCGAGCTTATCTCGGTGGCCACGACGTCCGCGCCAAGATTAGCTTTCCGAATTGGGGTCACGGGCGCAAATCCGACACTCGTAGCTCCAGTTATGGCCAAAAAACCGACGTATGCACGGAAACTGCCCCAAATTAGGCTAGATCACGATTTCTTGCCATCCTTGCGCTGATCCTCCCTCTCCAGGTAATCCAGCGCCATCAATGAGCAATCTAACAACTCGACATCGTCTGACTCGGATCCCCCTGCATCACATGTACATGGGTTGGTTTTTTTACTCGACTTGAACGGTCGTAGGATGTAACGGTTATGATTTCTTTCTCCTACGGGGCTCAATAAGCTCACCCCGGCAGTGGTATGCCTACTGGTTTACACCACCAGTTTGAGGGAAATGTTTCGGTTATGGACAACGTGGAGTGCAGGATGGCTCGTGGACATTAGTATATAGAATTAGTCTTTTTGTTTCATTTACTTGTTCCCTGTATTGCGACCGTAGATGTTGTATCTCTTGGGAGCCAGTCTGTTGGTTTATCCCTTCCTTGTATTTGGTATTGTTGCATCGTTGTAGAGATGTATTCTTTCGGCACTTAGACATGTCTTGTGTATGATTTGGTTTAGTTTCCGCTTTGTTATGTATGGAATTTTTATTGCTAATAAGATTCCATTCGGTTTATGGTTGTTTAGTATCTTAATTGGTTGCTCATTTTATAGATCACGACCCGGATTCCTCGGATGTCCCGGTTCAGGAGTCTTTGGAAATTTGGGGCGTGATAGTTATGGCTTAAAATTAGAATAAACATTGCCATCTTCTCTTCAATAGATATATAACGACTTTCTTTCAACCACCCTTTACTTTTGAAATGATTACACAAATTTAAAAATGTGTCCTTCTCCATTCAACATTTCATGACAATGTGCTCGATATCCTTCAAGAATTACTTTTAAATATCAAGCGCCGCTGAGGGAAGAATCAGTATCAGCTTGTCTTTTAAGCATTTTTCTTTTTACTTTCTTCAAAGCATTAAGTCATTCCTCTCTTGCCATTCTATCAATACAACGAAAATATTTTTATTATTAAATAATAATTTCAATAATATTATTCATGAGAAAACTGTAAAAGAACAATTAATACAATCATTTGATTTTATTATCATAAATCAAAATAGAATAATAAACAAAATAGATTGCATGAGAATTTTCATCAATCAATATAAATTACAAGAAATACTAAAAATTATGAAATTGGTAAAAACTAATATTATTAAATATTCACTACCAAACACGAAGTAAAACAATCAAGTAATTCATTCAAAGAAATCCTAATTTATTGGCATTCATTTTCAACTAATTGACCTTTCTATCTTCCGTCTTCTCAGCTACCATCATCCATATATGTCGGTGTGATTTAGACTCACAAAAAACACTCAGAACTGCAATATATAACGGGTCATCTATTTGGATCATTGTCATATTGTCCAAAACTCGACTACAATCTTTTATGCTTGGCCCATCACATGTTTCTATTGTTTTGAGAACGACTTATAGTTGTTTATCAATATCTTGAGGATTGTTTTTCTTCTGACAATTTCCTTTAGGTAAGGTGTTTTTCTTTGGAGATGAAGGCATAGTAGGTGAATCTGAGTCTAAGTCGATATGTGTTTTTTGTGAATCTTTTGTATCTAGAGGGGAAGTTAAAGAGTCAACCGGTGACAATCCAGACCTAGATGGACACCATGTTGTTTTTCTAGTTGCTATAATGCTCTCGAACAGTGCCTTCATCTCATCAACATATTGTAACCCAACATAACGAAACTGTTTTGCATAAGGATTTGCATGTTACAACATTAAATTTTACCCCAATGTAAACTATCATATAATTAGATTTAAATTAAAATATAAAATATTACAGTTACCTTTATATAATCATCCCATTTTTCTGCACCCCGATTCTTAGTGTTTGTCACTGGATCATCTCCATGTCTAGTATTTCCCATTAACTTTATCCATGTGTAGTACTTCCTCTTCATGTTGTCCCATTGATTTTTCAACTGTTTTTTTATTTTATTAAAATCCATATTTTTTTCTCAGCTACTATATTTTTTTTATCTTATCCCAAGACTCTTTCCTAAGACTTCCACCACACTTTCCTCCATTATTTACTTCTTCAAGACACAAATCTAGAAAAAGTTTATATAAATCCGGATCCTTCCAATTAGCTCTACGATATTATTATTAGCCATACCTACAAAAAAATATTTTATAACTAAAAATAAAGTACACAACTCCCCCAATCATCAATCAAATTATATATATAAGGTAATGTTGCTTAGCTTAGCATACTATAGCATTCATATTGTGCTCCAATAAAAAGGATAAGGTGACTATGTTACTGATGTCAATAAGGCCAACCTGAAGACTGTCCAATACATTGTTATTTCTATTAAATGGGAAGGTAATTGGTGGTGTTGATTTCTATAGGCACTATTAACAAAACATACATAATGGATGGCTATAGGCAGTGACAACGGTTTACAAAACATACAGAAAATAAAATAAAGAACAACACATACAACATAAATAAAATAAAAATACGTCCAAATATATTCATTTGTATGTGTATCATAGATTTATTTGCCTTTTAGACAGTGGATTAGTTGAATTTAGTTCTTATTCATTTTCATTCTCCAAAGCAAAATTATAATGTAGTATAAGTTCATTGGTAAGAAACACGACCAGTATATTCATAAAGAAAAGTATAGTTTAATAAGTAAAATTGGTTGTCTAGGAAAGTGATTAACTCCAAAGAATTTATATTGTTTAAATAGAAATTTTGTACCGTACTACTCATGTTTACAGAATATTTAGTTAGGATGTATGAAAGTTGTTGTGAGTTGTATGTTACACATTTCTATTTAAAAGGAAAGGAAAAGGAAACGTATTGATATTTTGAGCAATGTGGGTAGAAAATTCTGAAATTGTTCTAGTAACTGCATAGTGCTCTTAGTTTAGATTTTTTGAGTATGTATAAGGATTTACTTTTCTAAAAATTGTTCTAGTAAATGCAGAGTGCTCATAGTTTGAATTTTTCAAGAAAGCTTTGTTTTTCTAAAAATTATTCTAGTAACTTCAGTGATCTTAGTTTGGATTCTTTTAAGAAAATTTATAAAGCTTTACTTTTCTAATATTTAGTACTTTCAGGAAAAAGATAACAAATATAAATCGCTATAAAGGGGCATAAATGAAATGCTAATCGGTGGGTGATGGATTATTATATGCAGTGACAAATATTAACAAAACATACATACAAATAACATCAAACACAACCAAAAAAACAAGAAAGCACTCAAACATAATGTTGATCTGTACAACAAATAAAAGTATAGTTTAACAAGTAAAATAAGTAAAATTGGTTTGTATATACTTGTAACGTTGATTAACTCCAAAGAAATCGCAACATCGCATACAGAAACCCTAACGCAAACTTCAAATGGCAAAGAGACAAGAGTTCAGCCTTTTAATTATTTCAGGGCAATATTGTCATTATAAAAATTATTTTAAACCTAAAGCATTTACCGTGTTCAGTGATAAGCGTTAAGCAAGCCCCTTACCGCTTAAAATTTTGACCCATTTTAAGACGTGCTTATTACATTAAGAGATATGATAAAATGTTATCAAACACGCTAATATCCTAAAATCAGTTAACGCGTTAAGATTCAGTAGTAATTAAGTATTATCAAACAACCCATTATTTTTTATTATTTTTCCCACCAATAACATACAATAATTATATATTTGTGCTAAAAAAAACATTATTTAGATTTTTTCGAGGATAAGAAACATATAGTTTTGAAAACATACGAAAACACCTCTTAATAAAATTCATATTTTTTTATGTAATTTAGGATCCATTTGGATGTGTTTTATTTTAGCAAAAATAAATTAAAAAAAATGTTTGTCGTGGGCCATTTTAAGAGATAATCCAAATATAATAATGTAAATTTGAATCTATTTTAACTTCGACTCAAAAGTATTTTACCTATAGCATTAACAAGCACAGAGCCATGTTTGTGGCTTAGGGGGCAATTGACCCCATTAATTTTTATTTTTTATATATTTATAATAGTAATTCAAATTATGTGTAAGGAGTTTATAGAAAAAAATTATATTTGACCCCCATTAAATTTTTTCAAATTTTTGCTTATTGCCCCTTAAGTTCAAATATTTGAATAAAAAAATTTAAAGGTAAAATTATTAGGCAAAAAAATAAAAATACCAAAAAATTATATGTAATCTATAAATTAGTTTAACAAATATTTAATGAAACTCTCATTCCTAATCTATCTAACCCACCACCAATTAACCCAACCCAAAATAACTTATAATATAATTAACGCCCACAACTCACTTCTTAGAATTAAAGTCCAGTCCGAAATAACAATTTAATTATTTACCCTAACTTGTAAATTGTAATTGAGAGTTTCAATTTTGAACCCCAACTCCCAACTTTCTCTTACTTTAAGCTCTCTCCGTCTACGAAAAATGAAGCTATCATAGTTTGGTAGCTTATATTGAAAAAGATATATCGGTTGCCCTAAATAATGAAGTTATTATACAACACTTTCAAGATATGAAAACTTATCGAGGATAATTATAATTTTATTTAAATGAATTATTAATATATTTTGAACTATTTTCCTTATTATTATTTTTTTAAGAAAAAATTACACAAACTATCCCTGAACTATGACATAATTGCACGCGGTACCCCTTACGTTTCAATAATATCATAAACTACCCTTAAAACCACCTCCGTTGTAACACTTAGCCCCTTCCGTTAAAAGTCAATGACAGAAAATTTTCTTTTGGTCAATAAAGCCTATTTTTGGAGTGAACTTCCAATTTTGCCCATATATATGCATGTTCCAATTTAACCCTTACTTTTACATACAAAATTACTTAAATACCCTAACTTTTTTTTACCAAACCAAATTGCCCTCACTATTTCATTTAAAAAAAAAAAAATTCCAAATTTTTTTTTTCAGAGGGAGCATATTATTTTCCAAAATTTTGCAAAAAAAATTTTGAAATTTTTTTTTTTCATATGTTGCAGGTTTTCGGAAAAAATATGAAAAAAAAAAAAATTTGAATTTTTTTTTTTTCATATGTTGCAGGTTTTCGGGAAAAAAAGAATTTTTGCAAAAAAAATTATGTTGCAGGTTTTCGGAAAAAATATGAAAAAAAAAAAAAATTAATTTTTTTTTTTTATATGTTGCAGGTTTTCGGAAAAAAATGAATTTTTGCAAAAAAAATTTTGAATTTTTTTTTTTCATATGTTGCAGGTTTTCGGAAAAATTATGAAAAAAAAAAAAATGTTGCAGGTTTTCGGAAAAAAATGAATTTTTGCAAAAAAAATTTTGAATTTTTTTTTTTTTCTTCATATGTTGCAGGTTTTCGGAAAAATTATGAAAAAAAAAAAAATTTTAAATTTTTTTTGTTTTATATGTTGCAGGTTTTCGGAAAAAAATGAATTTTTGCAAAAAAAATTTTGAATTTTTTTTTTTTATATATGTTGCAGTTTTTCGGAAAAAAATGAAATAAATTTTTTTTTTTTTAATGAAATTGTGAGGGCAATTTGGTAAAAAAAGTTAGGGTATTTAAGTAATTTTGTATGTAAAAGTAAGGGTTAAATTAGAACATGCATATATATAAGGGCAAAATTGGAAGTTCACTCCAAAAATAGGCTTTATTGACCAAAAGAAAATTTTCCGTCATTGACTTTTAACGGAAGGGGCTAAATGTTACAACGGAGGTGGTTTTAAGGATAGTTTATGATATTATTGAAACGTAAGGGATACCGCGTGCAATTATGTCATAGTTCAGGGATAATTTCTGTAATTTTCCCTTTTTTTAATGTATTTGTTACCTTTAAAGGTTGCCCCAATAATTTTTTTTTCTGGCTCCGTCCTGAGCATTAAAACAAACAGAAACACAAAAAAAAATTGTGAGCATATTGTGCAAAGTCATTTTCTCAGACTCTATACACCATGGCAGAAGTTTAATACTTCTTCGGTTAATGTTATAAATCCGAACACCTCCAATAGGTCAACTCTAGATTCGAGACTTTTTTTTTTTATCACCAGGCATGACTTCTGGAGCTGTTATGAATTCTTAGACACAAGACACCAGATTTGTGTGGCCGAGCTACAGTCTCTGGTTTTAAATAAGGGTAAATTGCATTCACACCCCCTAAGGTATCAGTCAATTCCACCTAAATGCCGATCAACGCAATTTTGGACAGTGACACCCCTGAAGTTTGCAAAGTGTTGCAATGACATCTCTTAAAGACACAAAATGACTTTAGTGTCTTTGATTAGTTTAATTTTTATATGAAATGTCTAAGTTATCATCATGCTTAAACCTACACCTAACACGCTACCCCAACCACCCTATAAAAGTACAAGTAATTTTATTTTTGGGTAATTTGCAGCCACACCCCCTGAACTTTGGGTTTATTGCAGCCAGATGCAAGGTTTTGCTTTTTTGGTCCCATAGCTCCCTGAACTTTCAATTTCGTTGCAATGACACCCCCTGGGCTGGTGAAATGACTATAATGTCCCTTTAATTGTTTCACTTATTACATTAGGGTAATATATAAAGTGTGAAATTACTCATATGCCCAAACACTTCACCCCTCTGAAATTACTAATTACACTTTCACCCCTTATTACAAAATATATATATATTACGAAAATTACAATTTAATTTTTTTCTTTATAATATAATTTGTATATATAATTACGAAAATATATATAAAATTTGAAAAAACATATAAAATTCAAAAATATATATAAAATTTGAAACAATATATAAAATTTTAAAAATATATATATAAAATTTGAAACAAATATATAAAATTCGTAAAAAATATATAAAATTCGAAAAACATATAAAATTCTAAAAAATATATAAAATTTGAAACAAATTTATAAAATTTGTAAATAATATATAAAATTCGAAAAACATATAAAATTCTAAAAAATATATAAAATTCAAATATATATATATATATAAAGTGTGACTGAAGTTTAAGTGAACAAGTCTCGGAGTCATTAGCAAAGAAGGTAACAGATCCTCTTCAGTTCTTTGCAGAGCTCTTTCAATGCCCATGCTGGCGACACATACCCCACGATGGTGACCGAAATCGGAATCGAATCGATACTTTATTAAAATATTTTAATCAAAATTAAATATATTAATATTTGGATCAAAATTAACGGTTCGGTTCTGGTTCTCATTTTTGAAGAACCGAAAGTAAATTTTTATTTGGATCAAAATTAACGGTTCGGTTCCGATACTTTAGGTTCTTTAAAAACGAGAACCGGAACCGAATCGTTAATTTTGATTTAAATATTAATATATTCACGATACGGTTCACAGTTGATTCCGACCGAAACCAGAATCGAATCGATACTTTCGGTTCTTTAAAAATGAGAATCGGAACCGAACCGTTAATTTTGATCCAAATATTAATATATTTAATTTTGATTAAAATATTTTAATAAAGTATCGGTTCGATTTTGATTTTGATCACCATCGTGGGGCATGTGTCGCCATCGTGACCATTGAAATAGCTCTGCAGAGAGCTGGAGATGATCCGTTATCTTGGCTAATGACTCCGAGGCTTGTCTACTTAAACTTCAGTCACACTTTATATATATATATATTTGAATTTTATGTATTTTTTATAATTTTATATGTTTTTCGAATTTTATATATTGTTTACGAATTTTATATATTTTTTTGAATTTTATATATTTTTTCAAATTTTATATATTTTTTAAAAATTATATATATATTTTCGTAATTATATATACAAATTATATTATAAAGAAAAAAATTAAATTGTAATTTTCGTAATATATATATATTTTATAATAAGAGGTGGAAGTGTAATTAGTAATTTCAGATGGGTGAAGTGTTTGGGCATATGGGTAATTTCACATTTTATATATTACCCTAATGTAATAAGTGAAACAATTAAAGGGGCATTATAGTCATTTCACCAGCCCAGGGGGTGTCATTGCAACGAAATTGAAAGTTCAGGGGGTTATGGGACCGAAAAAGCAAAATCTTGCATCTGGCTGCAATAAACCCAAAGTTCAGGGGGTGTGGCTGGAAATTACCCTTTATTTTTTTCATACATTTTTAATATTTTATTTATTTATTATCAGAAAACCCCCCTATCATTTCCAAATTGTTCAAGAAAAACCTGTGGTTTTAAAAAACAACCTATGATTTTCAATTTAATCAAATACCCCTTGCCTTCTATAAGATTACAAAAATATCCTCAAAAACTCTAATTTAAATCTCAATTAAACTCTAATTCCTTCCATTTATCCCAATTAAATTCTAATTCATTTCATTTATCACTAACCCACTTTCTCTCACCCATTTATTTCAAAATTATAATTCCTTCCATTTATCACAAAGCCACTTTCAATTTAAATCCCAATTTTAACTCAATTCAACTCTAATTCCTTTCATTTATCATAAACACACTTTCAATTTAAATCCCAATTTCAATTTATATATATATATATATATATATATATATATATATATATATATATAATCATATATACGCACATATTTATACATCATATATACGCACTTATTTATACATATATAATTATATATACATACATATATAAATATATATACGTATATATATATATAATATACGTACATATTATTTACGTATATATCATTCTATATATACGTATATATAATTATATATGTATAAATAAGTACGTATATATGATGTACGTATATACAATTATATATGTATAAATAAAGTACGCATATATGATTATATATATATATATATATATATATAGTGATATAGTGAGAAATATATAATTATAAATTGAAATTGGCTTAAAATTTGGATTTAAATTGAAATTGAGGTTGTGATAAATGGAAAGAATTAGAGTTTTGAAGTAAATGGGTGAGAGAAAGTAGGTTTGTGATAAATGGAAGGAATTAGAGTTGAATTGGGTTGAAATTGGAATTTAAATTAAAAGTGAGTTTGTGATAAATGGAAGGAATTGAATTGAGTTGAAATTGAGATTTATATTGAAAGTGTGTTTGTGATAAATGGAAGAAATTAGAATTTAATTGGAATAAATTGAAGGAATTATAGTTTAATTGTGATTTAAATGAAATGAATTAGAGTTTTGGAGGGCATTTTCGTAATCTTATAGAGGGCATGAAATATTTGATTAAATTGGAAATCATAATGGAGTGTTTGAAACTACAGAATTTTTTTTGAACAATTTAGAAACCATATGGTGGTTTTCTGACAATAGCTTATAATTATAATAATTTATTTATTATATTACACCCATTGTTTCAACATTCTTTTAATCTTCTCATAAAATATATTCCCTCTGTCCCAAATTATAGATCCATTTTGAGGAATCCAACTTTTTAAGATAACGACTTTTGTTGTAGTGTTAGTAAATGAAATACCAACTTTACCCATGGTCCTAACACAATGATGTGATAGTTTATAGTATATATGTTTTATAACTTTAATGGTTGAATGTTAAATTGGTAAATTGACCAAATAAAGTGCTTTGACTTCTCAAAATTGGACACTTATTTTGGGACGAATGAAGTATTAATTATTACTAAATCCCACAAAGTAATATTTAATTTCTTATAAAATGTTTTTTTTTTACTTTTGTTATTTATGTTTAAGCAATTTTAATTTTTTTATATTTTTATTTATTAAAATAATTATAATTATTAATTTACTTAACATTTACACTAAATGTTACAAAGTTATTTTGGACTTCCGACTAAATATATTAAATACTACTAAATTCAATTAAACTATTTTTACACCAATTAACACTAAATTATTTTCAACTTTCCCACAAAATATATTAATTATTACTAAATTCCACTAGACTATATAATACTTACAATTTTAAATAAAATTTTTTTTCGAATTTTTTTTTGTTTACTCTTGTTACAATTTATCTATTTATTATTTACACTTTAATGTTCCAAAACGTTTTTGAGATTCCCACTAAAATTAGTAATTATTATTAAATCATATTTAATAATAAATATATTTATATTATCAAATTTCAATAAAATTATTGATTGACAATAGTCTTTTTTTTTTTTGTATACGTTCATAAAAAATAATATATGTTATTAGGTATGTAACACTAATAACATTACCTAATAATATGGTTATGAGTTATAACTCTTTAATTTGTTTTTGGGAAATATTTATATAATATTATATTTAGAATTAAAAGTAGTGATTAAATATAGTTTTCTTATTGTAGATTTATATATTATATTATATATTTTTAGGGGTAGAATTTATTTTTTACATATTCAGTATATTTTAGATGTTTTTGAAAATTTGAATTTAAAATAAAATCATATATATTGTAGATTTTCTTATAATAAGAATGTGGTGATAAAGGTGGTTGGAGTAGTAGGTGAGGTGTAAGATGGGTAACTTAGACTTTTCACATGTAAATCTGTAGGGGTTCGCAAGTTATGATGCAAAGATAGTTTCTGCACAAGTTTTGTCAGTAAAATAACGACAATGATGCTTTTATTGATTTTGATTTGCTTTACAGAGGAAATGAAAAAGAAGTGGAGGAAAAGATAGCAAGTATAAATGATTGAGAAATGTTTTTTCTCTCTCTCTAGGAATTTCTCTCTCTAAGTCTTTTTGAGAAAAAAAGGTCCTCCTCAAGTGAGCCCTCGCACCTCTATTTATAGACGTCAGTGCTCATTGACCCTCGCGGATTTATATTGCCACATCAGCACTTGTCTCGCGACATGGTTCCTGCGTACCAATCCGCGATATAAATACCCTGCACAATATCATCTCGCGCACTTAACTTCGCGAAACGGATTCGCGTTATCCTATGCGCGGATTTATACAGTGCGCCATAAATACCTGGCACAGTGTCATCTTGCTTTTGATTACGCGAAACGAATTCGCGTAATCTCACGCATGGGTCATGCTGTGCGCCATGCCCCGTGATCCGCGCCTATTTCATCGCGGATCTGATTTATCCTTAGCCAAGGATGCCGTTATAGCTTTGCCGGGTCATGACCAATCATGCATGTCTTGGTCATGTCCCTGAATACTATCGGCCTCTCTAAGGTACTCTTGCTTAGGATTGGGTAAATAAGGTCGCGACCCACTATTTACTCATCCCCAGCATTTCCCCTAGATTCCGAGTAGTACTCCCTACGCGAGCAGCATATAGGGTTATGAGTTTCTGATGCGAGCTATAAAACATATCAGCCCCTCATACCTCCCTCTGTATAATGCAAGCTCTCGCGTAAAAACCTATATTTGGGCTATTTCCCCAAGTAATCAATTATTTGGGCCAATCTCCCGCATAATCTTTTACTTGGGCCGATTTCCCCAAATATTTCCAATCCTGGGCCATATCCCAGATGATTTAATCCTTGGGCCATATCCCAGATAAATAAGTCCTTGCGGATCAACCTTTTCGCGAGTTACCACCTTTACATTTTTTCCCCATTGCTCTTTGATACTTAGCCAAGTATTAAAGTGCAATAACCTGTGACCTCGCGAATGATAGTGCTTTATTTCGCTGTTTGAGAGTTGTCTTTCCCCTTGCCGATTCTCCGTTTTTTTTATGGGTGAAGCATGTTTTCCGTCTTTCGCGATTATTATTTCCAATCCGCGACCCTTCTTCATCTCGCGACTATTATTTCTAATCCGCGACACTTCCTTATTTGTTTTTATGTTTTTCGGTCAAACTTATGTATGTACAGATTTCGCTTTTCCCCATATCCTTTCTGTTTTTTCCAATCTGTCCATATTTTCAGATCCGCGACTCTTTTTTAAGCGCTTGGCCAAGCGACCTTTCGCCTTCCTCGCGCATTTAATGCGGCTTTTCGGTTTCCGCGCCGATCACTTATATATTTCTGTCATGTCATTTTTGTTTTTACACTTATATTTTCCTCAGAGCACTGTGTTTTCTTTCATTTTGCACCCGTTTCTCATAACCTATTCATTCTTCGCGCATACCCCCCTTGATTTTCAAAGCTTATTCTCCACCATGACAAAAACTTCTACACCAAAACTTCTTGCACCTCCTTCCGGGATTGCTCCCTCTGCTCCTAATGTTTCAGAGTGGAAGAAAGCTCCTTTCTTAAACTCTCAAGACACATTTTGGGATTCCGCGAGAGATTTTACTTCCCCTTATATTTCGAGCCCACCTCTTACCCTTGATCCTGCTAATGAAGCAAAAACTACTTTTATTCCCCCACTCTCTATTCCACGCCTTTTTATGGAGAGGGGTGACACACCCTTTTCCTTCATCGAGTATGAGGGACATGTTGCCCCAATCAGTGACTGGAAGATGTGGTCCAGTCACATTCTTACTCAAGACCGTCATCGCGCCACTTTGGCCAAGGCTGGCATTCTTGAGTCCATAGAGCTGTTTTCGGATTTCTATGTCCGTCGTGATGTGGATGCACTGACTACTTTGATCTTGCGCTGGAGCACATTTTCCCACACCTTCGTTGTTTCTTGGGGGGAGTTCACTCCTACCATCGAAGATGTGGTGGTTCTATTTCGGCTACCTGTCCTCGATTCGCACCCTATTAAGGCGCCTCTAGTTGAGGCTGAAGACAAGAAGATTCTCAATCAACTTCACGATTATGGCAAATATGCTTGTAAGTGAGGAAGCTGGTTTGATAAGGGCGTACTTCTTCCTGAACAAGCCATATCCAGTCGCCCGAAGTTGTCCTATGCTGCCTGGTGCCACCACTTTTTTTGCGAGTACTCTCCGCGAAAACCAGCTCCCGGAGATGATCGCGAATCAGTCCCCGGTCCTCAATTCAATGGGCTTTTGGAACTCGCGGGGTTTCTTGCCTATTGGCTAGACCGTTACATATTTCAAGGCAAGCCAGAAGACGGTCCCAGTCGCATGGTGTTCCTTCTAGCAGGCATGCTTTCGCGAGGTGTGCAAATTGCCTTGGCTCCACTTTTCCTTGGCACCCTGTATTCGCAACTGGACACCCTTACGAATGATTTCACACGTTCATTGGGTAGGTATGATATTAGTACTCATATTTCAGGTACATTTCTTACCCTTTTTCTTTTCGAGCGCTTCCTAAATTATGCTCCTATTCCTTCTTCCCTTTCTCCTCACTTTTTAGAAACCACCGTCCCTGTTCTTTTAAAGTCGTGGGCAACCCGCTGGACTTCTCTCTCATCCTAAAAAGCCCTTTCCTTATTCATTGATACATTTTCTGAATTTTCCTGGCGTCCATACGCCATTTCTTTGGAGGGTTTCTACTCTCCTGATTTTTATCCCAAGGAAGAGATAGTATCATATGATATAACAGTAGATGATCACCTCATTTTTGCGGCTATTACCCACAAGTGCCACCTTCCTGTTTTCAGCGAGACATTTGATACCATCACACCTTATAACCCATCCCGTGTAGCAAGACAATTAGGTTTTGATCAGGCTATTCCCCCTCCACTTCCTCTATACCGCGAGGATAACTTTGACAGGTGCTTTATTGCCTATCGGGATTCAATCGAAAGGAGTGTACGTATATTTTCTACTGTTATTTTTATTCAGCCTGACACTCGCAGAGGTGGAGTAACTGCAGCCTATCATGAATTCTGGAAGGAGCAACTTGTGTTATTTTAAAGTTTCATGGCTGAAGCTCCCCCTGTTCCTATCTCAGCTTCGATCTTCATTGGAGATCCGTCTTTAAAGCTTCGCAAGGCTAGAGCCAAGACTACTCCCAAACATCATGCTCAACCTTCATAACCTCAGAAACCCAAAACAGCGACTCGCAAGCGATCTCATCGCGAGGAGATCCCTCCCGCGGAACCACCAAATCGCGAGGAACCTCACCGTAGGAAGGTCGGCCGCGAAGAGCCTATCGCGAGGCGTCTGGTAAATTTCTAACTTCCCCCCCCCCCCCCCCCCATTTCTTTTTTTTCAATGCGTTATGTATTTTTATATGTCGTTACTAACTCTTCTGCTCTTCTTACAGCGTTCCAGTGCCCAAGCTATAGGTACTACCAGCGTCTCGACTGATTCATTGGACCAAGTTCCCTTATCTATTAGACTTAAAAATCTTTCCGATGCAGCAATACTGGACAATGTTCCCCTTGCGAAGAGAAAAAGGAAACTTACCAAGGCTTCGCAGACTATTGCAGCGGATGATTTTCCTAGCTCAGAGGAGGCCCCTTTGGTGCGAAAACACAAATCTTCATCTGTTATTCCACCTCTTGGTATTTCCGACCTTACCTCAGAAGAGGCATCCCTGGCCGCAAGGCGGCGGTTTGCCTTGGAGAAGTTAAAGAACAAAAAGAAGGCTGATGCGACCTCATCCTTGCTTGACACTGTTACTCGCGTGGTCGAGGAGATGAGGGCTGGAGATGAGGCAGAGGAGACAGAAGTCGCCAGTATACTTTCCGATTTACCCAGGACAACGCTATCCCAAAGTAAGCTTCAAACTCTTTCTTTAATTACTTATTTCCAGTTACTGATTCCTTATTTTTAATTCTTCTCATTTATCCTTGTTTTAGGTCCTCGCGAGACTTTATCTCCGCGTGCTCCAGCCTCTCTGGGAGGTGGCCTTCATTCTGTCGAATCATCATCTGATGATGAGGACCACCTCACCATCAACTCATTATTCGGCAAGCCTACTCTTGAAGAGGAAGAAGATGATGATACTCCGTATTCATCTCGTGATAGTGTTATATCCGCGACCTCCACTCCAGAAGTAGATCGCGAAGTATCCTGAGGTCGCGAGGTTGAAGTGACCACAGTTTCTCGCGAGGCCTCGCCCAAGTTTCCTTCCATCCCAGTTTCCCCAAAGGTCGTTGATGATAGAGCAGAGGACACAGATTTTGATGATAGGCATTTGCAGCCTCTTCGTGGTGATCTTGCATCCGAGGTTGCTGCAGCCTTCGCAGATCATCCTAACATTGAGAGATCCATATTTGGCACCCCTCTCCCAGAAGTTGAGGGAGGTACTTTGCTTTTTTCCTTTGTTCTTCTATTTGACTTCTTAATGTCAAAGTGTGATTTTAACATGTCTTTTCTCCTTCCTTTTTATTTTAGGTATAAACTCCGAAGCTCAAGAGATGATTGATGAGCTACTTCATGATGCTCGGGGGATTTCTGAGGGTCAGACATTGTTCCCTCCAGGTTCTCCTACTGAGACTCATATAGAGGCACCTCTATCTCCTTCTCGCGACATTGTATCAGAGCCTCGCGATCTTGCTCGCGTCATTGCCACAGATCCTCGCGAACAAGTCTCTCACGACCAAGCTTCTTCTTCTCGTGCTTTTCCCCGGGTTCCTGATTATGACACTACTTCCTTAGTGCCAGTACCTTGGCATCAGTGGTTCTGCTATCCCCGCAACATACCAGTGCTACATCTGATAGAGGCAGCTCATCCGGAGACTTTTACTCACATGGAAGTTCATGAGCCACTCTTGCAGACAGTCCATCTTCAGCTTGTTGCAGATGTGTTCAGGACCCTTTTGGAGACTGCCATTCAGGATCTCGTCCCAGATACTCTGCCAAGATGCCATGCTTGCATAAAGGACTGGAAAAAGGTTGGGATGAATGTTTCTTGGTGAGAGACCCGTCTGACTGTCATTCAGAGACTCTATGATCAGCATCTTGTCGAGCTGAGGGGACGCAAGACTCTTCAAAGAAAACATGCAGAGATCGTAGAGACCCGCAGACAGTTAGCACTGCTCGAGGAAGATGAGAAGAAACTTCAGGATTCAGCTAAGCATCTTGAGCAGGCCCGTTTTTATTTAGAAGAGCATGAAGGTTTCAAGTTATCAGATCCCATTACTCGAGATCTTTTCTAGTTCATCACTTGTATATATTCTTGTATTTTGCTATATATCCTTGTACTTTGATAGAAATATTGACATACTTTTATATGCATGGGATGTTTTGTTTGATTTTCCTTGTCTTTGTTTGAAACTTCATGCTTGATATAATTTAATCCATTTTACATTCAGAGGTCCAGTCCTCTCGCGTGTGACTTCATGCTCCATTCTGTAATACCCACTACTACTTTCACTTATAATCACATACGGCCCTTCCCACTTAGCTTCAAATTTTCTTAGCCTTTGTCCCCTCATGATTGCCCGTACCACTTTCAACACTCTGTCTCCCTCCTTGAACCATCTGAACCGTACCTTTTTATTGTAGCTCCTTGCCTGTTTCTTATTCTACTCTTTCTGATTTGCAAAGGCTTCGGCCCTTGTTTCATCCAATCCTTCTATCTCCAATAGCCTGTCTTCCATACTGCTATTGTATGCCAGCCTTTTAGCAGCCAACTCCAATTCTGCAGGTAGTACAATCTCTGCTCCGTATACCAGTGCATAAGGGGTCATGTTTGTCGCGCTTCGGTATGCGGTTCGATGTGCCCATAGTGCTATTGGAAGTTCTTCTGCCCATTTCTTCTAATTATCGTGCACCATTCTGGACAGGATTCGAATTAATGCTTTATTAGAGGCTTCAGCCTGTCCATTTCCTTTTGGATAGTAAGGCGTGGACTTTTGATGAATGACTGAGTATCTCCCCAACAAATCCGCGACCTTACTATTGACAAAAGGAGTTCCGTTATCGGATAGTATCACCTTTGGTATCCCAAATCGACAGATGATGTTTTCTTTTATGAATCACACCACATTGTCTGCTGTCGTTCTTCGTAATGGGATAGCTTCTACCCATTTTGTGAATAACTCAGTTGCTACTAAAACCCATGCATATCCCTGAGCCTGCGGCGTGATTGGTCCAATTATATCCAGCGCCCAAGTATGGAAAGGCCAGGGGGTTACTAAGCTGTGTAATTCAGTTCCCGGAGAATGAATAAGATCCCCGTGTACCTGACATACATGACATTTTCTGACAAAATCACTGCAGTCCCTTTCCATTGTTGGCCAGTAATACCCAGATGATAGAAACTGTTGAAACATTTTTCTAGGGCCTTGGTGACCAAACAAATGAACCTGTTTCAATATTTCCCCCGCTTCTTCTTCGCTTACACACTTCATCAATTTTCCCTCAAAGCTTTTGCGGAACAATTTTCCCTCTTGTAAGACAAATCGCGAGGCCAATTTTCTGAACCGCGGTTGATCTTTTTCTGGCAAAATCCCATCCTTCAGATAGTGCACATATTTGTCCCGCCAGTCTATCAAGTCTGCTATGTTACCTTCACTCGTGGATGGATATGCATTACAATTTTGACAGCTACTTTGTAACTTTACTGCCTCATCCTTCATACTTGGCCAAAAGAAGCCTTCTCGCTGCAAAACTCGATAGAGACCAACATCCGTTTGACCGCATATTTTCTTGTGAGCTTTCTGTAGTAGTTCTTTTATTTCGTCTATTGCTACGCATCTAGCCAAAATTCCTCCGGCGGCCCTGTAATATAACACACCCTTTATGAGCTGGTACTCCCGTCTCAGGGCATTGTTATCGTTTTTTAGTAGAGCATGTACTATCTGTGCTCTCCAATCATGTTCTTCATACACCTCTGATTCTTTTGCGTTACTGACCACTGAGTCAGTTCTTCGTACTACATGTACTGAAGACCTCATTCCTTGGAAATTTATTCGTGAACCCAATGTCGCCAGTGCATCGGATCGTCGATTGCTTTCTCGCGGCTCGTGCGAAAAACTCACAGTCTCAAAGTATTCTATCATCTGTTGAATAAGGGTTCTGTAGGACACCAGATGAGGTTCCTTAACGGCATACTCCCCTCTGATCTGCTTAATGACCAACTTGGAATCTCCTTTAACATGAAGTATTCTTGCCCCCAACCTTTGAGCCATTATCAACCCTAGCGCCAGTCCTTCATACTCAGCAATGTTATTGGTACAAGGAAAGTTAAGCTTGTAGGCCATGACTAATTCCTCTTTTGTTTCTTCATTCCTCAGTACGAAACCAGTTCCCCCTCCTTTTTCAGTGGATGAACCATCGAACTCTAAAGTGAATTCCGCGCTCTGTGTCATGCTTGCCATTCCTATTTCCTCCACCTTGGGCTCAGCTCCTCCCGAAAATAATGCTAGTAGGTCTGACAAGGCTTGGCTTTTTACTGCTTTTGGTCTAGAACATGTGATCTCATATTCAGATAGTGTTAATAACCACCGAGCAGTTCTTCCACTGAGTATGGGCTTTGTGAGCAGATATTGTATGGGGTCACTTTTCGTGATTAGCTCTAATGGATGTGCCAACAAATAATGTCTAAATTTCTGGGCTGCGAATACTAAAGCAAGACAGTGTTTTTCCAATGATGTGTACCGCGACTCTGGTCCTTTAAGTACCCGACTGATATAGTAAACGGGCTTTTCTTCCCCTTCATGTTCCTGGGCCAACAGAGCTCCTACAGATTTATTGGTGGAAGTGAGATACATTATCAACGGTTTTCCTGACTCGGGTGCTACCATTGTTTTTGGTGATGCCAAAATCTTTTTGATCCTCTCAAAAGCCTCTTGCTGCTCTTCTCCCCAACTGTAAACAGATTTCTCTTTTAACAAAGGCATGAGTGGGTGAGTTACTTCTGCTAGTGCCGGGATAAACCGCCTCAGATAAGATATCTTCCCCATAAAAGTTTTCAACATTTTACGAGTTGCGGGTGGAGCCATCTCTAAGACTGCCTTAGCCTTTGTCGGGTCCATATCAATACCCTGCCGATGTGCAACACATCCCAAGAACTTTCCTTCTAGTACTCCAAAGGCACATTTCAGGGGATTCATTTTCAAGTTATACTCGCGACATCGTTGTAGTACCTTTCGCAAATCACTCACATGATCTTGCACAACCCTGGACTTTACTACCAAATCGTCGACATAGTCCTCGACAGTTTTATGCATAAAATCATGGAATATAGCTGTCATGGCGCGCTGATATGTAGCCCCGGCATTTTTAAGCCCAAATGGCATGACCGTGTAGTGGAAATTCCCCATTGGGGTGCAAAAAACAGTTTTCTCAGCATCCTCCGGCACTATCTTAATCTGATTGTACCCACTAAATCCATCCATTAACGAGAAAATCTCATGTCTTGAGGTTGCATCTACCATGGTATCAATGTTGGGTAGAGGGAAATCATCTTTTGGGCAGGCCTTATTAAGATCGCGATAATCTACACATACGCGGATTTGTCCAGTCTTCTTCTTTACATGTACAATGTTCGCGAGCCAGGTCGGGTATTGGGTTGGCTTGATGAATCCTGCTTTCAATAGCTTCTCCACTTCTGCCTTAATTTGCACTTCTAAATCGGGATGAAATACTCGTTGTTTTTGCTTCTTTGGTTATATTGTGGGATTCACATGAAGATGGTGACTTACCAATCCAACATTGAGTCCCGACATTTGATTGTAGCCCCAAGCAAAGACATCTCGAAATTCTTTGAGCAATTCTACCAGGGCATTCTTAGTATCCTCAGGAAGCGTGTTACTTATGAAAGTAGGTCGCGGATCCGTGCCGTCGCCTATGTCTACTTCACACAGACCATGTTCTGGTCGCGGATCCATTTTTAGTGCTTCAGGCTCGGTGTCAAGTTTCCTTCGTATAGCCTCATCTGTCCCGGGGTCAGCGCCAACTATGCCAGCTTCCGACCCCCAATCCCGTCATAATTTATACACTATTCGTCCATCGGGCATTTTGACCCATGACCAACTCACCTCTTTGAGCTTCCGTTTAACTGAACTAGCATTTTCCGGTTCATTCCATTCTGGTAACGGTGTAGAAAAAATGCAGGGCCCATTTTCCTCACTGTATTCTAAGAAGTAGACTGCATCTGCAAAGTGGGCTTCTGATGTGCAGAAAGGATTTTTAGATGCTTTTACAGTCATTACTCATTCTCCCCAATTGACCTTCATCACTTGATGATAGAATGATGGCACTACGCCATATGCATGCAACCATGGTCTGCCCAGCAATAATTGATATGAGGGTTCCCCTTTGATGACATGAAATTTGGTGGGCCCCCTGATCTTCCCAATTTTGAGGTCCAATGTCGCGAATCCCATAGTGGCCTGCTGATCTCCATTAAAATCAGTAACTGCAATAGTATGATTCACGATTTTACCTTGGGGAAAATTGATCATTCGCAAAGTGGTTAGGGGGATCAAATTAACTGACGCTCCTCCATCCAAAAAAGCTCGTTTCATTTCCCAACCGTTTATAATGGTTGGCACATACAGAGGCCGATTGTGGGGAAAAGGTACTTGTCTGTCTTCTTCAGAAAATGTGATCTTACTGGAGGCCCTCTCATGCTGTGGAATCACAATGGTATGATTGAGTGCGGCGACCGTTTGCTCTTTCAAGAATTCCTTCACGTGTTCCTGTATTGGGAGTTCATTGAAGAAAACGTCTATCTTAGCATTCTCCCTGGCTTCACGTACTGGCGGGCAATCACACTTGGCGGCATCGGCCATATCCTCAGTATTGTCTCTGGCGGTCACCACAGCCACATGTGCAGGGAAAGGCTCATGACCTACATTCTTTGCTACTTCCAAGTCTCCTGATGCTATTTTTCGATGTACTAAACTTCGAAACGCCCAGCAGTTTATCAACGAATGCCGAATACTCCTGTGATAGGGACAGTAGTTGCTCTTCATCCTTTCCTCTTTCGGCGACACTCTTTGCACTGGAGGTAGCGTTATGACATGATCTGCGACCCATTGATTTAGCAAAGCAACTGCCTCTTTTTCACTGAAAGGTAAATGGGGTGGTTCAGCTCTCCCAATGTGCTCTTCCCTCTTTTTTCCATTTTGCATCGCTGCTACCATCAGTATCCGCCTAGTACTGATATTTGGTCGTGTTGGGGGAGACAAAACCACTCCCAATCTACTGGCATTATCGACAAGTACAGAAAAAGTTTTGACCTCATGATTCACCAGATGCACTCTGTATTCTCGCAGCATCCCTTCTATGCAAATTTTGATCAATTGCAGTTCAGAAATTGGTTCATGACATTGCAAAGCAGCTTCGCGAAACCTTCTGACATAAACTGCTGCTTCTTCCCCAAAACGTTGTCTTTGTCTTGTAAGTGAAATCATCGAGATCTCCTCATCAGCTTGAAAGAACTTGGTATAGAATCTGAGCACCATGTTCGTCCAACTGGTCACTGATGCTGGAGCGAGGCTAGTATACCAAGTGTATGATGTTCCAGTTAAAGACTTGGAGAACTCTCTAAGTTTCAAGTATTCATTATTTCTGTGAGGTCCCAGAGCATCTGCGAACCTAGCTATGTGTTCTTTCGCATTTCCCTTTTTGCCATCAAATTGATGAAATATCGGTGTTCCATAGTTTTCTGGATATGGCAAGGCCATAATGCTAGGATGGTATGGCGGGGCAATTTCCACTTCTTCTTTTTCAGATTTTTCATTCAGGATTGCCCGCAGCTGTTCCTTGGTGATGTACGACTCTTTCTCCAGAGGCTCAGTTCTTATCGATTCGCGAAAAAGTTCTTGTGTTGGATCCTCCAGCAGAGTCTGATTGTCCATTCTTGGTGATTCAATGTTTGGTGTTGAAACGCGCGAGGCCTCCATGAAGTGAAGTATGGCCTTTTGCATTTCTTGAATGTTGAGAAGAGTTTGCAGTAGAACTGTTGGTAATTCTGTCGGATTCTGTACCGGCTCTACCAAAGGAGAAGTTTCTGCCTGATTCGCACTGGCATCCGCGCGATGACGCTGTCTTCGCGCTGGCAGGACTGGTTCGCCTCCTTGAGTTTGTGTCGCTGCTTCTTCCCCAATTTGTTCAGTACGCCGGGTCGGTGGACGACCTCTCCGCCGATTCTGACGAGGCTCTACTTGTGCAGAAGACATCTTTTCCCCAGCGGAGTTGCCTTTAATGTAGGGGTTCGCAAGTTATGATGTAAAGATAGTTTCTGCACAAGTTTTGTCAGTAAAATAACGACAATGATGCTTTTATTGATTTTGATTTACTTTACAGAGGAAATGAAAAAGAAGTGGAGGAAACGATAACAAGTATAAATGATTGAGAAATGTTTTTTCTCTCTCTCTAGGAATTTCTCTCTCTAAGTCTTTTTGAGAAAAAAGGTCCTCCTCAAGTGAGCCCTCGCACCTCTATTTATAGACGTCAGTGCTCATTGACCCTCGCGGATTTATATTGCCACGTCAGCACTTGTCTCGCGACATGGTTCCTGCGTACCAATCCGCGATATAAATACCCTGCACAATATCATCTCGCGCACTTAACTTCGCGAAACGGATTCGCGTTATCCTATGTGCGGATTTATATAGTGCGCCATAAATACCTGGCACAATGTCATCTTGCTTTTGATTACGCGAAACGGATTCGCGTAATCTCACGCATGGGT
The DNA here is from genome assembly GCA_963922005.1 of Cornus suecica. Taxonomy (NCBI): domain Eukaryota; kingdom Viridiplantae; phylum Streptophyta; class Magnoliopsida; order Cornales; family Cornaceae; genus Cornus; species Cornus suecica. The sequence continues at coordinate 9,162,576 of OY998245.1, forward strand.
CATGCTGTGCGCCATGCCCCGCGTGATCCGCGCCTATTTCATCGCGGATCTGATTTATCCTTAGCCAAGGATGCCGTTATAGCTTTGCTGGGTCATGACCAATCATGCATGTCTTGGTCATGTCCCTGAATACTATCGGCCTCTCTAAGGTACTCTTGCTTAGGATTGTGTAAATAAAGTCGCGACCCACTATTTACTCATCCCCAGCATTTCCCCTAGATTCCGAGTAGTACTCCCTACGCGAGCAGCATATAGGGTTATGAGTTTCTGATGCGAGCTATAAAACATATCAACCCCTCATACCTCCCTCTGTATAATGCAAGCTCTCGCGTAAAAACTTATATTTGGGCTATTTCCCCAAGTAATCAATTATTTTGGCCAATCTCCCGCATAATCTTTACTTGGGCCTATTTCCCTAAATATTTCCAATCCTGGGCCATATCCCAGATGATTTAATCCTTGGGCCATATCCCAGATAAATAAGTCCTTGCGGATCAACCTTTTCGCGAGTTACCACCTTTACAAAATCAAAAATAATTAAGGATATAAAAGTTATTTCATGCCTCCATGGAATGTCATTGTAACATTTTACAAATCTTAGGGGGTGTCATTGTCCAAATCTCATTCACCGACATCTAGGTGGAATTAATCAAAACCTCAGGGGATGTTGGTGCAATTTACCCTTTAAATAAAGAAAATGTGTTTCGATGAAGCTTGTTTTAAAACACAATCTCACCACATATATATATATATACATATATATATATATACATATATATATATATACATATATATATGGTAAAGTGCAAGAAATCCCTCTCAACTATTATCCTTTTGCAAGAAATCCCCTGAACTAAAAATAAATCCCTTAAACTATCAAGCTATTACAACTAGCTCCAATATTATTCAAAAAGACCACTTTACCCTTTTTGTTAAATTTCTCATTCTTGAATTATATTAACAATCTTTCTCTCATTTGTAATATTATTTAACTATTCAACTTAATTGTATTTGAGTAAATATCTCCTCTAATGAAATTCAAATATAATTATAAATTGTAACTATATTTTTAGAGATAATTAACATGTTATAAAATTGAATTTGAGTTAAGTAATAAAACTTGTTATCCTAAAATAAAAAGCTTCTTTTCATAAAATTAAAAATATTAAAAAAGAATTGACCAATAACTTGAGTAAATTTTTTTTTTTATCATGTTATATTTATATATATAATATATAGTGTTGAGTATTTACTTAACCATTTTTTAAAATTTATATTTAATTTGTATTTAAAAGCTTAAACATATAATTTAATTAATTAAATTTAAAAGTTATGTGCAAATTTATACAACTTTGAATGAAGACTTGCCACTGAATTAATAACAAATATTTCTAAATTTATGTTAATGAAAAAAATGCATTAATCATAATTGAATAAGGGTATTGTGGTCATTTATGAAAAAATTTGAAGATAATAAGGCAATTTGCAACGCAAAAAGCGAAGAACAAATTTTGCAAGCTTCTGTTGAATATGTTTTTTCAACTTATACTTTTCTTAGAAGTCCTTTTCACTCCACAATTTTCTAAAATGGCTTCATGGATTGGTATGCATTTCAAGGCCCTCAAAAACTCTTAAAAAACACCTTTTTAGACCATGTTTCCTTTAAAAGCAAATGTACTCTATTTTCTTTTTTGGTAAAGGGTCCGTTTGGATACCCTATTTTCTGTTTTTGTTTTTTTACTGTTCATTAGATCAAAAAAAAAAAACACGTTTGGCAAACGCGTTTACTGTTCACTTTTTTTTTTACAAGAAAACTGTTTTCTGTGAATAGTGTGTAAAAGTGGTGAAAACACCAAATACAACTTTTAGTTATTTTTTGAGTTTTTTCACTGTTTAGGTGGTAAAAACAGTGAAAACACCAAATCCATAAAATACAACTTTCACCAAATAAAAGTGGTGAAAACACCTTCATCCAAACGCTTTTTTGTTTTTAGTTTTTTGCTGAAAAAAACAAAGACAAATACAAAAACAGTTTTTATATTTGAAGATAGAAAACAAATACAAAAAACAGGCTTTCCAAACACACCCAAAATAATTTTATCATCTCTTCGTAAAATCTTACTACTATAATAAATAGTTTTAGTGTAACAAGGTTGTGAATAAGATTATGAGTAAAATGAAATAATTTTTTAATCGTGGCCAGAAAGTGATTCGATAACTTTTGAAGGGGTTCTTAGTAAAACTACAAATAGATATAGGCAGATTCTTTGAATACAAATATGATTTGAGTAAAGAAGAATAATTCAGGCAAAGGAGGAAAAAACTCAGACTGATTAAGGTGCAAGTTATGAGTATATAGGAGTCGGGTATTCAACCTTTTTGACGTTCCAAACTGGCCTACTTTTTATAATGCTGTAAGGGGCGTATGAGAATTATTATTTTTGTTTTTATTTTAAAAATAAAAGAATAAGAATAATTCTTGTTTTTGTTCTTATTTTCTCACCAAAAGAACAAGAACAAAAAACATATATATTCTTACACAATTTTTCTTCTTTACAATAAATTTTTTTTTTCGAAAATCCTAAAAAGAACAAAAAAATAAGTTTTTGTTGTTCCCTTATTTTTTCTTTTATTTACGAAAATAATTTTCAAATGGAGAACAAAACAATCAGTAAAAAAGGTTGCTAAATATATTTTATTCTTCTGAATAGTGCCAAAAAACAAAAAACCAGAACAAAAATAAGATTTCCAAACGAGCTTAGTATCTGGGTTGCCACACTGATTTGACAGGTATTCGTAGAATTCTCAGCACGAGGTCATCAAATGTGACATTCGGGTGTATATGTTTAATGATAGATGTTTTTGCATTAATGCTTCTGACCTCTTGCTGAGCTACCTCTAGGTTTCATCATGACTATCACAGACATTCTTGAGTACACCAAGTGGGTCAACCCAAGCAAATAGCATAGTACACACTCATCTTACACCTCCATCTGGCATTCCATCATCCTTCTTGACTTCCAAAATCTCCAAGGAGGTTTCTGCTATAATTGCATCATGTTGAATGTGGTATTCAACACCTACAACTTTTATCCTTAATGAAGCTTGAATCTTTCACCGTAAGCTTATATTCTATATTGGTCACAGTTATTTTTTTTGATAAATAAATACACATTCATACACCACTCAGCATGTCTCCTAAGAGACTCAGCCTCTCACCTCTTCATTTGGTCATAGTTTGAGTTCATCTCACAATAATATTTGAATCGAGACTAAATTATTATGAGAAATATCCGAAAACTACCAAGGCTGTGCTAAAATATCAGCCTTATTAGAAGTGAGATGATATAATAGTAACCTCTCAAGTTTTTATATAGAGATAAAACAGTTTGATTTCTTTCTAGAAAAGGGTATTTTAGAAAAATGAAGTTAAAATTTATTATATTTCACCATGTGAAAATGTAACTAAAATTGGCCATCCCATCTTCCATCTCTTTTTACAAAGTTCATTAATCCTAACACAAGTCTACATATGTTCCTCTTACGTATATAACTGTTCTTTATGCGAAGTAAAGATTGTCTTCGAATTATTCCAATATCATATTTTCTTTTCAATCTAACACATTCAACTTGAAATTACCTAAACAATTAATGAAAATAGTTTAGAGGGGGTGAATAGGTTTTTTGTCGATTTTAAGATCAATTAAAAATAATTAGCGAAAATTCAATTTCAATTAGTCACAAAACCCTAATTCCCTAAACAGATTATTCAAGCAATCATGGATATAAGTGCAGAAAATAAATCATGAAAAGACACAGAGATTTTTACGTGAAAAACCTTGAAAAGACTCCAAATAAAAATCACGGATACGCTCGAGTATCGATGCACTATGAATCAAGGATTACACAGATTATGAAGTTTTAGACTTACAAATCCCTCCAGATATGCCTTTCTCCACTCGACGTTTGATCAACTTGAATCACTTGCGCTCCACGAAACTTTTGCTCCGATCTCCGTACTCTGACGGCTCCGCTTCTCAACGGATCAAATAATCACAAAGCCTCCTGCTCCAATCTCCGCACTCAGATAGCTCCGTTCTTCAATGAATCAATGCAAACACGTTGCACAAGATGATGTGTTGATTTTTTAGCAACTGGATCATCCAATTGTGCATAAAGATCATCGATGTAGAAGCACGATTGGATAATTCCAATATCAAGAGAAAACTCGAATATATATATAATCACTCAATAATATTCTCTCAATATATATCTTTGTAAAAGAATATGAACAATAGAAAACTGCAGAGATCTCACCAAAAAGTTCAACCTCCTATGTTGTAGACCTTGATATTTATAGACAAAGTCAAGGAAAAACCCTAACCTTTCCCTTTTTCGTAATTTTACACCGAACGAAGTAAAACCTTATACTCTTATGTATATTATATGTATGACACGAGTATCAAGGTATAAAGTCGCAGCCGCCTCAAAGGAGAACAAATCGAGGGCAAAACAGGAATTTTCCATCATTAAAATTGCCAGACCTTTACGCCTGGGGCGTAGGCTTGTTTAAGTTTTGTGTGCTCCGGGCGTAGAAGCGACACTTTCTGGCCATTTTTTGTTGTTGTGAGCATAGGTCAGGTGTAGCAAAATGCTTGGAACCAACTTTTCTTGATAATTGTGTCACTTGAACCCCCTCGACTCGCTTGTTATGATTTTTGAAGTTGCGAGTCGAGAAAATAATGTTTCTGCCATTCGGGAGACACTTTTTACTCCAACTTGCTTCCTCTTCAATTCTCTTGTATTATTCACTTCTTTAGGCTTGATTTGAATTTGACGAAGTTTGTCGATACCTATTAAACCTATCCGACTCCATAATTAACTCAACATGGTTGTTGTCTAGAACATGTCAAACATAAAAAATTTCAATAAATGTTTTTACAATATTCCCTTGGCATTTTTAAGACAAAACCATGTTTTACAAATATATCCTCACGAATAACAACATAATATTTATACCTATGAACACACACCAACAAACATAAACATTGAATATTAGATTGTTCTCATGACGATCTTCCAATCCTGCAACCACAACACTAAACAACATACCATGAAAAACAAGTGTGGAAAATATATATAAACCGATATAATGATCATACAAAAATAATAACAACAATGCAAACACAATGATCATCAGTATAAACATACTCCTTCTCCCCCTGAGAATAAACTTCCCCTCAATGTAAAAATTTCTCCCCCTTAACAAGATATATTTCCCCCTCTACTAAATAACTCTTCCCCTTTTTGTCACTGAAATGTCAAGCAAATAAAGTAAAACAATGTAGAGAGATGCATGGAAATACTCAAATATCACTTCAAGATACATAACTCTATCATATCATATCATATTCAGATTCTCAGGTTACACAGAAATCTCTACCATGCATAACCCTAATACTAATGCATGAATGCAGAATGTCATGAATAAACGAAAACAAAATATTTTTGTTTTATTTTCTTTATAGAAATATGTGATCAAGGAAGTAGAGATAACGAACTAATCATTTACACATCATATTCTCAGATCTAACTTGGCCATTATACACACGGTAGTGAAGAAAATCAACACACATACCTTGTATACTCAAGAATGCACAAGTTAAGTTTTGCAAGGTATTCATATATATATATGAAAATCTCATGTGCAAGCACTAGGTAAGATGAAAACAATACGTATTAATTATAATAATCTCCCCCACTAACCGTGATGATACTTCAGTTCAAAACCTAAGCTAAAAGTCAAATATTTAACTCGAACCTGATTGCTTGTTAAAAAGAACACAATATAATACTTTATTTGTGTCACACAATCTAATATTTTCCACCTTTTCTCCTTATCCTTTTTAATCTTTCTAAGATCCTGACTTTTCAGCGAGGATTTTTAGTCTTGACTAACTGGGCCCGAGCTTCTTTTTTGGGATTTATGTTCATTAGTTTTCTCCCCTTTTATGAGAATACTCTGCTACTTTGTGGTAGGAGTCCCGGTTACTTAGATCGAATAATTACTTTTTGCATTTCTATATTTTAATTATCTCATTCTTTCCTCTTTCAACATTACCACAATATTCATAAGCATGCAAAAGGTATTCCAAAGCATAGATCAATCTTGCATAGCTCATAAACCTACATATCACTTCAGGATAAATGAAACAGACTAACAGTTTCAGCAGACATTACAATCATCTTCGAAGTAGACAAACACCTAAGATTAATGTTTTTAACAAAAAATAATCATGCCAAGTGAAACATTCCAAAATTATTAGGTCAGACTAACATCTCTACTTCCCATATGCATAATCAGATAAATAAATATGAGAATAAAATAAAATATGACAACTTTTGTACTTCAGCCAAACTCATCATTCCAATTTTTTTTATTTTTAAATGCATGCATGAATGAATATATACTACAAATGCATGATAACCTATCAATTCTAGGAAAATAATGTAATGTGCTCCTAGAATGATAGATCAAAACATAATTATTCCAAAAAAAACATACCAATAGATTTCCTAAGACAAACATACTTTAGAAAATCTAATGGTTTTAGAAAATCTGCCAAATGAGAATCCGTGGATATAAACTCTAGAGACACTATACCATCTTCAACAAGATCTCGGATGAAATGATGTCGAATATCTATATGATTTGTCCTAGAGTGTTGAACATGATTTTTAGAAATATTTATAGCACTCGTGTTATCACAGAACACAGTCATCCTGCCTTGTGAAAAACTATAATCCTGTAACATCTGATGCATCCACAATACCTGAGTACAACAACTACCAACTGTTATATACTCAGCCTCAACAGTGGAAAGGGAAACACAATTCTGCTTCTTGCTATGCCAAACAACTAAACAATTACCAATATAGAAAAACCCTCCACTGGTACTTTTTTGATCATCTATATTACCAGCCAATCAGCATCAGAAAAAGATTCGATATCAATATTCATACTTGATGGATACCACAGTCCATAATTCACTGTCCCTTTAACATACTTGGTAATAATTTTTACAGCAGTAATATGAGACTCCTTAGGATTTGTCTGGTAACGTGCACACTATAAAGGGGGATTCGTGTTGATATAATCCGCGAATCCAGGGATATGGCAATGGAAAGTTGGTAAAAGGCCAACAAGGTGAAAAGGGGGATTTGCGTTGATATAAATCCGTGAATCCAGGGGTCCGACAAGGGAAAGTTGGAAAGAGGCCAACAGGGTATCTCTAGATGAGATCGGGTACGCGATAATGCTCTACAAAGAGGCAATCGTTGAGGACTGACAAAGGGGGTCATAGCCAAAAGTCAACCTCGCAACCCTATAAGCTTATCGTGTAGGGAGTGCTATTTGACTGGCCTAGGGAAATACTTTGGGATGGTGAATAGTGGGTCGGGACCTTATTCATCAAAATCATTCAAAGTAAAGAACCTAGAATGCGTTAAATAATGCTCAGGGTCATGTAAATGGAAAATATGCATAAAAAGACATGACCCAGGAATCTATGACAACAAATAAAGGAATCGGCGGATTGGTAACATCCTGGATCGCGGATTGGCCAATGTCGCGGATTGGTATTACCGCGGAATGAACACCGCGACTTGGGTAATTTATGAAGGCTAACCGTGGATCTACATCACGGATAATCATGATGACGTGGCAATAACTTCTGCCTGAACCCGTGCCTATAAATAAGGGGTCAAGGATTCAATTGAGAGGGGAAAAAAGGGAGAGAGAAATAGCGATTTCTAGATCTTCTGATGATGTAATAGCACTTATCTTTCATTCTCTTTCTATATTTCTATAAATCGCTTCACATTCAATAAAATGCATCATTTTGTCGTGTATTAGAGTGTGTAGATACTATTTCTAAATCACTTTAAACAAAGAACCCCAACATTAAGGCGACTCTACTGGGGAAGAAATGTCATCTGCACAAGCTAACCCTTGAAAAACTCGCTGGAGAGGACGTCCACCTACCCGACATGCAGAGCAAATTGAGGAAAAAGAAGAGGAGCCAGTTCAGGAAACTGAACCAGTTCCACCAGCACAAAGGCAACGCCGATGAGCAATTGTGAGAGACACGTAGACATATGTTCCCCCGGTGGAAAATCCAGCACCAAAAACACCAGAAGTATCACCAGTTTTGCTACAAGCTTTGCTCAACATTCAGGAGACTCAAAAGGCTCTTCTCGCCATGATGAAAACGTATCAGACAGCAATATCAGGCTCAGAAGTACCACGAACTGAAAATCAAGCTCTGATGAGAGTTTCCATACAGAAAGCTTCACAAGATGGACCTCGCGTGCAAACAGAGTTCCTAAAGAACGAGGTTTATATCACCAGGGATCAGCTACGAGCCATTTTAAGTAAAAAAGTTGATGATGAGGAAGTTGAGATAACACCACCATATCACTCGAGTATCATGGCCCGGCCATATCCTGAGGATTATGTTGCACCAAGTTTTCAGCAATTCGATAGCAAAAAAGGAAATACAAGAGAACATGTTTCCAGATTTGTTGATGCTTTAGGGCTTCATAGAAATTATGAGCACTTGAAACTTAGGGAATTCTCTAAATCCCTGACAGGCACCGCATATACGTGGTACATAAGCTTGGTTTATACCTCGGTAGCAAGCTGGACAGATTTGGTGGTAAAATTTTACAAAAAATTCTTCCAAGCAGATAAAGAAGTATCAATGTTTTCGATCACCAGGTAAAGACAACGCCTTGGAGAAGAGGTTGTTGCTTATGTTAGGAGATTTCGTGAGACTGTTTTATAGTGCCATGAGCCTCTCTTTGAGCTTCAGTTGATTAAAATTTGCATAGAAGGAATGTTGTGGGAATATAGGGTACATTTGGTCAATCTTGAGGTCAAAACTTTTTCAGCACTAGTGGATAATGCGCGAAGATTGGGAGAAGTCCTAGCACCTCCGACACGTCCCAACATTATCACAAGGCGGGTAGCAATGGTGGCAGATGCACAAAATGAGAGGACAAGGGGAGACCGTGGGGATCGCACCAAAATACCTGAGCCACCTCCTTTTTCTTTTGGTGAAAAGGAAGCAAATGCTTTGCTTAATCAGTGGATTTCTGACGAAGTTATAATACTACCTGCCACCTAAATGATGCCAACAAGAGAGGAAAAGATGAGGAACAATTATTGCCCTTATCACAGGTCCATTCGACATTCTTTAACAGGGTGTTGGGCCTTTCGCGGGTTAGTACATAGGAAGATAGCGTCAGGAGCCCTCGACGTGGCTAAAAACGTGACTAATGAGCCGTTTCCGGCACACGTGGCAGTAGTGAATGGTCATGATAATATGGAAATAATGAATGTTGACAAGTGCAAGGATGCTCCAACTCGTGAAATAAAGGAGTCCGCTAGGTTCGAAGCTTTCTTCAATGAGCTCCCAATATAAGAGCATGTGAAAGAGTTTTTGAAAGAGCAAATGATCGCCGCTCTTAATAATACTATTATTATCCCATAACAGGCAAAGGTTACAAGAGAAATTACATTCTCGGAAAATGACAAGCATGTCTTGTTTCCTCACAACCGCCCTTTATATGTGTCTGCTACCGTCAATGGTCGCGAAATAAAGCAAGCTTTTCTGGATGGTGGAGCATCTGCCAATTTAGTACTTATCGCAACCCTACGAATGATTAATTTTCCTGAAAGCAAGATTGCGTCTCATGCCATCTCAGTTACTGATTTCAATAGAGACCAACAATCAAATCTGGGTTTCGCGACATTAGATCTCAGGTTGGGAAAATCAGGGCTCCTACTAAGTTTCATGTCATCAAAGGTGAGCCTTCATATCAACTACTACTAGGAATATCATGGTTACATGCATATGGTGTAGTGCCTTCATCATATCATCAAGTGATGAAAGCCAACTGGGGAGAAGGCATAATGACTCTTAAAGCTACCAAAAACCCCTTCTGCGTTTCTGAATACGGAGAAGAAAGTGGTCCGGGTATCTATGCCATACCCTTGCCAAAACGGGAATAATTGGAAGCTGAAAGCATGCATAAAAGAAAGCCAAAAGAAGTAAGTTGGTCATGGGTAAAAATGCCCAACGGGCGTGTGGTATACAAGTTATGACGGAGTTGGGGGTCAGAGGCCTGTACAGTTGGCACTGGCCCCGGGACATCAAAATCAAATTTGCAACCAGAGCATGACTTCTACCAGTAAGTCGATAGGAGCACTTTTAGCTCAGGAGTATGAAGGAGAGGAAAACCCAGTATATTATATCAGTCGCTTACTCAGAGGGCCTGAGTCGTGGTACACATCCTTGGAGAAACACTATTTGGCCTTAGTATTTGCGGGTAAGAAATTTCAACATTATCTGCTAGCTCATCCTTTGGAATTGGTAACTAAAAGTGATCCCATTCGATATCTGCTGATGAAACCCATTCTAAGTGGAAGAACGGCACAATAACTATTGGCATTATCTGAGTACGAGATCACATGTTCTAGGCCAAAAGTAGTAAAAAGTCAGGCGTTGTCAGATCTATTAGTTTTATTTCCAGAAGGTTCTGAACCCAAATGTGAGGAAATAGGAATGGTGGGAAGCACATAGTATAAATTAGAATTCGATGGCTCTTCCACAGAACAGGGAGGGGGAACATGTTTTGTTTTAAGAAATGAAGAAACAAAAGAAGAAATGGTGATGACATACAAGCTTGATTTTCCTTGCACCAACAATGTGGTAGAGTACGAAGGTTTGGCACTAGGAGTACAAATGACCCAACAATTGAAAGTAAAAGTGCTCCACGTAAAAGGGGATTCAAAACTTGTCATCAAGCAAGTTAAGAGGGAGTATGCTGTGAATGAACCCCATCTTGTGCCATACAGAACTTTCATTAGACAGGTGTTGGGAACTTTTGAGTCTGTAAGCTTTCAACATCAGCCGTGAGAAAGCAACAGACGTTCTAATGCATTACCACCATTAGGTTCGCGGCTGCAGTTTCAAGGAATGGATTCTAATTTGCAACTACTGCGGAGAACTAGTTCGATAATCAATCAGAAGCAGAGTCACAACCTTATGAAGACTGGAGAAGAGATATAATTCAAGCCTTGCTTAGCAATGAAAATACTACTCTGAGGCGGGGATATTAAATTATAAAGGGAACATTGTATCATAAGGCCGCATAGGGGATGCTAGCTAAATGTATACCAATAAAGGAAGCACATGAGCTACTACACAAAGCTCATAATAAAATATGTGGACAAGTGGATATAAGTCTTTACTGAAGTATACAGCGAGAAGGATACTTTTGGCCAAATATGAAAAGTGATGCTACAGAATTGCAAAGTAAATGTCAGAATTGCAATGCCTACCCATCCGCAAATGAGGGAAACTTTGTGGATATCACTAACTGGTGGGATAAATATGTGCTATATCTAAGTGAGGGAATTCTACCTGGAAAAGACAAGTCGCGGTTTAAAAAAATGGCTTCGCGGTATGTTTTCCATAACGAGAAATTGTTTAGAAAAAGTTTTGAAGGAAGGTTGCTTAGCTGCGTTAACGAAGAGGAAATAGGAGAGGTGTTAAAGCAAACTCATGAGTTTGGACATCAGGGCCAAAGAAAAGTATTTCAACAACTTTTGTTGTTTGGATATTACTGACCCACAATGAAAAAAGATACTGGAGATTTTGTCAGAAAATGTCATACTTGTTAGTTGCATGGGGATCTTATTCACGCCCCAGTAGCGGAGCTACATAGTTTATCTACTCCTTGGCCTTTTCACACTTGGGTTTTGGATATAATTGGGCTAGTTATGCCACAAGCTCAGTGACATGCATGGGTGTTAGTCGTGACTGAATTATTTACAAAATGGGTAGAAGCTGTCCCTTTACGACGAACAACGGCCGACTATATGGTCAGGTTCATAAAAGAGAACATTATTTGTCGGTTTGGAATACCAAATGTTATACTATCAGATAATGGGACTCTTTTTGTCAACTCTAAGGTCGCGGATCTGCTTGAAAGATATTCAGTAATTCATCACAGGTCAACACCATACTACCCTAAAGGGAATGGACAGGCTGAAGCTTCAAACAAAGCTTTAATCAGAATATTGAGTCGTTTGGTGCATAATGATCATAAGAAATGGCTGGAAGAACTGCCCATAGCTTTATGGGCATATCGAACATCATACCGAACTGCTACAGGAATGGCCCCGTATTCACTTGTCTATGGAGCAGAGGAAGTATTACCACCCGGGATAGCAGTCGTGGCCAAAACATTGATCGCAAAAAGCAAATTGGAAGACAAAATGCTACAAGTTGAGAGTTTGGAAGAAAGAAGGGATGAAGCGTTTATGAATCAAAGGGCCTATAATGCTCAAGAAGCAAAGGGGTACAATAAGAAAGTACGGTACCGATGGTTTAAATAAGGCTATAGAGTGTTGAAGACAGTACCAACAGTAATGCTGGGACAAAGGGTGAGAAAATTTGAAGCAAAATGGGAAGGCCCTTACATAATCACTAGTGAAAGTAACAGTGGGTACTATAAATTAGAGCATGAGATTACCCGCTAAAGAACATGTCCACTTAATGTGAAGTGGATAAAACTTTACCAGTCCTAAAAAAAAATGAAAGATGTGGTTTCTGTATGAACAGGTCCATTCAAAGAGAATGAAGGCTTCGCATATATAAAGTACGAAAGTACAATATGTACATATAGGGAATAAAAGTGCGTATGATAAATAAAAGATGTGGGTTCTGTATCAAACCACAAAAGTATGAAAAAATACAATGAAAAAATATAATAATAAAAGTGTATCTATCAAAAATAGCGATCAATAAAGGCCTCTGCTAGTAGGAGAGGAAACATGAAGATTCTCATGCTTTTCTTGAAGCTCGCGAGCATGGGTAGAGTGAGCCACGAACTCTCTTGATTTGCGGCTAACCTCTTCTGCAATAGCTAACTGCATTTTGGCTTGCTCAACCTTCACTCTAGCCTCCTCAACCTTTGCAACATTGGCTTCATAATCTGCATGAGCTTTAACCTCAGTATAAAGTTTGACATGGAGGCGCTGCACTTGCTCTAAACGAGCCTCCCACCAAGATACATTCATTTTCAAGTTCTTCCAGTCTTTAATCCGAGCACAATAATTAGATAAGGATTCTGAGGAAAGATCTCGGATAGAAGTGGTCATAAGGGATGTAAAAGTATCCGCAATAATATGTAAGAAGGTTGGTTAAAGAAGAGGATCATGAAGATCCATATGTGCAAAGGTTTCTTGATGATGACTATGGACGCGATCCAAAATAGCAATATCTTATGGATAACACAAGAAATCATGCCAATACACGAAACCATGGTTGGAAGGATTTGATATCACTAGTATTGATGATGGTCCTGCAACTGAACTCTGAGGAGGGTGGCTTGGAGGAATGTGTTCTTGTAAGGGATGGCTTGAAGGGGTTGGTTGGAGTTGACGTGTGCGGGTTGGTTGGGTAGTTTGAAAATGAGGTTGTTGTAGGTGAATAGGAAGGAAAAAGGATTCAGAGTTAGGGAAAGAAAGATTCTGTAAGGTATTTTGTGGAGAGGGAAAATCATTAAAGGACGCCTCATTAAGTAAGGACTCAGGATCCTGAAGTACAAATTCTGGGAACAAAGGACCATGAACAACAGTACTCGTACTTGTGACATAAGAGGATCCCACGACATGAGCAGGCTCCGTGGAATGAATGGACTCAGTATCAATGAAACGATAATGGGGGATGTGGTCTGTATTTGTGTCTGCAGGCTCTCTAACATTATTGGGATTTGTGCCAATAGAAGGATGTTCAATAGCAGTATCAATACCACCAGTATCAGTATCAATGTCAACAACAGTACCCCCAAATAGTGATCTTTGGATTCACGGACCATCTTCTAGGGTAGCTGTTATCTCTATTTCAAGATCACCTCCAAGAGGTTGCATATGGCGGGGTATCTGAACTTCCACTATTTTACACCTCTTCTGGAGAAAGGTGGGAAACCAAAGAACTTGTTAGGAAAGGACCTTTCGCAGATGGTTGTAGGATGGCAGGATTGGGATCTTGTTATGATGGTAACTTCCGCAGATTGGGTATTTCCTGTAAAAGTATAGTGGTCAAGAAGGAACAGGTTGAGTATCTTATGTGCTAATACTAGTAGCCTAAAAAAAATTAGTAAGTACCTCTATGACCCTCACGAGAAGTTGCAACCCCCGCGACATAAACAGTTCCTAAGAGGCTGTCATGATTAGTCACGTTCCCTACAACTTGAAGGAAGTCTACCTGGCCTTCGCGGATGGCACCATTGATGGATTGAGTACTCAGAGGCTGAGCATCACGAATAATAGTAGGGTCTGGAGTATGAATACTGGAAACCTCTACATTTAATTCAAAATTTTGTGGTTGGTCACTACGCAAAGTAGAAATAGGGAGATTGTCATCTTCATCTGAAATGGGTAAAATAATTTTTCTCGCGGGCCTGGGAGGATTTTGGGACTTCTCTACTCCATGGTCAGGAAAGTTAGAGAGAATGGTAGCGACTTCGCGATCCGAGGCATCAATAGAGAGATCATTGTCTACAAGGACCTCTTGGTTCGCGGATTAAGTTTGCAAAATTGTACCTTCAACAGTTTCGCGACCTGAAGTATTAAGAGAGGAATTAAAAAAAATGAAAAGGTATAGATCTATGGATTATTTAAAAAGTTGTAGTTCTACCTAAAAATAGAGGGTCTGAGGATTGGATGTCCTAAAAAAATGAAAAGGTATAGATCTATGGATTATTTAATGCGTCATCATAAGCATCAGGCGAACTGCTAGTAAAAGGGGCAGCGTAGACAGGGACTGCCTGATCAAAACCCAGTTGACGAGCAACCCGTGAAGGATTATAGACTGCAACCCGAGAAAATGACTCATCAAAAATAGGTAGATGACATTCAAAGGCAGCAGTAACGAAAATAAGATCTTCATGAGATGAATAACTATATGAAGCCATATCATCCTCAGGATAAAAAGAAGGGAAGTAAACCCCCTGTAAAGGTGTTGACTAGGGTCTCCACAAAAAATTACGGCTGCTATCTATGAAATCTTCAAGTCTTTAATGGAAAAAAGACATGACCGACGGGCAGCGCGAGATTTTAGAAGAGTAGCATCGACGGATTGATGATCGACCACAGTCGCGGAAAAGTCCAATGGTTTGGGGGCATACTTGGGGAATCTTTCAAATAAAAATAGCATCAGAAAAAGACAGGGGACATGGGTACTAATATCATATCTGCCTATTGATCTGGAAAAATCATTAACTAAGGTATCTAGTTGAAAATAAAGAGTGCTTAGAAAAATGGGGGCCAGGGGTAGACGGATACCTCGCGACAGAATGAAGGCCATTAAAAAGACCAACTTGTTTGGGCCATCCTCAAGACGCCCCTGGAAAATATATCTGTCTAGCCAATAAGCTAAAGAGTCTACTAATTCAAAATTACCATTGAATTCTGGGCTAGGTACATATCTACGATCTTGACCGCGGAAAAGAAGAAGTTTTGGATCATACTCCACAAAGAAGTGATGACACCAATTCGAGTACTTGAGTTTGACACACTTAATGATGGGGGCTTCATCAAGTATGACGCCCTGCTTAAAACGACTCCCGCGTTTAGAGGCGTAAACTGCATAGGCTTGGAGATGGAGGTGAATACGTTGATCTTCATTGTTGAATGGACGAGCATCTGATTGATGCGAATCTAACACTGGGAGTCTAAACAAAACACACACATCCTCCAGAGTATGAGTAAACTCTCCCCAAACAGCTACAAAGGAATGAGAGGCAGAGCTCCAGCGTGATGCTAAAAGGGTAGAAGCATCGGCGTCGCGACGAATAGACATATCATAAAACAATTATATTGTATCCAACAGGCCTGCCTCACGAAGAGTGTCGCGATGTCTATCTTGGCTTAATATATGAATGGACCACATCTTCTAGTCTGTAATGGGGCCACGTGGCCTTCATATTCAATAAAAGAGAAGGGGATGTCTCCTCTTTCAATAAGTAACCGGGGTAGAGAAGATGGCAGAATGGTAACTAACGGGGCCTCACCGTCAGCATGAATAAGTGAAGGATCTTCAGTAATATCCCCCGCGGGAGGAAGATTCTCGATAGAAGTCCAGAAGCGGTCATGATCGTTATCAAACAATGGAGCTTTTCTCCATTATGTTGGTAAGGGGACAGAGGGAGCAACTCTAGAAGAAGGGGCTAAAAGTTTGAAAAAAGAAGTAGAAGAAGTTTTGGACATGGTGAGAAAAATAGAAAGGGAACAAATAGAAGGAAATGATAGATAAAGATGAAATGGGTACCGGGGATATGAATGAAAGATAATAGGTATGGCTACAAGGAATGGGTATATGGATTAGGGAAATATGGAGATTGTTATCGCGGATAGGAATAGGATTGAAGTGTATAATAGAGACGAGATTAGTAGGAATAGGCAGGAAAAGTTGGTATAGGGGTTGGAAATAAGTCAAGAAAGGGCAAAAGGATTGATATAAAAAGATTGGAGGAGAATGAGAGAAAAATTTGAAAAAGGAAGGAAAAAATGGAGAAAAATGAGGCTGGGAGGTTTTATAAAGGAAGGGGGCACGAAAACCTAGGAGGTGCAATTAATGCCCACAGAAGCCGAACCGACGCCAAGGCTGCCGTAAATCTGAATGTCGCGGATCATGATAAATGATGATTTTTGGTAAATCAGAGACATATTTCAAAATGGAAGGATGAGGAGAGTCATAAAAATGGTCCAAAAGGCAGAAATAAGGTATGTGAAAATACATATATAAATACTCCGGTGAAATATAAAAGAGGTTTTTTTAATGGTTTACTCTTTAGTACTTGGCTAAGTACTAAAGTGTAAAAGGGAAAAAAATGTAAAGGGGGATTTACGTTGATATAATCTGCGAATACAGGGATACGGCAAGGGAAAGTTGGTAAAAGGCCAACATGGTGAAAATGGGGATTCATGTTGATATAAATCTGTGAATCCAGGGGTCCGACAAGGAAAAGTTGGAAAGAGGCCAACAGGGTATCTCTGGATGAGATTGGGTACGCGATAATGCTCTACAAAGAGGCAATCGTTGAGGACTGACAAAGGGGGTCATAGCCAAAAGTCAACATCGCGACCCTATGAGCTTATAGTGTAGGGAATGCTATTTGACTGACGTAGGGAAATACTTTGGGATGGTGAATAGTGGGTTGATTCCTTATTCATCAAAATCATTCAAAGTAAAGTACTTGGAATGCGTTAAATAATGCTCAGGGTCATGTAAATGGAAAAAATGCATAAAAGGACATGACCTAAGAATCTATGACAACAAATAAAAGAATTTGCAGATTGGTAACATCCTGGATCGCGGATCGGCCAATGTCGCGGATTGGTATTACCGTGGAATGAACACCGCGACTTGGGTAATTTATGGAGGCTGACCACATATCTACATCGCGGATACTCATGATGACGTGGCAATAACTAATGCTTGAACCCGTGCCTATAAATAAGGGGTCAAGGATTCAATTAAGAGGGGAAAAAAGGGAGAGAGAGAAAGAGCAATTTCTAGATCTTCTGATGATGTAATAGCTCTTATCTTTCATTCTATTTCTATATTTCTGTAAATCGCTTCATATTCAATAAAAGGTATCATTTTGTCGAGTATTAGAGTGTGTAGATACTATTTCTAAATCACTTTAAACAAAGCACCCCAACACACACAACCCAACACTAAAAGCTACGTCAGGTCGAATGGTAGTCATGTACAACAAACTCCCAATCATACTCCTATAAAGTATAGGATCGACATCTTTGTCTTTAGTATTTTTGCTAAGCTTGATACTTGTAATCTTAGGAGTGCGAGCATCCTTAGATTTTTCCAAACTAAACTTCTTCACTAATTCCAAGGCATAACGAGTTTGGGAAATGAAAATTCTATCATTTAATTGCCTAATTAGAAGTCCTAGAAAAAAGTTCAATTCACCAATCCTGCTCATTTCAAACTCATATGTCATTTGATCTCCAAAATAATGAGCAAGTTGGTCAAAAGTGGATCCAAACACTATATTGATCGGTTTCAGACGTGTGAAAATAATAGTGTTAAAAATAAGGAATTAACACAATCTAGTTTTAACCTCTCAGTCGCAAGTACGTGAGTAGTATATAGTATAGTTAGGTAGAAAGGGTATCGAACCATAAAGATCAAAGTCGTGTTTCAAATAATTATAAAGTAGCAAATTGAATTATATTTATAAAACTTTTTGAATGGTTTATTGTATTAAACTACTAAATATAAAATAAAATAACGATAATTGTTTTTGGTTTCACTCAAGATAAACAAGTCTAGGGTTGAATTCCAACTCCACCACTAGCCTTATAACATAGTCTTTTAATTATACTATTGCAAGAGGGCGGTACAACTCATATGAATCAGACTAGTAACGCTACAAGCAGTTGCCTAGTCCCAAAAAGGATGCAATCGATCCGTATTCGTTACAATCCATCTTCGATTAACATAACTGTTGTATGCATCTATACTACAACTACTCCTAAAACATGAAATTAAAAAGCACGCTAACAATCATCTTCTCTAGGCATGGACTGTGTAAACCTAAGACTTTATCATGCCAAATAAGTACCATTATATAGAAACCGTTATTAAATCACGGAATTTCTTGCCTCGTTGATAAAACACAGTTGTTCAAGATAAATCATTAATTCAGTCTTAGCTTAAGTAAAGAATTAATAAATAAATCTTATTTATGTGGTCTTGTTCATTCTCTCACTACATAGTCATCATATGAGTTCCCTTCAACAGATTCCCCTCTTTGTAATAAAAATAAATAAAAGACTACATTACTCGGCTAGGGTTTCATTGAAAACCCTAGATACCGACTAGCCGCTCATGGAAATGGGAGACTCCATTGTTGATGAAGTCACCGCCTTCATGATTGGATGGTTGGTTCTTGAGTTCTTGAGGAAGGGAGTCTCTCTCAAAGAGAGAGACTTTTTATTGAATGATCTATTCTATAATGAAAGATATCTTCTCTTCATGAAGTCTTCTTGTATTTATAGACAAAAGTTAGTGCAGATATGACATGCTCTTTGCTTGCACTCCAAAAGAACTTAGGGACTAAAAATGGCGTTGAATGGACAATTTTGCCCTTTATATACTTGTACACAAAGACAAAATTCTGTAATATAGTTTCGCATAGATTCCAATACGGTAATTTCCGAACGATCGAAGGCTCCGCCGATCAATTGGTGGCTCTTGAATTTTATTATTTATTTAATCCGCGAATTTTCTTGCTTCAACCACTTGTATTTTGCTCTACTGACTTGTACCTTGCTAATTTGAGTGTGAATATCTTCTAAGTATTGCTCTGAACCAAACATATTTGCTAAAAACCCCGAATTAACTCATTTTTGCATTAGGGCTCTAAAAACAATCTTAACACACAACTCGGATAAAAATACCAAATTAATATAATAAAGAGACTAGCAAAAGGTATATTAGCGCCCAGAATATCAAATATTCTGGTTTGATCACACCCCAAAACTTGAATATTGCTAGTCCCTTAGCAATAAAACAAAAGAAAACATCATGAAAAATTAATTATTCTAATTTAATTAAACAACTTAAACTAATCATTTTCTTTCGTGAAGGAAAAATGATTACACTTAGCACGTGTAACAAGCCTTTTAAACCCCTAGGAAAAATTCTAGTGGACGAGTGAAGTCTCGTAAGGGTTAAATTGACTACCCACAACTTTTTATAATCTTTACTTGCACATATTAATGAATATTCTTGTTTGTCAACTAGGAAATGATATAATCCATAAAATAAATGCAAGCAAATAAATTCTACTTATATAAAACAATAATTATCGCAGATTAGTGTCAAGAATGGTCTCCACTAGTGGTGAAACTTAGCTAATTTCTACTTCTAGAGCCAACAATCTTCCGTGCTTTTGTGAACTCTCTCTATAGCACATTTACTCCCATTTATAGTATTTCTCTATTTTTTTTCTTTTTGGAGAAGGCTTTCCTCTCTCTTTTTGCTTTTTCCTCTCATATATATATATATATATATATATATATATATATATATATTTTCTTTCTTTTTCTTGGAGAAGACTTTCTTTTCCTATTTGCCTTTTTCACTCATTTTTTTTATACGCCATTCCCCACTCTTTTGTATCATTTTAGAGGGAGAATGTTTACGTATTACTTTTCTATTTTTCATGATATATATATATATATATATATATATATATATTCCGGAGATAATACCTTATATGTTCATAAATATAGCTATAGAAATTGTGTGCATGTGCTTATAGGTCAAGATTGTCTTTTCTGGTTTCAATTTCACTAGTTCACTCACCTATGGAGAACCACATATTTTCACCTTTCTAATTTAACCATTATTCATATAAGTAGAAAATATCACATACATATACTTTCTAGACTATTCTCATTTTCTTAACTAATTCACAAGTTTAATCAAGAATATGCTTAAATAAAGATAGATAAAAATATAGTATTTAAAATAATATAGTAAATATTTATTTTACATATAATTATGTATATATATATCTAATTTCTTTTTATTTTGTGGATGTTAGGAGTTAATTATATATGTATTATATATATGAAGTTGTATATATTGTATATATATATATTTTAAGTTAGCCGATTGATCACACCATAGGTCGATCGATCGCCCACTACTCTGCACATTTTTAAAAGTAGCAAACCAGTAAGTAATGCAGAATTTTCTATATATTGTTTATTAAAAACTAAAACATTTTCATCCCCTTATATTTATGTTTATACTATATCATCCCCCCAAACTTGAATCAAACCATGTCCCCATGGTTCTCATAAACATTAAAACATAGGGAGAAAACAATATTACCACTTGTTAGAGCAAAATTTCAGGACATTGTCGAAACCTCCCCCAAACTTGGTGTGTGCCATAATCTGCATTCTAATCAAGACTAAAACCAAGATCATAGTATAATATTTGAATAGGGACAATAAATATAAAGGAATGGAAATTTTATTGATAATAGAAAGTAAAAGATAGTGTGGCCAAAGGCCTACAATCAATTGAAATTGCAAGAAGAGAAAAATAATCGATGACTTATTTTATTTTATTTATTTATTTTATAAATTAGTCAAATAATTTATATATATATATATATATATATATATATCTTACTTTTTTAAAAAGTATCTTTAAAAGATAGCCTAAAACTTATAAAATAAGATATAGTATAAAAAATATTTTCTCTCCCCCAAACTTTGTTAGAAGAGATTTAAAAAATAGATAAAGAATATAGTTAGATGTAGACAAGTATTATATATATATATAAATTGACATAAATATATATATAAAATTTATGGTCTAAATATATTTAAATTATTAATATATATATATATATATGTATATATATATATATATATATATATATATATATATATATATTAAATACCCCCCCCCCCCCCCCTAAACTTATTTAGAAGAATGGTAAAAATAAATTAAATTATTTATGTGTAAATAAATATAAACACTAAAATAAATATAAAAATATATTTATGTTAAATGTTAAAATATATATGTATAGATATATATTTATTTTTGTATATATATATATATATAAAAAAATTATTATTATTATTATTTTAAGACAAATAATGATTTGGCCTTAAGGGCCTATAATCCTATGAATTAAAATTGCAAAAATTAAATGACCTACTATTCTAAAAACTGAGGCTAGAAACTAAGTTTCACAGCCTAGGACCAACTTTTAATGTCTTTGGCACGACCGCTCCGCAAAGGGCAATCCAACACCTTTCCTCTCTTTGACACTTCCACCACATGGCGGAACAAGTTTGGGAAGTAAATCAGTTAACGGTGTCCATTGTGAACATTCAATAACGAGTAAGACCACAGACACATAATAATTGTCATATACTTTCTCTTTTTGGTCACGTTCTACATTCATTCCATATTTAACACTTATGTCCAACAATTCTTCTATCAACGAATAAGGTAAGGAGTCTTTTATCACCTACCTTATCAATCCCATCAATTACATAATGCTCATCCCCTCCTTGTTTATCTTCAAGACGCAACTCATCGAGACATTGGATAAATATCGCTTCAGGTTCATATGAGGTCTCTTTTGGCTCATCTAGTAAAGGAATGGTTCGCGCACACTCGTCCTGTGAAATGTCGTTCTCGGTTTCAAAGTTTTCCTCTATTTCGCTACACCCATCCTCTTTATCTTTAAAATTATCTCCCACTTGATTTGGCAGTTCCTCCCTTCTCCCATTGGAATTATCAGCTAGTTGCCTCATTTGGGTTTCTAAGCTAGATAAGGCTTGAGAATTTAATCGGACAATTTCTTTAAACTCTCTCAAGGCACTCATCATCTCATCTGCCGCACCAATTGGTCTAGGTAGCAGATTTTGATTTTGAAACTGTAGTGGATTTTGGTTGGAGGGTTGGAACAATTGGGTATTATTGTACTGAAAATCCTGAGTACTAAATGGTTGTTGACTTATATTGAAACTTGGTTCAACATTTTTAGTGTTCGGAAAGTATGAAGTGTCTCTATTGTATGTGATCTCATCACAATTTCAAAGGGTTATTTCGATTTTGCTTAAAGATACTAAGAATTTTTCATCATAAGACAATAACTCCGGACAGGTGGTTGAACTGATGCTTCTCAAAGTGGCTAAGAATTCATCTTCAAAAGACAATGGTTTCGGACACGAATATGCATTTGACTCTTCAAATTAGAATTGATTAGATGTTTGAGTATAATAATCTTGACTATACGATCGATAACACAGTCCGTGATCGAAATATCCTGGATCCTCATTAAAGCTTTGGTATGAATTTCCTATACCTGATTGTTGGTATTGGAAATTGGGATGATTTCTCCAATCCGGATTGTATGAATAATAATATGGAACATTCGCCGAATTATATGCATTATAATGATAAGTCATGTCTTTTATTGGTAGGTTCTCTCCTATTGGATTATTATCCGATCCTTCCTAATAGTCATAAAATCGTGATTTTGAGTTCCTAAACGACGTGTTTCGGCCTAAATTCGTCTGGGATCACTGTTACATAGTGAGACTTGTTTATTGGCCATTTTCCACTAAAAAACCTATCCTTTACTAAAATCGGACTTTCTGACAGTTTACACGGAAACTACAGTTTTTTTTTACTATGTAAATATTGTGAATAAACTGTATGCTTAATATATATATATATTTATATATATATATTTGTGTTCGCACGAATATAAACATTTCCGATCGATCACCAATCAGACCGAACAATCGAATTATTTTCTGATCGATCAGAGAACTTACCGAATGATCGGTGATGCTTACCGATCGATCGTTGATACATTATCAGCCTATTTATATTATTTTAATTCTTTATATTATTTTTAAAAAATTTCCTTCTATTTATTCGGTATGTTCGGTCAATTTCAGGGTCAAAGGCCTTAAGGGAACAATTAATTAAACGACGTCCAAACATAAATAATAAATAATATTTAAATAAAAGAATAGCTTGTAATAAATGAATAATGCAACAATAATATAAATTCAAATAAATAAATTTAAATCATTTATTTATTATTATTTTTTTATTTCATTAAAAAGAAATATTTATTTATTTAATATATAAATATATATATATAGTAATAGATATATATATATATGTTATGCAAATTTGTATATTTTTATTTTTAGGAAAATATTGGATTTTGATTTGTTTCTATTATGATAATAAGATATATAGGTATGTAAATCTGTAAATATTTTTTTTCTTTTATAAAAGATTATATTTTTATTTTTTCTGATACTGTTGAGATATGGTTCAATGTATATGTCATGTTTTTAGTTGTTTTTGTACGAACAGAAGTAATTCGATCGATCACAGAGTAAACCGAACGATCGGGGTGATTACCAATCGATCAGAGAATATTGCGAACGATCGTAAAACTTACCGAACAATCGCTGAAGAAGTCGATCGATCAGGAACTAGAGTCCGTGAGTTTTTTGGAAAATTTTTAGTTTCAACAGAAGTTGTTCCTATAAAAGAAATGCAAAAAATTAAAAATTAAAATTAAAATTGATACAATAATTCAAAGAACTTCAATATAATAATCTGAAATATCCGTTTCATCCCCGGCAATGGCGCCAAAAACTTGTGATTGGTTCCAGACGTATGAAAATAATAGTGTTAAAAATAAGGAATTACACACGATCTAGTTTTAACATCTCAGTCGCAAATACGCGAGTAGTATATAGTATAGTTAGGTAGAAAGGGTATCGAACCACACAGATAAAAGTCGTATTTCAAATAATTACAAAGTAGCAAATTGAATTATGTTTATAAAACTTGTTTGATTGGTTTATTGTATTAAACTACTAAACATAAAATAAAATAACGATAATTATTTTTGGTTTCACTCCAGATAAACAAGTCTAGGGTTGAATTCCAACTCCACTAATAGTCTTATACCATAGTCCTTTAATTATATTATTGCAAGAGGGTGATACAACTCATATGAATCAGACTAGTAACGCTACAAGCAATTGCCTAGTCCCAAAAAGAATGCAATCGGTCCGTATTCGCTACAATACATCTTCGATTAACATAACTGTTGTATGCATCTATACTACAACTACTCCTAAAACATGAAATTAAAAAACACGTTAACAATCATCTTCTCTAGGCATGGACTGTGTAAACCTAAGACTTTATTATGCCAAATAAGTACCATTATATAGAGACCATTATTAAATCATGGAATTTCTTGCCCCGTTGATAAAACACAGTTGTTCAAGATAAATCATTAATTCAGTCTCAGCTTAAGTAAAGAATTAATAAATAAATCTTATTTATGTGGCCTTGCTCGTTCTATCACTACATAATCATCATATGAGTGTCCTTCAACAGATTCCCCTCTTTGCAATAAAAATAAATAAAAGACTACATTACTCGGCTAGGGTTTCGTTGGAAACCCAAGATACCGACTAGTCGCTCATGGAAATGGGAGACTTCATTGTTGATGAAGTCACCGCCTTCATGATTGGATGGTTGGTTCTTGAGTTCTTGAGGAAGGGAGCATCTCTCAAAGAGAGAGACTTTTTATTGAATAATCTATTCTATAATGAAAGATATCTTCTCTTCATGAAGTCTTCCTGTATTTATAGACAAAAGTTGGTGCAGATATGGCATGTTCTTTGCTTGCACTCTAAGAGAACTTAGGGACTAAGAAATGGAGTTGAATGGACGATTCTGCCCCTTGATATATGATCGGCAGGGCCAGACCTTATTAGGTTCAACCCTTACTACTACGCTTGGGTAATAGATAACAATAATGATAATGATAATAGTGTGCAAATAAGCCCTTTAAGTTGACATAGTTTTATCTATCAAAAGTGCACGAATCAATATATAGTATAGTACCAATGAGATAGGGTATCTCGAATCCACAGAGATTAATGATTCTTCAACTATTTTATAATTATTCTAACAAAATTATTAAGGATATTTTATTTGTTTGGTTTTCTATAACTAATGAACATAAAATAAATATGATAGATAATTGGTTTTGGTTGTGAATGATAGAGATAAAGATCTAGGATATTTCTAACTCCACCAATAACCATATAACATAGCCTCTAATTCATTCAATTGTATAGGGTGGTCTATCATATGCGAATCAGATATAGGGTCGCAAACATTGGCAAAACCCTAATTACAAAAAACGAACAATCCATCCATCATTGACACAAGTCATCTCTAATCAAGCATAACTAGTACATACATCTACTCTAAACTACTCCTACTAATATAAATTAAAACCACGTCACTAGTTATCCATTTCAAGCATAGTCTGTCTAAATCAATATTACATGTTAATAACCACTATTATGTAGAAAATCATGAGTTAAACATCCGAGTTCTAGCCCATATTGAATAATCATGATTGTGTAAGATATAACATTCATTCAAGCTAAGACAAGACAAAAATAAACATAAAATCTTATATAAAATCAAATGTAATCACTCATGTACACAATCCTCACATACGTGTCATTCAGTTTCCCCTTATATAATTGAAAATAAGAAAAAGTCTACATTACTTTGCTAGGGTTTTGTTAAAAATCCTAGATACTGGTTTAGTTGTTCATGGTAGTGGCTATCTGTATCGTTGATGTAGACGCACCCTCCATGGTTGTTCTTCTATCGATCTCTTCCTCTTAAATATCTCGGCTCCAAAATATCAAAAACTATCTCTTAACCAAAGACTTTTCACTGCAAGGGAGACCCCTCTCTTTTATAGAAAAAGAAGCGTCTTTGTTTGGTATTCTGATACTGGTTTAATTGAAAGCGTCTTTCGCACTCACTTTACTGAGTACTCGGTGAAGGGTCTACCGAGTACTCGGTAGTTATTCACCTTGAATTCTACATTTCATCTTATTTTGCTCTGTTTCTCTTCTCGGCTTCATTTCTCTGCATTCCTTTTTCATCCTTAACTTATGTTTTGGTCCTTCATCGATTTTTTATCGATGGTTTCGGCTCTCGGACAATCTTGAGTTACAAATCCAGTTAATTCACCGAGTTAAACTCGTTTTACATTACATCGTTTGAAATATCTTAAAACATGAAAATCGTATGAAAACACCAATATAATGATACTCATAAACATAACAATGTATAATTATGAGCCTTAAATGTATGATATTTGACTCTTATCAAGCCCCCAAACTTCAACATTGCTTGTCCTTTAGCAATCAATTCAATAGAAAATTTTCAAAATTAGTGATGATTGTATTTTTAGTATAATAAATTAAAACTAACTAACTAAATTAAAACTAGTACGATTACACTTAGCACGTGTAACAAGCCTTTTAAACCCCTCAGCAATACAGAGTGAACGAGTGAAGTCTCATGAGGGTTAAATATACTACCCACAAATTCTTTCATTCTTGTATGCTCATGAAATCAAATAATCATTAATCATGCAATGCTACAATATCGTTAGAATAAAATGCAAACAAGTTATCCCCACTCACTCATATATAATAATTTTCATGAATTAAATTTACAAGAATGGTCCCCACAATAGTGAAATAAATTTGTTAATTTCTACAGCCGATTCACATAGTTTTTCGTATGTTTGTGAATATTATTTATGGTACACTAATCTCACTTCTTCTACTTCATTGATCAATCTTTGTCATGACACAACTTCAATATCTATCATTTTTATCCCTTTTGTGTCTTTCTAAGTCTCCGGACTTTCCAGCGAGGATTTTAGTCTCAACCAACTGGGCCCGAGCTTCTTCCATGTGATTTATGCTCATTAGTTTTTTCCTCTTTTTACGCGAACAATGATATTGGTGATACCAAGGCCCGGTTACTCAGATCGAAGAACTACCTTTTTCATTTTTATTATTTTTTCATATTTTTCTTTTCTCCATACACTTCATATATTTTTTTTCTTTTATTCTTTACTACTCCCCTTCTTATTGAAACAAATTTATTTTTTCAACTATATAGTCAAAGGTTAATAGTTGTTCCATAGAGAATACGTGTATGTGTTTATAGGTCAAAACTATCCTTTTTTATTTCAATTTCACTTATCTATTCACTTATGTGGATCATGTCTTAAAATTTTAATTTAATCAAACTATTACATACTTATGAGTGGGATAGTTGTATACACGCTATCTTTCTAGTCATAACATGTACACAAATTAACTCATATTTGACCTCAATCACATATTTAGAATGAAGAAAAATAAAAAAAAAATCAATTTTTTATTTTTCTTATTCCCTTAAAACATTAACAAATAACTAATTCCTCTCCCCCCCACCCCCCCCCCCCAAAATTTTTTTTTAAGCGAACCATGTCCTCATGGTTTAAAAATAAATAAAGGAATAAATTGTTACCGTCCTTAAACTATAATTCCATTCTTTGCATTGTAGTACACGTATCTCCCCCAAACTTATTTTGAATGATCTATTTAAAACATAAAATACTATGCAATACCCAAGGTCATATCAAGTAGAGAGATAATATTAAGTAAACTAAAAACATTAAACATGAAGCATAATTTCAAGGGAATAGAATTTTATTAATAAAAACACACATGATTTGGCCTTAGGGGCCTACAATCTTATTAAACTCAAAATTGCAAAAAAACAAAATCAAATCAAAAGATAAAACCAATCCTGAACGAATTTGGTGGGAAAAATAATAAAACAAAATAATAATGCTTAAAAAAATTCTATATCCATTCCTTTATTCCTACGAATTTTTCTCATACTCCATTCTAGCCACATTCAGTAAAGTCATCATTTCATGTGTTGAATCCCTTTGCCCACCTTCCAAAGAATTGATCATGATCAATTTTTTTAGGGCCCGTATGCATAAGTTCATCAGTGGCATCCAAAAATTCACCCAATTGATCTTCTATTAGTGTCGTGATGAGGAAAGGAAAGAACAACTTCACATCCGTATGTATTGAGGCACATGAATTTTTTTCAAGAGTGTGCCAACATTCCATCATCTTATCATAAATCAATTATGGGATAGAAACCCAAAATCCCTTCTTAAAGCAGTAGAGCGTATACACCATCTCTCAATATAAATATCGATCTTTATCCTTTTGACATGTTTGCTTCTCCAACATCCCATCAATATACTAAAGCTCTGGATCTAACTTCGTCTTTGTTATCCATAATTGAGTTGGTGGGTTTTCAAGCCCATCACAAATCTCCCTAACCATATCATGAAAGGATGGAATAGGATGTGGAATAAGTCAAAACTTATTGTTAAGATCGGAAGGTAATTCATGAGGAATTCCCCATGCCTTCGCAATAGCCTCAAGAGTCACGTTAATAGACTTTGAATTGTAGCGTATAGTTGTACGTACGATCAAACCTCCTTCTCCTTGAACATCATACCTCATATTGTAGTAAAAATCACACACAATATTAGGAAAAACTGGTAGATTCGCTGGCCTGTAAAGCTTCTCTAATCGCCGCACCTTGAAACCTCAATCCATGATGATCTCTAATGGGTCATACGTGATGTGCTTATAGAATACACGCTCGTACTTGATCTTATAATCTACCAGAGGATCACCCTTAGGGGTAGTATCCTTGATCTCCTCCTCTGTCAAATTTCTAATGGCCATACTAGCTTTAATTTTCTAATAGTTTGTGAAACATATGTGAAATAAAGACTAAGAAGGCTCCTATATTTATAGATCTTAAATCAAGTTCTTGCTAAGAGATGAATGACTTAATTTATAGCAGAAATCTGGAATATAAATCATTTATCATGGAAAGTTTTGAAAGGAAATAAGATTTAATGTAAAATTTGTCCATAATTGAAAAGAATTTCATATTTATGAAAATTTCATAAAATTATATTCTATTTATTATAAGCTACTAAAACTATCTACTATACTAATATATTATAGTCAAAGTCCAAATTTGAAAGGAAAAATTAAAATACATAATTATATAGATTAATTTTTGGAATTTAGAAAAATATATTTTTTCCAGGATTCACCGAGTACTCGGTGAAGAAACTACCGAGTACTCGGTAGTCCCTCTACCAATTTTTTTTTCAAAAACTACTTTTTTTTAATAAATAAATATATTTATATATATATATAGAAATATACATAGCATATATATAATAAATTAGTAAATAAAATTAAATAAAATATTTAAAATAAAATAAAATATATATAATACATAAATATTTATAAAATTAATCAAAATATAAGTATTTATTTATATGAGTTAGAATTTTATAAAAATATTTTTGAGAAATCGTACCCTCTCCCAAACTTATATCGTTATATCCGTATAAATGAAAAATAGATAAAATCTAAATAATTTTCACGATAAATACCAAAATATTCATTTTCATTCATTTTCTAATATATTTTTTTCGTTTGAGTTCGAGTACTAAAAAAACACAATAAACAAAATAAAGCAAAATGTACAAAATAACGATTCATGGCTCGGCCTATGGCAATATCTAGAACATAAATCTATGTCGGCACATGATCGACTACTCTCTCTAAATCCTAAGACTCAGACGGTGGTGGTGGTGGATGAGAAGTGGATGCATAACCGACTCCTAACTGCTCCGCGATAGCCTGAAATCCACGAGTCATCTCTACTCGGATCTCGGCCTGCTCACGGATAATCGTCCGTATATCAACCTGTAACTGCTCCTGACGAGCTATCATATCTACATATTGTTCCCTAGATAGAGTCATTGTTTCCCTCTGCCTAGGTGCCTGAGGCATTTTCTCATCTGTAGCCTCATCATCATCACACTCTCCTCTCTCTCCCTCTCATGCTGCATCACATTTCTCGTCCTCAGAATCATCTTCCTCCTCATCTGCCACCTCAGCCGCCTCTGCAATGGCCCGACTCATCTTGCCGTGAGAACTGTTAAAATCCTTGTAATTCATCGGCGCATCAATCATGTGTTCCTCCTCGCCCTCAGCTGGCTGAATCTCTAGGTGTCGAAGAATGCCAGTAATTAATTAGGGAAATAAAAGTAGCCACTTCCTTGGATTTACTGCCTTTAGATCTGAGAGGCCTTGCCACACGATCCATATGATGTGAACAATGAGGCTCGATATCGAAACCAAGTAGTTGGCTTTAAAAGAGTAGATAGCCTCCAAAATAATGCCCTGCCTTTCCGTATCATGGCCTCGAGGATAGACCAAAATGTGGAGCATAATATCCAAGAACCAGAAGCTCTAAGGAAAGAACCTATTTACTGCATAAGTCTTACTTCTATCATCTCCGTACCTCCCGCCACACATCTTCCCTATAATAGTGTGAACATCAGGGAATGGCTCTGGTGGTGCGGGGAATGTCTTTCGTAAATCCTCCGGACACTTATCCGGAGTCCCCCACACTGCTACAATGAGAGCGGTATCAACTGTGATAGCTCGATCTCTCACCCTTGTTGACAAACCGGTTGTTGCATCATGAACAAGGTTGCGATAGAATTCGTCAACCATTTCTGGATAATATACAGGCAATACTGATGTCAATAATGGCTGCAACCGTCGATTGTCAAGCCACATGACAGTTTTCCTAGACTTTATCTTGCTTTAAAAATTAGCGTAATTGAAGGTACGCTCGACAAGAAAACCCTTGTTCAACCCCAACTCCCTCGCCTCTCGACGCTTCTTACCGTCTTGTGTTGCTCGTGCTTGAATCTCGGTAGATGATACCGATGATTCTCCTCTCTTAGCAGTCCTCCTCTTCTTAGGTGCCATTTGAATTATTTTGAATGGATTTGAAAGTGTGTATAGGCGCCTATATATATAGCTTCGAAAATGGGGTGAGAGAGAAGATTTTAGCACATTTTTGAAAGGAATAATTGGTGGGTTTTGGTCGAACTAGGGCTAGGATGAAGACTTGAAGCTTGATTTGAGCAAAAACGATCGAAAATTGAGGATTTGAGGGGCAAAACGACTGTATATATATATATGTATATATAGATCAATACACACGATTTTGGGAGGATTTGAAACCTAAATCATGTGGGATCAAGAGTAATAGAGGTAGAGGAAGGCTAGGTTTATGAGTATTGGAGAGGAAATGAAATATTTGGAGTGGTTTGAGAGAGAAAAGAGTAGCCCTAATAAGAACTGTCGAGTTGCCCGATTCAGTTGGTAAGTTAAGTCACCGAGTACTCGGTGATGCTTCTACTGAGTACTCGGTAGTTCATAGTTACTGAAAATTTTCTCTTAAACTCCTTTTTAATTTCTGATTCATTCATTCACTCCAATACTTACTCCTATCGTTATACCTCCTCTAAAATTAATAAAAACATAAATTAACTTAAGATTAATTAAACAATAAAAATAAGATAATTGAAATCCTATCATTACATACCCGTCTAAGAGAACATGAACTCTCTTAGTCGGTGCCTAAACATTAAAAATTATTAAATTAATCCTAAAAAAATCCCTCAAAATAAAAGAATTCATAAAACATGCAAAAGGAACAGAAAATCTAATTAATATACAATTCCGGATTACCGGCGTCAATCTTTACTGTCTTTGTCAAGACAACATCAAATTGTACTATCCAACACCTTTTCTCTCCGCTACACATCCACCAAATTTTGGTCTAAGTTTGGAAAATAAGTCGTTCATTGGAGTCCATAACGGATATTTAATAATGAGCATGACATCAAGCAAATAATAATCATCATATAACTTACCTTCTTTATCATACTCTATATTCCTCATATATCTATTATTTGTGTCCAACGAATTTTTCATCAACGAATGAAGAAATGTTTCCTCCATCACCTTGTCAATCCCCTCAATTACATAATATTCCTCCCTTCTTTTTTTATTTCATGGGGTTACTCCTTGAGATATTGGGGAAATGGTTCTCTCAATTCATATGATGTCTCAATTGTCTTTTTAGGTTCTTTGGATTCTAATGTTGATAAATCTATTTATGCAGAACTGACTAGTATATTCAAGGTGATTGGTAGTGACTCTATTGGTTTTTGTCATGACTTTCCATATAGTTTTTTTTTCTATAGGTACAATGTCATCCAGGTTAGATTGCTTTATTTCTCCCAATTGATATTTGTGACGTCTTCTTTTTCTTCAGTTAATTCATCATTCCCCACATCTTCTTGTTTTGACTCTTCTCGTGAGGTTTCATTATTTGCCTCGAATTGTTCCTCTATTTGATTATAATCATCCTCCTTGTCCTCATAAGTTATATAGAATGGATTAGTTTCCTCTTCATCGTTAAGGGATCCTAACTCAACTATACTTTGGTATATCGTATCAACTACTGCTTGACGTGACCGTTCCTTTTCTCTTCTATTTAAAGCACTAGCTAGTTGCCCTACTTGGGCATCTAACTTACAAAGAGATTGTGTATGAGAGTAAAGTACTTCTGATTCGGCTTCTAACGTGCTAAGGGTGGTCAAAACTCTATCTTTAAAATTGTTTGACTAGGGAGGCAGATTTAGAATTAGGTCCGGAACAAAATCTTTATACTGAGGTTGATTTAAATCATACGAATAACATTCTTGATTATCTAATTGTAAGTACGAATTATGTACCTTATATGTAATCTCTTCACACTCACGAGTGGTGGTTTCAATATTTCCTAGGGCCGCTAAAACCTTATCTTCAAAACTCAATGGCTCTTGGGAAAAATATTGATTTGAATCCTCGGATTGAAATCTATTAGATAGTTGAGGGTAATATTCTTGATTATATAATTGAGAACTCGATGGTTGATCGAAA
Organism: Cornus suecica; assembly: GCA_963922005.1. NCBI lineage: Eukaryota > Viridiplantae > Streptophyta > Magnoliopsida > Cornales > Cornaceae > Cornus > Cornus suecica. The sequence continues at coordinate 9,196,042 of OY998245.1, forward strand.
TATCGTGGATCTTGATTTATGTTTTGATATTGATTTCCCATATATGGTTGGTGATATGAAAAACTGGGATCGTCTAACCAACTCGGATTATATGTGTTATAATATGGAACATTGGCTGAATTGGTGTAGGCATTATACATTTTTTATATATATATATACTGAATAACTATAAAGAAAGATAAATAAAACAAATAAAAGATAAATTAAATAAGAAAATTAAAGATAAGACTTGTGCAATAATTCAAAGTGAGATAAAACTCACAAACGGTCCAGCCAAGCAATCGTCACCGTTTTTCTGGTTCCCTATGCTAATCTCACTATACCTATAAAAAATCACAAAAATTTGTCTTTTAAAATAAGAAAATAAAAATAAAGCAAATAAAATAATCTAGCTATAATAATTATGAAAAATTATATAAAATCGTTTAGTCTTCGGCAACGACACCAAAAAATTGATCGGCAGGGTCAGACCATATTAGGTTTAGCCCTTACTACTAAGCTTGGGTAATAGATAACAATAATGATAATGATAATAGTGTGTGCAAATAAGCCCTTAAAGTTGACCTAGTATTACCTATCGCAAGTGCACGAATCAATTTATAGTATAATACCAATGAGATAGGGTATATCGAATCCACAGAGACTAATGATTCTTCAACTCTTTTATAATTATTCTAACAAAATTATTAAGAATATTTTGTTTGTTTGGTTTTCTATAACTAATGAACATAAAATAAATATGATAGATAATTGGTTTTGGTTGCGAACAATAGAGATAAAGATATAGGATATTTCTAACTTCACCACTAACCATATAACATATCCTCTAATTCATTCAATTGTAAATGGCGGTCCATCATATGCGAATCAAATATAGGGTCGCAAACATTGGCAAAACCCTAATCCCAAATAAGGAACAATTCATCCATCATTGGCACAACTCATCTCTAATCAAGCATAACTAGTACATGAATCTACTCTAAACTACTCCTACTAACATAAATTAAAAACACGTCACTAGTTATCCATTTCAAGCATGGTTTGTCTAAATCAAGAATACATGTTAATAACAACTATTATGTAGAACTCATGAGTTAAGCATCTGAATTCTATCACATATTGAATAACCATAATTATGTAAGATAAAACATTTATTCAAGCTAAGACAAGATATAAAATAAACATAGAATCTTATATAAAATCAAACGTAATCATTCATCCACACAATCATCATATACGTGTCCTTCAGTTTCCCCTTATACAATTAAAAATAAGAAATAGTCTACATTACTTGGCTAGGGTTTTGTTAAAAATCCAAGATACCGGTTTAGTTATTCATGGTAGTGGTTGTCTGTATCGTTGATAGAGACGCGCCCTCCATAGTTGTTCTTTTATCGATCTCCTCCTCTTCAATATCTCTGCTCCAAAATATCAAAACTCTCTCTCAACCAAAGACTCTTCGCTGCAAGGGAGACCCCTCTCTTTTATAGAAAAAAGAGGCGTCTTTATTTGGTAATATGATTGCTTCATCGTTAAGTCAAGAATGTGTATTGTGATATATCATGAAGAATGGTATATAAGCTCATCAAATATAGTCAATATTGCATCTAAAATAGCCTAGAGATGATTCCTTGCTAATTCTGGTTGAAACGGGTCCCACAGGTGCATATACAATTTGCTGACTTGGCTGGCCGGTTTTGGTCTTATCGAGTACTCGGTGAAGTTTCCACCGAGTACTCGATAGATCTAGGGTTGCGCGTAAACGTGCGTAAGTTCACAAAGCTCTCGGGTGATTTTTCCTTCGTTCGCGCAAGTTCGCAGACTTTCGCACTCATTTTACCGAGTACTCGGTAGTTTTTCACCTTGAATTCTACATGTCATCTTATTTTGCTCCATTGCTCTTTTCGACTTCATTCATCTACATTCTTTTTGCATCCTTGACTTATGTTTTGGTCCTTCATCGGTCTTTTATCCATGGTCTCGGCTCTCGAACAATCTTGAGTTACAAATCCAGTTAATTCACCGAATTAAACTCATTTTACATGACATGACCTGAAATATGTTAAAACACGAAAACTGTATAAAAACACCAATATAATGATACTCATAAACATAACAATGTATAATTATGAGCCTTAAATGTATGATATTTGGCTCCTATCAATATACTTGTACACCAAGTCACAATTCTGTAATATAGTTTTGCACAGATTCCAAGACGACAATTTCGAATGATCGAAGGCTCCGCCGATCAATTCGTGGATCCTGAATTTTATTATTTATTTAATCCGCGAATTTCCTTGCTTCAGCCACTTATACTCTGCTTTACTGACTTGTACCTTGCTAATTTGAGTGTGAATATCTTCTAAGTGTTGCTCCGAACGAGGCATATTTGCTAAAAACCCAGAATTAACTCATTTTTGCATTACGGCCCTAAAAACATGCTTAACACATAACTCGGATAAAAATACCAAATTAATATGATAAATGGACTAACAAGAGGTATATTAATGCCCATAATACCAAATATTCTGGTATGATCATATATCATCAACATAGATTTGAGCAATAGCTATACCACTCTCAATTTTCTGAATAAACAGTGTTTTGTCTACTCCTCCTCGAGTAAAACCTATTCCCAACAAATAGTCGGTCAATTTCTCATGCCAAGCCCGAAGAGCTTGCTTCAGCCCATACAAAGCCTTTTTAAGCTTATAAACATGACCAGGACAATGAGGATCTTCAAATCTTTTGGATTTCTCCACATACACCTCCTCAAGAAGAATACCATTCAAGAACAAACTCTTCATATCCATCTAATACAACTTGAATCCAAGATGACACGCGATAGCAAATAAAATCCGAATAGATTCAAGCCTAGCCACTGGAGCAAAAGTCTCATAAAAATCTATACCCTCCATCTGAGTATAACCTTGAGCAACAAGCCTAGCCTTATTCCTAATAACTGTACCATTTTCATCTTTTTCATTCTTGAATATCCACTTGGTACCAATCACATTTATGTCGTTCGGTCTAGGCACAAGATACCACACATCATTCTTAACAAACTGCTGAAGTTCTTCTTGCATAGCATTTATCCATTCACAATCTTGAAGAGCTTCTTTAACATTTTTAGGTTCTAAGAAAGATATACATCATGCACACGAGACTTCATTCCTAGCCTTTCTACGAGTCACCGTCATCTGATCGATAGATCCTATGACTTTATCTAAAGGATGGTTCAACTTGACCTTTGCAGATGGTTCCTTAGAAGGTGTAGGCTGAACTTCATAAGTTTGATCATGTGATTCTATTGGGCTAGGAGTATCATCATAAACCACGTTGTCCTCTTTCTCAATATCTGAACAATCATTATCTTCAAGGAAAAATGGCTCACTATCTTCCTCTACTACAAACGTCGGAGACTCATCAACACACGAGTCAGCAACCACTAAATTGGCAGATTCCATCATAGTTTGAGTTCTAAGGTTAAAAACCATATATGCCCGACTGGTCAATGAATAACCCAAAAATATTCCTTCATCACTTTTAGACTCGAACTTCCCAATAGATTCACGATCTCTAAGAATATAACATTTTGCTCCAAAAACCTTGAAATATTTCACATTGGGTTTCTTGCCATTCCAAAGTTCATAGGGAGTTTTTAAGGAACTAGGCCTAAGATAAACTCTATTTGAGGTGTAACACGTTGTGTTCACCACATCGGCCCAAAAATAACTAGGAACCTTCCTACCATGTAACATAACATTGGTCATCTCTTGAAGAACTCTATTCTTCCTCTCAATCACTCCATTTTGTTGTGGAGTATATGTGGTGCTGAAAATTCATGCTTTATTCCTATTTCATCATAAAAAGTATCAATCCCTGAATTTTCAAACTCTTTTCTATGATCACTCCTCACTCTAGTAATGAGATAATTTTTCTCAGTCTGAATTTTCAAACAAATTTTTCTAAACTTTTCAGCAGCTTCAGACTTTTCACTCAGAAATCCAACCCATGTAAATTCTAGTGTAATCATCTACCATCACAAAAATATACTTCTTACCACCTTTGCCCATGGTCCTAATGGGACCTACTAAATCAATATGCAACATCTCTAAAGGTTTAGAAGTATGAATGATATTTATCTTCATGTGCTGACATCTAACTTGGTTACCCTTCTGACATGGTCCACACACAATCCCTTTTTCCAAAACAAAGCTTAGTGACACCTCTAACAATTTCACTTTTAGTGATTTTCGTTAAATCTTAAAAATTAACATGTCTCATTCGCTGATGTCAAATTTCAACTTCATCCAGTTTAACTATATTGTAGTATAATTTAGAATCAGGAATAATGCAATAGCAATTATTAGACGAACACATACCTTCCATCACACAATTTCCAGAAGAGTCAATGATCGAACACTTATCAGGAGAGATATTGACATTATGATGGTTATCGCATATCTGACTTATACTTAACAAATTAGTTTTCAAACCCTCAACATAAAGCACATTTTTTAGTTTAGGCATACTAGAAACCACAATTGTACCTTTTCCTAGAACTTTAAACTTCTCTCCATCACCAAAAGTGACTATCCCACTATGACATTCCTCGAGAAATCCAAATAATGACTTATCTCCAGTCATATACCTCGAACATCCATTATCTAGATACCAGGAACTAGAATCACGTGCTCTAGGTGCAGAATGAACTATAAAACAATGTAGCTCACCTTTTCTGACCCATGCCTTCTTTAGCTTTAAAGTTCTTTTCGCCAAATTCTTCATCTCTTCACTCAACACTCTAATTTGATCTTGAACACAATCTCCCTGTTGAATTCTTTGTTCCTTCACTGATTTCAAAACCTTTCCTCTTAGCTTTGAACATAAAGGTCAAATGTGACCTCTCACACCACAGTGGTGACAAATAGGAATAAACCTTTGAACCTCATCAGTCGACCTCCTAGGATATCTAGAAGTAATGAAAGGCTTGCTTTGAACAAGTATTCTGACATAGGATTGAGCATTAGGATTCCAATTCAAATTTCCTTTAGAAGAACTAGATAGTACACATGAAGCTTTTACAAATGTGGTTTTCGAACCACCGTTTGAATTATACGATACTCCATCAAAATCCAATCCCTTTGTATTTCCCACAAATTTCCCATACTCAACATATGATCAAGCTTAAGAGTTACACTAGATCATTTATGGATAGTTGAGGTAGCATCCTTCAATTCCTTTTCAAAATTTTCAATCTTGGTAGATTTCTCAACTAATTCCTTCTTGAGACCATCTACTATCTTCAAAGCCTGAATTCTTTCTTGTTCAGACTTATTCAATTCCTAAATCAATTTGGCCTTTTGAATCTATAGGAGATTTAGTGTTTGAAACCTATTGGCTAATTCATCTTTTAAAGAATGTAATTCTTTGTCCATGCTAAGACTTTTGGTCAATAGTTTCATATGATTTTGTGAATGTGGGTGGTCTTATAAGGTAATTTATCATAAGACTCTTGAAGTGTGTCATCACAATTTTCATCACTCTCAGAACCTTCATCTCTAGACATTGCCCAACTTGTAACAACTTCTCTAACCTCCTTGCTTTGTGCAGTAAACATAGTGAAATTCTCCAACTCATCACCTACCTCTAACTCTGTCCCATCACTAGCTGATCCATTATCAGATTCATCATCCCAACTAACAGCTAATCCTTTAGATTTTTTCAAAGTGTTTGCACACTTTGCAGATATGTGACCATATCCTTGACATTCAAAACATTGGGGTTTTTTATTTTTAGGATCAGACTTGTCTTTCCGAGTTTGAGTTTTATTTCTACTTCTAAACTCACCCAACTTATTCTAAAATTTTTGTCCTTAGCCATTTTGTTTAGCCTTAACAAATTTGTTTAACCTCTCAGCAAACATGGCAATATCATTCAGACTCAACTCACTTTATCCATCGAACTCAATATGATCCTCCCTAGTGGTTTTGAAAGCTATGTTCTTCTCTTTTGTGCCACTAGACTTCTTAGGTGGGTTTTTGAACATGTCCATCTCATAGGATTTTAGATTCCCTGTCAATTCCTCAAACTTAATTTCTTTAAGACTTATGACCTTTGATATGACAGTAACCTTAGACCGAAAACGTTCAGGTAAAGACCTAAAAAAAATTTTCACTATGGTAGTTTCAGGAATGGGTTCACCTAGATTGTGACAACCTGTTACAATATCAGTCAGTTTAATCTCAAAATCAGCATAGACTTCATCCTCTTCCATCTTAAGCTGTTCAAATTATGAATTTAGCATTTGAAGTTTCGATTGTTTAATTTTTAAAGTCCCTTCATAAGTTACTTGAAGAATATCCCAAGCTTTTTTAGCAATTTCGCACATGGCAATTCTCTTAAACTCACTAGGGGTCACAACATTATACAACGCATTCAACGCTTTGGAGTTCCAACTAGCACTATTTATCTCAACAGCAGTCCACTCATTTGACGGTTTTACTTTCAATTCATTAGTAACATCATCTTTCACAGTGGGAGGTGAGTATCCTACCTCTACAGCAAGCCAAGCTCTCTCATCTAGAGATTTCAAAAACGCTCACATCCTCGTTTTCCAATACATGTAATTCAAGTCATCAAACAATGGGGACCTAGATACAGACCCACCTTCATGAGGTAAATCCATCGTCTAAGTTCAGAATCTAACCCTAGGTAGTAAACCTAAAATGGAGCAACAACGCTCTAATACCAATTGAAATTACCTAGACGATTAATGAAAATAGTCTAGAGGGGGGTGAATAGGCTTGTTGTCGATTTTAAGATCAATTAAAAATATCTAGCGAAAATTCAATTTCAATCAGTCACAAAAACCTAATTCTCTAAACAGATTAATCAACCAATCATGAATATAAGTGCAGAAAATAAATCATGAAAAGACACAGAGATTTTTACGTGGAAAACCTTGGAAAAACTCCAAGTAAAAATCACGGATACGGTCGGGTATCGATGCACTATGAATCAAGGATTACATAGACTCTATGAAGTTTTAGACTTACAAATCCCTCCAGATCTGCCTTTCTCCACTCGACGTCTGATCAACTTAAATCACTCGTGCCCCACGAAGCTTTTGCTCTGATATCCGTACTCAGACGACTCCGCTTCTCAACGGATCAAATAACCACGAAGCCTCCTACTCCGATCTCCGCACTCAGATGACTCCGTTCTTCAACGGATCAATGGAAACATGTTGCACAAGATGGTGTATAGATTTTTCAGCAACTGGATCATTCAATTGTTCATAAAGATCGTCGATGTAAAAGCACGATTGGATAATTCCAATATCAAAAGAGAACTCGAATATATATGATCACTCAATAATATTCTCTCAATATATATCTTTATAGAAGAATATGAACAATAGAAAATTACAGAGATCTCACCAAAAAACTCAGTCTCCTATGTTGTAGACCTTGGTATTTATAGACAAAGTAAAAGAAAAACCCTAACATTTTCCTTTTTCGTAATTTCACACCGAACCAAGTAAAACCCTATACTCTTATGTAAATTATGTGTATGGAACGAGTATCAAGGTGTAAAGTCGCAGCCGTCTCAAAGGAGAACAAATCGAGAGCAAAACGGGAATTTTTCATCATTAAAATTGCTAGACCCCTACGCTTGGGGCGTAGGCCTGTTTATGCTGCGTGTGCTCCGGGCATAGAAACGACACTTTCTAGCCATTTTTGTTGCTGTGGGCGTAGGTCAGGTGTAGCAAAATACTTGGAACTAAGTTTTCTTGATAATTGTGCCACTTGAATCCCCTCAACTCGTTTGTCATGATTCTTGATGTTACAACTCGAAAAAATAACATTTCTACCCTTTGGGAGACATTTTTTACTCAAACTTGTTTCATCTTCAATTCTCTTGTATTCTTCACTTCTTTAGGTTTGATTTGAATTTGACGAAGCTTGTCAATACCGATTAAACCTACCCGATTCCATAATTCACTCAACATAGTTGTTATCTAGAACATGTCAAACATAAACAATTTCAATAAATGTTCTTACACAAGTTGTTCCCTCCAAAACCATTGTTCTTATATAAATAAACCAACCAAATTATTCTAGCATTTACTGTTGAGATATTTTCCTTCAATAACACTTTTTTACGTAAAAAGTTAAATCATCCTGAATTGTTTTATTTTTTAAATTTTCATTCTGTTTACTACCCAAATTGCATCTCAAATCATACTCTGTGGATCGATACATATGTATAGATATAGGTACGTATAAAGTTTCAAAATATAATGTTTGTGCATGGTTGGAAGAACTGTAATTTAGTGCCAGGAGAACCTATGGACGTACATAATTGATGTGATTTCTTACCGGTTTCTTTCATGGTGCAGAAACTAGTTGGGCTTACAATGTGTCCACTCGTACTTTCAGTTTCCATATGCTTTTACTTTTTCCAATTACAACCTATGCTTTTACTTTTTCCAATTTTAACTTATTATTCCAGGGATGCAAGAACTTGATAATGGACTTCATACGAGTGAAAAAAAATATCTCAATGTTGATATTATTATGCAAACAAGGCAATAATAAATGAAATTCACTAATGCAATGTAGTTTCACCAAGCAAAAATTTTCATCTCTTGGATCCATTCTTGAAATGCTTGAGCTGCAATTTAGAGAATATTTAAGGATGCGGTTATAAGACAGAGATTTCAATATCCAATTAAAATTTATGAGACATCGTATCTATACAGATATATGATTTTATCCAAGAAAAATGAGATTTCATTTAAATTGGGCCGCCTAAACTAAATTAGTATCAGGGAATTTCGAATTACAAGGAGTTATTACTCTTTTCGTTCCAAATTAGTTGTCGACTTTTCAATATTTTTTTGCTTATCTTGTGTTTTCAATTTTGTCATTTAATATTATAGTATAGTTATAGTTTTAATTGAGACATTTGATTTTTGAAGTCAATGAATATGAATAATTTAGGAAAGTATAAGATTATATTATATTAAAATTATAAACTGAATAAATATTTGAGATAAGTAAAGTTAAGAAAATAAATAACAAGAAATATTTCAAATTTACATCAACTAAGATGTAGGGTTGTTTGGTCCCCAATTTGAATTTTTTTCAAGAATTCTAAAATCATAAAAGCAATTTTAAAATAGGATACACATAGATGTTGGTCATTCAGGCAAGCTGAACACCATCTCCGATGCGAGGTAGGAAAAAGGATGAAATGATACAGTGAACCAAGGAGGATATATAAAATGAAGGATAATTTTCATAAAATTCCTTATAGTTTCATGATTTAATAAAAAAAAACTCCTATATTTCCAAAAACACCCCTTAATTTTGATTCCGGTTACAATTACCTCCTTTTTTTCAAAAAAGATCCAATTTTTTGGTCATGTGGCTTATGAATTCTCTATTCTTTCCCTGAATCACCTTATTTCATAAAACCCCCTGTAGTTTCGAAAATATTATATATATTTCGAAATATATATATATTTTGGAAAATAAAATACATTTGTGAAAAATATATATTTTTCTAAATATATATATTTTAGAAAAAATATATATTTTGGGAAAAATATATATATACATTTCAGAAAAATATATATATATATATATTTTGGAAGAAAATATATATATTTAGGAAAATATATATATATTCCATATATATTTATATTTCAAAAAAGTATATATATTTCGGGAGAAAATATATATTTCAAAAAAATATATATTATATTTTGACAAAAATATATATATTTTAGAAAATATATATATTTCAGAAAAATATATATAAAGACAAAATTATATATTACTCATAAATATATATTTTTTCCAAAATATATATGTTTTTTCTTAAATGTATATATTTTTTATTTTTCCAAAAAAAATATATATATATATATATATTATGATATATATATTCAAAAAATATATATTTTTTCGGAATATATATATATATTTTTTCCGAATTATATATTGTTTTCCCAAATTAAATATTTTTTCCGAAATATATATTTTCATTTCGGTATATTTTGGAAAAATATATATATTTCGGAAAAAATATATATAGTTCATAAAATATATATATATTTCAAAAACAAAAAAGATGTTTCTCATAAATATGTATTTTTTTCCGAAATATATATAATTTTTTTCGAAACTATAAGGGGTTTTATGAAATAAGGTGATTCAGGGGTAGAATAGGGAATTCACAAGCCACATGACCGAAAAATTAGATCTTTTTTGGAGTAAGGGGGTAATTGTAACCGGAATGCAAATTAAGGAGGTTTTTTGAACTATAGGAGATTTATTGATTAAATCATAAAACTATAGGGGGTTTTATGAAAAAGACCCTAAAAATGAAGGATGAAACGATATATCAAACCTAAGGGCCTCGTCGACGTGTGAGTACCATAACCTTTGAGGTAAATCCACTAAGCATAGTTAAAGATCACCTAAAGTGTCATGATGAGGTCTACGATGTTGGCATGAGTTGTTAATAGAGGATTTTGTGGAGAGATTATAGGGATACTTGTTTATTCGTTTTTCAGTTTCCACTGATTATGGGATACCAATAATTGTGAAACTCCACTACAAGCTCTTGCTCATCATGTACCACTGCCTTCCGTCTTGATGCTTCCGCCATGAATATTTGGATGTGTTGCTTATGTTCACATTCATAAAAACCAGCGAACAAAGCTTGATCCATGTGTTGTTCGTTGCATTTTTCTGGGGTACGCAACACATAAGAAAGGCTATCGGTGCTATGATCCCACTACCAGGCATCTTTATACCACAATGGATGTTACTTTTCTTGAATCTAAATTATTATTTTTTCAAAACCAGATTCTCATTCTTCTCTTCAGGGGGAGCTGCTCGGTGAAGAGAAGAATGTGAATAGTTGGGAAAACTGGGAAAATTGGCCAGTCTTTGAGGATACAAACTTGGAAGTAAATCAAAATGATGATATGACTGAATCTGATAGAGCTCAACTTCCATTTGTTCTAGTTGGGACTCGACCAAGGCATGATGACACTCAAGGTGATCTGGTTGGAACTGATCTAGAGGCTCATGTGGAACCGACGATGATAATGATGAGGCAGGAAGAAGAAAGTGATGATGCGGAGACTAGGAATGAGCAAGAGCAGTCCACCCCTCATATTTTAGTACTAAACGACCACTCTCTTGAGAATACTTCTGAGGTACAATCTCTAAATTTTTCTTCCAATAATAATGTAGATGATTATGTTGGTTACAAATTACCTTTCAGACACAAACGTGGTAAGCCACCAAATCGATACTCACCAGATCATGGAGAAACGAAGTCGAGGTATCTGATTGCCAACCACATCTCTACCCAGAGATTATCACAACCCCTTAAGGTTTTTGTGCACAAACTATCTTCTGATCATGTTCTAAGTACAGTACAAGAGGCCTTGAACGACCCTAAATGGACCCAGGAAATAACTTAAGAGATGACAGCACTACAGAAGAATGATACGTGGAAGCTTATGCCGCTGCCCAAAGGGAAACAAACCGTGGGATGTAGATGGGTGTTCTCCATTAAACACAAGGCAGATGAGTTAATAAAGAGATACAAGGCGAGACTTGTAGCGAAAAGATATACCAAGACATATGGTATAAACTATCAGGAGACGTTTTCCCAGTAGCGACGTTGAATACTATCAGAGTATTGTTGTCTCTCCCTACAAACTTAGATTGGCCACTACATCAGTTTGATGTAAAAAATGCATTTCTTCATGGGAATCTTACAGAAGAAGTGTACATAGACATTCCATCGGGTTTTACTACCTCATCAAAAATTGGAGTCGTATGTAAATTGCAGAAGGCACTATATGGACTGAAGCAATCACCTAGAGTGTGATTTGGGCGATTTAGCTTTGCTATGAGGAAGCATGGTTTCAAATAAAGCAATTCGGATCATACTATGTTCTTGAAGCATTGACGAGGGATGGTAATGGCTTTAATAATTTATGTTGATGATTTGATAATTACCGGGAATGACAAGGAGGAAATCTCTAGTTTTTAGAAGCATCTGGCAACCGAATTTGAAATAAAGAATATCGGGGGATTAAAATACTTTATGGGTATTGAAGTAGCTTGGTCAAGTCAAGGCATATTTCTATCACAAAGGAAATACGTACTTGATTTGCTAGCTGAAACATGAATGCTTGATTGTAAGCATGTAAACACGCCAATGGTTCAAAATCATGGATTGGGAGAACACTCGAACTAAACACCCACAAATAAAGAAAGGTACCAATGACTTGTGGGAAAACTGATCTACTTGTCTCATACACGATCAGATATTGCCTATGCTGTGAGTTTGGTGAGTCAATTCATGCATAATCCTAGTGAGGATCACATGAATGCAGTGCTCCGGATTATACGATATTTGAAGTCTTCTCCGGGAAAAGGACTCATGTTCAGGAAACATAATCATTTAAACATTGATGGTTATACGGATGTTGATTGGGCTGGAAGTATTACTGATAGAAAATCTACATCGGGACATTTCACTTTCGTGGGAGGCAATCTGGTCACTTGGAGAAGCAAGAAACAGAAGGTGGTTGCACTGTCTAGTGCAGAGGCTGACTTTAAAGGCATGACTAAAGGACTTTGTGAGCTTTTTTAGCTAAAGAGGTTACTGAAAGAAATTGGCTATTCATCTGGATATGCAATGAATCTGTTTTGTGATAATAAAGCGGCTATAGAAATTGTATAAAACCCTGTTCAACATGATCGGACAAAACATGTTGAACTGGACCGACATTTTATCAAGGAAAATCTTGAAGCTAAGATAGTTCAATTTCCTTTTGTAAAATCAGAAGATCAGTTGGCGGATATTTTTATAAAGGTCGTCTCAAGTAGGGTATTTTATAACTCACTAAACAAGTTGGGCATTGGAGACATCTATGCACCAACTTTAGGGGGGGGGGGAGTTGTTAATAGAGGATCTTGTGGAGAGATTATAGGAATTCTTGTTTATTCGTTTTTCAGTTTTCACTAATTATGGGATACCAATAATTCTAGCCTAGAATTATGTATAGTAGTTACTACATTCCTAGAATATATTGTTGTAGCATGTTATATAAGCATCCTCTTATATTCTGGAATTTACAATGAAATATACATTCATATAAACCTTCATACGATACGCCATTAGGGTAGGTCAACTGCACTTTGAAATTACCTAGGAGATAGTAAATTAAGCCTAATAGGCTTTTATGAATTAATTGATAAATTAAAAATTAATTGCAAAATAGTCAATTTTAATTCAATTATTTAGCAAGATAATCCACTTAATAATAAATATAGGTGCAGAAAATAAAGTAGAGACGACACCAATATTTTTACGTGGAAAAACCTTGGAAAAGCTCCAAGTAAAAAATAATGGATACGCTTAGGTATCGATGCACTATGAATCAAGAAGTTTGCAGACTCTATGAAGTTAGGACTTATAATTACATCGATTTACCGTTTTTCACTCGACGACTAAAAGTCTTGAATCACTCGCGCTACCACGAAACTCTCGCTCCGATCTCCGTATTGTGGCGGCTCCACTTCTCAACTGATCAAAGAACCACAAAGTCTCCTTCTCCGATTTCCGTACTCTAACGACTTCGTTTCTCACGGATTAATGCACACACAGTGCAACAGATGGTGTGTAGATTTTTCAGTATCTAGGTCATCCAATTGTGCAGAAAGATCACATGTGTTATAGTACAATTAAAGAATCCCAATAAACAAAAGAGAACTAGAAGATGAATAATCATTCAATATTTTTCTCTCTCTGCAAGAATATCTGAACTATAAAAGAATTGCAGAGCTCTTCAAAACTTGTCTTTTCTTCTCAATAACTTCTCATATTTATAGAAAGAGAAGTCTTTATATAATAAGATTTTTTAATCTCCAAGTCTTTTTCTTCTCCTCCAAGTCATAATAAAGTCTTCAATTATAGACCAATATACCAACAATAATTCCTAAACATGTCCAAAAGTGATTAGGAGTTCATAAGGCATCAAAATAAACTTTCTTTAAAAACTGAAGTCGATAATCTCGAGTTCTCGAGAAAAATAACATCTCAAGTTATTGGTAAATTTCTAATGGCGTTGAGTGGCATCCCAAATTCTCGGGAATGCTACGCCAATGCGCAAAATCTCGAGTACTTGTAAACAAAAGTTCAAGTTCTCGGTCCATATTTACCGAGTTCTCGGCAGCTTCAGAAAATCCAATTTTTGTTAATTCTTTGTTGCGCCGCTTCCAATCAACTCCACTTCACTTCTCTTAAATTCTTAACCACTTTAAACTTGATTTGACACGTTGTTGATATTCGTTTGACCTGTCAACTTGATTAACCCAAACCAAAACTTACAACACTCAACATGATTTTTGATAAAAAAATATGTCATTACAAATAAATGTTCCTACACACGGGGGAGGAGCCATGTACACCCCAGTGGGGGCCATGGCCCCTCCTAAACTTTTTTATTTTTTTTTAATAGCCTAAAATTTTATGGATTTAATGGATAATATCCTAAAATATTGCATATGGCCCCTACTAAGATTTCAAAATTTCCTTCAAGAACCCATAAAAATATATATTTGGCAAATAAATTCATACAAAATTGCAAATGCCCATCCTAAAACTCTCAAAAATTCCTTAAAACCCCATAAAAATATATATTTTATAAATAAATTCATACAAAATTGCATACGGCTCCCCCTAAAATTTTCAAAAATCCCTTCAACAGTTTATTAAAAATATATATTATATTGAAAATAAATTTATACAAAATTACATATGACCCTCCCTAAAACTATTTCCTAGCTCCGCGCTGTGTACACATTTAATTCTAAAGCATATTGCATTAAATGTAAATGATGACATTAAGTGCTTGTTTGGTAGAGGGTGTGGAGTTGGTTTTTGGTTTTGGTTTGGTTGGAGTTGGAGTGGTTGGAGTTGGTGTGGTTTTATTTTGGTTCCAAACCATGTTTGGTGCAGATGGTTTTGGTGTGAGAAAAAGTGATGCTGAAAAACCAAACCATGTTTGGTAGAGTTGGTATGGGTTGAAATTCTGAATATTAATATATTAAAATATATTAATATATGAGTTTCACATTTTATTTATTAATAAATATTAATATATATTAATATTTATTAAATAAATATTAATATATGGGTTTCACATTTTATTTATTAATAAATATTAATATTAATATATTAAAATATATTAATATATTAATATTATAATATTAAAATATATTAATATTAATATTTTTTAATATATTAATATTATAATATATTAATATATTTAATTTTTCGAAATATTTAATTTTTCATAAATATTAATATTAATATATTAAAATATATTATAATATTATAATATATTTTAATATATTAATATTAATATTTATGAAAAATTAAATATTTCGAAAAATTAAATATATTAATATATTAAAAAATATTAATATTAATATATTAAAATATATTAATATATTAATATTATAGTATTAAAATATATTAATATTAATATTAATATTTTTTAATATATTAATATATTTAATTTTTTGAAATATTTAATTTTTCATAAATATTAATATTATAATATTAAAATATATTAATATTAATATTTTTTAATATATTAATATTATAATATATTAATATATTTAATTTTTCGAAATATTTATTTTTCATAAATATTTAATTTTTCAGAATATTTAATTTTTCAAAATTTATTAATATCAAAAATAAATTTGCTACAGTGTTGGTACCAAAACCATGAACCATAAAAAATGATGGTTCCAAAATTTGGCTCATTCCTTCACAAAAGTTGCACCATGGAATTGCTATAGTGTTTACTCCAAATTTCCACTCCATTTGCCAAACATGGGTTTGGTGCCATTTTTTGAAACCAAACCCAAAACCAAGGCTCCAATCCATTAGCCAAACAAGCCCTAAGCAATCTGGAGCTATAATCACTACAATGCTAGTCACACCGGTACAGAATTCGAGTGGTCACAAAGTGCTATAAAAGAATCTGAGTTGAGAAAGGTTAGACACCCATCTCCTATGTTCATCGGGTAGATCTTGATCTAAGTTGTGTCTAAGAATCTCCATATCATATTTACTTAAGAACTCCCCTACAGTTTGTATAATTTAATTTAAATTCTTTTTATATTTTCCAATTCTTAAAAAAAGGAAAAATGTTCCCAGCTCCACCAAATAGGCTATAATTACACATGAATACTATAAGAAAATGATACAGTCACACTTCCCATCCATTAATCCTCTTGCTCTAAATTCTTTACTCCTATTACTCTACTTCAAACTTTTATTCCAATATACTACAAGGATTTTTTATTTTTTTTAAAAAAAAAGGTTCCCATAGGGAAAAAATAATCTAAAGTTGCCTTAAAATAAAAGTATATTAGCCATGCATACAAGCATAATAGTACTATAATCTAGGAAATAAATCATTTTAGTAGAGGAGATATTTTAGGGTATTATTCAAAGTAGTGACTAGTGTATATAAAAACGTACGAAAAGAAGGGAACATAACAAAAACCAAAAGTTGGGGTGTCTAAGAGTAAGAGAGCAGGAGGAGAGAGAAGAATAATGGGGTGAGAGTGAGAAAGGGAAGGGGACTGGAATGCAGAATCTGAAGAAGAAATAGGTCGTGGTGTCAGAAAAAGGACTGTCAAAGCTCTTCAGATTAGATTCCAAATATACGATTAATATTCGGCCTTATTGATAACCCCAAACAGCCCCAACCCATGTCCTTATAACCCTCTCCAAACCCAACATCTCGTGAAGCTCTCACTGTGTCTATGTATATAATACAAATATATATATATATATATACATGTACATATACATATATTCTCTGGGCGTCATCCCCAATACATTCCACTTGTTTATCCATTTCCATTTGTCCACTTGTACGCATTCTAACCCTCACTTCTCTGCTCCTTCTTTCATCCCATTTGCCATCTTGCATTTGTAGAACTTCTAATTTTTTACTACCTTCACAAACCTTTCACTTGCATTATGTATGAGCACATACATATATATAGCAATTGATTTGGGGTACAAAAATTCGATAGAGTCTTTACTATTATTGTGTTCTAATCTTTGAGAATTCAAAATCGATTTCATAATAAAGTTGGAAATATTGTAGACTTCTGGAGTATTCTGTTTCCAAAGATTTCAAAATATATATTTCTAATCAAGTAAGTATATTTTTAAAATTGAAAAGCAATTTATGAAAAATGTTGCATCTCACTTTGACTTCAAGAAAAACGTGAAATAAAAATCAAGGTTGATTTCAAACTGGATGAAGAAGGGGTATGTAAACAATAATAAATGTATTCATGCTATAACAATCAAATATAAATAATCTATGATCCAGAAATCGTAAAACTCTATTCATGCTTACTATATACAAATATTGAGAGAGGTTAATCGAAATACCTCGATTGATGGTCATGGCGTGTGTAGGTTTGCAATCCGTGAAATTAACAATCCGTTCCAAATCTCTTATAACCATGTACTGGGAACTACTTTCTCTCTCTAGCCTTTTACGTACACTTAATATGTGTTATATCGGTTATATACATAAATGATGGAACTTACGTAAATAAATAGGTAGAGAGAGGACCAGTTCTCCACTATCACTATAATTCCTTCTCTCCATCAGAGTTGGATAAATAGTAGGAATTCTTTTCCTTATTAATTACAACCAATAAATATCTTAAACTGATTTGTATATATCAATTTATCACAAACGTAAATAAAAATAAATATAGGCTAATTCATGTGGGACATATTTTTCTTACATTCTCCCACTTAGACCATATGAATTTTTTGGTGATAAGTAAAATAGTCATAAGTGCGCAGCAAACCAGATTAAATTCATAAATCGGTCATCATAATTACATGGTAAATAAAATTCTAATGCGAGTCAAAGCGGTTGTGTGCCACTTAAATTGGACACAGTCCCTTCCATGCACTATAACACTAATATCCTACTTATCATGACCTATAATTGGAAAATTACATAAAGGTCCAATAATGTCTCTTTCGAGACTATTCCTATTATCATTATCCAAAATATACATGTATACAAAAGTAAACAAGATATTTTCAGAAACACATTTATTGATATCCAAATGTCAAAGAAATAAACATGTGAGCATCCACAACAAAATAACACTAATTAATGACTGCATTCTAGACCCATATTTTGAACATGTTCAATAAACTTATTGGGTGGTAATCCCTTTGTTAGCGGGTCTGCTACCATAAGTTGTGTGCTAATGTGTTCAATAGACACTGTCTGTTTCTGAACTTTTCCTTTAACACTAAGGTATTTTAACTCCATGTGTTTAACACCTTTAGAATACCTATCATTTTTAGAAAAGAAGACAGCAACAACATTATCACAGTAAATTTTCAGCGACCTAGAAATGGACTCCATAACTCCAAGTCCTGAAATAAAGTTCCGCAGCCATAAATCTTGAGTAGTAGCCTCAAAAAATGCTACAAACTCAGCCTCCATAGTTAACGTAGCAGTGACAGACTGCTTCGCGCTCTTCCATGATATCGCTCCTCCAGCCAAATGGAACAAATAACCAAAGGTGAATTTTCTACTATCCACACATCCAGCAAAATCTGAGTATGAGTAACCAATAACCTCTAAATAACCAGTCCTCCTAAATGTAAGCATGTGATCCTTCGTTCCTTTCAAGTATCTCAAAATCTTCTTTGCAGCGTTCCAGTGATCTAACCCTGGATTGTTTTGGTATCTCCCCAACATTCCCACTGCGAAACTAAAATCTTGTCTAGTGCAAACCTGTGCATACATCTGACTACCCACAATAGAAGCATAAGGAATATTGTTCATTTTGTTCCGTTCCAAATCATTCTTAGGGCATTGACTTAAGCTTAACTAATCCCCTTTCTGTATTGGAACGACACTGCCTGAACAACCTTTCATACCAAATCTTTCTAGAACTCTTTCAATATATGCTTTCTGAGACAATCCTAACAATCCACGTGATCTATCAAGGAATATTTCTATTCCAATCACGAAGGATGCCTCTCCCATATCTTTCATCTCAAAGTTCCTAGAAAGATAATCCTTGGTTTCAAATAATAAACCAAGATCACTACTAGCAAGCAAAATATCATCAACATACAGAACCAGAAATATAAACTTGTTCCCACTGATCTTCAGGTAAATACATCGATCAACAATGTTTTCCTTAAACCCAAAGGAAGTAATGGTATCATCAAACTTAAGATACCATTGTTGTGAAGCTTGTTTAAGTCCATATATTGATTTCTTAAGTTTACAGACCATGTGTTCATTTCCCTTAAGTGTGAAGCCTTCAGGTTGGTCCATATAGATTTCCTCTTCTAAACTCCCATTTAGAAAAGTTGTTTTCACATCCATATGATGTAACTCTAAATCATAATGAGCTACTAACGCCATAATTATTCTTAAAGAATCCTTCTTAGACACAGGAGAAAATGTATCTTTATAATCAATGTTTTCTCTCTAAGTAAAACCTTTGGCTACTAGTCTAACTTTATATCGTTCGATATTGCCTTTAGAGTCACGTTTGGTCTTAAAGACCCACTTACACTTGACTTGTTTAAAACCTTATGGCAATTCAATAATTTCCCAGACTTCATTCTGTTCCATTGATTTTAACTCTTCATTCATAACATTGATCCATTTATTAGAATCATTATTACTTACGGCTTGTGAATAAGAAACCGGATCCTTACACATCCCTATATCATAATCAGATTCGTGTAGATAAACCACATAGTCATTCGAAATAGCTGACCTCATTTCTCTTTGAGATCGTCGTAATACTGCTTCTTGTGATTCTTCTACAACTTGTTCGACAACTTCATTATGGAGTTCCACATGGGTTTGTTGATCATTTAATTGTTCTTCATTATTATGCGAAACATCATCTTGAGGAACAATTATCCTTTCAGAAGTTTTGGGTAAAGGGATTTGTACATCAACTTCTTGAATGATCACATCCTTATTTTTATCACTCCCACTAATATCGCCGTTCTCAATAAACCTAGCATTACCGGTTTTAACAATCCTTATACTATGGTTAGGATAGTAAAATCTATACCCTTTGGATTTTTCTGGGTAACCGATAAAGTACCCACTAACTGTTCTAAAATCCAACTTCTTTTCATGTGGATTATAAAGCCTAACTTCCGTAGGGCAACCCCACACATGCAAGTGCCTTAAACTAGGTTTCCTTCCTGTCCACAGTTCAAAATGTGTCTTTGGAACTGCCTTACTAGGAACCCTGTTTAATAAGTATATTGCGGTTCGTAAAGCGTACATCCACAACGATACGGGTAATGAAGAATTACTTAACATACACCTAACCATTTCCATAAGAGTATGATTACGCCTCTCAGCTATACCATTCTATTGTGGCGTACCTAGCATAGTGTATTGGGCACAAATACCATACTTTTCTAGGAGTTTTGCAAATGGACCTGGGTGTTGTCCCATTTCATCATACTTTCCAAAATACTCACCACCCCTATCAGACCTTACAATTTTTACATTTTTATCTAATTGTCTTTCAACTTCGGTTTTATATATCTCAAATACATCAACAACTTGAGAATTTTCATGCAATAAATAGATAAAACCATAACATGAAAAATCATCTATAAAGGTGATAAAGTATTTTTCTCCACTAAAAGATGGAACATCAAAAGGCCCACAAATGTCTGTATGAATTATTTCAAGAAGCTTTGTACTTCTTGTGGCTCATTTCTTTATGTGTTTAGTTTGCTTACCCTTAATGCAATCAACACACACATTAAAATCAGTAAAGTCTAGATTCGGAAGAATATCATCCTTTACTAATCCATTCATTCTTTCATTAGATATATGACTTAATCTTTTATGCCAAAAGAAAGATGAACTTTCATTTACTAAGCTGCGCTTAGTTCCAACATTATGATGCACGATTAAAAGGGTCTCAGCAAAAACAGTATCAAGATTTAATTTATACAACCCATCCATAAGAATACCAGAACCAATCAATTGAGAATTTTTAAACAAACTAAAACATTTATTCCCAAATTTAAAAGAGTAGCCATCAATATCAAGTTTGGACATAGAAATCAAATTACGAGAAAGCGAAGGAACATAAAATGTTTGAAACAAATCCAAATGAAAACCACTATCTAAAATTAAACGAAATGTCCCGATGGCTGCAACTGATACTCTTTCTCTATTCCTCGTATAAATGAAATTATTTATTGAATTTGTTGTTTGGGTCGTAAGAAATCTCTGCATCGTATTGGAAATATGCACATTAGATCCAAAATCAATCCACCAAGTGTTAGAAGGAACTTCAATTAAATTATATTCGAAACATACAAAAGCCAAAGACTTTACCCTTCTTTTCGAACCACTGCTTACGCTTTATGCAGTCTTTTTGATAATGTCCAGTTTTCTTGCAGAAATGACACCTATCATTCTTTCTTTCCTTCTTTGGTCCAGATTGATCGGAGTTGCTCATTTTGGGTGCAACTCGCTTATTGCCCTTTCGAGGCCCTTTCCCAAACTTGTTCCCAGCTTTCTTGAGTCATGAGATGAACAACATTATCTTGCTGCTTAAGCCTTCCCTCCTCTTGAATTAACATACTAGTCAATTCATTCACATCCCATTTGTCCTTAATAGTGTTGTAGTGAATCTGAAATGGCCCATACTGAGGAGGCAATGAGTTTAGGATAAATTGGATAAGAAAAGTCTCATTCATAGTCAATCCTAAACCTTTAAGTTTCGCAGCAAGGTTTGTCATCTCAAGAACATGCTCATGCATGGTACAAGTACCATCGAAATGCATGCTACTGAGATCAGCCATCAGCTTCCCCGCTAGAGACTTATCAGCGGTGTGAAAACGTTCTATAATATTATTTAGGTATTCCAAGGAATTTTCGGTGTGTATGAGGGTAGTTCTGATATTAGGTGCAATATGCATTCGCATAAACATGATGCTCAACCTGTTCGATCGTTCACATGCTTTAAAAAGACTCTTATCATCCTCACTGCTTGCATCAGTAATAGCAACGGGTTAAGGAAAAAATGCTTACAACAAAATGCTTCGAGTTTACAACACATCATTTAATCAATCAACAATATAAATACAACATATAACTATGATATCACTTTGGAGTTATCATAAAATATAAGTAATGATGCTTAAG
Organism: Cornus suecica; assembly: GCA_963922005.1. Lineage (NCBI taxonomy): Eukaryota > Viridiplantae > Streptophyta > Magnoliopsida > Cornales > Cornaceae > Cornus > Cornus suecica. Next base: position 9,218,378 of record OY998245.1, read on the forward strand.
GTGTATTTATATTTATACTTTAATGGGTATTGTATTATTTAATTAAACTAAGTAAGTTGTCTTTGGACATCCTATACCTAGTCAATTAAATATACAAATAACCCCTTTATGTTAATTTAATTTTTTATGATTAAATTAACTCAATAACTATGAATTTACAAATTAATAAGCATCAATAATTCACTAGTTATTGCTATTAGTGTCCTACTAATTTAATATTTATTTATTTTTGGCTAGGCCACTTTGGCGGCTAACTAACTGTAAACCCGTTCAGATATGCCGAACGAATCTTTACCTTTGTAATTTAAACAGAAGCTACGAAAAGAATAAATGGCAAGAAGAAAATAGAAAAATTCAAGAATCAGCAAATATTGGAGTAATTTCGGGGTCCCTTTCCCTTTCTTTTCCCTTTCTTTTATACATGAAATTTGGTCTTACCCACATGAATGGGTTTTAATACATATTAAAGACAATATCTACATTAATTTGAGTTTTAATGTTTATTAGAAACTGCTATAATAAAACCTTATGTCAGTTTTGATTCTATATATTTGAAACGGTCATTTCCTTAATAGCTTCAACCTGAAATGGGCTTATATTTTCTGTTTGGGCTTTGTTTTCTATTAGGGCTTTAAATCAAGTATGTTGATCCAGTGTGAATCTTTGTATGATGGGCCTGATGTAAAAATGGGCCTACACTTTGCCCCCAATTCCCAAGCCCATTTCATTTTTGAAATAGGGTGGGAATTCGAAAAGCCATGTGTAACTGCCACTTTCCTTATTTCCTTCATTTCCTTCAATATTTTTTCCCCTTTTACAAGAGCAGATTCACTCCATTTGAAGACGATTCCCAGCAAAGAACTTCTTGAGGTTAGTTTTTCTCTTTCGTCCTTCACATTTCTTTCATTAATTAAGAGCATCATGAGTAGCGATAGTAGCCGAACCCCTTCTCTGGAAGTGGTTGTTGATGATGCCCCTGTTATTTCTTCCTATGAGGTTTCCCCCAATTTGATTGAACCAAAATCCCAGAAACTTTCCCGAAAACAATTACGTAAATTGTCTTTAGCCGATAGGTGCCGAATTGAATTTGATATACCAAAGGATGTTTTGATTTCTGAGTATTCTTCTGATTTAAACTTTAAAACTTACAAAGAAGTTGAACCGAGCGAAGTCTTGTTCTCTGTACATCACTTGGCCGTTCTTAGATTTCCTTTGCATATGTTCTATCATTATATCCTTTTTTCTTTAGGACTTGCCCCTTTGCAAGTAAACCTTAATTTCTTCAGGGTTCTATCTGTTATGCTCGTTCTGAATCACGAACGAGGTTTGAACCTAGGTTTGGGTGATCTTTTGCTTTGTTATAAAGTCGATCAGATCAGAAAAAACCCTGGTCGGTACCATCTGCACCCCCATTCAACTTTGAAACTCTGTGAAGGCAATCCTTCTTCTGAGAAGGAGTGGAAAGATAAGATGGTGAAAATTGGGGGAAATTGGAGGGTGGATGCGTCCGGCCCGTATCCTCTGCCAAGGACTTTCGGTATATGTAAGAAACTGAAGTGTGGATTAAAAAATCCTGGCAAGTGTATTTTTCGTACTTTACAAATTTTGCCTACTTTACTTTGATCTTCGTACTTGTTTGTTTGTTGATCGTATGCCCATGTTTTGTATACAGTCGAACGCGTTGAATATCTGAACGAGAAAGTATTCGCATATCTTCCGTCCAGCAAGTCACTTTTGACTTCCAAAAATTTGAAATTGATCGCTGCCAGTGCTTGGGAGGCTACTATCATGGAAATTCCGGTCACAGCCTCCAAGCGTGCTGCAGCACAAAAATCTACTCCCCCAGTCAGCTCCACATCTGATAAAGGAAAAAGCCAAGTGGTCGATCTGACCGAAGATCCGAAGAAGACGAGGGGACATCTGAAGAGGTCGAACGCCGATGATAGTGGCAACGCTCCCAAAAGGTTGTTGTTGGGCCCCCCTTCTGAACATGCAAAAAGAGATGACTCTGAAAAGCATGAGAAGCTTGTTAAGAAGGCCAGATCTGTGAGCGGCTACACTATTCCAGACTGTTGTTTTCCTCCATTATTTGATCCTGAAGGTGAATGGATCCTAAAGTTCGAGAAAGGTGATGGTAGTGTTCTCAATCGCTGAACGTTGGCAATGTCCGATCCTGATTCCTTGATGGCTCTCGCTCGTGGCATGTGGCCTCCTAAGGATGAACTTTTTCAGCAGCACGTTGATCAGAACGAGCTTCTTGCTAGGGCTCCTGTTTCTATTCTAGAGGTACCAAAGTTTTTTTTTTTTTTTTTTACAAACATTTCTTCTCTTTTCAGTCTGTGTTCAATGTTCTAGCTCTCTGTAAGGCTGTGGAAATGGGAGAGTATAAGAGAAAGAACATTGATGATGCATACCTCCGAGCTGACAAATGCGCCATGTTGGCTGAAAAGCAGAAGAAAATCTTGGAGCTTGAGGTGGAGAGCTTAAAAAAACTTCATCAGAAGGAATCTGATCGGAATGCTGAGCTGACTAAGCAGATCCATAACCTTGAAACTTCTAATGCTGTTCTGAAGACGGGTTTAGAAATTTGCCGAAGGGGAGGTATGGACATGCACCGGAGATATGTGAACATCTTTGACATAAAGTTCTGTGATGGGTTCAGATTTTGCTTTGACCAAATGTCATCAGATCCATCTGCCCATACATATGATAATCCGGCCGCCCATGATGTAGCTTGAGGAGTCGTTCACCCATATAAAGAGCCTGAGTCTTCCCAAGATGAAAAATATTTAGCTCAATTTATTTTGCATGGGATCATTCCTGCCGAACGACTAGAGTCTGTTGCTGCTGAAAATGAAGTGTCAGCTGAGCCTTCGATTCCTGCTTCAGAGAGCCAGCAACCGCCTACCGATGATATTAATCCCCCACCTTCTTAATTAGAAGTCTTTATCTTTGAACAATTCTTTTGGGTCTATAAAATTATATATATTTCTAATGCTCCTGTGGTGAGCGTTTTTTTTTTTTGGACAAGTTTTTGAAATAACACTGGTGTGCTCTGACTTTTTCGAACAAGATGGCACTAAGGTGCATGAATATTTTCCGAACAGATGGCACTGTTGTGCATTATATACTTTTTGAACAGGATGGCACTAAGGTGCATCGATATTTTCTGAACAGATTTCACTGTTGTGCATTATATACTTTTTGAACAGGATGGCACTAAGGTGCATCGATATTTTCTGAACAGATTTCACTGTTGTGCTTTATGTATTTTTTGAACACAACATTTTTGGTGCGTATCTATATACGTCTTTGTGAAAACAGGAACTTGGTGCCATCTTCAGGATGGTTTTTTGCCTAATTTGGCTTATGTACTTTTTTGGCCAAGATTTTTCACTTGGATTTTTTTTTTTTTTTTTTTTTGAACAGAAATATGAGAAGATATGAATTATATCTTTATTGATTCGAAATATATCTTATCATACAAAATGATCAACATAAATTTTATTGGAAATACCTTTTCAGATGTATAGCATTCCACGCTCGTTCGATTTGCTTTCCATCTTGATCAGCCAATCTGTAAGCACCTTTCCCGATCACTTCTGTTACTGTGTATGGCCCGTCCCATGTGGGATCCAGTTTGTTTGATCTGCTAGCCAGCACCCTTAATACTTGATCGCCAACTTGAAATGATCTTGGTTTCACTTTCTTGTTATAACTCCTCATTACCCTTTGTTGATATTCTGCAAGTCTTATTGAGGCCATTTCCCTTTTTTCATCTATGAGATCACCTTCAATTTTTAGAATTTCTTCGTTCTGTTCAGGATCGAATAGATGAGTTCTTGTTGTGGGGACTTCCAACTCAATTAGGATTACCGCCTCGACTCCGTACGCCATAGCGAATGGAGTCATCCTGGTTGGCTTGCGAGGTGTCGTTCGGTAGCTCCAGAGGACCCTCGGTAATTCATCTAACCATCGTCCTTTTCCTTCGATCCCCTCCAATTTTCTTTTAAACCCGGCAAAAATCGTTCTGTTCGTTATCTCAGCTTGTCCATTTGCTTGCGGATAGCTGACAGATGATAAATTCTAATTGATGTCGTACTCGTCCAATAACGCCCGAACGTACTGATTGTCCAGATTTGTGCCGTTGTCCATCATTATGTATTTTGGCACTCCAAACCTGTAGATTATATGATTCAAAATAAAATCTATCACTTGAGTGTGAGTGATTCTTACATAAGCCTTTGCTTCCACCCATTTAGTGAAATAATCTGTTGCCAAAAGCACATGCTTTTGATTTGATGTTGCCCTTGTTAATGGTCCGAGCGCATCCATTCCCCATCGTGCGAACGGAACAGGTGAGGCCATTGCTGTGAGAAGCTCTGCTGGTTGATGGATTATATGCGCATGTCTCTAACATTTGTCACACCTTTTTGCGTATTCCTCCGCGTCCCGGATCATGTAAGGCCAGAAATGTCCTTGTGTTACTGCTCTATGAGATAAAGATCTTCCACCAACATGACTTCCACAAGTTCCATCGTGCAACTGCTTGAGTACCTCTTGTGCTTCAGATGGTGTCAAACATTGCAGATAGGGCCCACTTGTCGATCGGTTATATAGATAGCCATCGATCACTGAATACTTGGTAGAGGTTGCTCTTATTTTCCCTACTTCCCGCCGATCCTCAGGTAGAACGCCGATCAATAAATACTCAAAGATTGGATTGATCCAACTTGGCTCATACGGGATCATGCATACTTCCTTCTTTTTCCCAATCGAAGGGGTGAATAATTCATCCATCGGAATTAATCTGACCATATCGTCTCCTACTGAGGATGCTTGATTTGCTACATGATCGGCCCCATGATTTTTTGTCCTTGGAATTTGTTTAAAAGTGACTACCTGAAAGTTTCGCATTTCTTCCTGAACGACATTTTTATACTGCAACATCCTTTCCTCACTTGTATTATAACGTCCTGTGATTTGATTCACAACTAATTGGGAATCGCTGAACACATTCAATTCTTTGATCTCGAGTTCCTTTGCTAACCTTAACCCTGCCAAAACGGCTTTGTACTCAGCTTCATTGTTTGAACTGCCAAAGGACAGTTTGATCGACTGCTGCAATTTGGTGCCTTCTGGGGATATAAGTTCGATCCCCACTCCTGCCCCTAGACTATTCACTGATCCGTCTACATAAAGCAACCACCTTGGATTTACGTCGCCGGCTTCATCTTCAAGGAGGAAATCCGCCACAGCTTGACCTTTTAAAGATGTTCGTGGCTCATAAGTAATATCGAACATACTCAGTTCTATTGACCACTTTGTCGTTCGTCCCGAGAAGTCAGGCTTTGACAAAATTGCTTTGATCGGAAATGTAGTTGGGATTTTGATCGGATGGGACTCGAAGTAATGTCGTAACTTTCGTTTTGCCTAGACCAATGCCAAGATGATTTTCTCTGTCTTCGAATATCTTCTCTCGGCGTCAAGCAATGTCTTGCTCGCATAATAAATTGGGTACTGTCTGTTTCCATCGTCTCTTACTAACGCTGAACTGAAAGCGTTCGGTGAAACTGCTAAGTACAAAATCAGGGACTCATGATTTTTGGGTGCTGTAAGTATCGGCGGTTTCGCCATATAGATTTTTAGCTGATCGAACGCTTCTTGCTGCTTCTCACCCCAAGCAATCATGTTCTTAGATTTCAGGACGTCGAAAAACGGCTTGCATCTACCTAATAATTTGGATATGAACCGACTAAGGGCCGCTAGTCTTCCTGTGAGTACCTGGATTTCTTTTGGGGACTCTGGTGCCTTCATCTGAATCAATGTTTGAACTTGTGCTGGACTTGCTTTGATTCCATCTTTATTAACAATGTGACCTGGGAATTGTCCGGAGGATACACCAAAAGTGCATTTTTCCGGGTTTAGCTTCATTTTGTGCGATCGCAGGGATGCAAACACATCCTCCAAGTGCTTCAAATGATCATCCCCGTGTTGGCTTTTAACAACCATGTCGTCAATGTATGCCTCTACCGTTTCTCCAATCTGGGTCTTGAAAATCTTCTCAATCAGTCGCTGATAAGTCGCACCTGCATTTTTGAGACCGAATGGCATGACCTTGTAACAATAGGTTCCCCATTCGGTGATGAACGCTGTTTTGTCTTCATCTTTTGGGTTCATTGGGATTTGATTGTATCCCGAATAGGCATCCAGGAAAGTAAGACGTCTGAATCCTGTGGTTGCGTCGATCATGCGATCAATCTTTGGTAAGGGAAAACTGTCTTTCGGACAAGCTTTATTTAAGTTGGTGAAGTCTACACACATGCGGGATTTCCCATTCTTCTTTTGTACCACGACAACGTTGGACAGCCACACCGGATAATGAACTTCTCTGATAAAACCAACATCTAGCAATCGGCTGACCTCTTCAACTACAAACTTTCCTCATTCGGTTCCGATCCTTCTGGGTCGTTGTCGTACGGGTTGAGCGTCGGAACGAACATTTAATGTGTGCATCATGGTTCCTGGGTCAACCCCAGGCATGTCGCTGTGTTCCCAGGCGAAAACATCAATATTTGATCTCAACACATAAATCATTTCGTTCCTTTCTTCAGAATCCAGCCCTCTTCCAATTCGGATGGTCCCACCCTTGCTCCCCACAATCAGATCCACTGTGATGGTATCTTCTTCGGCCTTTTCATCTTTGTCAGTCTGATCAGGGAGGCTCGGTAATTGATACAAGCTTTGTTCAGAGCCTTCGCCCTTCAAACCTCTAGATATGATGGCATAGCATTCCTTCGCCACTACTTGTTCACCTTGAATATCGACAAACCCTTTTCCCGAAGGGTCAACACACCGCATCACCTGATGTAGAGTAGAAGGAACTCCTTGCATCCGATGAATCCAACCTCTACCCATGATCAGATTATAGGAGGGTTGTATATCCACCAACATGAAATTTTCCATCAACGTTCGCTTTGTGGCTGTCACAGGCAAATTCAAGATCCCGATCGGGCAAATCCTCTTTCCATCAAAGCCTGCCAGCGGACTGGCTGTTGGTTTGATTAACTTCGTGCTGATGCCGATCTTTTCGAAAGCTGATTTGGTCAGGATGTTCGTGCTGCTACCTGGATCAACTAACATCCTTTTAATTAAACAATTTGAAACTATGACTGAAATTACCAGTGGATCTTCATGTGGTAGATGCACGCGTCTTAAGTCCTCATGAGTGAATGATATTGTTGGAATTGGGTAATTCCTAATTACATTCACCTCCCCAATCCTTCGGATCTTATTGGCATTGCGCATTCGCGAACGTTGAACCGAACGGCTCTCCTCATCTTCTTCTGGCTTCCCATGGATTGTGTCAATAATTTTTACCGGCTGTCCACCCACAATTTTATTGAGTTTCGGCCGATCAAAATTTTTGAGTCCATTGTCCACGTACTCCTTCAAATCTCCTTTGGCTATCAAGGTCTCCACCTGCCTCCTCAATTGTCTGCATTCATTGGTTAAATGGCCGAAATCATTGTGGAAAACACAGTGCCTCGAACCGTCCTGCAGCTCAGGAGGTGTTTTCAGCGGAAATGGTGGGCGAAAAATACCCTTCGCCTTATTCTCGTTTTACAACTTTGCCAAAGTTGTTCGGAGTGGAGTTTCAGGTATGTCATACCTTGGCCTCCTCTCCTGCTGCCTGTACGGAGCCGATCGTTGGTTGCTCGTATTATCTGCCTTCTTGATTATCCTCTCCTTTGACTTGCTTTCCACACTGACCAATGCTGAGCGATGACCTCTTTTTTGTTCGTCTTCTTCCAATCTCAGATATCCCTGTGCCTGTGAATTCAACTGACCCATGTTGAGGGGCGTTGACTTCACCAAAGATCTATGGAAGCTGATCCCTTGTTCGATAGCCACCTTGAAAGCTTCCACTGCCACTGGTTGGTCACAACTGGGTATCATTCACATTTCCAAATTGAATCTGGAAAGGAAATTCTTCAACGTTTCGCCTTTCGCTTGTCTCATCGTGAATAGGTTAGAAATGGTCCTCTTCTGTTTTCTGTTTCCGAAATACTGGGCCAGGAATTTTTCCATCAGTGTTTGGAAAGAATCGATCGAACTGCTGGACAGCTGCCTAAACCATAACAGAGCTGGGTCTGTTAGGCTTGTAGAAAAAGCCATGCACATTAGTGCATCATCAGCCATATCGAGAGTCATCATTTGCTCCACATGAAAGAGGTGTTCAATTGGGTCCTGCGTCCCATTGAACATAATGAATTTTGGCATTCGGAATTTATCTGGTCTTCTCGCCTGTTGTATTTCGGGGCTGAACGGTGATTTAATCATTTTGGCTGTCATTTCGATGGCCAGATCGACTGGTGATTGTGTTCTGAGATCTTTTACTTGTTCGTCCACGATCTTTTGAAGCCAAGTCACCATGTCGAGCGGTACTATACGATTATTGACATTTGCTTCATTTGCGATTGGCTGGGTACGGGTATGATCTGCTGTTCGATTCGCTGAACTTGCTTCATGTTGATTGTCTTCCTCTTCAACATCTGGGTGTTCGGATTGCTCTAACCTTTGCCTTAATTCTTGATTTTCTTTCTCAAGAGCCTCTAGACGCTGAAGGATAGCGGTCGTATCTCCTAGCTGTGTAGTGGTTTCTCCCGCCATTTGGAATAGCTTCTGTTTTAGAAATCGAGGTTCCCACAAACGGCGCCAAAAAGTGTAAACCCGTTCGGATATGCCGAACGAATCTTTACCTTTGTAGTTTAAACAGAAGCTACGAAAAGAATAAATGGCAAGAAGAAAATAGAAAAATTCAAGAATCAGCAAATATTGGAGTAATTTCGGGGTCCCTTTCCCTTTCTTTTTCCTTTCTTTTATACATGAAATCTGGTCTTACCCACATGAATGGGTTTTAATACATATTAAAGACAATATCTACATTAATTTGAGTTTTAATGTTTATTAGAAACTGCTATAATAAAACCTTATGTCAGTTTTGATTCTATATATTTGAAACAGTCATTTCCTTAATAGCTTCAACCTGAAATGGGCTTATATTTTCTGTTTGGGCTTTGTTTTCTATTAGGGCTTTAAATCAAGTATGCTGATCCAGTGTGAATCTTTGTATGATGGGCCTGATGTAAAAATGGGTCTACACTAACCCTATTATATAAATATTAAATTAAATAGTGACTCATCAAATACCCACATACACACCATAAATAATTTAGGAAATAAAACAATAATAAATATATATTTATGTAAAATATTATGACAATAATAAATATTTAAATTCCATAAATAAATATCAATGCATAAATATATTATTAAATTCCTAAATTGAATTTCCGTAATTAAATCATGATGTATGTATTTAGTGGGTCAAGAATTTTTTTTTTCTTTTCTTTTTACGAATATTGTATGATTTGATTAGAAACTTAATTTTCGCATAGTCAAACCATACACTTATTTCTTTTCTTTCATGTATATAAAATTATGTATATACAGCAAAATAAATAATTTATTAAATCAAATATTAATTACAGTCTCGGTCATAAATTGTCACACGGTAAAGAAGCATATTCGTCAGTTCATATGTACAACAGTATACAACTCCTCATATATTTACACAGACGCAAAATATATATATATATATATAGATACAGAGAACAATTGGATTCTCAAGTCCATCAATTCAATCAAAAACATGAAGCTCTAATATTCATATTATCACATAATTCCATATAGTGCACGAATCTCGTAGACATAAAAGAGAAAGCCAAAACCAATTAGATGCACAGTAACCGGAGATGTATATATATATATAGTGAAAGAAAGACTTTCAAAAAATCCCTCAAAACCTTTTTACACTAATATCATATATATATATATATAAACACGTTTCATGCCTAAAATGAAACTTTATTCAATCACTTATATTCATCTCATATAGAAATATATGGCATACAAATTCATATATATACGCACGAAGACCAAGGGATACATCTAACTCCCAGTACCCATAATGAAACTATAATAGCACAGATATCTACAATCGTTCCTATCATCTATTATTATATTATATTTAATTTTCACAAATCAAAACTTGTTACTAAGGTTGCGTTTGGTAACGGTTTGGTGCGGTGTTAGTTTTTTGTTTTGGTTTAGGTTGGGTTGGATTTGGTTTGGTATGGTTTTATTTTGGTTCCAAATCATGTTTGGTGCAGATGATTTTGGTGTGAGAAAAAGTGATGTTCAAAAACTAAACCATGTTTGGTAGAGTTGGTATGGGTTAAAATATATTAATATTAATATTAAAATTAAAATATATTAATATACTAATATATTAATATTAAAATATATTAATATATTTTTATTATATTAAAATATATTATATTTTTATTATATTAAAATATTTTAATATATTTTTATTATATTAATATTTTAATATTAATATTAATATATTTTAATATTAATATTAATATTAAAATAATATTATTATAAATTTTAATATTAATATTAATATAAATTTTAATATTAATATATATATATATATATATATATATTAATATTAAAATTTATAATATTAAAATATAAATATTATATTCGGTGTTACAGTGATTCGGGTTGCTACAGTGGAGTGCTACAGTGCTACAGTGGTTTGCTACAGTGCCCGCACCATTCAAAACCATCAAAAAGATGGTTTCAAAATCCTTCACAAATTTGGCACCATAGTTTGTTACAGTAACGGTACCATTTTTTGACACCATTTTACCAAACATGGTTTAGTACCATTTTTTTGGCACCATTTTACCAAACATGGTTTAGTACCATTTTTTGGCACCAAACCTGTTTACAAAACAGGCACTAACAGATTGTACCTTTAAAATTTCTTTTCTGATGCATACGAAAATCATATATAAGGTACACGAATGTAAAAGCAAAAATTGTGTATTATGGCAACACCATCAGTTTAACATATTAATCAATGAAGCAGGATGAGGTCTCATCCTGTGCTTATACATACACATTAATAGGAGCATAATAAATTTCTTAACCTAAGCTCTGATACCACATGTAAACAATAATATATGTATTCATGATATAACAATCAGACATAAATAACCTATGATCCAGGAATCGTAAAACTCTATTCATGCTCACTATATACAAATATTAAGAGAGGTTAATCGAAATACCTCGATTGATAGTCATGGCGTGTGTAGATTTGCAATCCGTGAAATTAACAATCCGTTCCAAATCTCTTAGAACCGTGTAATGGGAACTACTTTCTCTCTCTAGCCTTTTACGTACACTTAATATGTGTTATATCGGTCATATACATAAGTTATGGAACTTACGTAAATAAATAGGTAAAGAGAGGACCAGTTTCCCACTATCACTATAATTCGTTCTCTCCATCAGAGTTGGATAAATAGTAGGAATTCTTTTCCTTATCAATTACAACCAATAAATATCTTAAACTGATTTGTATATATCACTTTATCATAAACGTAAATAAAAATAAATATAGCCCAATTCATGTGGGACATATTTTTCTTACATGGTAAACAAGATGGAATGAAAATTTTCATCCCCTCAGACCGTTGCTATATCTACAGAAAATAAGGTCATTATGCAAAGCAATGTCCACAAAAATCAGCCAGAGAAAAAATGGTTTATTCTCTCTCTGCTATTTTTATTCCCACTGATGATTTCCAAGATGTAAATATTGAATCATTGTTCTCCATTGACGAGGAAGCCTCCCATGAAACCATTTTGGCCTTCTCCCTCGAAGAACAAACCCTGGACTCCTTTGAATCCGGGGATAAATTCCCTTTTGATATCTTCTCCATTGACCAGTTCCCACCCTCATTTTTTGTTCAACCTCTTGCAAAAATTCAAGTCCTCCTTGATAAATATGCAAAACTCATCCTTGTGATATCATTTTTTGATACTGGTGCTTCATGCTCAATTATGAATCCTTCCATCCTTCCTCGCTCCATTTGGGAATCTTGTTTCTCCCCGTTCACCGCAGCCAATGGTGAAACGTTTATCATCACTTTTAAGAGTAAGCCCATTACTCTTCAGTTTTTCCCTGGATACACTGTAAAACATCAAATCTATGGATCTGAGCTCCCTGGTAAAGATTTGCTTTTAGGATTTGATATTTTACAACACCTTCACAAAGTCTCTTTGGATGTCCAAAGGATTAAAATTCAAAAACTATTTCCTTCCATGGACTACCCAACCAAAAATTTTCTCTATTGAAAGCTTGACTACCATTTGACAAGCTATAATCCATTCCTCATGTGCAGAATCTCATACCCAGTTCCTTACCAAATATGATCACCCTCTTTGGAAGAACCCCGATTTCTTCATTTCCTTTCCTTTCAAAAGAAACAAAGATCTCAACTCTACCAAAGCTACACATCATGGTATGAATCCAGAGTACTACCAACTCGCCCTTTAGGAGCTTCAACAACTCCAAAATGAAGGTCTTGTCGAACCAACCACTTCTTCATGGGCCTGTGAAGCGTTCTATGTCAACAAAAGATCAGAATAAGTTCGAGGAAAACTAAGGCTCGTCATTAATTACCAGTCTTTGAACTATTTTCTTTAGGATAATAAATTCCCTCTTTCCCGCAAAACTGTTCTTTTCTCCAACCTTCTTAAAGCCCAAATATTTTCCAAGTTTGACCTCAAAGCAAGTTTTTGGCAACTTGGCATCTCCCTAAGGATAGACCTAAAACTGGTTTTTGCATCCCCGATCATCATTTCCAATGGAATGTTATGCCTTTCGGACTAAAAACCGCTCATTCTTTGTTCCAACATGCTATGGTCAAGATTTTTTCCCCAATTCTATCTTCTGCCCTTGTATAGATTGATGATATCCTTTTATTCTCCACTGACCTTGAGAGTCATTCCAGTCTTCTACAAACTTTTCATCAACTGGTTCAAAAGTTTGGGATCATGCTTTCCGAAAAGAAGATGATTTTAGGTCAACCTGAAATTAACTTCTTAGGTACGCAAATCTCAAAAGGCCAGTATGCCCTTCAGCCTCACATTATCTCCCAGCTTGACCATTTCCCTAATGATAATCTTTCAGTCAAACAAATTCAACAATTTTTAGGAATTGTGAATTATATGGCTGAGTTTATCCCAAACCTTGCCCGATATCGAAAACCTTTGTCAGCCCTTCTCAAAAAAGACCCAGATCCCTGGTCCCCTCAGTGCACTTCAACAGTCCTCCACCTCAAAGCTATCTCCAAAACCCTTCCCCCATTGACCATTCCTGCTGATGGTAAAAGAATTCTTCAGACTGATGCTTCTAATTATTTCTAGGGAGCCATTCTCCTTGAAGAACTCTCTAATAGGACAAGAAGAATTTGTGGATACAAAAGTGGTGCATTTTCTCAAGATGAACTCCATTATCACTCCACCTACAAAGAAATCCTCGTCATTAAACGAAGTATTGAGAAGTTTGAATTTCATTTAATCGGTCATCATTTTTTAATTGAAACTGATTTAATGAGTTTTTCAAACATGCTTCAGTTTAAACAAAGACACATTCCCAAAGCCCAACTCCTTCGATGGGCAAATTGGTTTCTCAATGGTCTTTTGATGTTATTTACATTAAAGGGAAAAACACTATCCTTCCAGATTTTCTCTCCCGTCTGAAAAAAGAAATCAATCATGTTTTTCCTAGACTATGTTTTCCTCTGATCTTGTTTTTTGAACCTCGTAACCTCCCTTTTCACCTTCAGACTCTCTTGCTAGAAAAAACCCTGATTGCCCGTAGTGTTCACATGGTAAACTCTTTTCAGTTTCTATATGTCTCCCGGTATGGTTTAGATGCAGGTCCCATAAGAAATTTGTCATTCCATCCTGTTTACCCCTTCCTCACCCAGTTTGAAATCAACCATGATTTTTATTTCTATTTTCCTAAAGAAGCCTATTTCTAGCTTTGGTACTTAGTTGACCTTTACACCATTGGCATCATTTTTGTTAAGTCCTGGATGCTTTAGTATCTTGCTTAGTGCATTTTTAACAATCCACTTGTCTCAGAATTTAAGCTTTGTTCATGGCTTACTCTTTTTGGATCTATCTCCTTCTAGCAGAACAAGTTTAGAAGCACTCCCTTCCAGTATCTGATGTTTATTATCTGGACCCGTCGCCAGTTCTACCCCACCCAAGATGATGGAATTCACATTGAACAAACCTATCATACTTCATTCTTCACAGGTCATGAAAATACTGTGGTATATGAGATTCCTCCTTTCTGGGAAACTCATAGATCCCAGTTATGTCATGCAAATCAACTTCCTCTGAACTCCATCCCCTCTGATCTCCTGTTCAAAGAATTTGCACATTGGAGTTACTCTGAAGCCTATCCAGAAGAATGGTGTTTCCGTATTCGCTATTTGCTCAATGAATTCAATGTTGAATACTCTCATTACCCAGACTATTCAAATCATCCTACCTACAGAGTATATCTAAACCATTTCCATACAGGCAATTCCACTGAAGATGACTCAGATGAACTCAGTGAATTTGCTTCAGTATGTCAGCAATGATGTCATCCCTGATGTCACGAATGATGTACTCAGTGTATTATTTGTGTGTGATGTCATGAGTGATGTAGTAAGGATATGTTTGTAATTATTTCATTTTCTAAGGATGTTTATGTATTTTCCTATTCCAGAGTGCCGACAGCCTATGTCATGGTTTACATCACATGTTTGTTATTTCCTAATAATATTAGGGTGTTTTGTGTAATTACAGAGGTCCTCCTTCATCTATAAAAGGAGAGCTCCTCCTCTTATGTTTCTCAGACCTGAAAGATATAAAAAAGCGTATGTTTATTTATTTATATATATATATATATATATATATATATATATATATATATATTCTCTTCTTTCCTTATCTTCTTGATCTCTTTGTTTAATTTTATTAGTCTCTTATTTGATCCTTCATACTTTGTGTTTGTATTTTTTGTATCATAGCCATGTTTGCTTAAACTCCTTCTGGGTAATTCTCTAACTGATTACTGCAATTTTAGTTTTCCCAATTTATTCCAAATACAATCTATTTTCAAAACTTGAATGGCTATTGGTGTTAGTCCCTGGGGCATACTATGTGTAAGTCTTCTGACTACTGAGTATTCCAAACTGCAACAATACATTCTCTTCTTATCTTCTTTAAAAAGATTATTTTTCTTGGTGAAAATTTTGGTTAATTGTTCAATAAGATTTCATTTTTCTTCGGGTACCCAAGGATAATAGTACCTGGAGCTTGTTGGCCTTCTGTGTGGTTGTTTGACTTGGTTTACCTTCCTTGATACCTTAACAAACATATATGTACTACAATTAATCAAACCTGAATAGAGTTACGATGTATGATTGATCCATAGATCACGCTCTGCCAAGACCACTTATTGTATTTTTTTCATGCAAATAGTATATGATCTTAATGGTATGGGAAAATTAACTTTGTATGTATGACGTAGAGAAAAGCCCAGATCTGTTAATCCTCATGAATCGTTCTTCTAGTTCTCGAGCTTCTTTTTCATCTAAAGTTGAATACCTCTATGAATTTAAATATCTTGTTGAAGATAGTCAAGTTCTAGTCACAGATCTTCCTCTCGTTAATCGTTACACAACTTTCTCCAAGCCAACCAGCACCTTCAAGAAAACTGTTACCAAACTACTTCAAACCCCT